>SWKU01000005.1:521247-1121247 GCA_011058905.1 Curvularia kusanoi | reverse complement strand
AATGAACGGCGAGTTGGACTTCGAGGCTAGTTTGCGCGCAAGGTGCAAGCTGCTGAAGGGCGTTCCGGCGACAGTATTCCAGGATCTTAGGCCGAGAATCACACTTAATGAGGGTGTCAAGGAGTTGATCACTGCGCTGAAGAGGCTAGGATTCAAGACAGCTGTGCTGAGCGGCGGCTTCACGCCTCTGACTGGATGGATGGGGCAGCAGCTTGGTCTTGACTATGCGTACGCAAACCATCTCGTCGTGTCGGAAGACGGTCAGACTCTGACAGGCGAGCTGACCGGCGAGATTGTCCATGCGCAGAAGAAGCGCCAACACGTTCTGGAAATCTCGCAAAAAGAAGGCATTTATCTGGACCAGGTCGTGTGCGTTGGCGACGGCGCAAACGATCTTCCCATGATGGGTGTTGCTGGGCTGGGTGTGGCTTTCCACGCAAAGCCTAAGGTGCAGCTGCTTGCTCCTGCGCGACTTAACACGAAGAGCATGCAGGATCTGCTATACTTGTTCGGTATCACCAAGGAGGAGCAGGATGAATTGCTCAAGTAAATTATCGCATACTCTCAGAATCAAGAAACGCGACCAGGACATAGCATTATACCCGATTGATTGTTATTGCCCTTTCCCACCCTCCTGCTTTTGCTAAGCGTTTCAATACCCAAGCGATTATTATGATGTGTCTGTCTCCTTCGGATGGAGGCCAAAATCAAATAGAGGCTGGTCCAAAATGACAAAAATCCGCGGATATCGAAACAGGACATGCAATGACACCAACGCACATATGAACATCAGATCAAACTACCAGCTGCTCAGACCAAGAGAATACATGTGTTCAGATGTGACGTATCCTGTGTTCACAAATTGCCCAGCTTACCCCTGGCATTGTGAGGTCCTGCTCAGCCAAGCGCTCAAGGAAGGCAACGTCTCCCAATTTCTGCAGTTCCCGTTTCTGTCTTCTTAGCCCCTTACTCGTCTTCCCCAAATAAACTGTCTCTGCTTTTTGCGAGGATGTTCGCACCCCTGTTTGGGGGTTGCTGATTGCAGTCACGGTGGAGCTTGCTGAACCCAGAGAGACTGCAATTGATGACGCATTTCTTGGATTCGGGATTGTTGAGTCTGATACCCTTCCCCTCGAGGAATCCTTCCTTGCTTCCTCTTCATTCGAAGTTTTTGCCTTCACTTTTTTTATGGACACCTTGGGGTCTCCTGTTGATTCATTGGGCTTTGTCAACGAAATCGCCGATGCGGTGAGAACCGGGTGTAGGCTCTCAGCCTTGATGGGTTTTGACTTCAATGACAGGCGTTGGGCGGGATTTTTGGTGGTAGAGGCCGATTTTGATTCGCCCTTGACGAACCTTCAACGACATTTGTAGCAGAGCCCTGACCCATAGAGTGAGACCCATTTCTTCTCCTCATCTTGTGGCCAGAACTCGTAGCTATAATCCTCAGCACCTCTCACGGCCGGATGCACCAGTCGGATAACGAAGAGTGTGGCACGTTGTACACTCACTTGTCGTATGATGGGCTCCTCAAGCATCTGGTAAAACGATTTTCCTGATGGATGGAACCTTTCGGGTGGAGGTGGGCACAGCATTGTGACTTTGTTGCCCCTTGCTATGTGCCATGCAAAGACCACGGATGCGCCGTGAATGTATTTGCTCCAAGACTTAGGTGATTTGTATTTCCTGGGGCACAGAGAATTGTTCTCATCCATCAGAGGTCCCATAGCCGTGGTTAATGTTTGCATACTTCGTTGATCGGCCCATTTCTAGGCCTCTTCGCGGAGCATACCACTCCATAAGACCTGACTATCTGGCTTCCATGAACGACTCCGAAATTGGAGGTGGATCTGACGTTCTTCCTTTACGGTCAAGTAGTCACGGATGTTTACGACTGTCGCCACTGAATGCTGAATGTCCTCACAAGTCTTCAGTACAGGCTTGTTCTTCTGCTTTCGACCCATTTTCGACCATTTTAAGGATATGACTGGCTTTCAGAAATTTTTGTGTGATTGATCAACCTTTGAATCAGGCGTGCTTGACATGAAGGGCATTCTTTGTCTTCTTTATAGAAGGGTTCAGCTCGTGCGGGGTATTTCACCAACGACCACACATCGGTAACCACATCGCGCCGAATGGAGGTTAGGGCTGAAGATTGCTGGTTGGGTCAGCGTCACATTTCATGATTGCAAGTCGGAATCGTGTACCGGTGTTGCGCAGGACATACTGAGCTCACTGTTATCCAACGAGCTCGCACCTACTACAATAACGATGACGACAACATCATGTACTGAAGTAAAACTCCTAAGGACACGACCATTCCTTCACTAATTGAGTATGCTGCCATATGATTCCATAGCATTCAGACGCACCCTCAGATCCGAAATTGGGCACGATCATCTGCTTCGAACTTTCAAATCCACGTGGTGCCCAGACGTAAGATGGACACCTGATATCCTCTCCTTTATCCATTCTCCGTTGGACCTTCCGAGGAGCTGCACGATGTCGTAAGTCAGACTACAGGCCTGGCTGGCAGTCTGCAGTCAATTAAATCACTCTGTGACATCCCAAAGATCTTTTGCATTTGATACGAAGACCTTTACGGTTAGTCCACTCTCACCAGTCCACTGCAGGCACTTCTTCATGAAGGGTTGGATGTCAAGGCCGTCGAATCGGGTATGCGGCCAGTCTGTAGCAAACACTATCCTGTCTCCCGCTTTCTTGAGCAGCTCGCGAGCTACAGCCTCGATGCCGCGCATCTCGTCGTCTTCGTCGAACCGGTATGCAGCAGAAAACTTGATCCAAGTATCTCCACGCTCAAGCATATTGACAAGTGACTGGAAGCCAGCCAAATTGTAGGGATCAAAATACTGGGCTCGTTTGTCCATCGGTGGGAGCTTGGGCGCTCCGAAATGGGCAATACACAGCCTCACACCAAGGCCGCTCGATATGCGCTCTAGCATTGGGATGTTTTCCATACCGATGAAGAGCTCTAGAACCCAGTTGAGGGGTTTGACGACTTTTGCATACCGTTCTAACATGTCTTTAAGAGATGACTCCGTAAATTCCACGTTGGTAGATTTCAGATTCAAACGTACGCCCCGGACACCAATCTCATGCCACTCACTCAGAGTAGTCTGATCAATCGTTTCAGGATCTATCTCAACAACGCCTCGACCATGGCGGGGTCCTACAGCCTTGAGAGCATCAAGCAGGCAAGAATTGTCAGTTCCGTAAATGGACGGCTGAACAAGGACGATGTTTGAGATCCTAATGGCCTTCTCAAAGCTCATAGCATGTCCGATGTCGTGCAATGTAGGCTTGTATGCTGCGTTGGCAGCAAGTGGGTAGTGTGGTGATGTCACATGCATGTGGCAGTCCCAAGCATCTGCCGGCATTGCTTGAAGGATTGTTGCTGATTTCAAATCATGTGCGTTCAAATCTCGGAACTGGCTGTTGTATCGGATCTGCCCTGATACTTGGTGGACTTTCGCCCGCGCTTGCCTGTGGAGAACGTAAGCTGAAGAACTTCGGGTGGCATGCACACGTACCAACGACACTGCTGAGACAACAAGGTCGGGCTTGCAATACGCTTCAACACGAGCGTGACTGCCATCATTCCCAAGCTAATGATCTTCTGAGGCGGAATATAGCTTGCAAAGGTTTCTGAGGTGTGAAGGCTGGGAACGTGATGCAAGATACCGTTGCCAGATAGGGCCTAGTGCATCATCTGCCGAATCGGCAACCATCGTCAATCATCACCTCCACTCTCGACATCAACCACTGCGCCTTACCAGCTCCGACGAGACAGTTGACAGAATGCCGAAAATGAATCCTGACCGAAGGGCTCTAGTTCTGATTGGCGTGATTCAGAAAAACGCAAGACTCTTTATGAGGGCGACGCTGCTGATGTTTGGGTCTGTTAAGTATCTGTTTGTCCATCACTGCATCCTTCAAAAGTGTGTCAAATGTCATCGGAGCTGGCAAGGCGCAGTGTTCACATCACAATGTGCCGCAATTATGATCTTTTGACCGCAGCCCTAATATTATCGATAACGTAGTAGACCAGCTATCTACTTCTGCGTACACATGCCGCGACCCAAGGTCAAAACGCCAATAGATCCCGAAAGACACTGTAAACCATGAGGTGACAGGAACTTTGTCCCAAGCGCAATCTACCCAAACGCCATGTCAAAAAAGAAGGAGAAGTCAGATCGTCTACCAGGCTTGAACATCATTATAATCCTTCTCAGGAATGTGACGACCAGATGCCTCATCTCTGCGCGACAGCGACCCGGCGACCATGGTGTTGTTGTGAGTATCGAAGCAGCCAGTAGTGTGGTCAGCATCGCAAAGAGGCCAAAGCTCCTTCTCAGACATGTCGCAGAAGAGGCCCTCATGCGTTGACACGAAATCCGGGCCAAGAGAATTACCGCTCTCGCAGAGCTCCTTGGCGCTATGTGCGGGCTTCGAGCTGGTGACAAGCCTGCCCGGGAAATGGTGGCGCTTGATGTTCTGAGAGCGACGCTTCCTCCTGTTGGGAGGCAGAGGTCCGGTGGATTTTCCATCGACGAAGACCTTGCTGTTGTCCTTGTCGACACCGTTCTCGTCATACTCCAGAGGTGGGTCGAAGTATGGGAGGAACATGTCACTCGTCAAGTCATCGTAGAGATGGAAGCGCGGCTTACTCTTGCACATGGTGTCCTCGTTGTCAGCATATGCTTTGGCTCGCTCTGCAGTAGCGACGAAGTCGGTGATGTGGATACCCATGCCTTGGGTGGTGATGCCATTGGACTTGTCTCCATCGATCCAAACACACTTGGGCTGGTAGTTATTGTCGCCAACGATTGTCTGTGAGTTGTACCAATGGCCTCCACATTTGTAGCCGACATCTCCGTACCAGGCTCTCTGGTCGCCGTTGGGCCATGTCAGAGCGACATAGGAGATGCAAAGTGCATCGTTACCGCCCTTGGAAATCGAAATGTAGTGTGCCTGACTTTGCAGGTCGTCACCTAGTTTGACGTTGATATCCTTGAATCCTCCATCGGCGATCTTCTTCTTGCTTCCCCTTGCCTCACCAAGGTCACGGCCCACAACATCGAACAGACGAATTCCTGGAGTGTTCCCACCTAGCAAGAAGTTAGACGGCGAAATAAGGGGTGGGCAGGGGATCATTACCAGTGTTAGCGTCAGCCGTGATGCTGGTGCCGACACCAATCCTGACTACGTGCTGATAATCCACCTTCGGAGGCAACATGTTGCTGAGAATAGGTGTGTCAGTCAAGATGCCAGCCACAAGGCCAATAATCTTCAGAGCGCCAGCGGCCATGTTGGAATGCTGACAAAAGTCGTAGAGTTATGTGAAAGGTTATGGGTAGTTATTTGTCACGCGGACTTGAAGCGAAAGACTTTGTATAATGAGTGGAGATGTAAAGAGCGTGTGAAGTTGATTGGGTTGAATAGTCGTTCCACCGGAGGCGTTGTCTTCTTATGAGCATCACGCTTTGAACGTAATGTCATCTCAGATCCATTTTGCGCATGACATCTTCGACAATACCGGAGACAATCTGATGAATCCGTAGGCAGGCATGCAACGGACAATTGGAAGTGTGTCAACGGATGCGATGTGGTGTCAATGACCGTTAACGAGAACCAGCATCTCACGTGAAAGCTTACCGTATTCAGTCAAACTAGAACCAAGATGTCGACTACGCGGTAATTGGGGACTTTTGCCGTCGATTTTGTCATTTTTGTTGCTTACAGGGCGTTTGCTGTCCGAGTTTGTGGTACTGAAGATGGTACATGCCGGTCGTGATCCTTCGGCCTTCGGGCTTGTAAAAGAAGACCCGGACAACAAAATCCATTGGTCCGCTGATCAATGAGTCTCATACTCGTCGAGCTTACCAAATTTAGTAGTTTACATAAATGCCGACTCGGATAGGCGTTTTGCAGTCATCGCAGGTTGTTTCAAAGAAACAGCGAGGCGACCGGTAACCACAGCGAAGTGCGCTGCGCCCCTACCACGCCACATAGACCAACGCTTCCTCGCCCCATGCAATTTCCGCCGTGCCTCTTTCACCTGGAATCTCTGTAGTATAAACCTTGTCTCGATCGTCTGTAGGTTTTCCTCACTTTTCGCATTGTAAACCAATTGCCTATTGACAATCAACAAGCTTCATCATGCCTTCTCACACTGCAAGTGCCTCGAGCCTCGCCACTTTGGCACTACTTCTCTTCAGTTCAACTACTGCTGCGCAGTTAGTTGGATGCGATGCTGTCGGCTGTCCCGTTGACGAATACCGCAACGCGCAGTGCGAGGTCGGAAACGCAACTTTGAAGGCTGTTGGCGTTGCAAACGTCTCGACATCGCTCGACACCCAGCCTCTCACATGGACTCTCGGTCTCCAAGAACTCAAGACGCCCAATGTAAACGTATCGTTGGACCGTAACTACTATCTTGGAATACCATCGTCTGTGCAGCTCAACAACACAGCTGGCTGCGCGTTCTTCTTCGAAGGCGTCTCCGCTAACCTCACTGCCTCCAAGGGCGACGACGAGAACTTCACTTGCTCCAGAGCACTGGCTGAGTCTTGTGTCTCGGATCTGATCTCTCAGGCGGAGTCTAATTACAATGATATTGGCAAGGATAGCAAGGGAGGCGCTGATCTCTGCAACAAGTTGAGGGACTCACTCGTCGATCAGCCGCCCAAGTCTTGTAACGGACTGCAAGGCTCGTGGGGCGCGATTACCGCAAAGTGTAAGTTAAATCGAAATATCCACATGCTGCCAGGTTGTCTAACACCCAAACAGCCCTGACCGGTGCTCCCGCTCCTCAGCCCGTGGACCAAGCGAAGTGCCACCCCACAACAGGCAAGGACTACAACATGTTCCTCGTCCAAAGCACACGCAGAGAGAACATTGGTCGAGAATACGGCGAACTAGCTCCTGTTGTCAATGCTGTCACCCCTGTCATGACCATCTTCGCCAAAGACAGCAAGGCAGATGTCAAGATGACTTGCTTGAGGATCGTTGAGAGCAAGGCTAACCAGACCGTTGATACGCCGACTCAGAAGGGTTCGGCTTCGAGTCTTGCTTCCCCCACTGTTTTCCTTTCTGCTCTGCTTGCCGTTACATATCTCGTGGCCTTGTAAGGCAATATGGGCGATGGAGAGAATTAGAATTGGTGAGAATAAGGAGCTTCCTGGGAAGATTGGGATGCTTGTTGAATTGGGCAGCCAGCGTGGACATTAACGCACATGTAAACCATCAATAGAGATAAAAATTCCCTTACTGCTATCATTTTACAAGATTGACATGAACGAGAACCCATCAACGATCATGCATGTGACACACCTATTTGACTTTGATTCAGAGTTCAACGACCACCATTGCACTGCTCACCGCACCCTGGACCAGAGCAGCTCGAAACATCCCAGCCAGTGCAGTGGCATTCCTCGTGACTGCAACGCGCTTGCAAGAGAGCATAGTCGAGAGCATGAGGGTCTCGCTTTTGGACAGCTTCGCGTTTAACCTCGGCGGGAGCGGCCATGGCGAGTGAGGCGATGGCGAGGATGAGAGTGCTGGAGAGCTTCATTTTGGCGATGGAGGATATGTGAGCTAAAGGCGATGGTCAAACTTCTGGAGTCGTGTAGGTTGACGGATATCTTGTAGTACCTTGTGGTGTAATTGCAGCGAGTATACAAAAATATGTCGAAGATAATCAGCAGTTTGATGAACTTTCGTGATTGTGCTCGAAGCTCTGCGCTTTCAAAGCTAGACATCGCGAGGTATTTAACATGTTCAAAGGCAGCATTAGACCAGGCCCCTTCACATTATTTGATTTCAAACCTGGAGGACAATGTAAGCTTTTTCCTACAAAAGCCAATCGCTAAGAAGGACTCGTCAACGGCTGACTGTAATCAGAAACATTTCGTCTCATATCGTTAATCGCAACCAACCCATACTCTGTTTTGGAAATTTTGCCCCACACTAACGACGGGGCCCTGCGTTGTAGCAGTCAGCACTACGCCCAAAGGCTCAAATATACTGCGTACAGAGCTAGAGTAGCAATGGAGATCCTCCAGTATATACACTAAGTGATTACTCAATGACAAATCGGAGAGCTAGTAGTCAGGGTATTGATAAAGGACCAGGTCATTGAGACAGGATTTCCACTGATGATTCTTGTTCGAAACGAAGCTTATTGGTGATGAGCTTGCCACCTGGCTAGAACCATTGATTAACATGCCCGGCTCTCTTGCAGGCCGCAGTAGCAGAGGGCAACAGCTATCTTGTTTCATTAGGGCGAACTATAGTCAGACTGAGACTCCGTGCTGCCCTCTGCTTAGGTAATGGAAGGAAGGAATACTGCGTTCATGAAATCTTGATTGCTTCTATGTAGCAGACCAGCCACGCGGACACTTTGACTGAAATCTATCGGATTCTTGCAAAATCATGGTATCTCACTGCCTGTCCCTCAACATCATCATCAAAATCATCGTGACTCAACCTCTTCGGAGGGGATTCGCCTTTCGAAGTGCCAAGAGACGACGAGCCCACTAGCGTCGTCGACTGCGTCCCCTTGCATTCGCGCATGTCGACGCGTGACTCCTGAGTCCTCGTGCGTGGGTCCGAGGAACCAGTTTGGTGGGTTCTGTTTGTTGTGATACTGACAGTGCGTGCATGGGGGTGGAAGGTCCAGGCCTGCGCATTCTCGTCGAAGTCGCCGACTTCGAACATCTCGCGCAACAGTGTCCACGTGAATGGCATGTTGGCTACTATGATGGCCATGGACGCCTCACGGATGTACCAGAACATCCAAGTGCCGCTGTAAGGGTGCGCGAAAGAATAGTAGCTATTCAGCGCGGCTGCTGCGATGACGAAGATTCCAAGGGAAAAGATGCCACAGAGAATCAGCTTCCGCTTCCAGGGAAGCTTTGAACGTATCAGCATAGGCAAAGCGATCGATAACATGATTAGGTCCGACGAGATGTTGATGATTGCTTTGGTGATCCGATGATGGAGTAGGGTGTTGCATTGGGTGGAGTTCGTCGGGACGGCGTAGTATTCTGGGAAAGGGCGACACCAAGCAGCAAAATACAACACTTGCATGACGATGTATCCAAGAGCCACATATGCAGATAGGATCTTGATCGCAAGATGCTCCATGTGCAAGGCCGTACGTGTTAGGCGGTAGTACATGATAAGCAGACATGCTTTGCAAGACCAGACCACCGTTATCTGCATCTGCTCTGTCGCAATCATCATCTTGCTGCCGTAGATGCGTTGCGAGATCTGATCCTTGTCGAGCGCTCCAAAGTCGAAGTCAGGAGGCTCGAGGTTCGACCCGGCCTTCTCCCATCTGTTCGAGACTACCATCAAGGCAGTGTAGCAGGTGAAGGTGAAGAGGCTCATGATCCAGTCATCGATCTGGAGGCCTCGCAGGGAACGGAATAGAATCCGGCGCGCAATTCTGTCGCCGTTCGTCAGCCTGATGCAATATACCGTTTACGGAAGGGTGGGTAAGCTTACAATCGGGCGATGATCATGCCTATGCCGCAGATGTACCATACCCACGACTCTCGGCTGAATGGCATTGCCATTATGAAGAAACTCTGTTGGAACACGGTGCTGCTGGCGATAAAGGTCGTTATCCGGGATCCAGCTGAATATTTGATAGTCGTGATAAGCAGATTTGCATATTGCGGCGCGTCTTGAAATTGAATGCGTCGATGGTGCAGCTGGATGCTACGATGTCGCTTCGAACGTCGATGGTAAGAGGAGAGGACAGTCTACTGCGCAGAGAGAAGAGAGAGGAGTAATGAAGAAAAGAGGGAGAAAGGGAGCTGAAGAAGATACCGAGCTGATACGATGCGGTGACGGCTGCGGTGATGTGTGATTCGCTGATAGGCGCATTTGCGGGGACGCCGCGCGATGGTGTGCATGGCGCGTCCTAGGTGGATTGACAAGGCGTGTCCGCCGTCATCACACAACTTTGCGGCACAGCCTGCCGGCCCGTTGGATTATCGTACAAACACTCAGCACGCGAAAATCCCGAGACACATGCCATCCACACCGTTGTTTCCTACTGGTTGTTCGCAATTTGCAAGATGCGTGGAGATCTCCAGGGGCCAGCAGAATTTGCAAGATGCAGTCATTTTGGCGGTCACACTGGATTGTTGTTCCAGCTGTAAAAATAGCGGAGTGTACAGTATTGGATGAGAGTTGTCGGCTAGAGCTATCTATCAGGGACTAGGCCTAATATGGTAATCCACACACAGTCTGCGCTGGCAGATGAGTATCAAGGTGCGGTTAGAAGATACAAATGATCTCAACAAAAGGAATATCATGTACAGTTGTCCCTGTTGTACTTGCGTGGCTCTGCGTTAGCAGAAGTAACATGACTTCCAACAGTCCTATCACGATTGAAGCATGTCCAGGTTGTGGGCGGGTATAGAATCAGTGATCATGTGTGCTATCATTACAACTATTATGATCATCGATGCTCCATCATATACAATATGCTCGGGATCTCAATGAGAAATGCCTAGGATTAACTCACCCCTAATGGGTCTTAGGCGTGCCCACCCGCATGCAACTCTTCGACCTGCGTGACTCCATGTCCGACCAGTAAATCCTCCCAAATAGATGAGACGAAAGGAACGACCAACTCAGTACTTGATATTTAAATGCAGGGTCCATGCGCACGCTGACCCCGATGACGTAAGATGTTTGCATTCTACGTGCCTTTCACACGGAACCAGACACGGCCAATTTGAATGCATACAGATTTGTATCGGATCCCATGAGTCAAAGATACAAGTTCTTTGAGCCATGCTGACGGTATCGCAACACCAAGGGTTCACAAGACCACATATACGTAGAGTATCATCAGAAAAGATGGTTGATCAGCAGACAAGCCGACGGAGCAAGCATCAGCTCGCCCGCGAGGCAATCTGTTTGAAGCAGAATCCATGTAGAGTATGGCCATGATATTCAGGTGACGCCGATTAGGCAGTTGTACAAGGAAAAATATTCTCAGATTGCAAGATCACATTTGGCGCTCATCAGAGAAGCAGAGGGAAATGAACACCTGGAGGCTGTTCCAGTACTTTGCGAAACAGATTAAGAGCAGATACTAGATCCGACCTTGTGTTCAAAAGCCAAGCGTACAGGCAAGCAGTCCGTGGCACGAGAGGGCAGTGATCGGATTTTTGACACCCAGATAGAGGCCAAAAGAACGACAGAGCATGAAGTCGATATGATGAGGATTTTGGCAAGATCTCAGAAACAGAAAGGAAGCAGGAAGTACTGCATTGCTCATGGGCGTTGACAAGCACATACGTCCAAGGGCTGTATATTTGAGGATCAAAGTATGCGTGCTGGGACCGTAGAAGAATCCAGAATGCAGATCAGTGATGCGACCCCAAGAAACGTAGAACCCCATCGCGAACGACATCTGTATACAGAAAAGGTTCTTTCCGTGCATATAGCATCATTTTCTATGTACAGACAAGTCATTGAACGCATTGATCTTGTTTTTGATGCGAAAAAGGCAATTCTTCAAGAACCTAGAGGAATGGAGGACAGAGACCAGCTGGTTTCGAGTAAAGAAGAGAGTCAGTTCCGGGCACAGACATCAAGTATTTGTGTAAGCCTTTTCAATTTTGAGGCCAAAAAAAGTTCAGACAAAAATCTTTTAAGCATTTGAAACCGAAGGGCAAACAACATAGGGAGCTCACTCAACCTTTTATAGAGCCACAGAAATTCAAAGCTTCCAGAAAGTGGTCACATCGACCAGTGGCATGTGTCTTTGAAGTATGATTTGCAAAACATATATCTGATGGTTTCTGATTTGAGCCAGACATCTCCAAGGACATGTACTTCTCGACGAATTTTTTTGAACAGAAAGAACCAGATATTTGGATGTATAGAGGGTAATGGCCGCAGACATGGCTCCTCATCGCTTTATATTTCGAACAGAGATATTTGCACTCCCCTGAAAGCCGGCGCGAGGCAAACGCAGACATGAACATCTCTTTTCTTATTTTGATAGATAGTTGAAATGTCTCAGAAATGAAGTTCGCTGCAGCGCGGGACTCTCCAGCCCAAACATGCCATCACTGCCGTCATCATTTTTGACCAGAATCAAAGTACAGATAATACCAAAGATGTATTTTGACCGTTTTGCAGGTTTTCAAGAGTGTCCAGATAACAAGCTGACGAGGCAGAGACCATTGAAGATTTTCACACCGCAGAGAAGTGAAGCATAGAACATGCCCATTGTGAATTTTGAAGTCCACGAACCCAGCAAACAAGCATTCAGAACATGATCATATCTTTTGAGATAAAATGTGTGTGCGCCTCAGACATTGGATCATTGGATTGATGGGTAGAGAAGAGATATTCTTTGATACAGAGATGCCGGAGAGAAACATGGCACGCGTTGCTTAGACTTTTGAGACGACAGTGTACTATTCCCAGAGATGGAGGTAAATGACCAGAACAAGAACAATGGAGACCCCACAGATTTCATTTCTGGGATTTTGGACAGATAGAGACATCGAGCGACTTGAGTGCCACTTGAGACGCCGAAGAGCAGCAAAACATATAGTGAACAGATTACACCTTTTGAAACCAGATAATTGGAGTTCATTTGACTGTTTTGAACAGACTTGGAGCACCGAAGCAAAGAAAGAGACATAGTCTTGTGGTTGTGTTATTTTGAATGGCAGGGCGCAGATTTGAGATGAAAAATGTAGCGAGATTGCCCTTGCTTTTACAGAGATTTGGGCCAGAACAGACCAACGCAACATCAGTGTTCTTGATGGACGGTTTGTGATTTCCTCCAGAGAATTTTCGACAGACAGAGAATGCTTTTGAAATATTCGCATATGCAGTCAGACATATAATCAGAGGGTACGATTTTTGACAGCTCGAGCAGAAGCCAGAAGGTGGAAAACTTGAACTGCGAATACCGCGGCAACCCACATGGCAGAAGTGGATGATCAGTTTTGAACATTTTCAGATGATCTAGTGGAAGGGACAGGAAAAGAACATCAGAAGAAGGTCTGTAGCTTTTGAGACAAGAAGGTTCGAGCAGAAGATAACTTTCGAAAGGGAGGGAAACAGAACATTCGAGAGCCTCAGGTGTGATTTGACAAGAACATATTCTGGGAACAGAACTTTTGAGACGAGCAGACAGACGCAGGCATGCGGCTTCGAAAACACTGATTTTAAGTGATTGAACAGCAGAGAAGAAGACGAGAAACATTTGGTGTTGAACCGGTGTTTTTGAAGATAACGATCCAGACCAAAATGTTTTTGAGTAGAATTTTGGCCATTTTGAAGGATACAACCAAGAGAGTACGAATGAGTCATAGTACCACCAAACAGCGTAGCCATCTCAGGAGCCAAAAGTTTTCGAAGTCTGCCCCAATCAATCTTGAAGTATTCCGATGACAGCTGTGCTTTCTGGCTTTCATGTGTCAAGCCAAACTTGGATTCGGAGTTGACAAAGTGTTGGAATATGCATAAGGTCGGAGATTTTGAGAGAGGTGCAAAGAGTCGCGGACATGAGGACGACGAAGATGAATTTTGAGTGCCAGAGCAGAAAAAAAGAACAGAAAACATCAAGAGAGCGAAGTTGATTTTTTGGACAAAAAAAATGATAAGCTTCAAGAGCCTGGATGCTTCCATTTTCGTCATTTTGCACACTACCAAAGTGGCTCATCATTCTTTTGAGGAAAGAGAGAAGGACAGACATTACTTCCATCCATGCGTATTTTCAAAGAGGGCAGGAAAAAATGTAAGGCTGTGAAAGTTTCAAAAGTCCAGAGAACATTGGACAGACGCAAATGCGATTTTCGAGAGCGTCGCAAAACCAGACATGGCTTGGACGGCAGACACTTTGAGTCAGAGCAGAAACCAGAAGCCAGAAGATATATGCCAGAAACCAAAATTTTCACACGAACATGTACATCTTCCATAACCCTTTTGAAGACAATAAGCAGAGAAAGTCCAAAGTTTCGTAGTATTTGATTCGGCGGCTCGCGACCCATGATATCACCGACATCCACATTTAAGGAAAGAGCCAAAGGGCGGACATGTGTGATGATCTTTGGGGGTTCAGAAAGAAGGCAGAGAGACAGAACATTTGAGCTGGTGTCCTAAAATTTTGAGTGCAACAAAAAAGGTCCCAGAGAGCAGAGGTTTCGAAAACTCTCAGTTTGACCAGACATGTGACGGGGCGATCGGGTTTTGGACTCCCAGACAGAAGGCAGAAAACAAACGACATCCGACCTTATTCTTGCGGTTTTGAACCCCACATACTGGGCATACGAAAGATTTTTGAAAGATGCCGGAGGCCAGAGAAAGAGTCGAACATTTTGCAGTTTTTGATTTGGCGGCTCGCACCCATAATGGAGTCTTGAACCTAATTTGAGAGAAGAGCAGAGCAACAGACATCGGTAAACTGATTATAGCATTTTGAACAAGAAGCAAACAGAGAGACAGAACATAGGTGTTCGTCCCATTGGTTTTGATCCAGATGGTGTAAGGTACAGAGCAGTGCAGTCGAGCAGGCGCAGAGAAACATTCCGCGAAGGTGATTTTGGTTGAAGAAAGAGTCATGTGTAGCCACCGAAAACACTTTGGACATGAGGCAGACTGTTTGTTCTTTGAGAATTTCCAAACAGACATGCAGCGGTGACATTCTAGTTTGAGTGGCAGCAAAGAATCAGATTTTCGATAGATCAGAAAGATACTTGAAGAAACCACATAGGAGGCGCGGGATCAGGTTTTGGTTGCGCACAGAAAGACAGAACATGAATTTCTTGTTCGCAAATTTTGATAGAAAGTATTTTGACAAAGACTTTAGGTATTTAGAAGGAAGGAAGCGCAGCACGCATGACAGATATTTATACAACGACCCGAAACCCAACCACCCAATAAGATCCCAGCACCAATAGTACCGCATCGTGTACATGTACTTTTCGCAATAACGCCGCCCAATGCACGCTCAAGCGAGGGTATAATCATATAGTAAAAACAATCAGTCGTGAACCGAAGCAATAACAGCGGCCGAAGCCAAAGAAAACCAGCTGAAGCCCAACAAAGTGACCGAAGCCCAGGAAACAAGAAAAGAGCCATGGGATACACCTCACGTCGGCGCCTCCACCGGCGCCTTCCACCACCTCTTCTTCTCATCGCGTACCTGCACCGGGGCCTCAACCTCCACCGGCTGCTGGCCAGGCGCATACCAAGACCCGCTCTTCGTCTTCTCGGGGGCCTCGACTTCGACTGCGCGGTCGTCGCCATGAACCTCTGACACACCCAGATGCGGTGCATGGTGTCTGTGCACGCTGCCGCTCTGCTGCCAGTTCTTGATGTCGTGTTCGGTCCAGCCCACTGCTGTGGGGAACCCGTTGGGGTCGAATTCCGGGCTGTTGTGGGTGAACATGCTGGGGGGCGGCGGCTGGGATGAACGCGCTTTCACGCGCCTGCGGTGGATGAGGAAGGCGGCTAAAGCCACAAGGGAGAGAACTGTACAGCCGCCTACTGTACCACCTACGATGGGGCCAGTAGATTGCTTTTTGCCTCCAGAGGTATTTGTGGAAGGGGTGGATGTGTCTGTGGGCGAAGTTGTGGCAGTGACTGTGACGAAGACGGTGGGTGTGGTGAGGGGTCCGTAGGTACGCTGTGCGGTTGATGTGAAGCCTGAGGAAGTGCACCCGTGCTGTGTCATGATTGTGGTGCCGTAGTCAAAGAGCCATTTGTAGCATTCTGCTGCTGTGCTCTGTGTGCATTTTGCGATTGCGGCGTTAGAGGAGCAGGTGCTGTCTTTGCAGAGCGAGGCCATGGCCGTAGACGCAATGCATGTTGTGGCCATTGTGCAAGCAGATAGTGCCGATGGGTCGCAACATCCATGTACACCGAAGTATGTGTTTGTTGCGCATGTATCTTTGGAGTTTGGACAGCTCACTGGCGATGCTAGGACAATCAGCATCAAGTCCCCATCTGGAGTTGCAGGGCTGAGAATACGTACCCGATAGTCCGGAAACGAATCCGCAAGTATTGTTTCCTTCATTGGCTTGAAGAGCATCGCGACCGAGAATGTTAAACTGTGGTGCTGCTGTTGGTGCGGGACTCCAGTTGTCTGCCGCTACAGCAAAGCGTTGTGTAGGTTCTGGCATGGCGAACGCAGCCGCAAACAACAGAGCTGAAGCCAGGATGGCACGTCCTACATTGAAAAGCATGATGGCTGTCGAAGTTCCATGCGGGCCGCTGAAGCTCGAGCTTCAACAAGTACCGGGACAAAGGTTATGTTGTTACACGGTGGACGCAGCAGAGCGGGGAGTATCTAGGTGGGCACTGTTAGGCGCGCAGCTCTTAAGATAGGGCTTGCGGTCCGCGGCTGAGCAACATCGCGAGCGCTTCGATGGAGAGGCAGGGTAAGCTTAAAGCTCCCTTGCCATGACGGGATCATGCCCTGGCGATCCGCTGTTTGTGCGGTGAATCGTGGATCATGCGGGTGCGCCAACATGTTCGAGGCAAAGCGTCGACAGCACCCTTGGATCACACTGCCAATTGTGACAGACAACGTCAGCCAGGTTGCGCAGTGTCGGCAAGTGTCACTCGCTATTGGGAAGTGTTTCGCGGCAAAGCTACAAGAGCGGCAAGTAAGCAGCCGGGGCGGAGTGCATCTGGCATGGTGGGGTGGTTGGTGGGCTGTGGCATTGGCTGGGCGTGCATGCATCCCTGCGCGAAGTCGACAGAACAACGCCAGGGTATGACTGCGCGTAAGAATAGACAAGTTCCATCGGTCAACGAGGGATGATGACGATTTGGTAAGCCCTTGGAGTATTTCAGTGTGACTCGTACGATGAAACTGGGTAAAGTCCGGCCCTCTGAAATCGAGGGAGCATGAATCGAGCTTCCACGTGGAGAACAAAGACGGCAACGTCGGTGCAGATTGTAGTCGTCAATGGCGCGTTCTGTTGCAAGGTTGGTAGAAGGCTAGATTGGCCTGGAATACGCGTCCCTACACAAAGGGTGGTAAGTAGGAGGTGCGACGGTAAATGCTAGTGGTGCACGGATCTGTATGGTGAGCTGGTCTACTGCAGCACATTAGCCTGTCGCACATGATGGCATTGTTTGACGCAGTGGATCAGTGCATACTCGCTGGCACTATCGAAGTAGATTCTTCGGAGCGGCAGAAAGAGAAGGTTGCGGCTGAAGCCAAACGGTCGGGAGCGTGGATCTGCGTTGCATGGGTGATGGATGTTGATTCATTTCCCTCTCTTAGACATATATACACATTTCCAACCTCACCTGAACGCCGTCCCAATGTTGTGATCGCTGATAAGACACCTCCTGCGTGCGCGCTGGCGCATCGTCCGTCTCGCCGTGTCGTGGGTATACAAGTAGTGTACAAAGCTGCATGCGCCGCGACCGAGTTCCGCTTAGTTGCGCTTGTGAGGGCCGATGATCTTGGGGTACATCCTCGAGAGGTGGTAGTTGATGGTGTTCTTGTTCTGGTTCTTGTCGCGCTGGTTGGGGTGAGCGAGTGCTTAACGTGGAGTCCATAGCCAACACATACCGGCTGATCCATGCACTGCCGCAGCTTCTGTTCCAATGCCGCGCAGCCTTGAACGCTATATCCTGACGATGCCCAGCAACCTGTTCAACCCAGTCAGCACAGATTCTCCAGCGCCTTCGCTATTGCCCTTCCAAGATGCCTCTTCACCACAGCTCTTGCACAAGCGCACCGGCATCTTCTCCACCCAGAATATCGCACGTACCCAGCACTGATGACATTGCGCCCAAGCAGGGGTTCGTCTCTGGCTTATTCGGACGGCGGACACGGAGCTTGGGGAGTGGGGGCAGAGGGCGATGTGTGACCGACTGCACGGCCTGACCCTGCGGTTTGGGAACCATTGTAGCGAGAGGTTGGCGGATTGAATGCGACCGAGACGGGATGCGACGACTGCTTGACCGGAGGACGGGTGCGTGTCCGTGAAATGCGCGATGCTGTCGTCGTGAAATCGAAGCTCGGCCAAAAAGTTGGAGCGGCAAGCGCCGAAACGGGCAAAGGCAGGTGCGACCGATGACCCCTGCTAGTGCAGCTGCCAGGCTGCGTGGTAAACAAACACAACGCCGGCACGCTGAACATCATTACGTCGGGTTGGAAGAGAGTGCGGGCTCCCAGGCTTGATCGCACAGCGGAATACTAACCAGCAGCTCCCTTCTGTCGCCGTACTGTATCGTTGCCATGGTGCAATCACCGCGCAAGCGGCTCTCGTCGCCGCGCAAACGCCTGCCGCCAACACCCTTCAACCAGACATGGCACGAGACCGACACAGCACACCTCGACCCCAGCGCCCTCCCCGTCGCCCGCATTCCTCGAGGCTGGGAGCGCAAGCGCGAGATCAAGCACGTCAGCGACGGTAAAGCGAAGAGCATCTGGCGGAGAATCAGTCTACGGTCAGGGAATGGCAACGCGGAGCAGGAGGATGAGACGGAAGAGGACCACGAGGTGGAATCGCGCGCCGTGAAGAGGCGACAGAGAATGAGTCCCAAGGCTATGGAGAAGCTGCGAGGCAAGAAGCGCGCCTTCCAGGGCACACAATGGGAAATAGGAACCCCCGTCCGCTCCCGTACGCGCTTTCCCAACGAGCTATGACGAAGTCACAGTACTAATTACCTACAGACAAGAGATCCACGCGCAACAGCAGCGCTTCGAATAGGGATCAGAGCGACAGCGACGACGCCCAGGATGCGACTGACGCAGACATGAGCCACGACAGCTTAGCAGAAGCGCCGCAAACTCAGGAGAGCCCGATTCCTTTCAATTTCGCCATAGATGCAGGTGATACCACCAACGACGAGAACGCTTCTAGCAATGCCCTCCCAGAAGACTCGACCTTTGCGCTCATATTCAAGTCTCCTGTAAAGGGTGCACATGCGCCTTTGCCCAGGTCAGAGCGCCTGGGTGGAGAAGAGATTACCATCACTGGCCCGACTGTTGAGAGCGTTGTTGCTGAGGTCATGGACAATGTGGCATCCTCTGAAACATACGTCTCGAAGGACGAGAGCATGTTGGATGGAGAAGGGCAAGGACTCGCATCCGACGAGCCAGAACATATCGACTATCCAGAATTGCCGACCGCAGGCACCTCTGATGATGCCATTAGCCATGAGCATGACAATGGCGATCGCCAAGAAAGCGAAGACGAGGAGGATTCCGAGATGTCTGAGGTTGACCTGGCATCTTTCGCACCTTCTGCCGCAGCGCCAGAGAATGAGGCCAATACAGAAGATGACGAATCTCACGACACAGACGTCACCGAGGCCTCGTTGCAACTAGACATCCAAGACGAGTACGAACGGGAAGGAGAACTTGCGTCTCAACCACCAACACCGGGGTCTGCTGCCCGTACTGTGAGCGACATTACAGACGGATTAACCCTTGCTACCACACCAGCAGGAGGGCCCTCGAAAGAGCAGAGCCCCAAGAGGCTGCACTCTCCGCCGCCGCCGCTGCGCCTCGAAGTCGGACCCGAAGACGCGACAATGACACTCGCAATAGACGACGACACTGCTCTCCTCAAAAGTTTCCTTAGCCGGGCTGCTGCTAGCAAGGCTGAAAGATCTGCCATAATTACTCGGCGCTCATCCTTGGAAAACAGACGCGATTCAGACATTGTCCGCCATGCCTTGGCATCGCCACGCAGAGCTCTCGAGGAGAAGGACCCCAACTCGCCCACCAAGATTGACAACGAGGCCACCCTCGACGTGATGGACGCAGCAGTAACAGACGCAGCGGCCGAAGAGTCAGCATCGCCTTCAGTGGAACAGGCCGAGGGCGACGAGCTCACAGAGGCGAAGGCAGAGAAGGGCTCACGGCGCTCCTCCCGGACGAAGAAGTCTCGCCTTCCAGCGCCGGCCACAACCACACAACCTCAGACCAACAAGATAGCCATTCGCCGCGCCGACGGAACCGACCCGGTCATTCTCAAGAAGACAGACGCGCAAGAGTTGGCCCTGATTACAAGAAACAACACGCGAAAGAACAAACAGGGCGCCTTCATGGTTAGCTTGCGACTGCTCAAGCTCCAAGCTGAAGCCATCTTGTCGCCAACAGTAGATCTCGACGCAGACGCAGAGAGGCCGCCAGTCCCAGGGAGGAGAGGAATTCGTTGGGACGAGACACTTGCATACTACCAGGAGCACGCCGACAGCATCGTCGCGCAGCAGGCAGAGGCAGAGAGCTTGGCTACTCCGGACGAGCTCAGCCTGCCAGGTCCAACAGCAGCGAAGAAATCAAAAGCAAAAACACCTGCAGACAAGAACTCCACGCCCAAGGTTCGCCGCGTGCGTGGGCTAGGTACTGCGAATGGAACGCCAGGGAAAGGCTTGCTATCCAGTGGATCCTTGCTGCCAGATGCCGTACAGGAAGAGAAAGCCGCAGCTGCTGCTTCTCAGCCCGAGCCAGCGCCACCAGCGAAGAGCATCCCGAAGCCAAAAGCTGCGAAGAAGCTTCCTGTTCCCTCGGCCCCTGCAACCGCGAAGCCCGCAGCCCGTGAAGTAGCGGCTGCACCCGTTGAGCCTGTGAAAGAGCGCAAGAGTCGCATCGCTCCTCCCAAGAGCGTGAGACTGCCCAAACCTGTTATCACTGCTGCCCCTGCTGTGGCAGCCGAGAAGGAGAATGCTCGAACCGGCATCAGTGGTGCAACGCCACGGAAGGGCATACCTGCGCCTCGCATCGTCGCTCCTAAACCCGCTGCAGCGCCGACGCCAGCAGTGGGTGTGGAGAGCGGGCTGCCCAGACGGAGAGGGCGGAAGATCTGATTTTTGCTTTTCTTTGCGAGCATACACGGGGTGTGACGATGTTGTCTGATGAGTGATGACTTGCTTACTGCATTTCTGGAGTTCTATACCTTCTGTGCATTTACGCGGTAGTAGACATGTTCGGTTGGGAGGGCGGGCGTTAGACAGTGCATATTCGGCGTCCATACTGCTATCTCCCTAATTATATCCATTTCCCATCTCCCACTCCCCCGCGCTCTGCTTGTCAGCAGCCAGACAATCTACTCGTGCCCAGCCCCCTTAATCCGCACCACGACTTCCATCCCATCAACCGGCTTCGCAGTAACCTGATGCGTGGAGAACAGCCTCCCCTTCGTCTCCGCCCTGCCCATCCCATCAACCCTCACGTCCCCCTCCCCCTCCTCCCCCAAATCCAGCTCCCCAAGCCCCTTCTTCACAAACTCAAAGTGCCTCGCAACACACGCAAGCACAATCTTCGCCTCCAGATTCGCAAGCTCGGAGCCCGTACAGCGGCGCGGCCCGCGCTCGTACGCGCGGAAACTGCTATCCGGGATTTGTTTTCCACGCTCGCCCAGCCAGCGGCCCGGGTCGAAGGCGTCATTTGTGGGTCCGAAGATTCGCGGGTGGCGTTGGATGGTGTAGGAGCGAGGGGTTACGCAGAGGCCGTCGATAAGGAGGACTTCGCCGCTGGGGAGGGTGAGCGTGGTGTTTGAGTTTTCTGGGGCGATGCGGGCGGTTGTGCCGGGCGGGTGGAGCCGCAGGGTTTCTTTTATCACGGCTTCGGTGTATGGGAGCCGGGTGAGGAGGGAGGTGCTGGATGAGGTGTTGTTGCGGAGTTGTGAGAGTATGCTTGAGGGGTGCGTGGAGGGTCCGAAGACGGAGGTTAGTTCGGCGGCGAGGAGGGAGGAGGCGCGCGGGTGTGTGTGCAGTTCATAAAAGGCCCATTGGAGCAGGATGGAGGTTGTGTCGTGCCCTGCGAAGAGGAAGCCGCGCAGTGTGTCGCTGGTTTGTTGGAGGATTTGGGGGGTTAGCGTGGAGATGCCGTGGAGGCTGAGGGTTGCGACGCTTTTGGTTTTGGGGCTGGTGGTGTTGGAGATGGGGGTTTGGGAGAGGAGGGCTCTGTGCTGTTTCTTGATCTCGGTTTTGAGGATGCGGTCGAGTTTCTTGGATTGTGTTCGGATCTCGCGCTCGTTGAGGGAGAAGTAGTCGCGCCAGCTTACGCCGCCGAATGGGCGCTTGTTGTATGCTTGGGAGAGGGCGCGATAGGTGAGGAGAACGTCACTCTGCTTCCCGTCGATTTGGGCGTTCAGATCCATGTCGAAAGTTACAATACCGATGATGTCGAAGACGAGATTGGTTGTGTACGAGTCCAGGCGGAACGTCCCGCCGCTCGTGGCTTTTTGGGTCATGAGCTCGATGAAGGTTTCGGTCTTGTCGAGAATGACGTTGACAAGACCGAACAGGTGCTGGGGCTGGAAGCCTGGCCGGATTCTCTTATACAAGGTGTTCCACTCGTCACCCTGGATTATACATCAGCTTTGCTTTTCACGTCTGGAGCTTTCATCGGGCATTTGAGTGTACTTACGTCGGTAGTAACCAGAGACCTTGCACCGACTAAGGGAGCCAATTGTTGAATGGCAGGATGCTTGGGCAGACTTGTTTTGAACATCTTGCTAGGCTTGGTGATTTGTTCCGCGACATCATTGTCCAATACAAAAAGGATGGGGAACTTCTCGACCGGGCGCCAGTCGACTAGGAGAACAGGAGGGAACCCGAGTTTTTGAGCTTGCTCGTACAACATCTCATCGAAAGCGCGCCGAGGATCGCCTTCGGCGGCAGCCTTTTCTATCCATGGCCAATGGCCGCGAACTGGGTCTGTTGGCTCCGGCTGCGGAAAGTGCGAGTATTGTCTAAGATCGAGTGGTTTAGGTCTTGTAACCCGCCAGTAGTACGCTATGGCGAGCGGTATCGCAAAAATGACAAGAAGCCTCCATCGAAACAAATACCTGAGACTGCTCAAGTCGAGACTCGATATCATATTAAGTAGTGCCATCTGGGAGTTGTTGTGATAGCTTGTTCATCGCGAAAGGGTTACGAGTTGTATTTGCAAGGAGTGCTCATAGCATGCCGCCAGGTTTATTAATTTGTGACATCCTGAAATCGGAGGGCTGAGCCTATCACTTCTGGACAGCTCCGGGTAGCCACTTGGCGCACTGCAGGGATGACGAAACCCAGTGTTAGGTACATCGTACTCGATTTCTGATTCGTACAGTTTAGAGAGTGGGTAGTGAGTGTGGATTATAAAGCTGCCGAACGATCGTATCGGTAAATAGGACCTGATAACAATAGGCAATCACCACCACCAGTCGGAGGTTGGCACCTCTTAAGCATCGGCAGGCGCCAATGATTTAACTCAACATATTCTTCGAAAATGGAAACTGCCTCTCAGTTAGCGATACAATTCATTGGCACGTCCTACTCTTTTCTGGTATCTCTTGAATGTCCCCAAAGTACCAGCTGGCTCTTTGAGCTGGTACGGCGCCGTATTGCGTATGCTGTGACGATGGTGAAGTGGGCTCGGGGTGAAGTCGGAGATGTTTCTAAGATCAATGCGGCAGAAGATCATCGATCAGATCATCAGATTAGATTAGATGTCTCTCATTCGCCAGCACTTTCGACACTCATGCACGTCAAGCAAAACTCTGCAGCTTGGCGTTGCGGAATGATACCGTACTGGGGTTTATATCCATTCTTATGTTGCATTGCAGATTGGTATGAGCCGTTGTGGAGCTGGTCGTGATGTTCATGGTGTAGGGAAGAAGTAGCAGCTTGCAGCGCGGAGCGACCCAACATGAAGCAGCTCTGTAAGCAGCTGCAGTCGTCGCTGCTTGGCAATTCCAGAGTTTGAAGACCAATGTTCGCGCCGAGAATTGGGGTGAACATTGCCGAGGTAGGCCTGAAGTCCATTGTAGTGGAACTTCACTCCTCCATTTCGATCTGAGGACTCCAAGTCTGATTGGCTTAGTCTTGATAATTCAGTGGGTAGAGAAGATGGCTACGCATCTAACGGGTATTGTTAAGCTCTTGATCTACAATTGCTGAACCTTACGTAAGTATCAAGTGTCTCGGTCAGAGCTGTCAGAGTGCTGTAGCAATGATGCAAATGATGATAAGGTGAGAACAATTCGCTTGATTGGGTGTTTTGGTCCTACACTAGCCTACAATTGTTACATTCGCTCACTTGAAACGCTTCTCAGCCGCCTTCCAGTTGATAACGTTCCAGATGGCCTTGAAGTACTCGGCCTTGCGGTTCTGGTAGTCGAGGTAGTACGCGTGCTCCCACGCATCAACACCCAGAATGGGCCTGAACTGGCCAACAACGGGGTCCTGGTTTGCGTATGTCCTGATCTGAATGTTACCGGTCTGTGTGTCCTGCACAAGCCATGCCCAGCCAGAGCCCTGAATTCCTGCCAATGCAGTGTTGAACTTCTCCTTGAACTGCTCGAGTCCACCATAGGAGTCGTTGATGGCAGCGGCGAGGGCGCCAGAGGGAGGCTCACCGCCGCCCTGGCTGGTGGGTGCGAGGTTCTCCCAGAAGAGAGAGTGGTTGACGTGGCCACCGCCGTGGAAGTTGATCAGGGGCTGCAGAGCGATTTGAGCCTGGATATCATTCTTGGCCTTTGCTTCGGCGATCTGCTCGCTGAAGTTGTTGTACGAGGTTACGTATGTGTTGTGGTGGTTCTTGTGGTGCAGCTCCATAATCTTGCCTGAGATGGAGGGCTCGAGGGCGCCATAGTCATCTACATACATCTGTCAGTCCGAGAAGCTTCTGAGAAGACATTATGAGCACATACAGGCAAGGTCGGGCAGGGTAGCCTTTCCACGCACAAAGGTAGTTGCGACGCCGGCGCGAGCAGAGCTCTTGGTGGCAGCGCGAAGCGCGGAGCGTGCGGCAGTGGAGCGGAGGATTGTCGAGTTCATGGTGGTTCAATTGATGGTTCTGTGATCAACTGATGTGATGAAGTGTGGTGTTAAGAGATCGAGCTGTCCAGGGCGATTGCTCAGATAATCACAGGCTCTGTCGTCATTTCATGATCCCGAGCTCCGAAGTCAAAGCTCCCGGCAGAAGCGCGCCACCAGCCAATGACAGCTTCTAGAATTAAGTTACCCCAAAGGACCCCTCAAGATGATGTATTGCGACGCAAAGAGAATTCTTCGAGAAAATACTAGCAGGTGGTGTGAGAGACAGTCACATTCGATCTATACCAAGCTCCGTCATGGTCAGGAGAGCAGACGAGAGGTGTGAGACTGCGCGCCTGGAGACCCCGCGATTTTTCCCGAACGCGGCCCCTTCACGCCGTTGATGGCTGGGCAGCAGATTCTGACTGCTCGCGTGTTGTCTCCGATGCGTGGAACCGTACGTAGCAGGGCACCTGCCAGACCGACTTCTCACGCGATGGACCGGTGATCGCTTTTGCTTGCGCATTACAGTATCGAGAACATTTATCTCCTCGATACGCGCGCCGTCCCTTCTTCTACCCCACCAACGTCATAACCATGGCGCCAGCAAACATCGTTCACCTGCCCAATGGCCAAAACCTTACAGTGACGCCTGTCTTTGGTGGATTGTTCTTTAAGACCGGCGATCATCTCAACTCACATTCATCCTTTCCCCCCGGCTGGACTGTTGTCTTGAACACGGAGGATGATATCGACCCCGCGCAGGCAGAGCAAGATGAGAAGACTGAGCAAACTGGGCTGCCTCGTCATGTACACCGGTACAAGCGACCCACGCTGACTGGAGATCACCTCTACATCTCCTCGGTGTCGAATCCAAGCAGCAGCGACTACAAGGCAGCCGCCTCACCGACACGGCACATCGCGATGATGCTGTGGGCGACGTTGTATTGGTATTTCCACCAGCCAGAGCCGGCATTACAGGTGACGAACGCCATATCAAAGAACACTGCAGACGCTGGAAAGCCCAAGGGAGAATGGAGAATCAGCATCAATCGCGAAGGCATCTTCAAGGGGAAAGTGGTGTTGCCGAAGCTGGAGCGCATGGGCTTGGTCGCCAGTGAAGAGTCATCCGTGGGTTGCGCCTTGGATGAGTGCGCTCACGAGGGCTGGACGCAGATGTTTGTCAGTCGGCGGAGCTTTTGGCAGCTGGATCCTCGGATCTACCTGTTTACACTCTCGCCTATGGCAAATTCTCCGTTTCCCACAGGCTCACCTTACCCTTCGAGGCCATCATCGCCAGTCAGTAAGAGCGAAGACAAGAAAGATACTCAGCTCGAGCAAGTATCGCCAGGATTGTGGTCGCCCACAGCTCCAGGCCCTTTCCACTCCAGCTCGCACCTGCCGACCTACTATCCTCCACCGCCGACACAATATATCATCTCGAATCACGTTCGTCACCCCATCCGTCCCAAGCCACCCCGGCAAGGCGAAGTCCTATACACGCGTTACGTTCCTAGCGTTGGCCAATACCTTTCTTTCCGCGTCGCATCACTCTCAACGAAGCCTCTGCGTCACCGAGGCCCCGTGTCGTCCCACGAAAACGCTTCTCATCGCCTCAGCGGTCAATCTCAATCCGAATCGATCGCAGCCACAATGAGCGCGCTCAACGTGAACATGTCAGATACCGAGTACCTACACAAATGGATGAACGACCCCCGAGTCGCGCACTTCTGGGGAGAAGCTGGGCCCCAAGAACACCAGGAAGAGTTCCTGAAGAACGGACTAAAGTCGAGAAACTCATTCCCTGTCATAGGCTGCTGGGACGGCAAGCCATTTGGCTACTTCGAAATATACTGGGTAAAGGAAGACAATCTTGGAAAATACGTCCCGAACGTAGGCGACTATGATCGAGGATTCCATTGCCTGATAGGTGAACAAGAGTTCAGAGGAGCCCACAGAGTCAAACTGTGGATCAGCGCGCTTGTGCATTACTGTTGGTTGGCAGACAATCGCACAGAAAGAGTGATGTTGGAACCGCGTGTGGATAATGAAAAGTAAGTACAGAACCCAGTGAGCAAGGGCATTCTAACATCAACAGGCTGGCACATTATCTCCAGGAGTCAGGGTTCTACAAGGAACGCGAAGTTAGTTTGCCACACAAGCAAAGTAACCTCTTCAAGATCAACAGGGATGTCTGGAGGGGCCCTGCATTGTGAGCACGTATTCCTGGAGCTCCGCGTTGGAGATTCGGGACGAGATGTGGAGTGGGCGGTTCGAGTGCGGCCGCAGGATGCTGGGTCGCACTTTTTTGTGGAGGAAAAGCGGGTCTGGAGATACCTCGCCCCTAGAAATGTGCCACATATTGATCCTGCTGCTGCGGGAACTGCCTTGTTTGGCAGTGCATTAGTTGTTGGATTTACGCACGCCGCATAGATGCGCCAGCTATCCCACGAAATCTTACCGAAATCGGCGAGACGCGGTAAAACTCTTTACACATGGTGAATTCAGTAGTCAGGCATTCCAAAATTTGAGACATGTCCCAGTCCAAACCTGGATCATTCGTGGGGTTGATATGAATTGAATGCACGCTGGAAAAATATCGCTGTTGGACTTGGAGGTGGAAGATAGGCATGGTGGGGTCACCCCGCCAAACCAAAGTTCAGGTCGACTTCGACCAGCCAACAGGAAGCCCTTGCGGCGAAATTTTTGCGGTCCAACAGTGAGGCTCAATGATCGGCAGGCAATTGACAATGCAAAATCAGTTGTTGAAACGCCGCTCTTTGGTGCGTCGGCCTGTGGCGCAAACAAAATGTGGGGTCTTGGCCATAAAATTATCGGAGTCCTGTGACGCAAGATGCTAGTTCGGGTAGAAAAGGAATTAGAAGACCCAGTCAACAACAATTTACAGTTCGTGATACCCAGACTTTTACATCACCCTTACACAATTGCTACAAGAAGGAGGTAGCAACTTCCCCGGCACACACAGCATCACCGTCGCCACCGAGTGATCACCTGATTCAGACATGTCTGTCCCTTCAATTCCTTCCGCAGAGCCTAAGCTCGCATATGACCAGGACGCAGCCCTGGACCTTCAGCGCCAGATCAGCAAGATGGCTAAGCAAATTGGCAACTCTGTCTTTGACACATACCAGACATCTCTGACGGGGCGTTACTGCTCCAAGGAGATGTCCCAGCTTTTCAGTCAGCGCAGCCGTCACAGCACATGGAGATCGCTATGGCTGTACCTGGCTGAGTCAGAGAAAGAGCTCGGAATTGAGACTATCACAGATGAGGCCATTCAGCAGATGCGCGATCACCTCGTTGTTTCTGACGCTGATTTCGAGGTTGCCCGTGTTGAGGAGAAGAGGAGGAGGCACGACGTGATGGCTCACGTCCACGCTTTTGGTGAGGTCGCACCTAAGGCTGCGGGTATCATTCACTACGGCGTAAGGGGTACTCCTCTATTCTCAATTATCAATGCTGATGTCTCGGCAGGCAACAAGCTGTTATGTTACCGATAACGCAGAGCTCATTCTGATGCGCGATGCCATGAACTTGCTTCTTCCTAAGCTTGCCAAGGTCATTGACAACCTCTCCAAGTTTGCTCTGCAGTGGAAGACCGAGCCCACTCTGGCTTACACTCACTTGCAGCCCGCTCAGCTTATCACCGTTGGTAAGCGAGCAGCTCAATGGGCCCAGGATCTCCTCATGGACCTCCAGGCAATCGAGCACGTCAAGGAGGAGCTCCTGTTCCGCGGTGCTCAAGGAACTACCGGAACCCAGGCCTCTTTCCTCGAGATCTTCAACGGCGACTCGCAGAAGTGCGATCAGCTTAACGAGAAGCTTTGCCAGAAGGCTGGCTTCAAGGGCTGTTACTCGGTCTCCACACAGACCTACACCCGCAAGGTCGACCAGCTGATTGCCAACGCCATTTCTGGACTCGGCTCCTCCGCACAGAAGATCACCGGTGACATCCGTCACTTGGCTGCCTGGAAGGAGCTCGAGGAGCCCTTCGAGAAGGACCAGATCGGTTCGTCCGCCATGGCCTACAAGCGCAACCCTATGCGCTCGGAGCGCGTCTACGCTTTGTCTCGTGAGTTGATGTCGAAGCCTGCGTCCTTCGCCAACACGCTCTCCGACCAGTGGATGGAGCGCACTCTCGACGATTCGGCGATCCGCCGTATCGACATCCCTGAGATGTTCTTGCTCGCTGATGCCATCCTCCTCTCGCTCGACAACGTCACCTCCGGTCTTGTTGTGTACCCCAAGCGCGTCAACGCCCGTGTCCAGGAGGAGCTGCCCTTCATGATCACAGAGAGCATCATCATGAAGCTCGTTGCCAAGGGTCTGAGCCGTCAAGATGCTCACGAGGAGATCCGTGTTCTGTCTCACCAGGCTGGCCACAACGTCAAGAACGAGGGCGGTCAGAACGACCTCGTCGACAGGATCCGCAAGACTGAGTTCTTCAAGCCTATCTGGGGCGAGCTGGACAACATGCTTGACGCCAAGCTGTACACTGGCAGGAGCGCTGAGATTGTTGACAAGTTCTGCGGCAAGGGCGGTGTCATCGAGAAGGCTCTGCAGCCCTACAGCGATTACATCAGCAAGGCGGGTGTTGCTGAGCTCAGCGTGTAAATGAAATTGATGTTGACGAATGTGAGGTGTTAAGCCGATTGTTACGTGAATTGATAGATAGAGCCTAAGAGCGTGGATAGCAGTCTGGAATCGACTTTTGTTGCTTACATCTTCGTGAGAAGACTCGTGATAGTAAACCTCGATGACATACAGGATGCCGTCAGGCACCACACGAGACCCTGTTCAGGCTCCCATGCCTCTTTTCCGGTTGGGTAACACAGATTTGGTTCACGCCTGTGTGAACCACAAACGACGATTCTGTAGCAAACCATAAGTTCAAACGAAATGTGGATATCTTACCAATGCTACCGACTGCCGCCACACATCACTCCGATCTCAAGAAATCAGGACCATTGACTCCCTCGAACACACCACTTAACCTTCACGCCGCCTCTACAGCCCACAATGAACGGCCCCAGACGCAGCACCCGTGAGAGACAGCCAAGCAAGCAACTTCTCTCCACTAGCGAGCCATCTTCCCTTCCAATGTCCATAAACGACGAACCGCCCGAGCAATGGCCACCAAGGCCCGAGGACCTGCCACCAGGACTAATATATCACGCGCCACTAAACAGCGAGGAACTTGCGCCTCCATGCAAGGTCCGTCCACGCAGCGAAGAAACACCCACTTGTAAGTACGAACCAAATGAATTTGATGCAGCAGACCCTTCGATTCCATATGCCTCTCGCATGGAAAGACAAGAAAGGCTCTGGGATCTGCGAAGATACACAATCGAGCATACCCTACAAAGAGGCTTGGATTTTGGAGGCAATGGACCCACCAGTGCGGTTAGGGAGTCGCTGATGAAGGAGGACGAGATTCGCTCGAACTGGGTTGTGAATAAGCCGGAGCGGGAGGCGAAAGAGATTGCTGCTGACGAAGAGAGGGATAGGAAGTGTAAAATGGAGATTATGGTAAATATCGCATTGAAAATTGAGGAGATTGATGGGGACGAGGAAGGAGGGGGTGGGTTAGGGAAGAAGAAGAGCGTGAAGGGGAAGAAGGGGAAGGGAAATGGGAAGGGAAGGAGGAATGGTCGGCGAGGGTGATTTTGCACAAGTAGGAGTTGTGGTTATGTGTTTCATGTTCTCTGAGCTGGTAAGTGGACGCTTCCTCATAAGAGAAGACACGTATTCATCCTATGGTGACAGATGAATTGCTTCTGCAGTTGGGATGACGCTTCGACCAGTACCTATTGAGGGTCGTTGGTTCCAACAGCAATAGTTGGAAGCACTTTGAAGGACGACGAGACATCAGATGGACAGTAACATTTTGACTCTCGTCATGAGTAAACCAGGAAACAAAGCCATAGGAAGGCGGTGCTCCAGATGCTCCTTCTCCACCAAATTCTTCACCAGCCTGATACAGCAGCCATATTCTGTCCATCCAGACTTACCTGGGAACACAGAAGCGGAACATGAAGAGGCAGGTATCACGCATCAAAGCACGCCAGCCAGAAGCAATCTGAGACCAACACCATGTATCGCTGCAAATTCTTGCGAACTCACTTGCCGCGTTGCCGCTGAATTGCGCCGGCACCTTGGCACGTCTCGCCGTCGCGAAGTCCTTGACGATGGGCCCGAGCTAGTTTGTAGTCATTGTAGGAGTATTTTCACATACAAGTCTGCGCTCAAGGCTCACAAGAAGTCGAAGACTCACACTCGCATTTGTGGAAGCTCCTAAATGCTCACTGTTGTTTGGCCGCCAGCATCGGCAGCGGCACCGGACGCTGGCGGCTCGTTGTGGCAGGCTTGTAAAGGCATAGCAGTGGCGGTTAAGAGTATGAACATATTGTTCATTATCATGGACGTACCGTCTATCGAGGAACCAAGGTTATCGCTCAATCAGCGCTTCGCTTTTAGATGTAATGTTATGCTTAGTTGATATTACTACGAGCAAATTGCAGCTAATTTTGAAGTCTGCTTAGACATGCAAAGCATGGACATGTACAAAGATATGAGAAAGTCTCCTAAAGCACAGCTCCTATGTTTCGAGCGTGGAGCCTCCTTGTGGCCTTTTCCCAGTATCTCCTCACTTCTTCGAGTGCGCCATCTTGAACAAGATCATGGCAGCCTCGTAGACTTGATCCTCCTCTCGCTCCTTCGACGATGTAAGCGACTTCGCCGACAGCGTCTCAATGTCTGAGATGGTCTCATTGCCTGAAAGTGTCTCAGCGTCAGCATCATAGTCGGTATTACCGATATTAGCCTGGATGCTCTCGTCACGCGTCTGCAACGACAGCTTCGAGCGGTCACCAGGTAGGTTGCCACACTTCTGTGGAGCAGGAGTGTTGATTTTGGGGTGATTGGCTGAGTATTTACACACTGTGAGCTTGAAGTAGCCGATCGGAGGGAGTTTTGAGGTTGAGGTAGTTGTGGGGGGTGCCATTGTGGTGGAATTGGTGCGAAGGTGTATCGAATTGGGGGTCTTGGATGTATTTGATGAAGGAGGACTTGTGGACCTGATGTTGTTGGTGATCTGTGTACGCAGTTCAGGGAGTCCTGCTAAGTGAATGGACACCGCTTGACTTGTATACAATGAAGTACTGCGCCAGCGCAGTGCAAGTTTGGTTCAGCATTGTGAACCGGTGAAGCACAGCTGACTGGGGCCTTGTTGGCCAACGCTGGTTCGTTCCGGAATTTTCAAGGAAGGGTCTCAGAAAGTTTGGTAATAGCCAAAATATCGAAATGATGTTCTGCTGATAACTTTATGTTGTAAAGTCTTCCTCCCAGATATCTCTCCACTGCCCAAATCAACCCCCCCTGAGGCCGCTCAGCCGAGATCAGTTACTTTCCGCCATAGGACTATCGAACGCCATCTTCGTATTCATTCATTTCAGTCCAAAGGGATACTGAGAAATCATACACGGGGCAGAGATGTCGAATTCAACCACAACCTACGGCACAACAGTAACTATCCGGCACATTGTACTCCAAGATTCACAATGCTCCCTCAACCGCGCTCTATGTTTACGAGCCTATCTCCAAAAGACCGAGGGATCACATGTCCGTCTCGAGTATTACCACAGTGCGCAGAAGCGGAGTTTCACACTCGGCACTGACAGCAATGCTTCTTCGCGTCTAGGGTTGTATGTGACCACCAATCGTTCACCGCGTGGCTTCATAATCGATGGGTGGCAGCTTCATCCCGCATCAAAGGAGCCGGATTCTGACCCTGGGCCGAGTACAGGTGTCTTGCAGAGACGTGAGGTTCCGAAGCCAGAGGATAGGATGCATTTTCCGAATATCATTAGGAAGGATAGGGGGCAGCAGAAGTTTCTTGAGGAGAACAAGGATATCGCTCTTGCTATGATGGAGTAACTGTGTTGGATGCAACATGCATGGATACAGAATTAGAGGAACGAGAAGGCGGCTGAAGTTGTCAGAAGACGATGGGAAGAGGTCTCATCAGGGTAGAAAGAATAGACAGTTGTATTGGCACCGAAATCATCGAAAACAGACTGTAATCGACCAGAAGGCTAGTCTCGTGATTTCAGATGGGATAAACGCGATGTTAGTAACGATGCATTGAGCCGGCGCGGGCCTTCTTCAATTATCAAACGCTGTGAAGGAGAACACGTGCTAGCGCGACACAGCACCACTGAAACCAACACGACCCTGCATCAACCTTGAACACTCGCGTTGTCGGCGGCTCGCTCCGAGGCCGATGTCTCTGCCTCTGCTCTGGGACGTGATGTCTCTCCGCCGCCCCGGAAGTCATCAGGCCGATATGTGGAGCGGAAGAATTGCCGGCTAAAGAGACACGCCTACACATTCAAGAGTTCATCCTCCACAGCACCCTCGACGGACCCCAATTCAGCAGCAATGCGCCCGTCTGCCCCACCAACAATCTTGGCTGATGGATGACCGTACCGGCGGTTAAACAGGGGAAGTGCTCCGTCATGCGGGCAGTACCCCTCCACATAAGTATGCGCGATGCCTACGCGTAGATGGACCCGTTACGCGACAGCTCTCTTGCTTGCATATTGTATACACTGAGCCTTTTATTACCGCAACCATGGCCGACAAAGAACCCATTGTAACCCACGTTTACACCGCCGACCCCTCGGCGCACGTCTTCAACGGCAAGCTGTACATCTACCCCTCCCACGACCGTGAGACCGACATCAAAGACAACGACAATGGCGACCAATACGACATGGCCGACTACCACGTCTTCAGCATGGACACGGTCGGCGGACCCGTGACAGACCACGGCGTAGTCCTCAAGCAAGAAGACGTTCCCTGGGTCTCCAAACAGCTCTGGGCCCCCGACGCAGCGACCAAGAACGGGAAATACTACCTCTACTTCCCCGCCCGCGACAAGGAGGGCATTTTCCGCGTCGGTGTCGCCGTCGGAGACAAGCCCGAGGGCCCCTTTGTCCCGGAGCCGGACTACATCAAGGGCAGCTTCAGCATCGACCCTGCGACATTCGTCGACGACGATGGCTCCGCTTACCTCTTCTTTGGCGGCATCTGGGGCGGCCAGCTCCAGAACTGGGCCACAGGGACGTACGACAAGTCGGGCGAGGAGCCCACCACCGGCGACGCGCTCACCGCAAAGGTCGGCAAGCTCACAGACGACATGACACAGTTCGCGTCCGACGTCACCGATGTCCTCATCCTCGACCCCGAGACCCAGAAGCCCATCCAGGCTGCTGACCACGACAGGCGGTTTTTCGAGGCCGCGTGGTTGCACAAGTACAATGGCAAGTACTACTTTAGCTACAGCACGGGTGACACTCATTACCTCTGCTATGCTATTGGTGATAGCCCTGTTGGTCCTTTCACATATGGCGGGAGGATTCTGGAGCCTGTTGTTGGGTGGACTACACATCACAGTATTGCGGAGTTCAAGGGGAAATGGTACTTGTTCTACCATGACAGCACGCTCAGTGGAGGCAGGAACCACTTGAGGTGTGTCAAGATCAGGGAGATTGTGTATGATGAGCAGGGCAAGATTAAGCTGGCGGAGCCGCAGCCGCAGCTCTCGGAGCAAGATGCCCCACCCGCGAAACTTGAGGGATAGGTCGTTGAAGTAAAATAGAATAATGTGATACCGAGTTCATTGTACGAATCACACTCTCCAACACTAGCACCCGCACGCCGTCCACCACCTCCTCCTCACATCCCCTCACCACCCCCTCAAAACCCAGCAATGTACCGATGCTGATCCGTAACCTCCGTAACCTCCAGCACCATCCCGACTTTCACCTCCACCTCCCCCCTCTCCCTCGGCACACACAACATTCCATAACACGGCTTAAACTTGATCCCCTCGTCCACCCTGCGATACTTCATCAGCGTATCCCACGGCTGCCTTTTATGCTCCTCCGCAGTCTCAGGGTCCACATTGGGCACATGGCATCGGGCACAGCGCTGTGTGACGTCCAGATCCGCCACTGTCTTTCCCTCCGCCCCAGCAGTCTTGATCCGTAGCGTCTTCCACCGGTCCTCATCCCACGGCGCGTCCGCCTGTCCGCGGACCAGAATGTTGGGCCTGAAGCGCGTGACGTCGAGCGGGGCGAGGTTCCCGTTCTCGGCCGCCTTGACGCGCGCGTTGAGTTCGTTGATGCTGGCTTCGTTGCCCACGAGCAGCGGCATCAAATCTGGGAAGCAGGTTGATGCAGTGCGGCCCAGCACTTCGGGCGCGCCGTTGGAGGCGAGCCCGCGCGGCGCGTAGGTCTCGCGGAAAGGTGGTTTATACACGAGACGGACTTCTTGGCCGAAGAAGGCGTTGAACGGAGCTGTGAGTGCTGGGGAGTAGACTGCCGTGTCTGTCTGCGAGGACCAGATTTTCGCGGTGTGCGGAGTGGTGTGCTCCGCGAGCCAGGAGGCGGATGGGTGTGCGGGGATGGTGAAGGTCAGTTTCTCGTCGATGGAGTTCGGGGCTGGGGCTGTGACGGTGAGGGTGTCGTCGCGGGCGTTGTAGGACGGCCGGATGAGGGTCATTCTGGCATTTTGGCGGATGGTGAGGAACTGGTAGTTCGAGGCCGTTACCCACATCCATTGCCGGTCTGGTAGAGGGAATTAGTAGGCGTGAGAAGGAGATGCGGATCACGTGGCTTACCAAGGTCGAGGCCCGTAGGTAGGAGTTTCGCTGACTGGACTTTGATGCCATGGCAGGACTTGATAGGGTGGATGTATAGAGCGGTTATCTCTGTTGGTGGCGGTAGTGGCCCTGCGTTGCTGGTCCTTTTCGTTTGTGCTTTCGTGAAGTAGAGGTAAGTCAGAATCGGGAGGAAGAAAGTGGATAGGATGATAGCCAGCTGCGTAGCCTGCGACTGCGCCATGCTTGCGGCGTGCCCCGAAAGGGATCTTGGCTGTGTTGTGTGTCGTAACGGAGAAGTTTGCCTCCCAACTGCCACTTTTAATCGAGGAATGCAAACAATGCAATGTCAGAAGGGGCGAGGTCCAGAGCTTTTAGTCTAATCGATATTGCAAGGTAGTATTTGTACTCAATACTTTGTGCTCAGTTTTTGTGCCCAGAATCCGGTAATGGCCTTGCTGACAAGAGCATGTGCGTGTCTTTTCCTGGTCACGACAGTGGTGGTTCTTTTTGTGTTGCGCCTGAAGAATTTGTAAATTCTTATGTTCGAGGCGACCATCAGAAAGGATGACGCATGGTCAAGGCGCGGGGAAATCGTAGCGCCATGTCGCGCGCCCTGAGATAAGCTCTAGGCGGCCAACGGCTCCGCGGGCGTGTGGAGACCAGTAACGTCAGATTAGTCAGATCTTTGGTTTGTCGGAAGCAAGCAAGCAAGCAAGTGTGTAGATTTGTTCGACAGACATTGATGTTTTTTAACAATGGTACATTATCTAGGAGATGTTCGGAGCATTTGCTTCAACCCTCTATTAGGCTTTCGCGACCAATCCGAACTTCAAGCCATACTGCCTCATTATCTTAGATGCCCCTCAGACGCTGCGTAGACTGAATCGCTCAACAATGCGGTTCTAGGAATAGATATGTGCATACACTACGATGACATGGTGAAAAATGTGTCTTGATGAGTAGACCGAAAACATGATAGGAAAACCGTAAACAACGCTACATTATGGGTATACCTTGCTTCCAAACTAAGAAAATGATAGGAAATATGAAGAGTACAGCTCCGTTGTGGTGACGTGTAGCTCGCACAGCTTGGCACATCGTGGAGGACGTATGGGCCAACGCTGATGCGAGGTTCGGGATCACTTTCTCAGTGAGGTGTTTTTGATCGAAGGTAATGCATGCGCTTTTGGAGAGTCTGAACATAGACAGGAGCGGATCCGAACGGCCGTCACTTCAACCCCAGTTCATCTCATTGTTCCAGGTCATGGTATCCCTTTGAGCACTGTGCTGTGAGATGTTGCTCGGCTTCCTTCGCATAATCATCCTCGAGAAGCGATTGCCTTGAGACTCGTCCTTAGGCGGTGGTGCTGGTGGTTGTGGCTGCTGTTGCTGCTGCTGTTGTTGCTGCTGAGGATGCATAGCTCGATGGCTGGAATTCGAGATGTTGACCAGTTTTGGAACATATTTTCGAGACGATGGAGTGTTACTGTTGGAATGCTGCATGAAGTCTGGAGGGACGCTTTGCCTCTGCTGGGGTTGCTGTTGGGGGTAGTGGGCGAAGTTGGTATACTGTGATGTAGGGACAGACACGACTTCTTTAGGCTGCTGGTAATTCATGTATGATGACGGCTGCTGGAAACTGAGAAGATCTGGTGTTGATACAAAATCTGTGTTCGGCCACGTTTGTTGTTGTTGGTGGAAACTCTGTTGTGGGATAGGCTGTGTGAATGATGCTGACATGGTTGCCATGCTTGTGTTAAAGCCACTATACGCTCCCATGCTGGCATCAGTAGTCAAATGCGCCTGTGCCATGTCGGCGCCGACAGGCCATTGACTTTGTTGAAATGAATGCTGTTGATGCATGACTTGTGGGGGATCGACAGGATCTAAATCCATCATCTGCTGATCTTGTGGGAGTCCATGAGAACTCTGTAATCGCGAATCGTTCCCAAAGTCAGATGTCTCCAGTTTGAATTCAACAATCTCGCTGTGAGCAGAATCATTAGGCTCGGAGGCATCGGGTGTCATCTCTGGAGCAGAGTCAACGGCGTCTTTGGGTTCGATCTCGGCTAGATCGTAGGTGTCCTGCACTAGCTTTTCCATGTCGAAAGCACTGGTGTGCCACTTCGTTTCCAGCTTGTATCGCAGGCGGTTGCACTTCTTCGATTCCCATGTCAGCTTTGGCCAGTTCCGTTCGTCTCCATGGCGCTGTGTTAGCAATGTGTTCCACGCATTCGCCGCGTCAGATTGCTTTAGCAGACCAAGCACGACGTTGGTGAAGTTCCACTTCGCCCCTCCCTTCTCTTCGAAGTGCAGTGCGATATGTTCACATCTCTCCTCCCAGGTCGTCAAGAGAGCAGCACAGAAGCCACAACCCCATGCGTCCTTGTCGTGCATAACGATCTCGTACTTCTTCACACACGGCGAGGCCTTTCTGCTGGTAGGCTGGCCGCTCTCCCTTGGTTGTTTGCAATGTTCACAGCCCTATTTGTGATGAATAAGAAAGCATTCGAATTAGACACGGGTATACGTACATGAAGCTTGGTATGGTGCTCACGGAAGCGCTTGCCTGCGTGGAAGATCTGTTCGCAATCAGGGCAGCGCCATGTGAGTCTCTGCTCATGGAACTCTTCCTCGTGAGACTTCCAGTATGGTTTCGACTTGAGAGCCTTGTCACAAAATGTGCAAGCAAAGTTCTTCGGCGCCGGTGTCGATGCGGTGGAGATAGTGGAAAGGCGAGAAGATGCTGTGGACATGCGCGACGAAGCGGCGCTGTAGTGCGTGAACGACGAATCGGTTGATGCGATGGATGAGCGAGGGTCGGACATCATGCTTGGTACTCTACTGGACGGGACGCTCAGGTATGACGATGCGCGGCTACTCATTGTCGACGTCGACATCATGGACGACCTGTCGGGTACTCGCATGCCATCTGCGTACGGGTGAGCCGGCGCGAAGCCAGGGATGTGCTGACACGAACCTCCATTGCGTGCCGCCTGCAACAACAACAGGATTTGCTGGTCGTCCAAGTGTTTTAAACCATGTATATGATCGATGACGGTATGGTTCAGGGAGCCGTGTGTAGAAACCCGGGGTGACGAGGTCGCGCTTTCGGACACGCTACCTAGAGGCATGGTGCTTTGGAGACTACGGCGCGGGCGCTTAAAGGAATTGCTGGACTGCGGCGTGCCATACTGGTAGAGCTGAGGGTCTTCGTTCTCCATATTATCCAGATTCGCGCGTTGAATCCAAAATCACGCCCGAATCTGGTATGGGCGAGCCGTCGCAAGGTCGTTGTGATGGTGTCGCGGTGAAAGGGGGTCAGCGGTACGCGAGATGGAAGCGTTCGAGAAGGTGCGGCGCTTTTGGCAGAGCGGCTGGACAGGGACGAGCGCGGAACTTAGGCCGTCAGGAAGACATTGATCGTCTAATCTCCCGGGCGGAGGAGGCGGATGGCTCTTGTTTAGAGGAGAGATCGTTTCAACAAGCCCTAGAGGACCCGGGTGAAACCACTTGGCGCTACAGGCATGCAGGCTGTCATCAAGCCCGCGCAGGGTTTCGTAAATATAGCAAGACGATCTCGACAGAAAGGCTGTACCGCTCAGAAGAACGCTTCAATTACTCGAGAACCTCAGTTTTTCTCATGCGAACCCTCCAGACCCCATCACGCGCAACGGGGAACGCGAGCAATGTACCTGAACGATCGCCAGGATGGCCGCGGTAGCGCCGCTGTGCTCCGGTTCTTCAAATCCGACCCCTGAGCGAGCATTGTGAAACGACACTAAACTCGGAAGAGACGTTCTGTTCTTGTCGCCCATCGTGTTGGGCGACTAGATTCATCGTACCACGCTCTTCAGTATCCTCACAGCCTTGTGCTCTACGGGTCCACCTGCATGCTGTTGCGATGAATTCTGGAGCCTTGCATCGTTTTTGCGAACCAAGGGCGCCGGTTTGCCCCCCACATTGTGGCGCAACACCAATGCGCACGTTGGCCATTGGCTAGATACCCGTCTCAGTCCGCGTGCCCGTGGTTGCAGACGCACTTCAGATGAGGCTCAGCTTACCGCCGCTGGGACCTGGACCTTCGGCAAAAGTAACTGCAACCACTTCAGAACTGTTGCACAGCAAGTCCCTTCGAGAGAACCGTCAAGAGGCGATCCTCATCAGACGCCGTTGCAGAACCGCGATCTCACGATGCGTTGTTAGGCGAGCAAGCTGTCTCCCTGCTTGGTGCTATCAATCGTCGTCATGCTACGGCAGAAACGCAGCTGCACTCCACATCAGACTGATAGACTAGGTCGTTGAGGATCTGCTTCCGGTCCCGCCCCCCTGCACTATCGATACCTGAAGCTTCAAAAAATGCTCTTGGCAGCAGTCCTCAACTCAGAAGTTTGTTTGTCCTGAGATAGAGCGTCGTGCAGTTGCTATTTCCAGCACAACGGGTGGGCTGCGACGGCCATTAGGGCAACGCCTGTCAAGCCCAAAGTGTTGCCGAACCAAAATTAGAGGCCGCGCATTTGAAACATCGTGAGTTGAAGCGAGAACGAACAGATGGCTGTGTCATCATTCAGGACCGAGGTGCCCGGAGATTGTATGCCGCGGCCTGCGTATAGTCGTGCGAAACGCGATTACTCGTGCGAAAATTTGTGTTCCAGGGCCGTCAACCTACGCGATATGACAATACGCTGCGAGTTATGGATATAACACAAGGTTTCCGATACGAACGTTGTACCGATACACGTGGGGACGCAGAACCTTGACGTAATATTACCATTCAAAGTTTCTGTAGGACCGCCCGCGTTTTCAGTCGAAGCCTGTTGAACTCAAAAACAAAAGGTGGTCTCAATGACGTTAGAATCAGCACTGCCTCACAGTTTGTGGGTAAAGGAGTCCCCTGTAATGAGGCGGATATCCTTTCTCAAATATGGCTGCACGTATGAGGGTCATGCCGCGGAGTAAAGATCAACATAAGGATTTGCTGTCGATAGTTTGTGGATAGTCATGAAACTTGCCTGTGCGTCGCCAACGGGTGTCAGTCGGACGCGGATCATATGTAAGAGGCGGGAAACTCCCATCTAGGATCGCACGACCGTGATAAGGCTTTAAGAGCACGGGTGTTGCGAGTAATGGCCAACCAGAGCCTGAGGCGCATGAAGTAAGTACAAAACTGCGAGAATGAGGCCATTGTCGAAGAAATGGTAGGGCGAAGACGAAACCGCTGATTCAGGTCAATGACAAAACGCGAGAAACATGTAGTCGTGATATATTGCACTTCGCCAGCTTCTGCAGGAAGCTGCTCGACAAGCCATAGGGCTTCAGGGCTGCTGGGAGACGCCCCTTGCCTTGATTGATTTTTCAAGCCCAGGTAAAAGGGTCTTCGGTGATCTTTGGCAGGCTATTGGCTTGACCAGCAGTGAATCAGATCCTCTTATGATGTTGCTGGTTGTTGGTAAGTTGCAGTAGGTCGTAGTGCACCTATTGGCAACATATGCAGGACGGTATTGTTGAGAGATGCTGAACAGATTGCTCAGAGCAGCTTCACATCACGGCGTCTCTGATCTCAGTGGCAGCACAAGCTCAGCGCACCAGAGAGTGTGGTAGGTGTGAGGGTAGTTTGCAAAAACACGCTTAGCCGGGATAGGCTAGTGCGTCGCGTCGCGGAAGTCGCGTTCACGTAGAACCACTTTAAGCATGCTCAAGCTCTCCCCGCCACGGACTCTATACTCCAAGCAGCTTTCAATCGCTTCGGTTTTTGTAGACTTTCTCGCCGTTAGCAAGCGCAGTGCTATTCAATACCTTCTTATTATTTTGACATTTGTAGCTCAAGTTCCTTTACGCACGCGTGCGCGAACAGGTCGCGTCACGTCCTTCCGTCTCGATCACACCTGTCACCGACATCCGATACGGTTCAACCGCGCAAAAGATCCACACACTTAATATGGCGACAGCAGCTGCAGGTGATGCCGGCGTGTCATCCAAACCTCGCACCAAGCTGCTAGCCGCACTTCGAAGATCAGACTCGAGCGATTCCTCTGAGAGCAGCGCGGATTCGGCGAGTGATGCTTCAGATGCTGAGGATGCTACAACTTCGATCTCAAAGCCCGTATACAATCCACGGGCTCAGCGCAGGTCATTGACACCCGAGATCGAGGAAGATGAGGAGGTGGATGCGGAGAGCGCTTACCAGCGCATGAGGCAGCGATTGGCGGCTGCGAAAGAAACACAAGAAAATCTGCCACAGAAAGCGGCCTCTGTCCTGACCGCGGCCGTTGATAGTGGCGATGAGGAGGACACCATGCCAGTCCAGAGGACCGTCCGAAGATCTACAGCAATGAACCAGAGGTCTCCAGGCCCACGCGTCCAACCCTCGCCAAACGTCCAATCACGTCAGTCATCCCCAGGACTTTTCGTCTCTCCTGGTCCCTCTCCAGTCAAACAAAGAACGCAAGCTCGTTCTTCAAATGGCTCCGAATCAGAGGACTCATCGCATCGCGCGTCTGCTACAGACCTGCAGGAACGTGTCAAACGTATCAGAGCTGAGAGATTGGCGAGGCAAAAGGAGGAAAAAGAGAAGCTAAGCAAGCAGCAGCCTTCTGGGCGTTCGTTGGGCCGAGAGGCCGGAAGTGAAAGTGAGGGCGAGATCGACAGACGGCTGACCCAGCAGTCTAAGCCAACTCGCCGGGCAGGCAAGAAGGCTTTGGAGGCTATGGCGCGCGATCAGCAGCGAATCAGCCGTAACATGCAGCTCACACATCAAGCCAAGACCAAGAAGAGATACTCTACTAAGGACTTATTCAGCAAGTTCGGCTTCAACGCGCCAGATAATGAAACTACAGCATCCCCTCGCACACCGGAAAAAATCACGGCTCTTGCCTCGTCAGACGTAGATGCTCAGTCCAACAGCGACACGCCGCCTACTAGTCCTCCTCGGCAGGATGACGTGTCTGAGAAGACCACCAGCAAATCGAACAACACAACACCAAAGGCAACAGGTGTGTCTATGACGGACGACACGACCCCTGTACCTGCAAAAGTGGACAAGGGCAAGGGACGTGCTCCAGAGTTCGCACATCTGCCCACCCGAACTTGGCCCACTCAAAGCCAGATCGTGGCTGTCCAACACACTCAAGTACAAGATGCCGAGCCTCTAGACACTGTCATGGTGGACCTGTCTGACTCGGATGATGAGGTACAACCCAAGAGTAGATTTGCGGTTTTTGACCGGATAGGTACGAAAGAGAGGGATGAATCCAAGTCTTTTGTGACCCTCCGTCATCTGGCCCACCTCACATCTCCGAAGACGAGTCGTAAAGGGCCGAAATCCATTAGTCGCAACGAAATGAATTTCGGACTCGCCCAGAAAGCTCGTCAACAAGCGCAGAGAGTTCGCGAGGAGAGGATTGAGGAGCTCAAGCGACGAGGTATCCATATCGAGACCGCCGAAGAGCGAGAGAAGCACCAGATGGAGGTCGAAGATTTGGTAGCCCAGTTTGAGAAGCAGCGGCAAGAAGACCTGAAACTCGCAAAGTTGGAAAAGAAAGAAGCCAAAGCCAATGGTCAGACTATTGACGAGCTGCCCTCTAGTGATGAAGACGAAGACGAAGACTACATCGGCAGCGGAGAAGAAGATGCAGAAGAAAACAACGACGATGACCAGGATGAGGAAGCTGAGGATGAATTGGAGCTTTCGGGTTCTGAAGACGAGGCAGCGGAAGACGCAGATGCGTCTAATGGCTTGATTGATGGAGCTGCTGAGGAAGATGGAGGCGCTGAAGCAGAAGAAGCCTCAATCACCGATCTGGCCGATGATGAAGAGGACGAGTCTGTCCCTCTTGCGCGCAAGTCAACAAGCAAGCGAGCCCGCAGAGTTGTTGACGACGATGACGAGAGCAGCGATGAAGCACCGCGGCTTGGTTCGCCTACACAGAAAGCGACCCAAGATGATGCCAAATCTGCTTTTGGTTTTGGCGAAACAACCGCTGGTGTGGGTCTTACCCAAATGTTCGCGGGGACCATGGCAAATCTGGACGATTCACAAGCCACTTCTCAGGAGCCTGAGCAAGATTCTCTAGACTTCCTGCGAAGTTTGCCGGACACCCAACCCGGTCTGACGTACAGTCAGACTCACGACACACTGGTTCCCAACAGCCAGCTATTTGTGTCGCCGCGCAAAGCGTCTCAGGCTGGAGCCGAATCTCAATTTAGCCTGAACATTGGCCAGGTGGTCGCTCCAAGCCCGTCGCGCACACAATTTTCTGAAGCACCTGAGCCTACTCAGGATGCTGGTTTCTCGTTCTCTCGTTCACCAGCTGGCTTCAAGGCACCCATCTCCACTGTCGAAACCGTCATGATGTCTGTTTCCGAGTCACCAATCAAGCAACGGCCTGGCAGGCTTCAGCGCGGACGTCGTGAGGCTACAGTCGAGCTTTCCGACGAAGAAGAGAACCTCGATGGTGCCATCTCTGATCTGAGCGATGTTGATGATATTCAAAGACCGCCCAAGCACAGAGATGCATTCCGTGCCATGCAAAAGGGAGCTAAGAAGCAGAAGGCTATTGCTGACTTCAACAAGAAGAACAGTGCGGCTAAAGAGATTGTCGAAGAGCAGGCCGACGAGTCTGAAGACGAATATGCTGGTATTGGAGGAGCCAGTGATGACGACAGTGGCGAAGAGGATGAAGACCTCAAGAACATGATTGACCATGCTGATGTCAAGGTCGATGAGCGTAAACTCGCTGCCTTCTACGCGTAAGTTAACACATCAGTTGCTCGTTACCATCCGCTAACACCGCCACAGTGACAAGGACAAGAAGGATGATGAAAAGAACATCAACCAACTCTATAAGGACATCATGAACGGTGGCCTTCGTAAGCGTGCCGGTCGCGACGCATTTGACATGTCCGACAGTGAGGATGAGGCTGAGATGCGGCAGCGCAAGAAGCGCGCCGAGTTTGCACGCATGCAGAAGGCGCTGATGAGCGACGAGAACATTGGCAAGATCGCCGAAAACCCCAAGCAACAAGCTTTCTTCAAGACGCTCGCGGACTTTGCAGATGATGCTGAGTATGACTTCCTCGAGATGCCAGAGCCAAAGAGCATCTACGCGGAAGAGTCTCAGTCTCAGTCTCAGTCCGAGTCTCAACAGCAAGGCGGAGGAGAAGAGGCGGAAATGGTTGTTCCAAACTCGCAGAATGAGGCGACAGACATGCTTCCCCCCAACCCGTTGAAGCGCAAGTCTCCGTCTTCCTCGCAGAAGGAGAACCGTCCCCCACCCATTATGCGTCGCACTGACGATGGCCTCTCGCGACGTCCCATGACTCTGGCTGATGTGCAAAACTCAGTCTCGGAGCTGCTCGAAGACTCTCGCGTTGTAGTGCCGGACAGCCAGTACTCATCCGACTCGGACTCTGAGCTGGAAATTGTCGACAAGCCTGTGAGGAAGGCTGTCGTTGACCGTCTTACGCTGAGTCGGCAGTCGACTATTGACGACTCGCAAGACGGCGCAGGCGGCATGGCGTTCCACACGCCGTCTCGCGGTACTACCATTCCTGGATTCAAGGTACCGAGTCTCATCCGCCAGGCGACTAGTAATCTCTCGGCGGCAGGCGACTCGCAGCGGAGTGACTCGAGGACAAGCCAGAGCAGTGAAAGCAGTGTCAGGAGAGGTGGCACTGGTAGGAGTAACATTCATGCTCAGGCGAGAGAGGCGGAAAGGAGAGCGCTGCTGGAAAAGAGTGAGAAGAGGAGGAAGGAAGTGCTCAAGAAGAAGGTGGATGGTGCGAGGAGGAAGGGCGGGATGAGAAGTGTATTGGGCGATCTGAGTGGTGGGTTTGAGTAATCTCTTGCATTTGAAAGCATTGAAGCGTGGCGTCTGGCGCTGTGATCGTTATCTAGTATACAATTATACACATTTTACATCTCCACCACCCCTCCTTCGAATATCATACAACATCTCCGCCCTCACACCCTCTCACTGACCCAAATAGCGCCCCGACAACCCGCGCGTATCGTCTCGGTCAGCAACTCATACGGCCTGGCCTCCTTGGCATCATTCTCAACCGCATGATCCAAATGCTCCAACTCCTCATCCCTAATCCTCCTCAACTCGCCGATCAAGCTCTCCAACTCAGGCCCCAGCGTCTCACCCCTAGCCTCACACTTCCCCGCCCAGTCCAACAACACCCGAACCTGCTCATTATAATGCGTCCCGATCTCCGTCTCAACCGCCTCGGTGCACGCCATGGCCGCCTCACGGCCCAGAAACGCAGTGCCCCACCCGAGCACCGATGCCGCCGCTGTCCACACGGGCGTCATAGCGGTAGGCCGGATCCGGTGCTTGCGAATCACCTCGTTGAAGAATTTATAGTGCCCGGCTTCCTGGTCGTACATGTGCTTCATCAGTGGGCGCAGGTGCGGGTGCGAGCGCACGAGTTGCGGGGATTGCGCCGCGTAGATTAGGATGGCGGCGAGCTCGCCGGTTTGGTTGACGCGCAGGGCGGAGGAGAGGAAGCCGCGTTGGGAGGGGGTGAGTTCGTGGATGGGTTTTGTGGGGTTGGGCGGGTTGGTGGCGGCGGTGGCGGCGTTGGTTGGGGGCGCGAGGTTCGAAGATGCGGCGCTGGAGGGGGTGGGTGCGTGAGGGTTGCTGGGTGAGTGGGGGGTGGTGCTTTGGTGTCGGCGTCGTGGGCGTTGTGGGAGCGTTGTGCGTGGTGTGAGTGTGAGAGGCGCGAGGAAGTCGAGGACCGGTGCTTTGTTGCGGGCGAGCGCCCTTGGGGTGAAGAGTCTTGCAGACATGGTGGCTGGGTCTGCTGTGTGGGATTGGTGAGGTGAGGTGAAGGTGAAGGTGAATGTGATGGTGATGGTATTGTTCAGTTAGCTACAATGGTGATGGTGATATCACCGCGCTAATGGGCTTAATGGGACCCACAATAACCGTGTGGACTTGACGCGCTGGACGCCAAGAGCGTGCTCGTCCTCGTTTCCCCGACTTTCGAGCTACAACCTCTCCCTCCTCAACTCCCCTGATCGCTCGCCTTTTCGCCCGCCATCGCCTGTTGCGCCACCTTTTCCGCCATCCCCTCCGTGCAGAAGACTCGCATCCCGCCGCAGAATCCTCCCCCATCTTCTTCACCATGTCTGATATCGACGACGAGCTCTTCGCCCTCGCTGGCGGTGACGAGGAGGCTGACGTCGAGGAAGGCGAGGCGTGAGTGATCTCTTCCCTTCTGCTCCATCATCTGCACCGCCCTGCAACCTCCGCCATGGCTCGCAGCGACCGCTCCACATTTTTTGCAGACGGCGGGTCTGTCCTGAACGACGCTGACTCTCGCCAGCTCATCGCCAGCAGCCTCTTCGCCCAATTCGCTGGGCTCAGACGCCATGGAGGAGTCCGACTCAGATCGCGACGACGACCCGCCCGCACGGTCGACTGACGTGCCCTACCCCCTCGAGGGCAAGTATATCGACGAGGCCGACAAGCGGAGAATCATGAACATGTCGCAGCTCGACCGCGAAGAGATTCTCGGTCAGCGTGCCGAGGAGATGAGCAGAGCGAACTTCACAGCCGAGCTGGCACGGCGCGCAGCGAACCTGCAGAACGACAGGAAACGCAAGGTCGACTCGGAGGAGCCTGAGGAGGGCAGGCGGCCCAAGGTCAAGGCCAGGGTCAACGACAAGCTCGAGGAGTACAAGCGCAACCGAGAGCAGCGCGGCCAGCAGAGAGACCGAGACGCGGACCGTCTCAACAACCGCCGGAGATCGAGCTCTGGAGACCGCGACGGCCCGTCAGACATCGATGCTGATGGCGAGAGCGACGTTGAGTGGGATGATCGGGCCCCGGCAAAGGCTCGCGAAGAAGTGCCGGCCACGCTTCGCGACTTTGACTCTGTGCGTGTTGGGCGCGGCTTCTTCTCTGAAGTCTGCTTCTACCCAGGCTTCGAGGAGGCCGTCACTGGTACATTTGGACGTGTTGGTGTTGGCCAGGATGCACAGCGCCGGACAATGTACAAGATGGCGCAGATCAAGGGCACGTATATCTGGCTGCAGTGAGCCTTGGAAGCATCTCACTAACGGCTGTCATTAGGCATCAACACTGGAAAACCCTACGTCTTCGAGGGCAAGAACGGAGCGAAGATCGCAACAGACCAATACGTCGTTGCGCAACACGGGTCCACCAAGAAAGACTACCAGTTCCAGTTCTTGTCAAACCAGCGCTTCGACGACCGCGACCTCGACGCATACAAGCAGTCCCTCGCGGAATCGAACGCCAAAATCCCCACCAAATCCTTCCTCGAGCGCAAATACAACGACCTGAAATCGCTCCAGAACCACCACTGGACCGAGGCTGAGATCAACGCGCGCATCGCAAAAGCAAAACAATACCAGCACCTCCTGCACCGCAACTCCATCGACGCCCAACCGCGCATTCAAACGCAGTCGGAAGTCGCGGCCGTCAAGACCGCCGAGCTGAACCGCATGAACCGCATTAAGGAGGCGGAGCGCGTGCGCAAGGTGCAGCTGGAGCAGCAGCGCCAGAAGAAGCTCGAGCAGAAGAAGGAAGCCGCGCGGAAAGCGGCCGAGGAGCAGGCAAGGCGGGCCGCGGAAGAGGCGCAGCTGAAGAGCGAAACGGACGCCTTGTTCGGCGACGACACGGGTGTTGAGTCTGGAGCGTCGACGCCGAAGCCCGGAGAGGCGAAGAAGAAGAGGGAGGAGAGGAAGGGCCTGCCCACGTTCAGGAGGCCCAAGACCGATGACGATTTCATCGCGAGTATGGATCTGGATATCGATATTGCTATCTAGACGCTGCAATGGAGAGGCAGCGCATTGGGCTTTGCATATAGGCGTTTGAGCGCACTTGGACGGTTGTTATCTCGTTACGTTGCGGAATGTCTCCTTGGAGTTGGAGGAGGAGGAGGAGGAGGAGGACGTGGGTAGACCGTAACGACCATATCACAAGCATCTATGTACCACCACCACCTTCGTCGTCAATCATAATATACCCATGTTCAACCACGCCAGGGGCCTCTTTACACGTGATGACCGCAAGCCGGACACGCCACATGGCACAGCACTCCCAAGTATTATAATCGGGTTCCCTCAGCCGCAATAGTCGCATATCTGAACCCCCCACAGCTGTGCAAGATTGCTACATACTTTTTGATCACGTCGAGCCCCCGCGTTTCGCTCATGAGATGGATATCGAAGTGTTTTCAGAACAGCAGAAAACAGAGTCTCATGTATGTCTCGATCTGTACATTCAGACCAGAGCCACAGACAGACATTTCCATAAAATTTCTTGATTTTGGTGTTGAAGAGAGATGGATGGGTTTTGTGGGTTTGGACGGTGAAACGGACAGAGGGACATAGGGGTGGATATCCGGAAATTTGAATGAGGGAGCAGAGACATTGAACGGGTTGATATTGTATTTTGGACAGAAAGAGCAGAGACATGTCTGTGTTGAGCTAACGTTTTTGGACAAAAAGAGCAGAGACATAGGCCTGCTGAAGGGAAAATTTTGAACAAAAAAGAGCAGAGACATTCTGAGGTTGATAATGGATTTTGAGCAGAAGGAGCAGAGGTATGAAAATTCTTGCCATGGTGTTTTGATCGGAAGAAGCAGAGACATCAGTATGACTGACTGGATATTTTGAACAAAAACAGCAGAGACATACGGATCAGTGGTCTCGGATTCTGAACAAAAAGAGTAGAGACATTCCAGGTATCTTGTTGATTTTTGAACAGAAGGGACTGAGACATAAAGATGATTGAATCCAAGTCTCGAACACGAACCAGAGACATCGTATGGTCCCACGTCATATTTTGAACAAAAAGAGCAGAGACATTTAGCTTTTGGTCATGGTGTTTTGAACAGAAGGAGCAAAAATGTCCATGTTCTTGACTAACTTTTTGAACAAACATACTATAGACAGTCGAGTCCTTGTCGTCTTGGTTTGAACAAAAGGAGCAGAGACGTCGAAGGCCTTGACAATGTATTTTGACAGAAAGAGCAGAGACATGTCATCGATGTCAATGCATTTTGAACAAAAAGAGCAGAGAATATGCAAAAACACATGGCGATTTGGTGCTCCATAAGCGGCATGTGATGTTTTTGTACAGAAGAAGCGGACATTCAAGTTCCGGATAGAAGTTTTGGAACAGAAAGAGCAGAGATATGATCGTTTCGACATGATTGTTTTGATATCCTTTTTGACCAAGAAGAGCAAAGACATATGACTGCATTGGCAGGAATTTTGCACAGAAAGAGCAGAGACATAGGTAAGTGGCTGTGGATTTTGCTACTCCGTCAATGTGGTGCGGTAGCCGGTTTTGGTACAGAAGGAGCGGACATGCCAAAGTTTGGGTATAAGTTTTGGAACAGAAAGAGCAGAGACATGGCGTTTCCGAAGTCCTTTTTGAATAAGAAGAGCAAAGACATATGACTGAGGAGGGATTTTGCACAGAAGGAGCAGAGACATGGGAACCTGGTTGTGAATTTTGGTACTCCATAGGTGCGGTGTGGTTATTATTTTGGAACAGAAAGAGCGGACATCCGAGGTCGTGAACACTGATTTTGGAACGGAAGAGGCAGAGACATTCGAAGCTTGCGTCCGTGATTTTGGTATTCTATAAAAGCAGGCATGGCGGTGTTTCGAACAGAAGGAGCGAACATAACTGAGTGGACGTGAGCTTTTGGAACAGAGGGAGCAGATACATGAATGTATGCGTTCATGGATTTTGGTACTCCATCGATGCGGCGTCGTAATGGTTTTGGCACAGAAGGAGCGGACATGACAGGACCCGGTACAAGTTTTGGAACAGAAGAGGCAGAGACATGAAAGCGGTTCAGTGTGCATTTTGGTGCTTCGTGGAAGCAGGCATGGTAGTGTTCTGAACAGAAGGAGCAAACATGATGCGGTGCAAGTGAGCTTTTGGAACAGAAGGAGCGGACATATAAGAGCAATATTGCTGTTTTTGGAATAGAAGAAGCAGAGACATGCCGGAAGCTTCAGGAGCTTTCGCTATCCATGATGAGTGATGTAGGTTTTGAATAGAGGCGGAGACAGACATTGATCGGTTTTGAGCTGATTTGGATAAATCAGAAAGAGCAGAAACATGAACTGATCAGGTGGAAAATTTTGAATAAAAAGAGCAGAGAGATATACGACTACGTGAGGAGAACTCTTGGACAGAACGAACGAAGACATGATCTGTTGGCGGATGAATTTTGGTGCTCCATGCGAAGGAGTACATCTTTGTTTTGGACCGAAGGGGTGGACATAAGATATTTGTGGTGGTTCTGGAGCAGAGCGACAAACATTGGATTACTTCGTTGCGATTTTGGATTCCCATGATGAGTGATGAGATTTTGAACAGAGGCGGGAACAGACATAGCTTGCAGGTGCGAGCAATTTGAACAGAGCCGAAGGAGCATAGAAACCCATTGTTTGACATTTGAACTTTGGTCGTTCGAGCGAAAAGCAATTGTAGAGATTCAGACAGAGCAGAAAAAGCAGAGACATTCATGGCCTGCTGGAAAATTTCGGTATTTTGAGGTAAGAGCAGTGATAGAGGCTCGGGCAGAAGGAACAAGCATGTGTGTTCATGGTGTTGTTTTGAACAAAGCAGCATGAGAGCTTCGGCCACAGTATTTTGGTACTCCAGAGAAAGGTATATTTTGGGACGGACCGACAGACGCAGATAGCGCCCAGGGAATTGGTTTTGAGCGAAGAGCAGTCATCAGGCATTTGGCCTCGTATTTTGGTAATTCGAGGAAAGAGAACTGATTGAGGCCCGGGCAGAAAGAACAAACATCAAAATAACCGTACCAAGGTTTTGAACAGAACAGCATTTACTGATCGCGGTAATCTTTTGGTAGTCGAGAGTGGAGTGGTTTTGGAACGGACCGACAGACCGACATAAGTCGGTATGACGATGATTTGAACAGAAAGAGCAGAGACGTTCGCCATTCATTCAGGGCTTTTTTGATATTCCAGGTACGAGTAAGAAAAGAGTTTTGGGTAGAAGAAACAGGTATGGACTGTCCGAATCGGGGATTCTGAACAGAGCAGCATGTTCTTTACAAACCGCGACTTTTGGTACTCTAAAGAAAAGTGACTTTTGAGAGAACGACAAACAAACATGACTCCAGCATGACAGCATTTTGAACAGGAAGAGCAGAGAGATCTGCCACCAATGCATGGCTTTTCGGTATCTCGAGGTAAGAATAAGAAAAGAGTTTTGGGTAGAAGAAACAGGCATATCTCTTCCGGTTCTCAAATTTTGAACAGAGCAACATGTTGGTGCAGGATTTCTTATTTTGATACTCCAGAGATAGGTGAATTTTGACAGAAAAACAGAGACATGGTCATATCCTTCAGTTCATTTTGCACGGAAGAAGCAAAAACATACACCAGTCGCATTCGATTTTGCAGTGTTGTGGCAAGAGCAGATACAGTGGCTCAGACAGAAGCAAACATGGCATATGTTCAGCTTCGATTTTGACAGAGCGGCAGAGACATAGAGGCGAAGTGTATGTATTTTTCGTATTTGGAAGAGTTGTGATCTGAACACAGTGCCAGAACGGACCTAAGCTTTTCGATTCCAGATTTGAACGGAGCAGAAAGAGCAGAAGCATATGAAATGCCGTTTGTACTTGGTACTCCATTCCGGATTGCGATACCAACTTTTGGACGGAAGAAGCAGACAGGCAAAGATGGCATGTCGGCATTTGTACAGAGCAGCAGAGACGTCACCCATTTCACCAGGGCTTTTGGTGTTTTGAAGAGATGTGATTTTGAAAGAGAGGCAAACAGACATGAGTCGACTCCAAAATTCATTTTGAGTAGAAGGAGCGGACGTTGGTAGCAAGAGATCGCAAGAGGTAAGTGTTTGCAGGAGGTAAAGGTTCTCGAACAGAGCCCCAGAGACGCTCGTTGAGCGTAAGCTATTTTCGGTGTTTTGGAGAGATGTAGATTTTGCACAGCCAAAGGTGAACATAGGAAGCTCAGCGGCACCTTTGAGCAGAGAGAACAAAGACATAAACCCGGCAACGGGAGGTTTTGATGCAGCATGGAAAGGAAGGGGTCTGATTTGAGGCAACGGCAGAGAAGAAAACATAAATCGTTTGTTGTTTGATTTTGATTCGAGCAGCAGAACCAGAGACAGACATTCGTAAGTCTCCCGCCATTTTGATCAGAAAGAGCGAAGCCATTCGAGCCAGCTCGAGAGTATTCTGGTATTTCATGGCTGTGTTGTTGGATCGATTTTGGAGAGAGCGGCGGACCAGAAAAAACATGTATTTGGTGTAGTTTGTTTTGAACAGATCGACAGAGCCAGCGACAGACATTTCATGCTGGGATTTGGAATTTTTGTGCAGAAAAAATCGAAGATTTAGCTCGTGATATGACTTCAGTGTTTCAGGGAAGGCATGTTGCGGTATTTGAGCCGTGCGGTAGACCGGCGAGACATGTCATTCCCTTCTTTTCAATTTGGTGTCCCATATGAACAGGGCAGAAGTAAAGTTTTTGACAGCGCGGCAGAACGCACATTGTTCCAGGGAAGGTTGACTTTGAACAGGCAGAGCAGAGACATGATTCAGGAGTCAGCTGATTGGTATTTCGAGAAGAATAAGGACCGAATTTGGAGGAGTATGACAGACAGCACAGACATTGCAAAGTTTTCCATGGCTTTTGATGTTCCGAAGGAATAGAGCATTGAAAGTCTCAACGGAGCAACAGACCAACCATCGGAATCATCTTTTCCCAGTTTGAACAACAGAAGCACAGATATATGTGAGCGGAGGCTGAATTTTGGTGGTTGAAACAGTAAGTCGCGCTGAGGTTTAGATAAAGGAACAGAACAAAGATTTGACGGCTGATATTTGTTCTCAGCAGAAGGAGCAGAAGCATAAAATCCCGGTACCCGTTATTTAAGTGCCACACAAACAGAGCAGACCGTATCATGGAAGGAGCGATGAGCCCGACAGACATCGGGAATGTTGCCATCTCGTTTTAGTGTTCTATGAGCAGTAAGACATGATCTTGGCGCCGTTATTTTTGGACCGGGGAAGCAGAGCCATGAGTTGATTGCTTTCATCTCTTGGCTTTCGATGGCGAAGTGGTAGTGATTTTCGAGCAGAGCGACAGAACGAACATGGGTGAGTATTTCACCGATTTTTGAACAGAAGGAGCAAAAGTCATATAGTCGATCGTCCATTTTTTGAGACATCATCGAGCAAGAGCATCGGGATTTTGAACAGAGCAGCGGCCAAACATGGTGAGGTCGCCTTTGTCTTTGGCACCATCCCTTTCATCTCAGATAGTGTTCTGAATGGAACAAGAGAGAGGCATGAAATCGTAGTAACAACTTTTGGTACTTTGCAACGATAATGAGCGCATAATTACGGACAGAGCAGCAGAAACATGTTCCAGGCAACTGCAGTTTTTGTTGTTTCATGGCCCAGGCTGTGATGAGATTTTGGACAGCACGGTGACTAGATATAGACGAGTATCTGGCAACTTTTGCTACACCACAGCGTGGTTCAAAGCTGATTTTGAACGGAAGAAGTGACAGACATGCGATTTCCGTTGGCACACTTTGAACACTGTTGGGAATATTTGAGGTTTCGAGCAGAGCGGAAGAGCGAGCTTAGATGGAGTATTGCACAAAGTGATGCACAGACATGGCGTGTTGTTTTCGTTCTTTTTTGTGTCAACATAGCGCAGTCCAGGCAGTGATTTGAATGTGAGAGAAGAAAGAAGACGGACAGAAATGCAATGTCGAACGCTGAAGGTGAGTGGAGTTTTGGGCAGAGCAGACGGATAAATACACTCAGCAGGGTCTACTGCTTTCGTCGATGTATATTTGAACAAACAAACTGAGAGACATAAAAATGCATTGAGGTCATTTTTGTACCCCATGAAAATGCCTTGTTGATGTTTTGAACAGAAGAAGGGACATATGAGGGCGAGCGTGGTCTTTCGTACCGCGTGATCTGTGGCAGTATGGAGTCTTAAACAGAGCAACAGAGCAGACCGACATCAGGGTCTCCTTCGACATATTTGGTACTGCATCGCGCTGCTCGGGGAAAAGTTTGAACAGAAGAAGGAGCATGCATGTACCCAGTGAGTAGTTCGTTGGTACCGCGCGGTTTGCGGCTGTGTGAGATTTTGACTTGGAAGACGAGCAGAATTTTCGTATAGCGTTTTGAACACAGCGGCTTAGAGACACGGGATCGGACCAGGCTTCTTGGTACCGCATCGAACTGCCTTCTGGGGTTTCGAACAGAACAGAGTAGACAGACATGTACCAAAGCAGATGTTTATTTGATGCTCCATAATTGATAGATGGAAGCTGATATCATGTTTGGTTTCGAACAGAGCAAACATACATGTTCTGCCAAGAAACTTCTTTTCGTATCTTGTGGAATTGGGTGGCGATGGTTTCCACAGAAGAAGAGAACAGACATTTTAATTGCAGTATTTCGATTTTGATGTTATGACCAGAGCAGATAGAAGACTGATGGACTTCGAAAGGGCCTCGGATCATTCATCCATTTTTGTTGGTGTGATTTGAACAGAGCAGAGAACAAACACGATAGCCCTTGGCGGGCTTTCGGTGCTTTTTGGATCTTCGGTCAGCATGAGCCTGACGACACAAAACAGACATAGCGTATACGTCCAATTCTTATACGGAGATCAGATAGAACGAACTTGTTGATCTCGGAGTCATGTTGGCGATGACGATGGATTTTGGCCAGAAAAAAGAGAAGAGAACAGACATGTGTTCAAACGGCTGTCCTTTTGATACGGCATTAGAATCGAATTTCGGTGTAACATGTTGGCCACAGAGAAGAGGAGAAGAGGTGAAATAGTCCATTTTTTCCATTTGAGATTTCAGAAAGTCTTTCAATTCTCAGTCAGAACCTGAAACAGCCACAGCCATAGCATCGGCTGTGTGTAATTTCGGTGCTTTATGCATTTCGAGCAGTCTTGTACCAAGCATGCAATCAAGATTACGGGAAACAATGTGATGAGGATCCAGATAACTCACAGTCAAGTTTTGAACAGAGCAGAGAACAAACATACTCCGAGCGCAAACGTGTTTTGGTAACATATAGACCACGAAGAGCCAGTTTTGAGAAGGCAGGATGGTCACGCGCACATGCGCTCACTTGCGACAGGTTTTGGAGGGTGGGTAACACAGGTTAACACAGCTTGAGATGTTCGCATTGCTTTTCTGGAGTTTCTTTCGAGAGCAGAGAACAAACGTATATTTCCGCGCAGTATATTTAGGAGACATGCGCTCCATTTCTACCGGTTTTGAAAAGGTAGGTGAGGCATGCGACTATTCGGGTATGTCTTTGTGTATTTGGAGTCAAAATGATCAAGAGTGCTCCAATCGGAGGTCTTCAAAGTTGACTGGCACAGAATTTGATCGATTATAGCTGTTTGAGATGGATATGCGATTTGTTGACCATCTAGTCTTGTTGCTCCCTTTTGATCGTATCCGTCGAGATTGCCGGGTGGAGATCAGAGCTGACGAGAAGCAGTGTTTTGGGAGCTACGCCATGCCCAAACATGGGCCAAAGCTCCGTGGCTGGACAAAACAAAACAACTTGAAGCGCGCAAAAAAGAACAAACCATGCAGATCGGCTACGAGGTTTTTGATGAAGCAGAACAACCCAGAAGGAGGAAGGACATAATCGCGCGTTTTCAAGCTTTGGACATTCAGAGCAGAGCGGCAGGATAAGTGCTTTGTACATCGTTTTGACCATAGAAGAGGCTATCTTTGATCGGATCCACAGACTGTTGGCGAGTAATTTTGAGAGACGAGAGAAGTCCGAATTTGAACATTGCAGATGGTGTTCGAGCATGTGGACCTGGAGGGAAGCACAGGTCAGAGCATTACAGGGTCCCAGTCTGTATTTTGAATTCTGACAGAAATAAAGAGCACAAAAAGAACATGGATCAAGTGTGATTCGTTTTGATTCTCTTGACGACAAGGCACTGTTATTCATTGAAATGCTGAAGGTCTTCAAAGTTGTATTTGAGAGAACAGGTAGAAACTGATGTTTGTTTCGCCTTTTGAACTCAGAGATTAAGCAGAGAGAACAGAAATCACATAGGCGAGCTACTTCTATGTTTTGGAGACATTGGGTTTTGAATGGTAGAGTGTCGTTGGCAATGCCTCACCATCGGGAAGGAATTTATATCACCCCAGGGCCACAAACACGTGACAAAGCAAGCGCCATCACACTTGAACCTGATTGGCGGGTACGTACTTATTTGGACAATTGCCAATCCTGCTATCTACTCACTTCATGCACTTCTGAGTGCCGAGAAATTTCGCCACGCTCGCCGCAGTGGCGTTGTGCATCGGGAAGGTAGGATGCAATTCGTTGAGCCACAGATACTCGTTGACTGCGTACTGGCAGCTGGGGTCTTTCGTATACCAAGTTGGAGTCCCGCTGCATCTATTAGCATTCACTCAAGCGGTAGTCGTCTCAGAACACTTACTTTGCGTATGCAGCGCAGTATCCCGTGACATTCTTCAATCCGCTTGTCTGAGGCCAGGCCTTGGGGTTCTTGATAACATCATCGAAGACCTTGTAGGTATCGTGAACGAACAAGCTAGCGTCGGTGTGACTCTTCTTGAACGCCGTGGTCAGAGCGCTCAAACGCTTGTTCCAGTCCAGTATGACTTTACCCTCATTCTCAACCGCATATCCGCCGTCATCTTTGCTCAGAGTCAGAGGGGCAAGCTGCACTGGGGGCACAGAGAGGAATAGGAAATTGCGCGCGCCGGTCTTATAAACTTCTTCCAGCAGACCTGAGTAGCGTGTGAAGATGGCGTCGTAGAGAGTGGCGTTATTGAGCCACCAGCTATTGCCTACATCGTTGATGCCAATGAAAAACGCGAAGAGCGAATCCTTTGACGTCCAGGGCGCATCTTTGGGGTGCGAGCCGTAGCGAGGGACGAACTCGGTCTGCACCTGGTCCTTGAGGGACAACACAGTGGGTGCATAGGGAGTGATGAGTGCAGAGTCCACAGTCGCCCCGCCGTAGGCTAGGTTATACGCCTTGACGAAGCTGGCATTGTAGGTGGTGGCGAGGAAGTCTATCCAGTTGGGCCCGTTCGAGGAGGTCCAGCCACTGCTTAATCGTTAGTTCTCGGAAGGTGGAAGTGATCCTAGACCATACGGATAGGGTGGGTTCCCAAAGGGGTTTGCAGCGCTGGGCTGAGTGCCATTGACATCGAAACCTGTCTGCGTGTAGCTATCGCCACTGGCGGAGATTAGTGGCAGATCATGGGATGATTGCTGCTGTGGTAGCGTACAAAACGAACAGATTCTTGACATCCTTCCATGACGACCATGTGCACGTTGGGGCAGCCACAGCAGAGGCTGCCAGCGACAATACGATGGAGGTAGATTTGACCATGATTTCGACGATGAATGTAAGCTTCACATGGGCTTCAGTTAATTATGGGTGCTAGAGATGCTACTATATATCGAGTGAGGCCAAATGGCAATACCTGGCTGTAATTCAGAATCATGGTGAGCGGAGATCGTCCCGGCGCGAAGCAGGTAGATTGATTAAGATTGATCTCCATATATTACCCCACAGATGGACTGCCCGCATCGAATTGTGTGAGAACATTCGCGGAGAAATTTCGAAAGCAAAGTCGATGTCGTACTGCAGTAACGGAGCGTTGAGCTAGGCTAGTTCCATGTGCCGCTGCATCTCCGCATTTGAAAAGGCATAGCTCAGTTCGGCTCGAGAGGGTTGCAGCCGTGAGGGTCGTCGAGCGTTTCCAAGCATATTTCCAAAGGCGACCTCAGTTACGGCAGCTAACACACTGCCCAACTACTGAGTGACGATGAGCGCAGTCACCGGAGGTGCAAGACGTGCTGACTGTGTCGCATCGTCGATCCAATAAGAACGGACCAGGTTGCAATTTGGCAGGAGTAACTACGCCTCAAATTGGACACTGAGAACTGGAGTGGGGGCTTCGCCTGCTTTTCGAGGTCAACTTGCAGCCTTGCAACTCGGACGAAGCACAAGTCGCGTGAATGCGCTGACGGCGACTAGAGGTTCCTATGCTTCCAGCACTTCCGAACGTCACGTGCAACCGGGCCTTTACAAGCAAACGTGGGAGGCTTAATCGGAAGTCGGTCATCCAAGTTCTCCTAGCTAGGTACTTTCTACTACGCTCTGTCAACACGGGAAAGTCGATAAGCAGGACACCGGAAGGCTCGGACGTGTAAACATGGGTTGGAAGTTTCGCAGCTGTCTGGAATGTTCGGACGTCATCAGGCTCGGCATGCAAGGACTGCGCTCAGCGTGTGGGGCCCGACGTGAGCTGGCAGGTTGGCACCTGCAATAGCATGTCTCCCTCGAAGACGTGCGTGATACTGATGGCAACGAGGTGGTAAAATGGTGAACTTCTGCGCGCTACAGGGTTATACCGGGCGCAGTAAATATGGTGGCTGAGGCGCGGGCGGCGTAAGGCTGAGCGGACAGGGTTCGGTGGTTATGCTCCCAGCCATCGTATACCGCAGCGTATAGGGATGCAGAATACGCACCAGGCCGGCAGCCAAGCAGAACATCGACACATGTCAGGAACCTGCGTGCTGCCGCGGCTCGTGCTAAGAACTTGGAAGCTGCTCGGAAACTAAGCTTGAAAAGACGCTTTCGTGAGCTGCGACAGCGTTCAAGACAGTTCCACCGTTTCTTCGTCCATCGGCCGTACCACCCTCCGACCGCAACGACTATCAAGGGCTAGGTTTCGAGCTGCCCGCGCCGTAAAGCTGACCACTCTGGGTTTACCGAAAGGCCGCACTCGTATAATACCTCGCTACTGCCATGTTTGCCTGCTGAAGTTCTTTTCACCGTATATTGCTGTCCTCGGTCCCACCTCAGGAGCGCATTGCTGCTATCGATTGGCGATCAGGTACCGAGCTCGAGCGTCAGCGCGAACACCTGGATAGCGTGGAAGGGGAGAGCCGCAAGTCACACAAGCGTAGACACACTACACACCCAGAACACCTCCAGGATGGCGGGCATGGAGAATATCGAAGTGCACAGCAAGGTAGCTCAGCCGTACTAGCTCATCGCTCCAAGCTGACCTAGGCTCTAGTCGTACCTTGTCCGCTGGGTCAACGTCTCCGCAGGCCACACCATCTCCTGGAGCATACAGCCGCACAAGAAGTCGCTTAACTTTGGCATCTTCAAGCACCCCGGCAATGCCACCGGCGCCGCCGCGAATCTGCCCACGGGCACCACCGTCGACAATGGCCCCTCCACGCCCGCGCTGGAGGTACCCGTAGGCCACACCCGCGCACGGGGGGGATCGACGTCACGCAACGAGAGGACATTCGTGCTGGAGAAGCTTGCAGCCATTGGACTGAAGCAAGTCCATTGGCAAGGAAAATGTGAGGCTGATCTGGTGTCTATGGGCACCTACGATGTGCCGCAAGGGGAGGGGGGTATGTACGGGCTGGTGTTCGACAACACCTTCTCCAAGACTGTGTCGAAGACGGCAACCTTCGTGCTCATGACATACCCGACAAACGCCGCGCCCAAGTCTGGCCACCATATGCACTATGCTCAGGCGAAGGCAAATGCCAGCTCTACCAGTCTCACCAAATCGAGCCCCACGATCGGCCCTGTCGAATCGTCCGAGTCGCTGCCGCAACAACTCGCGGACAGGCCGCGCTCCCAGCACGAGAAGCCAAGACTAGCTAGCACCTCGAGTTCCTCGTTCATGACAGGATCGCTCATGAAGAAGAGGAGGAAGAAGAACCAGGGACATGCCAGGCGGTTCTTCTCCCTTGACTTCACAACCTCGACCCTTTCATACTATCGCAATAACCACTCATCAGCTCTGCGTGGAGCCATCCCTCTTTCTCTCGCAGCGATCGGCGCAAACGAGGACACCAGGGAAATCTCGGTCGACTCCGGTGCTGAGATCTGGCATCTGAAAGCAAACAACGCAGCGGACTTTGTCAAGTGGAGAGACGCGCTTGACAAAGCTTCGCGAACAGCAACCGCAACGGCTTCACCTACTCTCCAGATCAACGACAATCCTTTCCAACCGTCCCCGTATACACACAGTGCTGCAGAAGACAATGAGTGGGCCAGAGTTGAGGCTCTTGTGGGCAGAGTGGCAGGTTCGCGTGACGCAATCCGTAGGCTCGCACAGGACACCGATCCGAAGTACGGTGCATCGTCAATCATCTCATCAGGTGCCTCGATGACTACGGCTAAGCTGACCGACAGCCTCTCTCCTGCACCATCAGAAGAGTCGAACGACTATTTCCCTAGCACGGCTGCTCCAGAGCGCAAGGCTTTCTGGAAGCGAAAAGCCAGCAGCTCTGGTCAGAGTCCATCTGGCGCATTGGGGAGAAGTGTTTCTGCACAAGTAGGAGTTGCTTCACCTGGCGCCGTTCCTCCGGTTCCTCCCCTACCGGCAAGCACAAATGGCACTCTTGCAGTGCCCAAGCGCAACAGTCGTGCGACCACACAAGAGGAAAGCATCCACGACCACTGCATGTCACTACTCCAAGACCTCGATTCTGTGGTGAAAGAATTCTCGGCTCTCATCAACCAGAGCAAAGAAAGGAGAAAACCTGCGCCTTTCTCACCAGCCCGATCGCCAGCCCGATCGCGACACAGCATTGACTCACAAGAGTCCACCGATGAGTTCTTCGACGCAGAGGGTGGTGATGGATCTAAGTCGAATCTGTTGGCCATCAGGCGCGATAGCGGAGAGACTGAACGCAGGCACGATGACGAGATATCAGAGAGTGGGTCGGAGTCGTCGTCTGAGCATGAAGTCGCTGGCGTTATCGAACGAGCACGTTTCTCCTTGGATCAGGCCCCCTCACTGTTTCCTGCTAAGCCGACTTCGCTTGCGCCTCTCCCTCTGGAGCCTGTGAAGCGTCGTGCTGTTGTTCAAGCACCTAAGGTGCAACCACCAAGCTTGATTGCTTTCTTGCGCAAGAACGTTGGAAAGGACTTGTCCACTATCGCGATGCCTGTCTCATCGAACGAACCCACGTCGGCACTGCAACGTCTTGCCGAACAGCTCGAATACAGTGAACTGCTCGACGCGGCTGCAGCGGCTCCTGCTGAAACAGGGGAGCGCCTTGTGTATCTGGCTACCTTCGCCATATCGGCCTTCAGCAACAATCGTGTAAAGGAGCGCGCAATCCGCAAACCCTTCAACCCAATGCTCGGCGAGACATATGAGCTTGTGCGTGAGGACAAAGGTTATCGCTTCATCGCCGAGAAGGTCGTCCATCGTCCTGTACGCATGGCCTGCCAGGCTGAAGCAAACGAATGGACTTTCGTTCAATCGCCTATGCCAGTTCAGAAGTTCTGGGGCAAGAGCGCAGAACTCAACACAGACGGTCGCGTCCGCATCTTCCTCCACAACAGCAATGAGCACTATTCCTGGAGCATTGCCAGCTCGTACCTCCGCAACGTCATCGCAGGCGAGAAATACATCGAACCGACAGGCACGATGACGATTGTCAGCGAAACCACGGGCGCTAAAGCTGTTTGCACATTCAAAGCTGGCGGTATGTTCGCAGGCCGCTCTGAGGAGGTCTCCGTGCAGGTTGTCGACAGCACTGGCTCGGTACTGCCTATGGGCGCAGTTGGCAAGTGGACAACAGAAATGCAGTTCACGTCGAACGGCCAACCCAACGGCAAGACGATATGGAAGGCTGGTGCGCTCGTTGACAAGCCAGAGAAGCACTACGGCTTCACCTCGTTTGCTGCTGCGCTCAACCAGATCACGCCGATCGAAGAGAACCACATCCCTATCACCGACTCTCGTCTCCGTCCCGATCAAAAGGCGTGGGAAGAAGGCGATCTCGACAAAGCGGAGGGTTTGAAGGCTAGACTCGAGGAGAGGCAGCGTGCAAGGAGACGCGTGATGGAAGAGCACGGGGAGGAGTGGAAGCCGAAGTGGTTCACAAAGGTCAACGCTGAGGAGGCAGCTGCTCTGGGCGAGGAGGAGGTCTGGAGACTCAAGAGCGGCAAGGATGGATACTGGGAAAGCAGGGAGGCTGGAAAGTGGGATGGTGTTGTTGATGTGTTCCAGGGTTGAAGTAGCAAAGAGATTTGGTTAGCTATGCACAATTACAAACCGCCATATCAGATCCAGACACTTGGCAGGATCTAGGGAAGGCATTCTGACAGGAGGACCCCAGATCTGATTGGCGTGATTAAGTGTATTGAAAGCTCCTCAAGATGACTACACGATTGCCCAGTCCTGTTGTATACCTGTGCTTCAGTCATTGAACACTGCAGAAGTGCCGACCGCCTCGTCGGAGCTGACAACGTGCAGCAGCGTGGGATAGATCATGTGATCTTGCATTGCTGTTGACGCTAGCAGTATATAAACATTCCCAGTTTCCCGACCTGAGAGTACCATCAACCATTTTCTCAAATTCCAAACTACCATCAAATTTTAAAATACCTACCGATTGGACTCATGTCTGTCTTTGTCCAAAATGGGAAAGCAAGTTTCGTATGTTCTCTTCTCTGCTCGCCTCATCTGTCGAATTCTCAAAGAATCAAGCGATGTTCCATGTCTCAAGCTCTGTGTCGGACTCCATGCTAAATCTTTGCACGCAAACCTCGTTGTCTGAAATATATCGAAATCAGTTCATTGAGCAAGTGTTTTGCTTCCTCACGTCTTATCTCAAATACCCCAAACTTCCATACCAAGAATACCATGTTCTCTGCGCAAGTTTTGAAAGTCAACTATGTCTGGGACTCAAATTCTTCGTATATGTTTTGAAATCTGTCGCCCAGATTTCCACGTTTGTTTCAAAGTCTAGGTATCACTGATCCATGTTCTTCTCTGCTCGCTTTTTGCTCAAACGACCAACCCTTCTGGCGAGATGCGATAGCTTCGAAATGTTGTTATTTGGGAGACTCCAAATGCTATTCTCCCTGGGACATGTTCTGCTGCTCTTCGTCTTCTTGAAGGATCAAAAGGTGAAGAAGAACTGCTCATGTGCTCTGCGCGGCCTCTCAACAAATCGAATCAAGATCCTCAGCTCAATGAACTCGAACATCTACGTCAAATATACCTGCGGCTGCTGTTTGCTCTACGAATATTCAAGTGTCCCGCAGCTCGAAATGCCATGACTACGACTTGATGGCTGTGCCACATGGTATGAGCCTTGTGCAGGACGATGCGTGATGAGCATTCCTACAAATCAATATGATCGTTCGAATTCTTCCAAAATCGATACTCAAATGCCACGGAGGTTGGCAACATGTCATGCTTCCGCCCAAATGCTCTAGATTTCTGCTCTCAGATATGGCTTAGAACATACTTCAGCCTGCTGGGTTCTTTGCCCGCTTCAAAAAGGGATCGAGTCATATCAACTTAAACCCTCGGTGAAGATGATCTATATTTGCTTCGCTTCGTCTTCTCTCTATACGTCGAAAACATTTCAAAATCATACCGTGGATGTATTAGGGCAGTTCAATCTCTTTCCACAATCTGAGAACGTCAAAATCTTTTGCAAAATTAGTACATCAGCACGCTCATGTCTCCTCCAAAACTTTAATACCATCCGAAGGATGTGCGTCTCTTTCTCGGATCTGTTTTTTCTCACTTCTGCCCTTGATCACGGTCTGGAGAATTCGACAAATTGGATGTGAAGCAGATAACGCTTGGCGTTCCTATGTTTCCTCTACACCCTGAATATCCCAGAAACTCCCGTGAGTGGATTCAATGTTTGCTGCTTTTCTGTCTCTCGCTATAACTGCAATGACTCAAAATGATATGTGTATATGACCATATTCTTTGCTCGGCAATCTCCACTCATGCTTCGTATCTCTTCTACACCATCGATGAGTACGGGCCCAAAATCATTCCAATACTATCACGCATGCGCTACTCTTGTGATCAAAATGAAGAAACAGACTGGACATGATTGCTCTGAGTTTTCTGCTTCCGTCAAATCACTCTGTTCTGCTTTCACATACCTGATTCATGCTCTTCCTAAGATCAAAACCAATGACGGAGGCCAGGACGTTACTTCTGTAGCACATAACGAAAACAATCAATCGTGCAGGCCATGTTCTGTTTCTCCCTTTGCCAGTCACCTGTGTATCCCGAAATGTACTTCTTCTGCGCTGGTCTGGCTTCTCTACATCTCGAGATCGAGTTTTTAGAAAAATGTGTTATGGACTTTCATGTCTCAAAGATTGAAGTCGAGAGGCGAGTAACTGGCTTTATGTTAATAAATATCTTCTGAAGAAATATTATGGTCTGCTCTTCTGCTTTGAAAACCATGTAACCGCAAACTTTGCACGGGGATTGTTCGTTCTATCGCTTAATCTGTGCGGCCTATTGTGGATACATCAAGGATGGATCGTGTATTCTCGGAATACCCTCGACCGCGCCTCATGCTCTGCAGCCAGAATTGCGGGTGGAGAAATGCCCCGTGAAATTGAGTGCACATAAAGCACAGATCGCAATCTTTCTGGTAATCGATAGCACATACATATAGATAGAGCAGACCCTTTGGCATGTGATACCTGCTATTGTTCGCATTCTCAGGGTCGATAGCCTTCGTGACGATCTCACACAGCAGTTGCGGTATCTCTGTTGGGCCAAGTACCGCAGCTGCATGATGGAGTTTTTGATTTGAAAAGTTCAGCGAATCGTATGAAGCCACCGTGCTACAGTGCGTCAAGACTCGTATGCCCAGTTGCCAAGGCTCGCGGATACATGCACATGCAAAGGTCCGCAGACCCCACTTTGAATGCGATCGCGGATGTGGAAAGCTCTGTCAGTCAAGAGATTCTACGGACGGTCAGAGATGAATCACTTACCAACGGCCCATCCCAACCCGTACATCTTAAGGCATTGCAGTAAAGAGTCTACTCGTGAAACGACAGTGCCTCTTTCTGCTATTGCCCCGCGGTCATATAGGCAGAGTATTGACAAGCTTCGAGATATGAGCCCAACCCTGCTGTCAAAGCCGTACAACTGGCAATCGAGTCGTTGGTCAGTTGCGCTGTGCCTTTGGTTCGAAGAGATATCGGTGGCGCTATGGATTACAAAGCTGTAGCACACCGTCTGCAGCGCGACATAGATAATTACCGAGCACAATTATATAAGTTCGGGAGCATGCACCCCGCTGGTACCCAGTTTTGTGCATGAACCTGTGAATCCTAGGCATCCCCTCGGTGACACCGCGGGAACAGAAGTAACGACAAGCGCTGTGAGGACTACATGGGCTCCTATTGATGGACATTGACTCCGAGCGAAAAACGGCATAGGCGTTACACGTTTGTTAGACCACGTTGCGGCTGTGGTCGGTGAGGCCGGCGTGCGGCAGATCATGTTGTGTTGCAGGGTTATTCAGCTTGTACGATCCTGCAAATGCAAGCCTGCCGGATGAGAAAGGATACGACGAAGTCTTTGATTGGAGTGTATTTGATTGTCTGCCACAGCGCCTGCAAACCTTGATGGCATGGTGCCTATGCACGGCCTGAACTGGGGTGCTTGTCCAGCTGTGCTTGTCCCACTGCATATATTGTTCTGAATGGCAGCTGCCAGAAATGACTTTATTGCTTTAATTGGATCGCGGACGCTGTCGTACTGCGGCTGTCAGCATGCCGCACTCCCGACTAGGTCGAGCTTGAACGGATGTGCCTGACGGCAGATCAAAGCCATAAGCCATGCATGAGATGTGACTGTGCTCGCTTCTGCAAGTCGAGCTTCGGGGACAGCGCAGGGTCAGAGCTGCTTGCGCAACCGTGATGCTTTCTCAAGTGGGCCAATGACGTTCATCATGTCCAAGCTGCACGGCAATACCAGCGATCAAAATCGCATCCGCGATGCTGCTCCAACTGAGCAGTTTGTTGAACACGTCAGCTTGACACTGTAGCTGGTCTGTGAACACACGGAGCGCTTGCGCGCCGACCTGCATTATTGGACGGGGTATCTAGAGCCGTGGTCGGCGTTTGGGCGTGGAGATTGAGACGTAAAGAGTGCTAGTAGCCGCTGATCATCGGCTAATTAAGCATGATACCTAGAAAGCCCTCACCCACGAGGCACGCCCGTGACAGTGCTGATTTACCATTCCGAACGCGGTTTTGCGTGCAAATCAAAAATGGGTACGGAGGACTTCATCGAAGATACAATGGGATCGATCGTCTACTCGCAGTGGTATCGCGCCGCTCGACACGAGAGGTGTCCATTTCCGCAATGTGTGGGTCTATTGCACTATACCAGATATCAACCACAAGCATGATAATGCCATTGTTCGGTAGGAAGAAAGAGATCAACAAGAGAAGGTTGGGGTACGATCCAACAATGCGGAACCCCCTCCGGGATGAGCCTTGACGCCAACCCGTCAGCCCGTGGAACTCAGCTTCCCGCTTCGTATCAGCTAGGTAGTGGATGACGCAACATCCAAAAGAGTACAATGAGCTCTTCGGCAAGTAGAATTACAGAGCTAGCATGGCTGTCAGACTAAAATATTTGAAGATGTGTTAATCAAGAATGAGAGCGTACTGATGAGCTGTTGCTGTGTGAGGCCACTTGGCATACTAGAATAATGATGTATGCCGGCCGAAAGATCATTGACCTAGCATCGAACATCAGTCTTTGGTTGAGATCTCGACAAGGATGGACTGCGATCGGTCCTCGCCGAGCTGGTGGGGAACGCGGCCCCACCTCTGTGGTGGACGCGGCATCCGCCCCGACACAGACGGGCATCCTAATGGGGACCTGTCATGCAGAAGATCGGTCTCAAATGGTCACCGTAATGCGCCTGTCTGTCTAGATTGGACTGTTGGAGAAGCCGGGCGCAATTTCATCTGCATGAGGCTGCATAGAGTTGTGGAGTACCTAGCTTGGATAGCTGGGTCGGGAAGCCATCGAACGACCTGATGGAGTGGGCTCCGTGGAGGACACTGTTCCGCACACGGAAACAAGTCCTTTGACTGTGATTCTTTGTGGCATCTGTTTGCGGTTTGCAGTTGTTCGAAGTGGCCCAGTTTTGGTCAAATGATTTTTTTGATCGCCGTAAGGGTTCGGGCTGCCGCCAGGTTCCTCGGGCCCTGCCTTCCTTCCGAGTCCCTTGGTAAGCGAGCGAACTTTAACGACACCTCCACTTTGGTGGCTGCGTCTATCAGCTACAACCAGCACGCCATCTCACCACGCAACCAACTCGATCTGGCAAATCATAGGCTAAGGAGGAGACGAGGGCCGAGTGTTTGACAAGCCACCAAGCATGCTCCAAATGGATGATCAGTGGGGTACGTACATGGAACCAATTGAAGTGGAGAATGCGGCAAGCAACCTTGTGTGCGAGGAAGACTACCTACGGTAATACCGATGACCGGATACAGCACCTCAAGCATAGTGATGAGTGAAGACCAGGAACGAGACTCTTCACTCTGTCCGCCAAGCTCACCCATCAGAAACAGTGGTCGTGTAAAGGTAAACTCACTGCTTTAGGCTACACGCATAGGAATACATGCTTCTGCATGTTTCCTCAATGGTGCGAATGCGTGCTCCCTGTGGCAAGCTCTGTCTGGTCAAGCATTGCTTGAGGATCTCAGCCAATGTTCTGCTCCTGGCCTTAAAAAATATGCTCGTGGCTGTCGTACGCAAAACTCGGAATCGCCTTCGACCACCGCTCCATGCGACCATCCAATAAGGCCATGTAGGGACTCGCTTGGCAAAAAAGAGTTCCGTACAACTGTTGCATCACAGTGCAGCATCTAGCCTGAGCCTTACTGACAGTCTATCACTGCGGATCCCCAGGACAGATTGAGCACGTCTCTGGTCAATGCTCTATAGGCAATTTGATGTTATCTCTGACGACGTCACACCTATTGCACTTCTAGTCCTCGGTCAGAGTATATGTTCCAGTCCCATATCGCTCGAGCCAGCCATGCACACCACTGTGTTCCATGAAGGAGTAGTTTAGCGTGAGCCGGACCCCACTTCAATGATCTCGAATGGGAGTGATCGTTTGTCAAGCCTGACTGTCGGTGGACCAATGGTCATGATGATGTCTGTCGAATCGCTCGTCCACGCCGAAGGATGTCGCTTACGAATTAGCCTATCCCCACGCATGATCGCTGAGCTCATTGCGTTGTTAGTGCAGATCTCAGATGAAGCTCATCCCTGCAAATGCATAGCTCCGTGAAGCTGTACTGGAAGCTCATCCCTGCTCTTCGGTGCGAGCTCCTGCATACACCAGGGACAGACTTGATAGGCTACCAAGCTCTTGACGAATTGCTGGTGATCGATGTTTTTGTTACGAGGCCCCATTTTTGATGCTCGTACTGCTGTCTCAAATGATTCTAGCTCCAGGGAATGATAGCATATATTCCGAGCGTCCGCGGCTGAGGCTGCTCATCTCACAATTGATCCCCACATGCTTGGACTTCGGTATTTCAGTTCGTCTCCCCCGAACAAATTTATGTTCACTCTTGCCAACAATTCTCCAGAGAAGCACAAGAAACAGAAGTCTCGAGATTCTGAAGAACAGATCGAGAACACGCCCCAACCTCTCTCAACTACTTCTACACACAATCAACCTTCCACCGCCGCAACTGTGCCAATTCAAAGCACAGTCCATACAGAGAGCCCCAGATCCAAGCGCTCAAGTTTTGCTTCGAGGTTCCGACGATCTTCCTCCATAGACGTCGGTACGACAGTATCAGATTCTTCTCACCCGGATCTGCATCCAGAAGTTGGCGTCCCACCAGATAACCTCATCACCATCGTTCCTGGCTCCAACTCCCAGCCTACATCAGTGCTACCTACCCAGCGTACAAGTATTGAGCCTGTTAATTCGCTTCCCCTTCAAATTGAGCGACCCATAGCTCAATTGACCCCTCAACAGTCTCCGCTTTTGACGAGAGAGCGTCGTCAAGACTCTGAATCTGCCAGATCAGCACCTCTACAGGTAGCCGCCAACGTGTCGGAACCAACTCAAACGACACGAACTGGACACTCTCCAAACCGCTTCTCAATTGCTACGAGTCTGACTAGTCAACTTTCTGTTGTATCTCAAACTCCAGCACTCCAGAAAAGTCCAGTCCAATCGTACACCATGATGTCTCCCAAGCTGTCGTCGCCAAACGGATATGGCAACCTCAGCGGCTCAAATGGGGTACTGAGTCCACCCATGTCTCCAAGTGGCGCCCTTCGTTCAAAAGGCCGCATTGGTTCGTTCACTTCGTCACGCGCCACCAGCGGCAATTTTGGTATGAAGTCTTTCAGCAAACGTGGCGCCACTGGCGGAGGATATAAAATAGGTTTTGTCCAAGAGTCAGCTATTTCTCTTAGAAAGCGTAGTATGGCTGAGCTTGGTGCGGGTGTCCATCAAAACATCTCAAACGTGTCCTACGTGAATTTCCTGGAATGGATCAGAGCGGAGCGTCTCACTACCCTGCCGCATAAGGGCAGCAGATGGGACAAAGTGCTTATTCGAGCTCTGTACTTTGCCGAGCAATTACACAACTTTGACCAGGCTATTCAAGGCTTTGCTCTTGATAGCCAGGCTGCAGCTGCAGTCGGGTATGGGCATGCTCGCCTTCTGCTTGAGGTATGTCAGCTTCTTACTTTCTTTATCAGACTGAGCTAACGTGGATTAGCTTGGCCACGAGAACTCTGCAGCTTTAGATAAGGCCTTCGCGGTGTTCTACAAGTTCTCATTGTCCTTCTCCTCCGTCTTACGTCGCTCAGAGCTTCTGGCTGCTACATCCGAGATTCGAGAGCAATTGTGCTTCCTGTACACAGATCTCATCTCGCTGGTTGTGGATGTCTCTGTGCGTTTCTACAAGACTGCAAATGGTACGTGAATGAACAACCAGCATGATCAATTTTAACAACCAGCATAGGTATGACCTCGGGTTCTGCAAGTCTTGACATCTTCGAACTGTTCGGTGAGACTATCGAAGGATTCCGTTCCAGACAAGAGTCTGTTGTCGAACTCATCTGGGAGTCTCAGATTGATCCCGATGAATTCGTGGATGGTGAGGCTTTAGACGTAAAAGTCTTGAGCAGGTGGTTGTCTTCGCAAGACCGCGTTCTGGCGACCTTGAACCGCGATCACTCATTTTTGGTGGATCAGCAGGTCGAAATGACTTGCATCTGGTTCCAGAAGCATCTCACTCGTTTCTTGCAGAGCGACAAGAGCTTCTTGCTGGTCACTGGTCAGCCCGGCGCTGGAAAGACTACTCTCGCCGGCTCTATTGTGGAGCGTCTTCAGCGGCCAGTCAATCGAAAGCAGGTTGACACGCTGTTCTGTTCCTTGTCCCCAGACGTGCCCACGACAGCCACATCTCTTGCAGTTGTCAAATCCTTGCTCTCGCAGCTGCTAAACCAGAGAGTCGGTAACATGAGCATGTACAATGCTCTTTTCCGAGCGTACCATCACTGCAGAGCCTCGGATGACTTGAAGGCTTATGAGGAGCATCTGTGGCAAGCGCTCGGCGATGCACTCAAGCACCCGCTCGAAGGTGGTAATGACCTCGTCATGGTTGTTGATGGCCTCGATGAGATTGAGTCTTCTCAGTCAGCCTCTATCCAAGCGGCTGGTGGCATCAGTTCCGCTAAACTGCTCGAGAAGCTGGTCAATGTAACCAATCAGGGTCACAAGGTGCGCTTGATAACTCTGTCATCTAACGCAAAGATGCCCGCACATGCTCATGGAATGCTGCACGAGGTTACCCGGGAGGACATCCGGGACGACCTTCATGCCGTGGCTCTACGTGCACTCATCAACAACCACCACTTTCACAGCAAGCCTGGAAATGAGCAAGAGGCCATGCTAGATCGCCTTATACAGACCGCCAACGGATCGTTCCTGTGGACGATCCTTGCTTGCGAGCTGTTGAACACCCAAAAGTCCGCAGATGGCGTCACGTCAGTATTGAAAGATCTCGAGACAAACAAACATCCTGTCCAGAGCCTTGTTCACAAGCTGTTCACTTCCTTCGAGCCTTCCAGCAATGCCAAAACTCTCTTGTCATGGGTTCTGGCTGCGGAGCGACCTCTCACCACTGAGGAAATCCACATCCTGTTCACTGTAGACACCAAGAGCGGCACCCTCACTGACAAGGGTGTCAACGTTCATGAGGTCCTGAAGACACTGAAGCCCTTCCTATCAATGAATGAGCACATCGTACGCTTCAGGCATCCCATTGTGCACTCAGCGCTCCACGAGCTTGCGCACAAGAACCAGATTCCGATCCCGCTCAAGGACAGCGAGACAGATTTGTTGCTGAGGGTGCTTTCGTACGCCAAATTCACCCTTCGTGACAAGGGCGAGCCTACAATTGATAATGACGATCCGACTATCGCCGACCGTCTGTTCAGGCAGCACCGCTTCCTCGAGTATACTGTCAGGTACTGGATTCTGCACTTGCAGCAGTCACCACTCATGCCCAAGAACCCAGCCGAGTTCAAGCCAACCCCTGAGCTTCAGAAGGTGCTACCGGACACCACTACTTTGTCTATTCTTGAACAGGTTGTCTGGGGGACACAACTTCCGCTGCCTCAATCCATCGATCTGCATTTCCTTGCTGGCAATGTGCGTAAGACCGTCTTTACTGAGAACCACCCTACTGTTCTCCAAACGTATCTGTCGATTGCTACATCCTACTTGCTCTTGTCGGATACCAAAAACGCCTCCTCGTACTTTTTCACTTGTACCATTATCTGTCGAAAGGTGCTTAGCGACATTCATCCATTGACACTGGAATGCGCGGACCACTTTTTGAGGATATCCGATACTTTGATCACCACTACCCGCACAGAGATCATGACTCGCCGTGAGCAGACTCTGTTATTGCTCATCACTGCTTATGAGCGTCAGTATGGCAACACATCGGAGCTTGTCATTCAGACCCGCAAACAATTGGTGGAGTTGTATGCCTCCCTCAAAGAAGAAGACAAGGCTCTTGAGATCTTCCGATTGATTCAAGAGGCCACTATCCAGCATTATGGACGCAACAGCCACCAGGCTCAAGATATCGAGGGCCACCTCAATGTTGTTCTTGGCAAAGGCCGAGGTGATCGCCGCATCGACAGCTACAAGGAGTCGTTCTTCGATGATCATGACGACGAGGATCAAGTCGAAGTGTTCGATTTTGGATCCATTGCAGCTTACCTGCGCAAGGCCGAGTCCTACGTCTCACGAAAAGAATTTGCACTTGCAGAGCGAACTTACGTGGAGCTCTGGCAGCGAGTCTCATCTCAGAGCCGTACCACACAGTCAGTTGAGTGGCACGAAAAGAACATCGAGATCGCTACTGCATACTCTCAATACCTCAAGACCCAGAAGCGCACAACTGAGTCGTCTGCTGTCTTGACTGTTGTATGGGAGCAATATCAACACCATCAGCTGTCGTACTCTGAGAGTATTGTCGCACGTCTGACAAGTGTTGCAAAGGAGATGAAGATTTTGGGGTCATACACCATGGCATTGTCGATCTTCAAACATGCCAGCTCTTTCTACAAGAATGTCCGTCAAGAGGAGTCCAGTATGTCGCGCGAGATCAACAAGGAGGTCTCCGAAACGTCGACAGAGCTTGTACGACAGAGTCTGGTGGCGTCTTCCTCTTCTAGCGAGACAACGACCACTGTATCTGAGTCGGTCTACAAGGATGTGTTCTTCTCTGTGATTCAGTCGTCGAAGACTGTCGATTCCAGCACTATTGCTCTTGCAAAGAAGCTGTCCGCCAAGTACATAGAAGAGCGGAACTTCACTCAAGCTATCAGTGTCATCCAAGCCACCCTCCAGCGCACCTGGTCATCATTCCTATCGAGCTCGATTCACAATGTAACGCTCACTTCCACTTTTACGCAGGAGTCAATTGAGCTCGTCGAGCGACTTGCCGAATGCTACCTTCAGCTTAAACAGATGGAGAGGGTTGAGGATACCTACAGCCGCTTCTTCCGCGCCGCCCTTGTCACCAAAGAAGTTGATAAGACAATCTTTGAGAAGGCTCGAACTCTCCTGATCGACTTTTATGACAAGCACGGCTACCAGGACAACGCCATCAGTGTCTATCAGGATATTCTGGTGACTTACCGCACGAGATTCGGTCCGACCCACGAGCTCACAATCCAAACACTCTATATACTGGCTCGCCGATGCCAGCAGCACCCAAGGAATCACCCTTACTGGATTGAGTACTACCTTCAGATCATTTCGAGCCTTAACAAGGATTCAGATGTCTGCCACAAGGATGCTTTAGATGCCATCATCGTTGTGACCACCACGTACTGGCAGGATCGCCGCTATGCTGAGGCTGTCACAATCTACCGCACCTTGTGGAACACGTTTGTACGTCAAACCAAGCAACACAAGGTTTTCAGTGAGGAGAAGTTTGTTCAGACCCTTTACGAGCGCTACTATCAGTGTCTCGAGGAGACCAAGGCTAGCTTCGAGACTTTGTACCAGGTGGCGAAGGAGTATCGTGAGACAGCCATCACTGCATTTGGTGCATCGTCATCCATCGCAGTTGAAGCAACTTTGGCGCTCGCACAGGTATCTCAGCGCAGCGAGGAGCATCTCTCGCAGGCCATCTCACTATACGAAGAGGCGTCCAGGTCGTCAAAGACGACTACAACCACGACAAGGTCGAGCGAGATGAAACAAGCGCTCTCGTCTCTGTATGTGCGTCAGATGAAGTCCCAGTCATCCTCAAGCTACAAGGCTGAGCATGTCGAACGTGCTCTCAGCATGACTCAGGAGCAGCTGACCGAGTCTACAAGCAAGTATGGCTACTCTCACGAGTCTTCACTTTCCCATGTCAGGGAGCTTGCGACCTTGTATCAGCGTCAGCAAAAGAGCGACCTTGCTGTCAAGACTTTGACGACCGCCTCGTCGCAGGTTATCCTAAAGGAACAATCCTCGCAAAAGCAGATTGAGTCTGCAGCTTCCATTGCAGCAAGTTTCCACGCTTGCCAGCAAAGCGCTGCTGCACACAGCCTTGTCCAGGAGCTTCATCGCCAGATCTGTGCGAAGGATACACGTTACGCTTCGAAGTGGTCTTTCGATCTGACCAAGACCAGTCGTGCTTCGCTGGCTTTCCTTGCATCCCTCCAGTACAACTTGCGTAAAGATCTCAACATCACTTTTGCTGAGATCATGGCAAGCCTTACTATGGAGTACATTTACTTCGAACAGTTCCGAAACACATTGCAGAACAACGAGTCTTTGACCAACATCCTGCTTGCAGCAGCGCCTCTCCGCTTCTTTTTGCGTCAGAACGGTCAGGATGAGATGATCACTGTTGTTGAGGATCAAGCGGTCAGCCTATTCGAGAAGCGAGACGCTCAGGACCTGCAAACTCTCAGCAAGGAGACACCTCGCATCTTCATCGTCGGCATTCTGGACCACCTTGGCTCAGGCAGGAATAAGGACTTCAACCGCTCCGTCATCAATGCCAGTAACGACAGCGTCGCCAAGCTGACCAAGGCAAAGAAGTTCCCTGAAGCCTATGATATCGCCAACCTTGGCTTCTTGTATGCCAGCAAGCACGATGGCTACAACGGACCTCGATCGATCGGCTTGGGCTTCAAGCTGGCATCACTTCTTGTCGGTCGTGATAGCGAGAAGGCTACTGACGCTGCTTTGCGCAAGAAGATGCTTGACCTATCAAACAAGATCGTCAGGAAGATCCTCGATATTTGCAAGAACCTCAAGATCAACTTCGCTCAGATCCAACTGTTCGAGCTCAGCCATCTATCTGTGCTGCTTGGTGAACAACATGACTACGAAACTCTAGAGGTAGGTTTATCAAACACCAAGCCGGTTATCGTACTGACATCCTTTACAGTGGCTACTTACTACCTTGTGGAACACTCGGGACGCTCAGCGCTCCTGGCCACCAGAGGTTCTCCTCAACCTTGGCCGCCGCCTTATCTGCGCACGTTACCTCGCCGGCTCGCCCATCAAAGCCATCCGCCTCGCCGAAGACATTGCGTACAATATGCGCCGTGCACACGGTCCTCGCGCTCCTGTCACGATCGAGACATACGAGCTGCTCGCACAGCTGTACACAAGCATGGGTCAGACATACCAGTCGAAGGCATCTTCAGAGAAGACAGGTCCCCTGGCACAGGAGTACTTCAAGAAGGCTCTTGGTGTTCACGAGGACATTCTTCGCTTGATGGTACACGAGCATGGCTCTGGCGATGACTCGGACGATGAGCTTGACACCACTGCCTACCTTCTTGCCAAGGAAGGTGTCAATGTCAAGAAGCAGGAGGATCAGCCCACAGAAGCTATCGATGAGCACAATATCGACAAGTCTGCGATCGCGCTCCGTCACCTTCAGCTTTTGAAGCTCGCCTACCAGCGTCTTGGAGGCTGGCCCAAGTCTTACGACGAGTACGAGCGTTTGAACGCACGGGTGTTCCGCACCTTCATCAATGACCCCAAGTGGAAGAATGTCCAGGGTACTGAGAGGTGGAGTGCTAAGGAGTTCGGCAACGGCAAGGCTGAGTCTCAAGATGGTGGATTCAATGGCCTTGAGGATTGGGCTCTTGGTAGCGACAAGGTGATCTTGCGCGCACAGAACGGACCTCAGCAGATCGGATCTAATGGCGCACCGGTTGCTCATGTACATACCGAGAGAGCGGTTGCATATGCTTAGCCGAAGGTCGAACTTCATGAGTAGTGTTTTAAAGCTTGTTATGGCATTGCTTTGACAGCGTAATAGTAGTAGTCTATGAAATGATTCATAAGTTTCCACATATTACTTTCGCCCGCGCCAACATGTAACAATACAATCATATGCTCATGAAGATTATCTCGGTGACTGCCAGTCTTTGAACTAAGTTGACCAATGGGTATCTCTCATGGCTTCTTCAAACTACATACATGTACACTAATACTTAATCTGGATGATTTTTCAGAGCAGCGCATATCGTTCGAGGGTTGAAAGCGATGATAGGGCGACAAGTGAAAAAACACAACGTGGAGCATGGGCGTAAGCCCTGTATCGTTAGGCTGCTAGATGCTACGAACGATTGCAATCAATCAAAATTGCTATTGGTTACTCCTCATCTGACGATGGTGTGATAAGTGAAAGCAACAACCTGAGGGGGTATAGCGTGTGGGCGCGACAAACAATCTACCCATAACAAATAAGAGCGTCTCTTTCTTCCTCTCCGTGCTTCTTTTGCAAGATTGCAAACGGCGCCCGCCATGAGCGCGACTCAGTACGTTGCTGCCTCTACTCATCAAGTCATCACTAAACATGTCGCAGGTCTACGGAAGGTGTTTCTTCGATGCCAGAGTACCAGCACTACGTGCCTCAGTTCTTACTTCGAAACTTCTCTCATCGTTTTGGGAAGCGGAACCAAAAGAAGAAGCTCCACCCAAACAACAAAGTACTCAACGTACTAGATCTGAGCCATGATGATCCGACTCTGTCAGTGCAGCGAGTCGATCGCACCTTTGGAAGATACGATATGTACTGCGACTCAACTGCCCTCGACCATGATCAGAAGCGCCGCATCAAGACAGAGCTCGGTAGACTTGAGAACGACGTCGCTCCTGTCTTTGCGAAGCTTCTGGACGCTCAAAGTAACAGCGATAAACTTAGTTGCGATGGATACACCAAGCTGTCTCAGCACGAACAGTTTCTTCTCAAGAGGTTTATTTTCGTCATGAAATATCGCAGTCAGATCTTCTTTAGAAGATACAACCACGAGAACAAGGAAGACTACAATGACAAAGATAAAGCCAAAATGCTGAAGTACATGGAAGAGAGAAACTTCCATCGTCCTATCGATGTGTGGTTTGACAATCTATGGCACATGATGGTGCACAAATTCGAAGGCGAGATGGAATGGTGCAAAGCTCTTGAGAAGCTCATATATCCGGAGGACGCCCTCTGGCTCCAGCTGAGCATGCGACTCAAATACCCTGTGGTGTGCACGCCTCAAAATCATAATGAAGAGTTTGTAGTCACTGGAGATGCTTATTGCCTGCACGAAGGCCCAAGCGACAGCGATTCTGCAGCAGAACTATATACAATCTGCATCGTGGCACCTCGGCTTGCTATTCTCATGCGGGACGACGCTCTCCCTGAGTTGATGGACGACCAGGATCCTGAACGACAGGAGATGAATAGAGAGATGCTTGCTGCCCAACTGTCCAAGCTTCGGTTCCCGGAAAATGCTACGTCAATCCTGGAGACATTGCGCGTTGTCAAACCACGAAGCACATACACCACAAACAGTGACGGTCAGCTGATTTTCTCTTGGAGTCATCCATGGGTTGAGGTAAAAGCTAAAGTTCTGTATTTCCCTATCTTCAGGATCAGCAGTGAACATGTACAGAATATCAACTCGGTCATTCTCAATGAGGCATATGATTTGCCAGAGATTGTTTTCAGGAGCAAGTCAGCGCTACTTCTTGCACTACAGGCCTTCTTGCCTATGCCAAGTGAGGGATTCTATAGTCTCAAGAATTATCCATCCGAGGGACACGATAGAGTCTTGTATCTCAAGAAGCTCGAACGTTTCGCCCACTCTGAAGGTCTGGACATCAAGGCAGTGTACAAGCTCCCGAAGACCCACATGATCTCAGTTCCGGTTGCCCTCCATCGTGAGGAAGGTGGCCTCCATGACTACCCTCTCCCTCGTGCCCAGCACACAGCAGACATGCCGTCTCCTTTCCGACCGGAGAACGAGCATCTCTTCGAGTCAAACTATTCCAGGCAGATGGCTCCCCGAGGAGAGACACCTGCTCTAGAGGACCTGATGGCTTTATTCACAATGACCAACTAGAATGCCCCAACTTTTACTGGCATATAGTTGACGACATGCACTGAGTTAGAGGCAGGAGTCCTGTATTGAGTCACAGGAGTCTACAGTTAAGACGGAAGGGGTCAACTTCGTAAAGGGGAATAGACTCACATTGCACAGCAGTCATGTCGATGATCAAAGTCAATCAGTCTGTATTTTGAATGCGATAAGGGTAGCTTTCAAGGTAGCAAATATCATCGAGACTGCATTCCATTTAAAGCTGGAGCACCCCACTGGCCTAGACAAGCACTCGCTGCACGCCATCAAGTGATTAATATTGTTTACTTTTTCTGAGCCTCACAGCAACAATCCTCGTCTTGCCCCTGCGGTAGTTGCTGGGCTCCGTACAACCAAAACCCCCTATAACGCAAAGGTGTCTGGCCTATCAATACGACTGAGCGTTACCGTGTCTATATCCTAACTTCCTACAGGATATCACAGTCCTCCCACAGAACGCTTTCCCTGTACAGTACAGATACATCGCAGCTATCTGCACCTGAAGCATTGCAATTCAAGGCAAGACTGCTTTCAGCTGTCGAATATGCTCGTGGCCAACCCCACAACAGCCACCAATGATACTGACTCCGTCTGAATTCCATTTCCTTGCATGCTGACCGTAAGCTTTTGGATCAAGTGCCTCATCCACCGCAGAGATGCTCTCGTTCGCTGCAGACTCGTTTGATTTAGGAGCAAACGCGTTCGCATAGACACCAAGTGCACATTGAGATGGCTCTGCACTCCGTCCAATTGTCTCCGTGGCAATTTTGACAGCCCCCTCTACATAAGCTGGGCGGGCACAATTGAATAGCAACGCATCAATATGATTTGCAATCGCCCACTCTGTGACCTGCTCTACCGTCTCGCCAGAACGGAGGCGTACTGCACTCGTACTCGCATCTGCTCCGTCATCCGGGCAAAATGCAGCCCAGAGAGGCTTTCCTGTACACTTTGTTGCATCCCGCGCCGCTACAGCCTCAGCTACCAAGCTCAGCGTCTCTGCTAACCAGACATCCACGTACGGCGCCAATGCAACGACCAGCACAGCAAGGTACTCTTGCACCCGGCTCTCGTCGAATTTTTGAGGTTCATACGAGCCGAAGATTGGCGGTAAGCTGCCTGCAACCAGAATCTTGCGCCCTATAGCTGTGGTCTCAGCGTCGGCTGCTTCACGTGCTAAGCGCCCTGCGAGAGCGGCGAGTTCGGCACCCTGTTTCCAGAAACGCTCTTCGCCGATGTGGAAGGGGACAAGGGCGTACGAGTTTGTCGTGATGATGTCTGCTCCGGCTGCGATGAAGTCGTGATGGACTTGTTTGACCAGGTGTGGAGCTTCGATGAGTGCAAGGGCAGACCATTCTGGTTGCCGGAACGGCGCATTCAAACGCATCAGCTCGCGCGACATTCCACCATCGAGGATAAGAGGGGTCGCCATCTTTTGGCGAAGTGCAGCCTGACTGCACAACTTCAATGGTCAAATGCGTGGTGCGAGTCTGCATGCTGGTGGGCAATTTGTGCTAGTGTGGTGTATCTAGTGGGCCACTGCGGGGTGCGATGGTGCAATGCGGAGACCACGAATACGAGCATCATTCGATCTAAACCAAGCATGATACCTCAACCATCAAAAGATCGCTCTTGCACACAACATGTAAGGGAAAATGTAATAAATTATGAATGACTGTAGATTCAGTGTTGTCGTCTGCATATATCCAGGAGGAGAGAACTTCAAGATCGATTTGGCGTTTATAAGCTAGGAAAAAACATAATATTGGAGAATTGTATGTCTGCAATTGAAAATCTCTCCGCGACTTAGCAACTTCATTAATGTAGGGCTGAATATTACATACGTGCTATCTCTTTTCCTGCAGGATCATGTCGTTGACTGAAGACACTCACAATGCAGTCAGATCAATGCTGCTCCTTCACAATGGCGACCATCGAAAGTCAGGAAGGCCCCCATTCAAGTGAACACTCGCTTCACACCAACTTTCACACATGTCGGGTTTTCCGGGACGTGAGCACCAAGACCCCAAGCCAAAGTGCGATAGCTGTATCCTGTGAAATACGTCTGACAGGCATACCACCTATAGTATGCCTTGACAGATGTCGAGTTGGGTGGATTCGCAGTATAGTCAACATATCCCTGCACATTCAGCCTATCCTGATCGTCGAACGCGAGGATCTGCGAATCATCTTGTCCAGGCTTGAGAAGGGGTAGGGCGGCATCCGTGGTAGGGTCGTAGAAGAAGTAGACACTAGAAGGAACATCGAAAGAGCTGGTCTTCAAGGTCCAGGTCAAGATTCCCGGAGTGCCAAGTGTCGCATTCGGAGTGAATGGATCGGTCGATGTGTTGAAGTTGAACTGAACGGCTGGAAGGGGATTGGGGTTCGAGACGCCACCACCTTGCGAGAGGCAGAGTGACTCAAGAGCTGCACCAGTGTGACATGCGGACAGTGTTGTCCCGTTGATCGTGGAGTTGTCAGATGTGAGAACAAGGTTGAAGGGCGCTGAAGTCTCGTTGTAGAACAGCTGCGCATGTGCTGCCGCAAGGAAAGGTAGAAGAGCGGAGAATGTGATCTTCATGGTTGATGTGATGTAGTTGCGGAGTATGTGTGTGATGAGATTTGCATTTCTACATTGTAACCTGGGACCTTCTCTTAAGTAGACACTGAGCACAGTAGCTACCTCACAATGCAGCCTCACCGCGTTGGTGATGCAGTCGTGCAGATGGTCAGGTGTACAAATGCAGATCGCAAGGCTATGACGTTTTCGTTAGGCTAAAGCTCCCCAAATTCTGACAACGCCTCGTATTCGTCCTACCGTCTCTCTCGAGGGTTGCCTATAACGGAGGCATGGTGCACAGAATGCGCCAAAAAGGGACGGAGACAATTAAGCTTTGTGTGGCGAGGAGTAAGATGACGCGATTGTTAACAACGTATTTGAACAAGCTTCCCAAGCTTTCCGGACGTACGTTACACAACACACCCTCTCTGGTTGAGAATACCGTGGTTGCTCGAAGTACGAGCTGACGCTCCCATGCGTTAGTCTGGAACTTGCGAAAATAGTATCACTAGTGACATTGTTACATTCGACTATCGCCCGAAAGGCCTTTCCACCACAACGGAAGTTGCGACTGATCTCCATTACCAAAAAGTTCTCACTTGGTATGTAAGCAGATCGTCCAACTAGCTTACCACCAGTGTAGCTTCGTTCCATACTACCATACTGGCGAGCTGTGACCGAGCTGCATGAGAAGGAACCACACAAGGGTCGTTTTTACGCTTCCTCATTTTGACCATCAGTGGAATTTTGGTGACGAGCTTTTGATGTTCTCTGACGACACACAGCTTATAGCGCAATGTAAGAAGTGGATCTTTGGCCTTGGGTCTGCCACCAGCAAAGCCAGCTGATCCAGCAGAAGATGACATCAAAACCAACGCTACTGACTGCTGGATGTTCCAGCAATGTTCCAAGTATTTCATTCAGCGTGCCTGCCATGTAGGCTTTGAACGTAGTCTTAGCGAGTGTTATGATAAAGTAGAGGTTCAACATCAGTAAGGTCTTGTAGATGTTGTCCACGATCCTTGGCTCGCCTGTAGAAAATAATCTTGCGGGTAGGATTGCACGAGCGGTTGGTACAATCATCAGGACCACATGCGGCAGGAGTAGCACAGGCATGAAGCCTGGTCCATTCCAGTAAGACTCTCTAGAAAGGAGTTCTGCTGCAGAGGAGATGGCAACAGTAGAGTACGCGTCAACAAGCCACGGGCCGAGCCACTTGTGACGCTTTGAATCGGACACTTGCTGGGCTGTCTCCGACTTAGTATGCTTCAACGAAGGTGGTGGTGTAGAATCTTTCGGTTGCGTTGGGCTAAGGAGCATCGCCAAGAAGTAAAGGTTCGTAGCGAAGCTAATAGCTACAATCTGTCCCAGAAGCATGAATGTCCAAGTGTATGTGATCCCGCGGCGGGTTCCTAATGCTGTCAATATCTGTCAAGAAACGTCCATGTGTTGACAAACCTTTCCATTCCGAGTGTAGCCCAAGCGCAAGCGCAAAGTAGAAGATCTGATGTGACCACCAGTATCTATTGTGGCCTATCACAACACTTGCCCATGCCTCCCTGAACAGAGAAGTTTCTTTCAGCCACAAGCCCCAATGCTTGACAGAAGGATCAAGGCCATACTGTGACCGAAGCGCGAACCAATTGGCATAAGACCATTGGAAGTAGCGGAACATGAAGCCCCATGTGCTCAAAATACTAAACGCAGCCAGTATCGCGAAGAGTACAACATGTCTCTTCGGAGGTCGTTGTGACGGTGTTTCGGCCTGTAACCTCCGCCCTCTCCCTATGAGCTTTGCAATGATGAAGACTGCCACCGCTAAGCAGGTCGATAGGTACGTGATAAAGATTCCGTAAGGTCGGAGATTGCTGCCGCTGCTTTGCAGCGACGCATTCGCGTTCATTTTGAGCGGACGGGATGTCCCTTGTATGAGGACACCACAATTCGTGGCTTTCAAAGAAATCGTCAGAAAAATATTTGTGCGGCTCTGCGGAGATCACTTTCGAGGTATGATCTGTGAACCAGACTTGAAGGCTGGTGGAGACAGCAGGGTGTTGCATGTACAACAAGTCGCGCTACCCCGTCCGGATGTATCGGTTGAGGCTGTGTTTTCGCATGTCGTGACGCTTCCCCACACATGGTCCCGCGCCAAGGATCGTGAGAATCGTCAACGTCAAGCTGAAACTTGATCTCTGTGTTCTTATAACTGCAGCCAACCTTGTTTGGAGGCTTCAATTCTCTGGCGTCGTTATAGTGCGCCATTTCGCGTTTACTTGCTCGATTCAGGCCTAGCTAGACCTGAGTTCTTGCCGCGGTGAAACAAACGGCGGTGATGTCAGGGGTCCGTGTGACGATCCTCGACTTTTCTCTCGCCCGTGTCGAATCATTGGCCATCATTGGCCCGCCATTCAACATCTCACCGCTACGCCTAACTGTTCACATCGCAACTGTGAAGGCTCTGATTCAACCTTCTTCTTGATATATCTACGACAGCTGCGAATATTCGTGCCGCCAAAACACAACTATGGCAGACTTACCGCAGGCCAATGCAGCCGACGGCCCGAAGGGCGCCAAGGTACTGCAGCAGCACCTTGATCCAAGTTACGAGTACGCTTTTGATCCCGCAACACCTGGAGCGGATGGCGTTGACAGCTCTTTGAACACCGGAAGGGACACGCCGGAGTCATCGTTAAGGCTGCAAGGTGGCGACATCCATCGTGATCTTTACAAGATTGCTGCGAGAACAAAGCGTGAACGGTTGCACAAGAGGGCTGCAACCTTTTCTAACACACATGAATATGCGCCATCGATCGTGTCAGACATCGAACACGATGAGCTGCCTGTTCAAGAACAGATGGCTCCAGGAGGCCTTAGACGACAATTCCTCCAGAAGCAAGCGAGGAGCATGAGCTACATCGCAGAACCAGTCACCAGGAACTTCATCTCTTTTCTGGAGCTGTATGGCAACTTTGCCGGTGAAGATCTCGAAGAGTCGGATGATGAGACCGCTATTGAGGATGACGAGGAAGAGCAAGGCGAGCGTCGACCGCTGCTTGGGAGGAGACAGAGCTCCAAGAGGCTCAGGCAGCAGGGCGATGCTTCTAACATGAAGTCGTTCTTCACCTTACTGAAGGCATTTGTCGGAACCGGTATCATGTTTCTGCCCAAGGCTTTCAAGAATGGTGGCATGCTCTTCTCTGCCGTTACGCTGGTTGCTGTCTCCATCATCACAATGATCTGTTTTGAGCTGCTCCTCGCTTGCAGGAAACAGTATGGTGGAGGTGGTTACGGAGACCTGGGTCAGCTGATTGTTGGAAAAAGGCTACGCCAGCTTATTCTTATCTCGATCACACTTTCCCAATTCGGCTTTGTGTGTGCAGGTCTCATCTTTACCGCCGAGAACTTGGCTTCTTTCTTCGATGCAGTCACTCCGGACCGTCAGCCTCTCGGCACCAACGCCCTCATTGGTATTCAGCTCGTACTCCTTATCCCTCTAGCCTTCATCCGCAACATTTCGAAGCTCGGTCCTGCTGCTCTCCTCGCAGATGTGTTCATCCTGATCGGCCTGACTTACATCTACTGGTATGACATCTCCTGGATCAGCAAGATGGGCGGTTTCCACCCAAGTGTGGAGCTCTTCAACCCACGCGACTGGACCATGACGATCGGATCCGCGATCTTTACGTTCGAGGGCATCGGCCTCATCCTGCCCATTCAGTCGAGCATGAAGCACCCAGAGAACTTCAGCAAGTTGCTCCTGATTGTCATGGCTATCATCACTGTTATTTTCACCTCCGTCGGCGTACTTTGCTACGGCACCTTTGGCGAGAATGTCTCCGTCGAGGTCATTACCAACTTCCCCCAGTCCAGCAAGCTCGTCAACGCCGTGCAGTTCCTTTATGCCATGGCCGTCTTGGTCGGCACACCTGTGCAGCTCTTCCCTGCTATGCGTACTATCGAGCTTAAGCTCTTCGGCCGCGCTTCCGGTAAGAAGGACAGCCTCACCAAGTGGAAAAAGAACGCTTTCAGGACTGTCTTGGTTATCTTCGCTGGAGTGGTTGCCGCCTTCGGTGCAAGCGACCTTGACAAGTTTGTCGCTCTCATCGGCAGCTTTGCTTGTGTGCCACTGGTCTACATCTATCCAGCTTACCTGCATTACAAGGGCGTCGCTGAGCACTCCTGGGCCAAAGCTGGAGATATTGCGATGATGGTTCTTGGACTTGTTGCAATGATCTACACTACCAGCGTTACCATTGCTAGGTGGGCGGAGACGTAGAAGGTGTGATGCGGCAGCAGACGTGACATGATTTTGGATGGAAAACGAAAGATTTGAAATCAATTGTATAGCATTGGGTTGCGCTTGGTCGTCATTGGAATGCACGGCGTTGGACGAGTCTGTTCTGTATGGGTTATGATTGTTTCTTGTGGTGTTGTGTATGAAAAGCGCTTTGGTATTGGTCGAGTATATAAAGTTGATCTAGGAACTGGTTGTAACTCAAGGAAACGCCTTCGCTAATGCAACTGACTGAATATCCGCGACCTTGACATTGAATGGTTTAATGAACGTATTCATCACGGTCGCTGCTCCTGAGTACATCTGCCGACGACAGTGCACCTGCTCACCATTTTGCCCGCAGGCCCTCAAAGCTATCTGGCATCGGTGGAAAGTCTGCAGCTAAGCCATCCGGACCGATATACCTTTCCCTGGTAAGAAAGCAAGATGCACAGAGCTTTTCTCCAACAGCATAGCTGCCTATCCAGCTCCTTCCATGAGCACGGTACAACATCAAAGAGATGTCAGAGAAAGCTTCAAGGCCGTCAAGGTCGGCATCATCAAACAGGTGTGGCTCTGCATCATAGAAATCCTCATCCTCATCATCAGATCGGTCATTGTCCGTTCGAGAGCAGGTTCCAGAGTAGGAAGGTGAATTCCGTGAGGTCCTGGGGGAGGATACACTGGCGAGTGTCCGGCATTTACAGTCGAATGAATGACCAGTTGTTACGCATTCTTTTATAGCGATGCGTGCCGGCTCGACGAGGCCGTTGTCGAGAGAGCTATAATCATCGCCGCAGTCTGTACATATGTGATACTTTGACTGCCTGCGATGCAAATTCCGCAGAGACGTGTTTGCACACGAGATTGTGTCGAGGAAATCCGCTCTTGTCATATTAAGTTGACTCAAATACTGCTCCAGGTCTTCTTTCATGTATGTCGCAACCTGCTCCACAGCTTCAATCACAGACTGACACCAGGCTGAATATATGTTAGGTAGTGCTTGCAGAAACTGCTTGTGTGGCATGTCGTCTTCGACCCAGTCGAAACCTCTCATTTGGAGGAACACCCCTGCATTCAAACACATTGGTAAGAGCACGCGTCCATTGACTCGGAGTGCTAACCAAGCACCCAGCGAGTCTAAATGCCTCTGACTGGTATTCTGGTATTCTTTGTCAGATAAGTCTAGGATTTGCTCCAAGACGTTACCAAAGCGTCCATGGTTAAGCACAGACCTGACACCGTGTTGTAAGGCAGACCAAACGTTCCGGGCACTGAATTCGACGTATTCCTCTTTCCCTGTTAAGGTCAGGAGCCACGTAATGCTGTTCTGGGAGATTGGCTTTCTCTCTGTAGCGTAGGCTTTTTTAAGCCACTCGTGGACAAGCCAGCCATCAGCGTCCGCTTCAGATAGGTCGATGCAATCGCAGAAAAGTCTAAGCATGGCGATCTTTTCTTCAGCATTGCGATTAGTCGAGTGCGAGACATAAAATGATATAGGAGAGCTGTCGATGGTCAGATCTAGTTACGCTCCATCAAGCAAGCTACTCACAGGACAGACTCGGTCGGACCTTCGTATACCAATGCAGACTTGTCAGCTCCAGCTCGGATTAGCATCGCACAGAGGTCTCTATGGCCTCCCATAGCTGCGTACTGTTGATAATCAGCAGTGAATTCGATTTCTGTGTAGGAACTCTGCTCACATGGATAGGTTTCCAACCTTTAGGGCTAGTATCTACCACACTACCTTGGCCCTTCTCAAGAAGCAGCTGTACAGCCCGAGTTTCGCCTGCTCGACACAATTCAAATATCAGAGAATCCTCTGGTACAGCTCGAGTGACGATCACTCTGCAGTTGTACAGCCAATTTCGCCCAGCGGACGCCATAACGGCTTCCACACCGTTCCGGATGCCTAGAAGTTGCAAGTATCTTGTGGGATAGAACACTACTGACGTGACAGTATGCGATCTCCCAAGGTTACCAGTTTGCTCGTTGGCTACACTGATAACTGTCTTGCGAACCCACAGACATCCCAATGCTGTCCGAAACGTGGACGCCTGGTGGCTCACTCGATACCCCAACCTCTTGGAGTACACAAATGTTTTCGCACGTACTTGGCCGCACTCGTCCATCATGTATCCGTCTTGAGCAAGTACCTCCAGTGATGTCGATTCGAAGCTCGCCACCGCTGTTTGACTGATAGCATTCAACATCAACTCCTGCACCGAGAAGTTGCCTGATGCTTGTTTTGACATTGCGTCTTCGAAATACACGAGTGCGTTTTGAGCAACATTTTTTGAAATTGGTGGCAATGGTTGAGGGGAGGATTGTCCAGACAGTGAAGTTGGTTTGTGAGTCTGCCTGTCACTAGGTAGCTGCAGCTGAGGTGATGTCTTTGGTGTTTGGCGTACTCTATTGATGATTGAGTGAGTGGTGTATCTTGGAGGCATGTTGATATCTGCCGAGATATTGTATGTGAGAGGCTGAGATATGCTACTAAGTATTAGCTTGGTGGGGCTATTTGAAGGAGACGAATCGTACCATTCAGAAACCATAGCCAAGGTTAATGTGGCTTTTGTATCATTGAGCGTCTCTCGAAATCTTTGAAGCTGTTTGCCATGTGTAGCGGCTCTGAAAGCGGTCCGCAGGCGTTTCTTTCGCGAATCAGAGTGCAGGCCATCGTGGAAAATCTCAACAATGGACATAAGATCCTGTTCGATCAGTGACCCATATGCGTAATGTTAATGGCTTTTCTCACTGCTATTTTCATTCGGCAATGTCGTATACCCTCGGCTATACAGTGTCCAGGCGGATGTGCAGCAGTCTCAATTCTCTTGAACACCGAGACAAGGTACTGCAAGTCTTCTTTGATCGCAGCAATCTCAAGCGGCGCATCTTCAATAGACTCCCAGAATACGTAAAGCTTGACGCATGTCTCACTTAGCTGAAAAGCCACAGAAACGATGGCAAGACCTAGAGATAGTTAGCGCAGTTGCATAGAGATTGAGAAAGGAAACGAACAATTTGCAACCGCTCCAATTCCCTCCATAGTTCTACTGAGTGCTGATACTACCCTTTAGCTTTGGCAGTGGCCGTAATATACTTTTTCGAGGCTACATCGACCATGACCAAGGGGCAGAGTTCAGCCTGATCCTTAATCCTCGTGGCTACGCTAAAAGCGATCCTCCGATATGTATGTGTGGGCACCCCTGCAAGGCCATGCACCGCAGTGACCGCACTGTTGAGTCGCCCCATGTAATAAGACACGCACAGGTATAGATGACGACGGAAGCACCAATTGCGATAAGTTTTGAGCGTCTACCAGATGGCAGTGTTCACAAGACGGCTAATTGTAGCCGCAAGAAAAGCCCAGCCCCACCTTTAAGCGATCCAGGTTGCTGGAAACGGCCGTCTGCCGAATGGTGGAGGAACTAGAGTATATCCTATGATGTTCTAGGTGTTCGTTGTGCTGTCAGAGCTGAACATGAAGGTTAGCTAGCGACTTAAGTCGTTCCGCAGACACCACATGCCCCTCGTTGAAACCTCATCAACGTAGCAATTGAACGTTGCGTTGCGGCGTTCAAGGCTTGCCGCCATAGACATCACACATTGCTAATAGCGTGATGGCCCTCCAACCAATCTATACAATATCCGGAAATGCAACTTATCAGAAAGATAGAGGAGCAAGGATCCAAGCTCTCCTGTTGCTGAGACCCTGCCCACCAGGTCAAGGCTGAGTTCGTCAACATCTGCTACGAACGTCTGTGAGTAGGCGCAATGATAGCTATCTGCTTACTTGCATTGCCGCAGGTCCCAGAACATCCTCTGCTATGTCACCCTGGCTGAGGTTTCAGATTCAAGTTCAGGTGAACGGGTGGAGGTGCAGCTTGGGAAGACTCATACGCTAGCCTTGCTCTTTGGTCAACATCGAAAGGGGTTGCAGGCCACGATAATCTCCTCGGCCAATCATCGACCGCACGTAAGTAAAGAGTGCTAAGGTTACTTAGTAGACCCCTGAGGGGCATAACTTGTCAACAGCAGCTCAATCAATAACGGCAGCCTAACATGCATACCTTCGATAGGCTCACTATAATGTCAGATCGAAATGCTTGCTCGTGCACAGTAGACCTACAGCAATGGCCTTTCAACAGTAGTTGGATCTTGTGTCAGCTGAAGTGTATGGAAGACAGTGCACCATGACGGTGTCACGGCCTAGGTTCCCCTGCAGGACGCCTCGCCTTGGGCTTGCCACGGGCTGAGGATCGACCATAGCACAACGCCTTACGCACGGTGTCCGTCAAGATACCGTGTCGACTCCAGGTTCTACTGGACGCTGAGTCCCCGTTGTCAGGGAATACCCGATGCTAGATCACTAGCGTAAATGCCGTATGATCTTGGTTGCAGCTCACTTCAGCGAAAAGTAACGACAGCGGGAACGCTCCAGTGACGATCGTGATGAGAGCCTTCCGATGTCAGGTTATAGGAGGCGGGATCGTTAAACGACTGGGGATCAAGCTTCGGCCCCCACACGGCACAGTAGCGGGTAAAACCATTGGCATCGGATCAGGATCCGATGCCGCTGCATCTTGTTTCGCGATACTTTTGGCAGATAATTATTAGATGGAAGTAGTTCGGGAGCAACGTGTGGGCCGGCACGTTTGATGAGAGGGAAGATATACGGGAGAAGGAATGGGAAGGGCAAGCAGGCTAACGACGAAAGGGGAAGCAACCCGCGATTCCTGGCAACCACCAAGCCTTCCCGCAGCCCATCAAGACGTGTGTGCTTGAAGTCGACAAGAACGTGCTTTGACCATGGCTTTGAATAGAACCGCAACCTGAAACAGGTCCGCACATACAGCACTATGCCAGGTGCGAGTGGCCACCCGACAATTTCGAAGGATTCAATTGGAGGGGGGCCTAGGATCTAGGGTACCAATTGACTGTGTAGCCATCTCAAAAGCTATTGTTTTATGAAGTCTGCACTAATTAACTTTGAAGGCCTTCTGCATCTTGCATTACGCCAAGTGGCCACTCGGAGCTGGCAAGGTGCTGTACATAGTCGGCGTTGACTACCGCCAGCAACGTCAGCACTAACCCGCGAAGTTGTAGGGATGCATGAATGTGCTTCTGCAAGCGAGGTGATTCCAGTCTTCACGACTCAGAATCAAAGTTCCTTCATCCTACCGACAGTTCGTAACCTTTATGGAAGGCAATCTGGTTGCCCCCTATTGCAATAACATCTCAGACTTGGTTCGGGGTAAGAATTCCCCCCAAAGCATCATGCCTAGATGGCTTGAGAATATCGTCGATAGAATAGTATACGGAACGGTCGATCTATAGAGCAAGAACTATATGTATTACGCGTGTAGATGTTCATGGATCTATGCAAATATGCCGAAGCAGTTCATCGACTCCATTCGCCATCTCACCCCCTCCTCCTCGTACTTGTCCGGCTTCTAACCTCGCGACTCTCGACTTCCAAGTGCGTCGTCTTCGCCTCAACTTTGACCACTTCTCCATCACCGTTAATGCCAAAGTGTTCCGGCACGAGCACTTTGCCGTCTGCGCCTATTCCTGGAGTCGCAACGTGAATACCCTCGATCAACACCTTCTCGTTCTCTGGGATCTCGATATGCGATGGCTTCTCAGCGCGTCTCGTGCCCAGCGGGGGATCGAAGCGCTTGCGCAAGGTCTCGATCATCTTGGTGAACCAGAACCAGTTCAAGCCATTGAGGATAAGGTTGGAAGCTAGGTAAGCCGATGCAATCCACAGTGGAACGGTATGTCCATCTGCGAAGCCCATCACGGCTGTGCGCTCGGTGGTACCGGCGTCGATCGCGGTGGCGTTGTCAAACGACTTGATGGAAGGGTCGAGGAAGGTAACGGGTCCGGCTTTGTACGCCGCCCAGACGTCGCCAAAGACACGAATGGACTGGTAGGTGCCCCAGAACAGGCGGCAAGACATGAACGTGAGGAGGAGGAAGATGCCATTTATAAGTTGCAGAGTGGAACCGGTAAGCGAGAGCTTGTCGCAGAACCAGTGAATGTTCAGAAAGGGGGAGGAGAGCTCGTAGAGGATAAAGGTCGGCGCGTAGAAGTTGACGAATGGTCGCTGCAGAGTATTAGCCCAGTTATGACATCCAAGTGTCGACTTTGCGGTCTAGTATGGATCTGCTGAGATCCAGACTTCTGAAGGAGTTTGCACTTACGAAGCCCAAAGAAAAGACGCAGAGAGCGCTGATAGCGTGGAAGAGCATGCCAATGCCAAAGACACTAACGTTCTGCACTGTGATCACCAAATCCCACAGAAAGTACCCGCCTGCGAAAGCCTGTACCAGTCCCGTGCCTCCAGTATAACCATGCACTCTTTCTGCCTGACTCATCTGCTCCCTCTCATCGTCAGCCAGCATGACCCATAACGCCAGCCCGCAGATGACTGTGGATTGCACGAAAGAGACGATGTGAACATCCCAGTTCAGCTTCGTGCGCGCATTGAACTGCGGGTATATGTTGGGGAAGAAGTAGCGGCTGAAAGCGGGAGAGATGTATTTGTTGGTGATGTGGTAGAGGGCGAATGCGAAGGCTACTTCATGGAAGTGTAAGGGGAGCGTGCGCAGGTGCAGCGCGTCGGCGACAGGCTGCACATATTTGACGAGGTACTCGGGGCGCTGGAGAGGGAAGGGGTCGCGCATCTCGGCGGCCGCTGGCGAAGCAGAAGTGCTGTTGTGCTGTCTTTAATGCAAGCTGCGGTGAGGGGTGCGGTGAGCAGGCGGTGTCGCGTGGGGAGCTTGGAGCTCGGGCGTCAGTAGCTCTGGTGGACTGGGACGGTGAGATATAAGGCAAAATATATGATCACCAAGCTGTAGATGAGTTGGAGCAGAGCAATAAAGAGACAACACGACGTTGACTGCCTGGCGGCGTGGGTGATGCTGCCTGGTGATGTCGCCGTGCATGTGCCGCGACCCTGAGGACGGAGAGCACCCGCTACCGCCACTCTGGGTGAACCTTGCGAACCTCCGAGGCTTAGCGAGCTGAGCACTAGGCTGCGCCAACAAGTCTCGTCCACGCAGTCGCACTGTCTTACGACAAACATCTTACAACCATCACGAGAAGGCGTCATGTGAGGGGTAGCGTTCACCGAGTCGTCATTGCGACATTCGTCAGATGAAATGAACAGTGACAGCGTGTACAAAGCGCAAGACAGGAACTCTATTCCAGGTGCTGTTGTTGCTGGTGAAGGCTAGCGGACCTTCGATATGGTACAATCATGCAAGTAACTGTGCAAGAGTAAGGATCGTCTGTGTGCTTACGGCTGCAGTCTCTTGTCGCATGTTCAGTGATTCTTGCCGCTTCAATACAACGTTGCGTGATACCTTCCATCTACTGGCGTATTGGCACTTTCTGTGAACTTCCTTGACTCACCTTGTCTGTTCCTTCTCTGCACTTATTCAGAGACCAACACCACCGCTAAACAAGGAGATGGCAGGAAAACGATGCAGACCAATCGTCGAGTCCGACGACTCCGAGACTGAGTCCGAAGACGACACCAATAATGAGGTCCCACTCCAACCCTTTGCAAGACAAGATTTTTGTCCTTGCCCATACCCTACTGCTGGCAGGCCGTGCCCGTCGGATCAGCGCACGTTCACATTCACGGGACTGTTACGCCACACCCTGAAAGCGCATAAGGAAAAGGGGCACGGGCCTGCAGTGCCATTCAACGTCACTCCTTTTGAGGACGGATCTTACAAGATCCCGTGTTGAAATGGCTGCGGACAGCTCTTCATATCATACCAACAATCAGTCCAGCACGCCAAGAGGATCACAACTTGCGCTGCACCAAGGCGGACACGATATGACTGTCCGTGGACTTCGATGAACGACTGCGACTTCTCTGCAGCATCGCTAAAAGGGCTCGCTGCACATGCGAATCCACTTTGGTGACGCAAGAAGCCCTTATCAGTGCTCTAAAGGTTGCGGGCAGTACGAACGTCGCAAATCCATTGTTGGGTCTGATTCTGACGACTCTGACGCTGCGGTGCCTATTACAGCTGTGGCCCCGTTCTCATCAGTAAAGCGCCACAGACCTGTTATCGATTCAGACGACGACGAGTCTGAGCCTGAAGAAGATGACAACGGACCCTTGATACCGTTTGCCAGAGAGGACTTTTATCCGTGTCCATACCCCACAGCCAGAAAGCCTTGTCCATCTGGCGAACGGACCTTTACCTTCACGGGACTTACGCGACACACTTTGAAGATGCACGAAGAGAAAGGACATGGCCCTGCAGTACCATTTCAGGTCAGCCCTTTTGAGGACGGCTCATACAAAATCCCATGCCGAAACGGCTGCGGGGAACTATTCACCTCCTACCAGCAGTCGGTCCAGCATGCAAAGAGACTGAAGACGTGTCCGGCATTTTCTTCGCACGGGCATTTTGCCTGCCCATGAGCTACACTCATTCAGTGCAACTTCTCAACGACATCTGCCAAAGGACTTGCCACCTATGTACGCACCCATGTCCATGATACAAGTATAAAGTGGAGAGAAGAAGTGATGGATTCGAGAGTACCTGGAGGACTAACTAGTAAGCACGGGATAAGCCTATGGATAACAGGGGTAATCGCACCCGTGCACACAGGCAACCACCACCAATATCGATCAACAACAAGAGGCCCATACCAGTGCTCGAAAGGTTGCGGCCAGTATCGTGTAGATCTGTACATTCTCGCACAGCACGAAGAGGACTGCAAGAAGAAGGAGCAAGACAAGAGTATAGCAGTGTACCACATCAAACTTAATAGTTGCTCCGAGGAAAATCCACCCAATATTATCATCGTCGGTCGATCCTCGTCGTCTCCGTCCCCAGTCAGCTGGAAAAACACCATGTCCACAACCCGCAAAGGTCTAGTCAACTGGGCAACGAGGATACTGGAGGAACTTTGTGCATACCAAGGCGACTCAGTGCGAGCGGCAGGGCCAGTCTCGGTGCGAGCAGCAGCAAATGTGAAGACCCGCTTCCTTCCCGCACCAAGCCTCAGCGACTGCCATCTCCACAAAGACCCGTATTTGGAGGCTCTTAAGGCTAGTGGGTACACATTAAAAAAGCTTATAGCTGCTCAGACAGCTACAACTTTCACAGCTCTAGTTCGATATCTACTCTATTGTTATTGGATTCTTCAAAACTGTCAAATTGTGTTAGTTTTGAAGCTCTCCAGCTGAAACAATTTTTTGCATTTTGCCGAGTGTGTAATCGGAGGTGGAAAGAAGCTGTGTGATACTTGAATACACTTCTGTAGATCGTGGGGGATACTCAGTTCCAGTGCTAAAGAGCGAATGTTATGACTCCATTGAATGGATTCTGATTTGGTAATCTTTGGTGTTGCGGTTACCATCATCCATTACCTGGAAATAATGCGCAAAGGGCCCAGGCATCCTTTGTCCACGCGCCGTCACCGCTTCCAGAGACTTTCTTCAGGTACCTGCTGTCCCACCCCTCAGCTACAGCAAATAGCTCATGTGGTCTATTGCGCTTTATGTGCCCACGAACTCGAATACCTTCCAATTTCAGACTTGGCGTTTGCTCATTTGGTGTAGCGAGCGGCGTAACAAGGCCCTCCCATTCTTCTTCCGAGAATAAGCCGCCTAGATCGAGATTTTGAAGTGAGCTTGGGAGCTTATCTCGGATGTCGAGAAGTGTACAAGGTGGTTCGACTCCAGTATTACGAAGGCGATCGCCAGAATCTGGCACGTCTGAGGGTTCGGGCCAGAGCATGGCCCAGTCTGCCCAGAGCGAGTGCAGCTGTACGAATGCAGTGAGGTCAACTTCAGTGACTCTGGAAGGATCTTTCCGAAAAAGAAGCTTGTCAAGTCAGCTTTGCGCAAGGTGTGATCTGACGAAAGCGGTGCATACCTCGTCACTGTAAGAGGGATGAATTAATACCAGGTACTCTAGCGAATTCCATGTATGGTCCGACAGAGCTTTGAGAACAACGTTTGCGTCGTAGGGATGTTCGCTAGCAATACGTCCCTCAGCCTCATATGTAAAGCGTTTCAGTGAGTGGACACAAGTCAGGATGTACTCTACTACTGACGCGTCAAATTGGCAACAGGTAAAGAAGAACTCCTCTATGTTTGATCGAGGATGTGGAAGAAGTGGAGCGGTTTTCATGCCAATACCGGACGAGAAATTTCCCCCTAGCATGTTACCTGCAAACGTGCGTAAAGAAGGTACTCGAAGAAACGGCAGGATCCAATCCGCCGACAGAAGATTCTCTGTGTCGTAACATGAAAGAGCGACTGTTCGAAGCTGTTGGAAAGGAAGTTTGGACGCATTCGCCGTGTTACCAAACTCAGCAGCCATCCGAAATAGAAGGTGCTCTAGGACATTTTGGTCTCTCACAGCAGTCATCCTGAACGTTTTAAGGTTCGGAAGGTGATGTATCAGGACTGCTATGACACTGGCGGAGGCCCCAGTCACGATACCTTCCTCTATCTCCTGTACTAAGAGATCTTCCTCAGAGTGTTGGGGATAGAGCTCCAACAATTTTTTTGCGGCGTCTTGTAGTATATCTACGTCTTCAACTGGCGTTGAAGGCTGTTTATCGTCCCAATTCGCCGTTAGATTGATTTCCGTGACATACCAGCCCTTACTGCCATCCTGTAGAATATCTCGCAGTAGCCTCCAAATATCAGTCGCGCTCACGACAGGTGCCTCCGCAAAGGACTGAGCATGTTTCTGGAAGATGGGTCGGCATAGTTTCCAGTGCTCTTTGCATGTGGCACCGAATTCTACAGATGATAACGGATCGAGATAACCGGCAATTTGCAACTTCAGCTCTGATGGCAGAAACATAATGTTCGTAATTCGAATTAAGAATGGAAGAAAGAAGGAGTCCCACTCAAGATCAGATGATATTGAGGACTCACATCTCGTACGCGAGCTATACTGAATAGGGCCTAGTGCAAGGCTGCACTTCGTATCGAACCTTGGAGCCGAAATTGCATTGATCAAGACTGGATCGTCGGCCTGGAGCGTTGGCATCCAACCATGAGCGACTTTGCTAGCTCCCGGTTCTTAGATAGCGCAGAATCGCATCAAGACGGGAGTCAGACAATCGTCAGCTCCTCTAAGTAAGCACTTGAAATCTACTCTAAAGCACACTCGGCAAAATGCAAAAAGAAAACCCCCCATTTCAGCTAGAGAGCTTTAAAACTAATATAATTTAAAGATTGAACATTTTTAGAGAATGCAGCTCCAGCCCGGACCACAACGTCTGGGTTTCGTACTGCAACGTAATCGTGGATCTCCTGAGGGATAACAACCAAGAGTATATCACAGGTGACTGCGAACCGGTTCCGCCACATGGATTGATATCCACGAGAGGCTAGTAGTCCTCCGAGATAAAGAGGTGCCCGTGGTGTTATTTCCAGGAGGCAACGAATGTCTACGACCTTCTGTGCGTCTTTGAGAACAGAGGCGATGTGAGACATTGTAAGATTAGGCCGGCGGGCAGGGCGGTCAGCGTCTGCTCGTGCACCAGCAAGTCCCCAGATCCTCTGGCGGTCTGCAGAAGTCAGTTCGTGAAAATTGGGCCTAAATGCAGCCATTGCGTCCTCGATTGTCCTCAGACTGTTGAAGTCTGCGATTTTACAGCGCGGGGGATCAGCAGTAACCTCACGAAGATACGCAATTTGCTCAGTGGCAATGGCTTTTGCCTCGCCAGTTGACCGCTCAACCTCGTAGGCGGTTCTCACGATATGGTCCTGGTATGCCGCGGCCCAACGTTCCTCCTGTGTACGGGCTTCTTGCAAGCAAGCATCTCTGTTTGCAATACGGATGAGGGTCTGCTCCGCCGTTTCGCCAGCTACAGGAAATTCGGTTAGCTAGATAAACATGGCTTCCCGGCTGTGGGGTAGCGACAGGGATAAAAGTCCTCTCTGGCGAATGGTATCAGTGGTCCGTCGTCGGTGCTGTCGTTGTTGGTGCTGTCGTCGTTGGTGCTGTCGTCGTGCCGAACCATAGATTAGCACAATTTTGACAATTTGACACTTTTAGAGACTTCAACAATAACAGAATGAATATTAAACTAGAGTTGTTCAAGCTGTAGCCATCTAAGGAGCTATAAGTTTCCTGGTAGCGAACCCACCAGCCTTGAAACCCTCAACATAAGAGGCCGCCTTGAGTCAGAAGATAACTACAAAATCTGACTAGTGATATCAAGTCATTTTTCTTCAATCCTTGAACTCTTCAAACGTGCCAAGGGCTTCGTCACAGCTGATCAAGTGCTGTATGAGTCAAGCCTGAAGGTCTCTCCTTGTTCCTCCTGCACGCTCGATCCATCACTATCCCACCAGCCAAGCCTGAAGAAGACGTCATCCCAGACCTTCCTCGCCTTGATCTCAGCATCGCTATACCACTGTGCGTTCCATGGAAGGACATCCTCCTGTATCATGCGTGCATGACCGGAGAGCAGAGAAGCAGTTGCAGCGATCGAAGCAGGATTCTTTGGCAGTATGTTGCGTGTATTCATAAGAGCGAATGAGAGTGCCACGCAAATAGCAATCGCGATGAGTAAGCCATCCAGAATACGTGTCGAAATCGCGCTTTGATGAAGGCGATACACATGGTTGTGTGATAGTGTTGCATTTATGGTGGAGGGCGGGGCTAGGAGAGATGTAACGTTCAGCGGCATTCGAATGAGATTGGCAGATTGCGCGGTCATGATTCGAAGAACATGTTGAAGCTCAGCAAAGATCGCCTCAATGCCGTCGGCGCTCAGGTAGTCGTTCATCGGAACTTTTTCGAGGTCGTCGCGGGTTCCAAGTCCATAGACAACGGCCTGGAAGACAGGGTCATAGTAACCCGCATTGGAAGTCTGCTCGCCGAAGTTCGAGGAACCAAACAGTGACGGTATCATACTTGAGGGGTAGGTCTCTAAGTCGCCAGGCCTAAGCGTTTGATTGCTAAACAACCGGATTGTGCTCTCATTCGGCGTAGCTGAGATGATTTTTAGAGTTGCACCATCTATAGTAACCTCAACATCAAGTTGATTGATGAGGCTGGAGCAGGTGAAGGCATTCCAGTTAAGTTCGGATGTTCCCATCGCACCACAGAAAGTGTTTCCCCTCTCGCCACAATGCTCGAAGAAACCGAAAGGACTCATACCAGGGCTAGGCCAACTTAAGTAACCATCTTCGTCGTACACCCCCAAGGCTTCGTAAGCTGTTACGTTCATCTTGCGGTAGCGGCGAGAATATCCAACTGTGTCTGTGAAGTTGGTGGGTACACTTGATGCTAGCCTGCAGTCAAGATCGGAACGAATTCCGGGAAGTACAGCTGTTATGTTGCTGCCAGAAAGAGTGCTTGAGTCCGTTGCAGACGGCAGTTGCAATTGGGCTTCAGGAAATGCTAACTCATCATAGGTCCATCGGGGGAAAGTGAAATTTTGGCTCAGAAGGAGCCCAATCGTGTTAGTCGATTCCACCCAGACACTGTTTTCAACTGCTTCAATATCTTTTGTCAAGAATGTCGCATTGAACTGGTCTCGAACCGACAACGAAACCAAGGTGTCCGCCCTGGTCACTTGCGCAGTGTATAGGCCGCTTACGGCAATGGTGAGCAATGGCGTCAGGAGCATGGCAAGAGCCATGCACATGACAACGACATCCTTCGCAAAAGCTGACTGCCAGAAAGACTTGATCGCCGTCTTAGACACATAGTTCCGAAAAATGTGCTCGCGCGTATTCATCGATGCTCGTTGTAGCCGAAAGTATGGGAAAATCATGAGCGAGGAGAATGCAATCATCCCAACGAGAGTTTGAGCCGCCAACATGATAACAGCAGGAACGTATGCCCAAGCAAAGCGCTGATAATTTTGTGGGTCAACCTCGGCAACACCATTGTTCTTCTTTGAAACCGAGTAAAGTACTTCCAGTACAATGACCATTACAATCAGAAAGGCAATTACCGAGATCTTGAAGACAGGTCGAAGAGGCAAAGGCTTCCAGTATGTAGATCCAGGTTTTGGTAGGACGTCTGTATCGGCGACTGGCTCTTCCAGGATACCACCTGGGCTCAACTCAATCTCGAATCGCCAGTCGGGCCCGGTCTGAGAAGTGATAGCTTGGCAATCAACATCGTCCAGATCCTTTCTCATCATTCTCAAATCTGCAAGAGCTGTGCTCGAGAGGCGAGAAAGCAGAGCGTTGCTTTGCGACAAGACAATCGTCATTCCGCCTATCGAGCTGGGGTCGCGACTGACATACCTCTGTGGTGCAATGTAAATCAGACTCATGGTGAGAATTATCATCAGAACAAGCACAGTGGCCATGAGATACAGAGAGAGACCCCTGACCCTCAGACGAACTTCGGTTCCCCGGCAAGTCCCGAAAATAATGTCTGTGGAAGGTTGCATCAGGCTATGCTTCGCCATCTGCGCAGTGGCCATCGCAAACATTTCATTTGCGTGTGACTGGAGCACACCCGCATCCTTCAAGTCGCTTGACGGATGAGCAGCCTTGACCCACCGCATAAAGAAACTATGCAACGAGTCCCAAGGGAAGTAAGAATAAGAACTATAGTGGAATACACCCCCAATTGATTGTCCTGCACCGTTGCACGCTGTGAGCAGAGCATCCACTAGCCCCCAAGCCGGGAACGGCTGAACAGGATTTATGGCGGAAGCTTTATGTGACGTGTCTTTGAGGTTGCCGTTACGGTCCAGGACAACTAAGGTGTCGGTGATGTTGTATCTCGGTTCGCAAATTATCGTTGTCGTGTTGCCAGCCACGACTGATAGGTATTCAGTTTGGTTGCGGCGGGCCTCATATTGATACAATTGTCCAAACATAAAGACCAATCGGGTTTTTTCGTGGCCATCGGCGTAAGTATCGCAGTGCGTGCCCGCGATATGGTCAAAGTCGCATGATAATGCTTCAATTCCCCGTCGACAAGCGTATGTAATGTTGTAGCCCTTGATATCACACGTTGGGGAGGTGGCCTGGATGGTGACGTTAAGGGAGTGACACTGCCGATCAGAGCAGCCACTGTGTCCGCTTTTCACGCTTGCAATCTCACAATCAAGCCCGGCGTTGAAGGACCTTGAGACACCCTCAACTTCAAGGTCTGCGAATGCTGTACATCTACTGTCAGTTGCTGGATTCTTGGGTGATGAGGTGGCATACCAAATAATGGTGCAGGTGATTTCAAGTACTGGAAAGCTGCAGAGCGAGAAGTGCCGGGAGGATATGGTATGGTTCCGTTCTCAATTGCAAGCGTTGCCAGCACGGGAGGGCTGCCAAAATGGGCAGGGTCAAAATTGGCAACGAAGTCATCAGTGACACTGAGTCGACAATCGCTGCGCGTAAATGGAGTGCTTTGCAAGGATAAAAGACCAGTTGACGCTACCGTGAGCAGTGTGATAAGAAACGAGTTCGTAATGGCAATGGCTACGGGCCAATGCAGCTTCCGCAATGAAGTGAGTAGAGCTTCTGGCCTGCCTGGGGTGAGATAATCAATGAAAAGAGTCTTGGATGCAGGCGTGGATCCTTGCTGAAGAATCACCCACGGCATCGCTACTTTAATATTGTGTTCCACTTGTCCCCATAATGCAGCAACAACTACCAACACTATTTTATGTCAGTATACATCCATCCTCATGGCGTGTAGTATAGAACGCACCAGCCGTGGGCCCGTAAGTCCATAGATAGTGGTCGCTGCTCCTAGCGTTGGCGATGCCATTTTGCTTTGCGTCAACGACCGCAAGTGCTATTACTGCGAGGAGCAGACACAGAAAGACTATCGCAAAGCACAATATGGTCATCTTCTGCAAGTAAGCAGAGGTCCAACCTTGTCGTTGCGTTGCAGATTCTCCATATTTCTCCGTCAGACTGGAAGGCCTTGGAAAGTTGTCGTGCACGAGCTGGTTTTTCGATGCGGTGTGGCTTTCGCTTGGTTCATGAATGTCTGTTGACGATGGTACCGTTGCGTACTCGCAGTTCGGCAATCGTGGGGCAGTCATAACTCGTAATGCGTAAATTGAAAAGACCCTAAACAATCAGACAAGAGGGACTGCACGACTTTTTCAAAGTCAGCTACGAGGCTGATCAGCCTCACACCCTGCAGCCTGCCATGCAGAAATGATGGGTATCTTCTGATTGGCAGACGTGGCGCTTGCACGATGCCTAGCTGCATATGGCGGGTCTTGCCGCGCTGGATGGTGAGGGCTCAGGAACAATTTTAGCTAGGATGAGCACCGCGCCACCATCGAGTAACGAAAGCGTGGGATCTGCATCGTCTGAGCCAGTGACTGCACTGGCAAAAGCAGGAATCGAATCCTTTAGACGTTACCCAAGGTGGAAGGTCATCAACAATTACTCTGAGATCGTGACATTTGGCCCCCAAGCCAGCCGCCCCTGGTCGCACCGGGAACACGAATGTCTATGAGGGGCGGAAGGTTCGCCTGAGGACGGAAGGCAGCGCGAGACAAGTACAGTGACCAGTAGCTATAACTGTACCGTACCGACCAGGGCGTCTACTGGGCAGCGATTATTGGACTGGTAGAAGGGAGGCAGGCGCCATCTCTACCGGTGGGTAGGAGTAGATCGCGGCTGCCGTTGCGCCGTCCGAAATTTGTGGACCCACCCAGCTGCGCCTCCTGGACCAACTTACCTCGGCCTCACCTCACGCCATTTCGACGTCTTGAAAACCACATAGCAGACCAGATGACATGAACTGAAGAAAATATAGGGTTCCAGAAGAAGGGACGGAGACAGGCACGATGACTAGCTACCGGTAGTGTCAGAAGCGTGGGGCCCACAAGCATGTTCTTGCGCGCCGCCCCCGCTCCAATATTGGAAGCCCGGTGTGTTCAGGAATGATCGCGGCGACGAAATCGAAGAGCCTTTGATGCGCAATGATGTGAATATCTGCAGGCAAGCTCACTGGACGTCTAGGGATTTGTCGCCAAGAAGTTGGATACACGCCCCAAACAATACATGTTTCCAGTCCCGAAACGAACGTGTAACAGAACTACTCGTACCAACACCGGTTGCTGATACCTGCCTCAGGACCGAAATGCAAATAGAAGATAGCTGTTTTCGCTGCCTGAGCCGTTTCTCTGCCTTCTGAGTATCGAAGAACTCGCTCACCCCGCAAACGTCTCGATACCTGAACATAGAGCCATAATGTACATTGACACAGCAGCTGCAAACAGCCGATCACGGCAGCCTCGAATTATTATATCTCCTCACTATGCAGCTCCATACACACAGTCGCAGACACCATTGTTGGAAGAACCACTCGAGGATCGCGATGCGCCGCCCACATATCTCGAAGCTACCACTCCAGGACTTTACTATGGGAGACCAAGTGGCGACGAGGGAGCAACGCTACTGAATTCGGAGGAGCAAAGATACAAAGAAGACGCGTACAGTGGACGTAGCCTCGTACGATCTCTACGCACCAAGTGGACGAAATGGTTAGGGATCACAATGCTGTTGGTGTTTGTATTTGCAGCTGGCATTGCTTTCACAACATCAGCACGCAAAGTCAAGCAGGTCAGTATGAGCAAAGCCCGATAACGAACAAGTCTCACATGAATAAGGCCTCAGTAGTGGCTGTGCCTGTGCCTTCAGCGCAGGCTGCCGCAGCGGGCACACAAGCGCCTCCAACGTCGACATACCCTGCACGACCGGATGAATCCGAGGGTATGATCGGGCCAGATGTCACCGAGATTCCATGGCCATCAAGCACAGTTGCTGCAACACCGTCAGTGTCTGCTCAGTCAAAGAAAATTTTCCCTATCAGATGGCCAGCAAGGTGCGGAAAGAAATACAACGTCAAGACTGAGGAGTACAATTTTGGCTCTTCCAAAGACATCAATATAAAGGAAGCCATAAACCAACTAGACGGGCCGTACAAACGGGTTCAGGGATGGGTTCACGTCACCAAAGCACCAGCCGACCAAGTGGCGGGAACAGTACAAGCGAGAATGTCCTACGCTGTGTCACCATCAGTAGATGTCGATAGCGTTAAGTACGCTTCAACTGCGAACAGTCTGACTGTCGGTGGTTCGTCGAATCAACCAGCCAGCCTCGGAAGTGTGCCAGCTGGCTCTGCCTGCCTGGGCATGTCGATTGTGCTGTATATGGCACCCGGCGCCACACTGGAGAACTTCAATATCGAAGCAACACACCTCGGCATGCAGATTCACGGAGGTGTTGACTTTACCGTAACGAATACATCATCTATCTCGTTGACCTCGGGCACCCTCGACGCGTCGATGTTGAAGTCACAGCAGACATATCTGAAGACTACATCAGGTTCCATCAGCGGCAAGTACGCGCTTGCGGACTTACTCGCAATCGACACGAAGACTGGATCAGTGAATGTCAACGTGCAACCACAAGCTGCTACCGCTGCTGCTGGAGCTTCTTCATCCGCGATATTCCGGGCAAACACACATTCGGGAAGCATGCGCATTGACTTCGACCGTAAACGCATCCCCGAGAGAGACTATCAAGTGTATCTGAACTCGACCGTGGGATCTGTGGACGGTGCATTCATTCACGGATCTCAGACTACGATTGATTCGATCGCCGGCTCTGTAACGGCAGACATCTTGCCTTACAAGTCGGGCGCGTTCGCTTCCAAACTAGACACAAGTACACACTCCGGGCAAATGAATGTCACTCTACGTGCGCCTTACCAAGCTAAAGGGGTGTTAATGACAGGGCTGAAAAGCACACACAAGAGTGTGTCTGGTGGTGTAGGTCTAAAATACCCGAAAGAATGGCAAGGACATATTGATGGGACGAGCCTGAGCGGGGAGCTGCATTTACAGGGCAAAGATCTTGAGCTTATCAATCAGAATGATACGCCAGGGAAGAACCATGTAGAGGCGAAGAAGGGAAGTGGTGGGAGTCAGATGGTGTTCAGCACTGTAAGCGGAGGCTGCGACATCAAGATCGGGAAGACGTAACAGGTCAGCAGAAAAGTAGGAATTTGCTGTCAGTGCAACAGACAAAGACATCTCCTGGGGCGTCCAAGTTGAGTTCAAACATACATTGAACGGTCAGATTGAGGCTTGCGGAAGCCCTATACATCAGCTTACAACAATGAGACCGAAGTGGTAGCGCCCAGATATGAGCACACGTGGTTCTCTGCGCGTTAGAGACACAAGTATCAAACGTTCGACATCACTGCTCAAACAGGTTTAACCGGTGGATACGAATCAAACACTTAATTCTCTCCGCAGCGTTCACCGGTACTTGCACATGTGACATGCATCTCACGAACGTCTGTTGCTTATGGCGTACAACATATGGGCTTGGCAGAGCTTGATTTGTGCCCCACACCATATGCCTGTCACGATCACTGCCGCATCTTGCGAGTTGGTGGCCGATGGTCTTGGTGCGGGAGGCTAACGTTACTCTCGCCAATGTCCACGCGTCCCGATGCGCCAGCGGTGTGCCTGTCAAGTCCAGAGTCCTGGGACATGGGTAGCTGGTGCGATGAACAACACTAATTATCGGCAGTTCCTTGGGTATGCGAAATGAAGCAGCGCAAAGGTCAGACCAACATCCAGCTGCTGAGCAAAGTCATGTTGGAGAAGACATGGAGATCGTGGTATGTAGGTACTGTACTTGCCCCCAAAGGACTCTGTCTGGCTAGGTGTCGAGGCCAGAGGCTGGTCGAGTATTGATGCATCGGCATCGGCAACAGTGTCAGGCAAGCCAGGTCCGTGCCCTTTAGCAGCTATAACTGGCTGTAGACGTGTAACGGCTGAACTTTCTTTTTTACAATCGGGCTGCAAGGCATGCTTGTTGTGTCGGCTCTCAAGAGCTTGGGGTCTCTGACACAGGAACTTGTTCATCGATCCAGGTGCCACACTCGGATAAGCCATCGGCTGTCATCGGGCTATGTGATGATCCAAAAGTCATGTCTCGAGGCCGGTGAATTAATTTTGTAAGGCCGAGGACGAGATGTGGATTCCACGGCTTGCTAAAATGTGTGGAGCTGCACCCTTGCATTAGCCTAGCCGTGCGACAAGCTCATGATGATCGCCCGCCCAATTTTCTGTGTACACAGTACATGGCTTTCGCGCCTTTCCTCTCCTAATCCGCGTGCATGCTGTGCAAACATTTTCCTTTCAGAGCTTGTGGCGGGCAACGCGTGCGCAAATTTAGAGGCGTTTAGGATCTCCGCCACGCATCTAGCGATCTGCGGCCAGCATCAATTTTGGTAGCAGATCTTAAGGCAGCTTGACCTTGACGGCGATCCCGAGGTGAGCGGGATCAGATTGCTTGAGCCTCGACCCTGGGCTGCAATACTCAATTGCAACAAGCCAAGCGGAGAGTATCTGGAGTAAGCAGGAGGATGCTGGTATTGGAATCTCACCCTACTGCATTCGAAGCCACCTGCAGATGTCCTGGACATGAGGGACGTTCTTGTACGACAGAACACGTGGATCTTGAGATGGCAAACAGAGCCAGGCGCTGGCACGCGCCGTCCGTCGTGTGGGGTGAGCAATAAGGATTGCCAAATCAAGCTCGGCCTGCATCAAACGCAGCAAGGGACATATCATTCTCAAGTTCGTAGATCCGGCCGTGGACTTCCACACACATTCATAACGTGGAAGTGGTTGGCACGGCGGAGATACTTCTTGATCCCGACGCCAATATATCAGACCCATGTGGCTTGACCAAAGTAGGAAGTGCATCGCTCGCGGCCGCAGTCCTACGAGTCTCGATTGCATGGTAAGGCAGAGAACAATACTCGATGCGAGACCTGCCATTGCACTGCGTCGGATGCAACACAATGAACACACGCTATCTGCGGATCAATGGCGGAAGGAGGCCATCCGAAGGAAGTAATTCGGTTCGGTGGTCGCACAAGCTTGGGGCGTTGTACACTATGTGATGGCAGACAGCACAAGAGGAGTGGCAATATCCAGTCACGAAGGAGGCCTCCTTCTCACTCGAATCGAAGCTGACGCTCATTCCCTGCTGTTCACAAAGGCCGTTGAGTAGGTAGCAAGCGCGACGCATGTCACGCCTCCAAGCCAGCGGTAACGCTGAGCATTCCGCAGCTGTCATCTGTCAGCCTGACTCAATACAACGCAGACCTCGACATCGGCTTGCGAGCAATGACGATGGAGGTCAGTGCCGAGACGAAGCTGATCAAACTTCGATGTGGCGTCAGTCAATTATTGACCGCGGGGCCAGTTGAAAAAGCGAAACGGAAAGGTCGGGGTATCCTCCGCTGTATAAAAAACTTAGGCGCGTTTCTGTGCAAATCAGATCGCTCGATTTTACATATGGTGTTGATGGTGCGGGAGACGCTGCGAGGATAGTGCCCCCCTGAAGTTTGAGGAGCGTTTCGGCCTTGTCGCGTCGGCAGAGGAAGGCGCGTTGTTTGGCCGAGCGCGCTATCCGGAGCTTACATAACGATATTTATGTTTCATTCTTGTCGTTTTCTACCACTTTTGCTTCATTCGGCGTCTGTCGCACCCCCACAGTGGCTAGCATCTTGCTTGATTCGGCACTGCGTACGGCGTGTACGGCACTCGGCTGTCAAAGCACGGTAGCCGTCACGGTTGATACCTCGATGTTGCGCGCAGCCCCAACTAACCACTTCATCCTGTCCTAAACGATGCTCGGCCTCCCAATTGAGCGCTGAAACTCAGCTTCGGCCGGAGAGGATGCTACTCTCCCTCACAATCTTGCTGCCGCCGACCAGCAACTTCCCTGTCCGCCGCCAGACTAACTACTCTTGAGGCGCTTCAGCCATGGCGATGTTGCTGGTTCAGCCGCAGGGATCGCCTGTTGCTCTTCAACAACGTCGCCGTTCGTCTGAACCGATGTGAAGATCATATTGTGTGCTGGCGCAGCCATCCCAGACGTCTCTAATCGCCATACGACACCCCGGCAGCCCTGCGCCTGGCCCACCCTCCACCACATGTCCCCACCAGGGACTCCTTTGGGTGAACGCTTCTACTGTCGCTGTTCCAGATCCTCTGCAGCCAAGGCGCCTCCCGATACTGCTTTCAAACCGCGTCCGAGTGGTTCTGTTGCGTCAAGTTCGTAAAAGTCATTTCATCTTGTGTCTGCTCTCGGAACCCTCGATCCCGTGTTCTCGACGTATACTACTACTACCTCTACTAACCCTCAGCCTTCTTGTTCTTCTCGGCTCCGTCATTCTTTTAGAGGTCACAGTCAATCTACGTTCACATTCATTTCGTTTCTTTGGAGCGGGCTCCTATCCGCGCTGGCTGCATTTGGGAACGTTTTGTTCTCCGTACACTCATTTGTCTAGCCCTACGGTTTATTTAGTCACGTCACTACACCCACTCAGCTGTGGTGGTACAACACTATCGCCTAGACACATTCTTTTTGACCGCCAGTAGCTTCTTTCGTTACAGCTGTGAGTCTCATAAGCCTTTCCTCGCCCTTGCTTGCCCAGGTGGCTAGCCGGGTGCCCCGTGACGCGGCGCTGCTAGTTCTGCAGGCAGTCGATCGTTCTCTCTGCACGGAGACGCGCAAAACCGAATTCGTCTTTAATGTTGCTCCAGATATATACGCCGAGACCCGCGCGTATAGAGGACGAGCATCTAAAGATGGAATTCAATGCGCTTCAACAGTAAGGCTCTTTTGCAGAATCTCGATGTATGTTTGTGTTGCTTGTACATACTGATGTATTGTATAGATACCGTCCGTCGTCGAGCAAGTCGCATGTAATGGGTCAATCTTCACCTGCCTCTTCAGCACAGATGTACGCCTACAACAACTATACTTTACAGAGGCAACAACCACAGCAGCCGCTGCAACAAATGTCAAGGTCCTCGCCGCCACAATCCACGTGGGCTGTACCACAATCCCATAACACATACTATGGCGGACCTCGAGGGCCCATGGTAGCAGCTAGGGATGAGCATGCCCAATTCCTCCCGAGGTCGGACATCACCACCACTGGACCGACAGCGTACAAAATCGCAGCCGTGAGCAGTGGCATGGCCACGTCAGCCGAGTACTTCCCGAATGTCATCGACACTAGTATGTTTATCTCACAGCGTTCAAAGCCAGGCTAACACGAACAGGCCCTTGGGGTACAAAGGTGTGTGAGGAGCTCGAATCCTTTCCCTCATTGGATGCAGATACCACAGATTTTGGTCATGGGCTCCTGGGCCAGGACGAGAATACGCCCATTATTGACTTGCGGCAATTCCAGAATATGGGACAACATGAGAATGACAACTTGACGCAATTTAATAACCAAGGTCATCGTCGATTGTCCGAGTCATCGTTTTCAATGTCCAGTACGGGTGGGGGGATGTTCCCTGATGTGTCGTCCTACGAAGACATTGGCTCAACCGAGGCAGTCTCGTACGCATCAGAGTGTGACGGATGGAATACAGTGGAGTCCGCCGGCAATCATCTGATGTCTCCACTTGCTTCACCGAGGAAGTCTCAGTACGATAACATTGCTCGTACCGGAAGTCGAGCTCGTATGTCTCCAGCACCCCACAACAGCGTTCGCTCCTCACCGTATACGCTCGAGAGTAACCGTTTCAAACGTTGGTCGACAGGACAAGCGCCAACTTCTACGCCTGCCAACCCACGACCTGTCAGTCAAGTTGCAGACCATTTCGTCCCGTATGGTCCTCGCCCGAACCCACACCATTCTATGCCAGTCTACCCACCTAGTCCGATGGCCAACTTTGGCATGGCTCCGCAGAACGTATTGTTCTCTCAAGCTCATCAGCTCCACTCCAATGGCCCACCACTATTTCCAGGCCGCGAGCAACCGTTCCATCTTGAAGTGCCTCGACCGGTCCCATCACAGGGCCTTTTCCGTCTACTACAGAGTAACGTGGACAGACATGGAGGCTGTGCTTCGCACTTCGCAGATTTGTCAGATCCACCAGACTTGTACTCTTCTCTTCACGAAGAGCCCTCTAATCCGCCTGAATCAGACATGAATCCATCAGATCCAGACCTTGTGCCACACGAGCAAGACCTCCGATTCAATGGCGATCTGTACACCCCAAGATGGGTCCGCGGGCATGGCAACAAGCGTGAAGGATGGTGTGGTCTCTGCAAGCCGGGACGTTGGCTTGTCCTGAAGAACAGCGCGTTCTGGTACGACAAGTCCTTTACGCATGGTGTCAGCGCGGCAACAGGTGCTGCATTCCAAGGACCCCAGGAGACTCGCCGCACAGAAGGCAACCTCGATGTATGGGAAGGTCTTTGTGGAAGCTGCGGCGAATGGATTGCCTTGGTCAGTAGTAAAAAGAAAGGGACGACATGGTTCAGGCATGCTTACAAGGTACGTTTTTGCCCTGCATTCCTCTTAGCGCATACTCGTTCCGCGCTTTCACTTTTCATTCGTTTGCATGTACAGAGGGTTGCACAGGCCAGCTTGCTAACGGAACCACCACAGTGTCACACCCACCCAAAAGTAAAAGACGGACCCAAAAGGCGTCGTGAAACGCAAGCAGGTCGAGCACGCGCTGTCTCTTCAGCATCGGCATCATCATCTTCGCACCAGGTCAAGCAGGATTCGACACCAGTCAGCACAGCCTCGTTCCGTCATTCAACCCCAACGCCAATTCCAGGCAGCTCCGCGCTTCAGACATTTGGCATGGCCATTTCAACCCCCACCACAACTCCGTCACTCAGCACGACTTCGCATGGAAGCAACACGTCTTATCCGACACCAGCAGCTGCGACGCCCTCGATGTATCCACCGCAGACTCCAACTACAACGACTTCGTTGCACGCGCTACACACGCCTACAGCAGCGGCTTTCCCTGAGCTCCGTTATAATGCTGCTCCTAGGAGTGCAGGTGTCTACAATACTCCCTTGCAAGGATTCCCGAACTTCTCAACGCCCTACACACCAGCTGGCCCGGCTAGTCTTGCGCATCAAGTCAGTGAACCTGAACTTGTAGGAATCCGAGCAACAGCTGCAAGCCTTAACTCAATAGCAAGCATGATGTGAGGCAAGCGTAGTCTCGCTTGATGTACTCGGGTTGCGTGCCCTTGACCGATCGCCCCGTGAAGGATCTGGTGCTACGTCAAGTAAGCACGCCACGTCTCTCTCCCGGCTATCTGCATCGTTTGGTGGCATTGCAGCATTACCTGTCATCTTTTGGGTTGCAGCTCGATTTCGTTATTTGGGCGCAGCACCATGTTTTACATCTCACATTACCGCATTCCAGCCTTCCATCATGTTTAACTATCTCCCTTCATATTTGGTCCAGCGTTTTTACATATCACGGGCTCACGACTGATGATTCACACCCATGGCCCAAGTCGGTCAACTCCATCGTCCAAAATCAGCCTGCGCCTTCCTCGTAGATAGAATCCCTGTCTTTTTAGATATCCTCAGACATGTCACAAACAGTTCAAACGCACCGAAACATCCCAAACATCTACAAAGAAGTGGTCGTGCTCATAATCACCTCTGTGACTGTCCTAAAACTTGGTTCTTCGGATGGACTGGGCCGAGAACCATCCACAGTTCGTGACAGGGACCAGCCCGAACATCAGCCGTGGGTTCTCTGTTACATTCATGTTAGTTCCATAGCGGAGGCTGAACTTCTGGCACCTGGCACGGACCCAAGGCTCTGAAACGGCACATGTGCCACGCTGTAGCGTACCAGGTCATCGGTAGCCACGGCACTTTGCGGATTAGATATGATGACCAAAGAGGTGTTGACACGATTGACTTGGAGGAAATGGGTGTGCTGATCCTTCTGCAGGTGCTTCTAGCGCATGCCGGCGGACCCTCTCATCTTCGAGGCTGGTCTGCGGTATGATGTCTCCGAGTCTGAAGTAAAAGTTTATTTGTGAAGTACTTGGCAGTGTTGTATGTATCTTGCACGCTTCGTCTAAGTAGTATGCTTCTATTGGGCTAAGTTTGCGAACGGGACCAACGATGAACGTTTTTGCTGTTCAAGCTTGTAACAACGACGAAAGTTCGGTTTTCTCCCGACTCCAGATAGATTACTTCCTTTTAGTCCTAAGTTCCACCAAGGATGACAGCAACTGAACCTCCACTTTTCTCAGTCAACTGGTTGTCGGGCCTATATGAGAGATCGTCGCCGACTTCAGGCTCGTACCCCGAACATAACTATTCCTTGCAGCCAGATTCTCATGTCCGATCACCCCAAGATCCCATTAGGCGGGTGGAGAATAGTTGGCACGTAATGCTGTTGGAATCCAACGTTCACCATCTTGTCCACCGTGCCGTCTGCGAAAGGCGATCCCGATTCATAGGCTGTAATGAGCGAGTTGGTGAGCACGTTCGCTAGCTTCTTCATGATGAAGAAGGTAATCAAACCGCAGACTATTTTTTTGAAAAACCACCTAAGATATCGATTCATGATTGAGATGGATAGGCTTGTAAGCTTACGTTAGTGGTTTTAGTTCAGTTGAATGCAGAGTGGTTGTGTGGAGAGGAGGGATTGGGCCGAATATATTTTATTTAAGAGGAGAAAAGTTTGTGACGCATTGTGTGCGATCGTGGTTCATTTTCACCTGTTATCCCTGAATCAAGGTTTTGTGTGTGGTGAAAGTAAAATTGATTTCGACTATCAGATCTACTCGAAGAAAATCGAACACGAACACATAATCATGATCATGTTCTAAAAGAGAAAATAACTTGAACCTTCCACCCTATTCATAGCTTCGTATCTGCGGCTCGTCTGAATTTATTAGTGACAATTCAATAACCATAGCTTCATACACACGAGATGGTCCTCATGGTGACCAGACATCAGCATGAAGGTGACATTGACATCGCTCAAAGAGACTCTCCAGGTCCTGGATGATCCTCGCCGAGGACCTTTTCGCACTTCCTTCGACACTTGTCTTTTGCTTTGTCTGAGAAGATGCCCAAGATGTCGCACCAAGGACAGATAGCACGGGGTTCGATGGTGGTGGAGACTTCGTTTGCTGAGAGCGCCGTGGAAGGTAGGCCTGCAACAAGAGTGCTGCAGGCAGCCATGATTGGGAGGATGTTGGAGAATTTCATGGTTGGTGGTGGGGATGTGTGGGTGGGTGTATGTGTGATTGATATGTGTTTGCTGGGTGATAATCTATCTGGGAAGACTGAATGGATCTTTATATGGATTTCTTACTACTTTCCTCCAGGAAATTTATAAACTGAACCACTGTTTCTCTGTTCAACTCACGTTTCCTTTAGTCAGTATGGGTTAGTGGTGTGTGCGAAACGGTGAAGTGGTTCTCCTCTTCGTTACCAGATTCGCAGCTGTGTACTGAACACCTGTAGGTTAAAGCCAGTAAGGACACATCTAGAGAATCATTACTCCTTGGCCCAGCAACCACCAATGGAAGTGTCGTGTTCATAAGTTGAACCAAAGAAGCTTGCCAACTAAACACTGGTTCAGGGTTACCAAGCCCACCCAAAAGCAACAACGTGAATATATAGCTCAAGCTGCACCTTTCCCGCCAACGCATATCTATCCATCCCCCACATCTCCCACTTCTCCAGTCCAGCAATATCCCACACAGACACCACCGGCATGAGATTCACACTCCTCCTCGCTGCCCTAGCAGCCCCGATCGGTAGCTATGTGCTTCCCGATCCCTCCACGTTCCCGACTCCCACCGAGACTGTCACTGCAGCGACCCATACAGTTGTCGAGGATTCCAGCAAGATCTGGGAAAATCATCGCCCGGAATTCAGCAAGTTCTGGGACTATCATCACCCGGATTCCAGCAAGACCTGGGACTATCATCGCCCGGATCCCAGCAAGACCTGGGACTATCATCACCCAGAATTTAGCAAGGTCTGGGATTATCATCACCAGGATTCTGAGCCCCGTGACAAAACAAAGTACATGAGACCCACCGCCCGAGCGACTGAAGTCTTAGTCGATTGTTCGAGACATGGTCGCCCTTACCAATGCCTCCGAGCGTGACTGGGGTAATACGGTACGAAAACAACATATGTCATGACGGCGACCCTTGTATGTGGAAGCGCCTTAGTGAGTAAAGTGCTGATGAAGAGAAGGAAACGAACGCAAGACATTTGTGCGGTATGTTGAGTCAAAGGCATCTGAGGAATGGAACATGCAGGCTTCACTGTCACTTGGAGCCTCGCCTGGAATTTTTTTGCTGTCTTGCTATCTCAAGGAGGCATAGGGGTGCATCTGGATGATGATAAAGGAAATCCAGCTCAGCCAAGTTCTTGTCTCCACTCTTCACTGGGCCTAGTTATATCCAGATATCAAAAGCAGTGAATGCCTCAAGTCCATCCTGTGTTTAAGTTTCTGTTATTGGAGTGTCTTCCCGATCTTGCGCCCGATTGAATGTTGCCGAATGGGATCCCAGAAACTGTGAATGCTCTGGGGGCTCTGAACGTGCCGACCTTGCCTTCAGCAACTTTCCGTAGTTCCTTGTTCCAGATCTTTTCAGCCTTGTGATCCTCCAGTCCCGGGTGACTTGTCCAGTTTCGAGGGCATGCGGGTGAGTGGCTTATATAGACGAAGCCCGCCTCATCCTTTCCAGAAATGTATCCTACTTAGAAATCAGCAGTTCAACAAACTTCGTCACGCCCCACGAAAGCGCGCGCCGCCTGCTTGCGGTCACGACATTGATCTCGGTATAAGGCCTCATGCCATTCCATTGTCTATGAGCACATGTCGACTATTTGTACACATTTCCATCTCGGTATCTCCTTCCCTTCACATCGATTCCTGCTTACAACTTGCTGATGAACAGACGGGCGGCGAAAAGGCGGACGCGCTGGGGCAGGATGTACTTGGAGAAGATGTAGATGAGGGTGGGGAGGAGGACGAAGGCCACGGTGGTCTCGTTGACGAAGAAGAAGGGAATCAGCTGGGGCATGGCCGACTTGAGGATGGTCTGCTGTCGTTAGCACTCCCTACGCTGCACAGGTGGAGGGTGCTCGGTGTACCATCTGCTGAGCGCCGACCTCGGGGGTCTTCTTCTGCTGCTGGCTGACGAGCGCGGGGCGGGCCATGACAGCAGGACGGACGGCGGTGGGCGCGCGGAAAGCGGCCCTGGCGAAGGGACGGAGGAAGCGGGTGGTGTTCATCGTGGGCGGTCTACGAGTCTGCGGTCAGCGGTGCGCGGGCGCAGAGGGGCCAATTGCTGTGGAAGAGCCTGCTGGCGCGGGATTGACGCACTGGAGAGGTATATGCGGCCCGGGGAGATGCGCGGTGATGGAGTTGCGGGTGGAGGTCGACGGTCGGTGGTGGAGAGCCAAAAGCTCTTGCTGAGCTGCATCGCTGCGGAAAGACCCGCGGCCGCACGTGACCTTGGCATTGGTTACCCCATTGCCGTGTAAACGTCAAACTCCCCACACCTCGACATTGCCCAATGCTTCTGCATTGCATTCTTCAGACAGCTGTGAATTGCTCGTCATCACATGAATCGCAATTCTCAAATCATTGATGCTGTTCTCATGTACATAAGCTGCAGCCATGGGTGCTCAGCTTGATCAGTCGACTGAAAAAATACAGTGCAACATAAGCATCCATCTTGTACAGGTGCAGAAGGGGCCTCATGCCATCTCCTGTCAGAAATGTAGATATCAATACAGAAAGTAACCCCTCACTTGCTCCTTGGCCGCACCACCGTTCAGCCTTCCTTTCAGCCGCCGGACGACAGGCAAGCTATATATACCTTCACAAAAAGCCTGCCAATCGCCAGCAATCACCACCAACACAGCATGGCGATCGAGAAGGTTTTGATTATTGGTGTAAGGTGCAGCCATTGCATGAAGACAAGAGCAACTGACACGTGCAGAATTGGGAGTTGTGCTTGAGCATCATCAATGCCCTTCTACCCTCTGACGAACACCATTCACGGCCGAATCTACAACTCTCGGTTCTGACGAATCCTTCTCAATGGCTGCGCCTGCCCTCATATCTGTCCACTGCTGCTGTTAAGCATCAGAAGTCTGATTTCTCGGCTACGTCGCTTAAGTCTGCTTTCATGGGGCAAGATCTGATCATCAGCACCACAGCTGGAGGTGACTCAGATCAGCAGATTACCATTATAGATGCAGCACGTGCGGCGGGGGTTCGTCGGTTCATGCCTCATGAATTCGGCCATGACACTCTCAACAAAGGAATCACAAAGCGCGTGCTCAAGTCTGCCGGACGCGCAAAGGTCATCGAGCATCTGCGGGCTGTAGCCACAGATGCTATCGACTTTGAGTGGGTAGGTGTTGCAACAGGATACACGCTGGATACAGGACTCATCAGCGGCAACATGGGACTTGATATGGAATGGCACAGCGCGACCATACATGGCATCGGCACCGAGGTCTTTGCAGCGTCGAGTCTACGACGAGTCGGCCAAGTCGTGTCGCGCGTCATTCTCTATTGGGAGAAAGTGAAGAATCAGTACATCTACGCAGCGAGTATCCTCACGTCTGCCAACGAAGTATTACGGAGCGCCGAAAAGGCCACTAAACGCGAGTTCACGGTTGGAAACTACGATGTTGAGGACTGCATTAGGGAAGGCGAAACACGTATTGAGAGAGGCTACCCAGACTCTGGAATGTTTTTACTCGAACGAAGTATCCTGTATGATGAGCAACTGAATGCTGCCGAACCGTTTGAATTGCGTAGCAGCAATCAAATTCTGGAGCTTGCGCCTGAGTCGGTTGAGATAGTAGTTGCAAATGCTTACCATGACTTTAGGCATTATGGCAAGCCAGGCTGCGGATGCTCAGCGTAAATCCGCCTCGCTACTATGGAAACACAGCTTGGGCATCCACTGAAATCAAGAGCCCCACCTACAATTTTGCCCTATCGGGCAGGTCAGCACATTTTATACCCGTGTGTTTCAGCTTTATACACTGAGCATAACACATGTGTGATGAACTGTGCGGATAGAAGATATCTTCGAATCGATACATAGGAAGCACCGGATCGCTGACCCCTGGGCTTAGGGCGGATCTGCCCGGCACCACCAAACTCTCTTTTCGCTTTTCTTTCACGCTCCGGTCCGGATTACCAACGCACTGCTGACCGATCACCGTCCGAAGCTCATCATTCTCACCGACTCTTCGTCCGTGCCTTTGTCTTCATTTCTCTTGTTCCCGACCGTCATCCGAGCCAGCCCTGAACGGGAGTGCTAGCGAACTTTTGTCTGGTGGTCCGTGCATTCGTCATCTGCAGCAGCCGATCTCATTGGCTAGACCGACCATCCGGCACCAGGGGGAAGCGCATGGGAGCATCATGCGAACCCACGATTATGCTCGACCACTTAGTCGTATAACGTATGTCGTACCCTAACAATTTGGCGGCCCATCACAAGTACCGAGAAGAGGCTGGATGAGGTATATACTGAGAATGCCCCCTCGGTCTCGTCGGGTTTCGACAAAACACCATCTCGTACGAAGTAGTATTCTACATACATAATACCTAAAGCATAATCGCATATTACAACTTCACGACACACACACTTCCAATACTCAACCCAACACCACAACCAGTAACAACCACATATCCACCACAATGGCACCTCACCCAAACCGCCGACTCCGCATCGACACCCGCGCACGCGCGCCTGTCGACCCGCTTGAACAACGCTTCTCCTCCCCAAGCCTGGTACCCGGGATGGGTATCATGAGCCTACTCTCGATGCTCCTCAACATCGAAGAGAAGAGCTACGACCAGCAGTTCTCACCGCGCCGTGCCAGCTTCCCACGCGCAAACTACCCTCGAATCATCATCACGCCTGCCCCCGAGTCCGGCATCGCGACCTGAGGGAAGCAAAAGCCGCAGCATCTCGCAATGGGAGAGCAAAAGAAAGAAACCAACTCCGACCGCATGGTCAATATCCATTTCGCTACGTCGAGGAATTGTCTAGACATTGTCAGGCTCAGATCCTCAAGTCAAGTCAAGTCAAGTCAAGTCAGCGCCCGCAAACAAGCACCCGACGCACTAAGGCGCCCGTCACGACTCACGACTCGCGAGACACTACCATAAAGGCCCACCCAACACACTATCTCCAGCGCCCTTTTCACAATAAGGGGAAGTGATAGTTGCCTAGTCCCCATCGCCCACATCAATCAACTCTGCATCTAGAGCCAGCACGACTCCAGTCAAACCTCCAACGCAGGGAGCAAGTTTGAGCTATCTGGGTTGTAGACGATGGTCAAGAAGATGGCCTTTCACCACGTTGTGAAGTGAGCCCGCATCAAGTCGTGCTATGTGTAAGAAGTATTGGGTACAGCACAGCACGGCTTGAGCAATGATGCACTTGCCAATTGCAGTGTTTGGGAAGAGAGCAGTAGATAGGATCTCCAAGAGACTAATTACATCATGTTTCATCCTTCCGAATTCAAAGCCGTTGAGGGTTTAATTACCTCGTTGTTTGACACAGGATTATGTAGATCTCCGGTAGTGGGTCGGTCATCCTCATCGGGAAGAGGATAGGTCGTAGCTCACGGGTGCCAAGTGCTGGTGTAGTAGTTCAGTCGGTATCGATAAAGTCTATGACTATATGGGGTATCTCATCGAAGACATAATAGTAACAAGCAGCCTCACAGCCCGTACTCAAATGTCATCTTCTCGTCTCCTTCCCTCCCTCCCTGTGTCGCTTCATCAAGCCACCGGCTCAGCCAAGCCAGCCTCCCATTCCTCTGCAGTGTGGCACTCATCATTCGCACCCAGCTACGGTCTTGCGTGATCGGACCTAGACCCTCGGACTTTTCCTTTTCCCGTTCCTCCGCGTCCCACTCACTCACGACTGCCCTTCTCCGCGCATTCTCGGCGTTCAGATTGCGGAGGAACAGAATGTATCCTAGCGCGGCGAGCGCGACAGACACGAGCGTCCAGAAGAAGGGCACGATGTAGCCGGACTCGGCGTATGAGGGGTCGAAGAGGAGGGCCGAGATCACACCGGCCAGGTTGCCCCAGCCGTTGATGCCGAGCATCAACGCGCGCTTCCCGGGTGAAGGCGTGTTGCCGCTGATCCAGGCTACGGTGAGCGGCGATGCTATGTATGCGCCAGATATGAGGATGTTCAGACTGATGTACCGCGGGACGGCCCAACTCGTGGGCAGGACGACCACAAGAATCAAGCCTGTCACCATTATCCCCAACCCTAAAAGAACAGGTCGTAATCGTACGCGGTGGCGATCGCTGTAGGAAGCGAACAAATATAAAGTGATCGCACCGCAAACATGGGGAGGCGCGGTGAGCAGATTGAGAAGTGATGGTGAGGCCTTGTTACCGGTCAAAGGCGCCAGCACAAGCGGGAGAAAGACGGAGAAGGCGTAGACCGGAATAGCGGAAAGTATGTTGCATGCAAGAATGTGCCAGACCAGGGGTGAGGACACAGCAGACAAGACGTCGCGGGGAGTAAGACCACGGTCATCAAGGGTCGTTCGTCGATGGCTAGAAGCGTCAGTCGAAGGGTTCAGCAGCCCGCGCGACTCCTCATCGGTGGGAGAAGTGGGCAAGAAAGAGTTTGAGTCTCGGTGTTTAGAGGATGTGGCTGCGGTCTCTTGCGCTGCGCGATCTTTTACGACGCGCGAGGAAGCGTAACGACGTTCCTCAGGCGTCAAGAACCAAGCTGTCTCGACACTATGTGGAAGCCAAAAGTAGCCCAGTAGCGCAACGGCGACTGTCAGCCCTCCCTCAAGCAGAAACAGCACCTGCCACGAATGCCATCGCGACTCGCTACCTGGCTCGTCGCCGTGCTGGTCGGGAAAATGCTTGAAGACGAAGTAGCTAATGACACCTCCGAGCGCGCCGCCTACAGCTGCTTGGCCATAAAAGAGCGAGAGACGACGGCCGAATTCGAAGCGCGTATAGAAGAGAGACAGGTAGGATACGGTGACGGGGTAGAATCCCGCTGGTCTCATTAGCACCAGCCTCTATGGGCAACGTCTTTACATCCACAACGTACCTTCCAAGCATCCGATCAAGATCCTCAGTGTGTACAGCTGCCACCTCCCCTTCACCCAGATGTGCAGCATAGTGCTCAGGCCCCACAGAAGCATACATGACGGTACCCAGGCGACCATGCCATACTTGCGACCCAGCGCTGCGCCGGCGGGTTGGAGCGTGACAAAGAAAGCGAAGAAGAGGGCTACGGCAGTGTTGAGATCACCCTTCTTGATTCCAATATCAGTCGTGAAGTGTGCGGATTCGGCATTGCCTATCTGTGCTGGCGTTAGGGTTCTAGCTTATTCGACCGACAAAGCAGGCGAAGCTTACGTTGGACTTGTCTAGAGAGTTGAATAGGAACAGCAGTGCAAGGAAGGGCAGGAGGAGCGTGTCGAGCTTCAGCAACGTCCGTTTGTGCAGGCGCGAGGTTGCGATGGGCTGCTCATCCTCGCCGTTGTCGCGCATGGTGCGTGCTGAAGCTCGCGTTGTGGAGAGCTCGTGTTGCTCGTTCATGGCCGGGGAATGCGCCAAGACAGGTAGGTTCCGGACGTTGCATCACAAGGCCAGCGATATCGCATGACCTGCCCTTCACACCTCGATCGCGAGGTGCATGGCACTCTCCGAAATTAGAGAGATGGAAGGCGCCGACGTGTGTGATCCCAGCAGTCAGACTGGCTGTCCTGCGCTGGGCCCGTGTTTGGACCCTGCGCCGTTGAACATGACGTGATTGGCGCCGCTTGGATCAGCGGGCACAGACGGTCGGAAAACGGTTGTCAATAAGCATTGAACCAACATTGCATGTTGCCAGCATCAAAATAGTAGCCGTTGTGTACTTTGGGGGGTTTTCAGTTGAAGGAACAAAGAGCAGAAGGCAGCCAATGAAGAGCGCAGCCGACGTGATAGGTCTATACTTCACCTACGCCGTGCGTGTGAGACCTGAAACACTCCGAATTACCCCAGTGGATACTTGAGCTGGCAATCTTAAGTAGTTACATGCATCGATCTACTCCTATTGAGCATCTCTCCGTCTTATTCTCTCCATGGAATGACTCCTCTGAGTGCGCGTCCGTGCCAAACATGGAAACTTGATGGCGGCGACGGAAGTGATAGCCGCGGAAGGAGTGGATGCGAAAGGGTACAGAGACTTGCAGGATGCAGTAAGACTACAACTCCGAGATGATTGATGCGATGGTTTATGACGTCGGAGGCGTAGAAGTAATAGTAAACGAGCAAATGCACTCAGTACGCACAGCATAATACCGCCCTGAACCTAGATGTCAACCACTCCCATGCGAAGAGTACATTTGTTTGCTTGAAAGAGCCAGGAAACGTAGACAGTGCTTGAGATAGGCAAGTAGTTGGGAGTTTGGGTGACTACAACAATAGATAAACTATCAGAAATCACAATCAATCAATCATGTAGTCATTTCAGAATGCTTTACATTTACCTTAACTACTCAAACCAGGACTGACTTCCTCCCTTGTTTTGGGTACCCCTACGTAAAAGATAGAAATCGCTTTGACACGCACCTTTGCTCATGTGAAGTAAGCGTTTTTGGAGAACTAGATTAGCACAGTGAGCCCGCAAATGTTATGGAAATGCGATTCTATGATTAGGCAAGCTTGCTTGTCGCCGAATGCAATGCTCCCACATTTTCGATACAGGGCGTCACTTCTGAGAACCACCAGATAAGTAGCCTCTCTCACCTGATAAGGGACCGTAGGTGAATGGCTAGGTGAATTCAGGGCAAGGCGAGACCTCACTTCTCACCACTAGAGACAGGCTGAGGTGAAACTACATACCATGTGGACTATCATTCGCCATTCAACCTTCAACAAAGGTAAAATAGACCCTGATTTCTTGACCGCCACTCTTCTTCTAGCGCTAGTAGCTTCGTTATGAGTACAAACAATAGTATATATATCAACCACGCCAGCCCCATCTCTCTTCCATCAAGCCTTCTGCAGTCCTTGCCCTACACAAGATGGCAAAGCCCACTCACGAAAGACCGAAAATCGGTACTATCTATGCAGAGATAGCTCCACCTCTTCCATATGAAGCAGTTTTCCGCGAACGACAACGTCTAGTAGCCTCGGATCCTCACTCTGGGTGTCCTCAAGACCCCACCAGCGAGCCATGGTCCTCTACGGAGGAAGCAACTCGACGTGCTCGCCGTATCGCTGCCTTCAAAGGCTCGGTGTCGGGCGATGACTTTGACGAGGTGATGGGAGGCAATAATCAGCAGCCATCTTCTGGAGCGAAGAGAATGTTCGGACAAGTGAAGAGCAAGATTCTTGGAGACATGTATGGCAAAAGTAGCTTTCTCACTCGGTATACATTCGGCAGGTACTCCACTATTCAAGTCCAGATACGATCTCATTCACATACTCCATCAAAGTTTGCGCATTCGTTGACAATCTTAGACCGCAATACATAACCTCGTCATCTATGAAAGAATATATTCTTTCCCAGCTGACGGAGAGACCGACGAGCAGGAGGCCGTTCGCGAAGCCAATCGAGCATTCTGTGCGGCCGAAGCCGACGCACTCCGGCAGAGATGGCGTCAAGCCTACGACGAGTTTATGGACATCGCTGCCGAAAAGAACTCTAGAGCAGTGGGCTTGGCGAAGTCGACCGCACAGAGACAGCTCGACTTCTTGCGAACCCTGGTCGATGACCCTCCTCGATGCGACATCACAAATACGGCCAACCTAGGTTCAGCTGCTGCCGCCAAGCAGGCTCTTAAACCAGCCTTTGCCTCTCTCACCAAGGAGCAACGCATGCTGATATGGGCCGACAGTGGTCTCCCAGGCAACAATACTACGCCAGCACGTCAGCCAGGGCTGAGCAAATCGCATCTAGTCTCGGTTCTGGAGGCCTCGTTCAAGATAGTTGACCTCGGGTATGCTTCCCTCTTGCTGCATTCCATATGAGCTCAGCTAAATCCTAAGCAGTCGCATGTTCGAAGACCCAGTCGTTGGTGGACCACGCACGTACACGCAGCTATGGACTGAGAAGATCGCGGCAGCTAGCGATATCATCTACTTGCTTGTCGTTGTACCCGAAATCAACCGCGAGACGGCATCGAAGATGTCTTCACATCGCCGTGAAGCCAACAGAATTATAAGCGACCTCCATGTCTCTCTCCACCACAACAATGAGACCATTTGGGGCACCAAAGAGGAAATCCCTATTCTTGGTAGCTGGGCATCATTGAACAGACGCCAGGCATTCCATGGTCATGCCTTCATCGAAATCGGCGAGGATGGCATTTCTGGAGACGAAGGATATTCGTTTGACAACATGCAATACTGAAAGATGTCCACAATTATCTAGGCTTATGCTTTTGCGGCGACCAGAGCTACTTGACGGAGCAATAGAGAACTGTTTTGTCCGTGTCGACGGTAGACTTCGGTTTGATCATTATTGGCAACTGGATACATCAATTTCCACTATTTAGTCATCCGCTCTGGAATTCAACCTCTACTGTCCGGTCACAACTCCATAGTTCAGATGCGAGCAAATCAATTCTTATCAGGAAAAAAGGAAGGATATCCGCCAAACCCTTGGGATTCCCTTGGGATTGTGATCTGTTCTTCTCCTAGGCAAGCCCTCAACACTCACTAACCATCTCATGGACATGTGGCGTGAACAGCAAACACGAGTGCACCCGCAATGATTCGCAATCTAGCAGGAGCCGCTCAGTACACATCACTGTGGCCCAAGTAAAAGAAGCGTCTTTTGAGGCGACTACACAGTTTATCAGACGCGTCTGCGAATGGTTCCCTCGCAATTGTATGCCTATTCATTGCTGGTCGACTCGTAGGACGTAGCCCAGCGAAACGTGATGCCATCGTATCCGCCATGGAACGGAGCCGTGACAAGCGCAGGCAGTCATTGGACACTCGGGCCTGGCTCTGGATCGCTATCAAGACGTCTACAGACGACCGAGGTATCCCAAACAAGGACAGCTCTGAACCGTTTAGCCGAGCACCAAGAAATGCTACAGATTGACAAGGATAGCACTATGATGGCAAGGACAATAACCATGTGCTTTACAAATGACAATTTTAGCTTAAAAGATATCAGAGCCTCGCTTTGAGAGCTAGGTTTTCTCTCTATTCACTTACTCAGTTCATAGGGCTCCAAGACATATAGTGATTTAGAGCTAGAACAACCCAAAGCTTTATTGGTTACTACGCTGGTAGTTTCGACAGCACTACATGCATGAACCTGAATCATGCACAGGTGTACACCACCCAGCTGGCGTAGCCAGCTGGCCCGTAATCAGAATATAATCATCCTACAGCCTCAAACCTTCATCTAAGTCAGTTTGGCCGGTGGTGATGGCGTGTGACTCAAGCAGTTCATTTCAGTAAGCTGATCCGCAGCAGCCCCGTAAGACAGGCTTGTCTGCAAGCAATTGAAAAGCGCAGCATGATGTCTTGCTCTTGACCGCATCTTGAGGTGCGCGAGTTTACTACTCGACTCATGTATCTGGAAAGCTATATGTTGGGAGACTACTGCTGTGGTGACTCGGGGTCACGCGAGCTCCAGGCAGTATGTAATGCAGTGCCCAGTTGCCTTGCTGGCGAGCTGTGGATGCCGCCAAGCTCGGTGATGATATGCCTTGCGTCGTGTGATATGCAATCAAACCATGTTACTCATTACACGGTTAACATAAACATTATTCATGGGATCGGAATTAAATATATCTTTGGTGTTGTCGCGAGTGCCGTCGAGTCTGTGTCGTTGCGGTCCCGCACCGACACAAAACCAAAAAGATCGAACGCGACCACCACCCGCATCTCTCCAGCCACAACGCTCATGAGAACAAGCTGCGTGCATGAACCTGAAAGGCTGAACCCCGCAATGCATGCAGTGCTTTCCTGAATATCCTCAAGGCGCGGTGGGATGGCCATGTACGATCAGGTCAGCCACACTCAAGACACCCTATCGATGGGTACCAGATCATCCCTCCGACCTCAAAAAGATACTCCAGCGTGTTGGAAAGGGCAAAAAGAATGCTGTCAGCTAAGGGATTCGAACCCTTGCGGGCAAAGCCCATGAGAATACATCTCCGTGATAGAGAAGCTCTTCGAAACGAATCGCTTGAGTCACACGCCATAACCACTCGGCCAAACTGACTTAGATGAAGGTTTGAGGCTGTAGGATGATTATATTCTGATTACAAGCCAGCTGGATGGTTGGGGGGCAAGAAACGGGTCAGTGATCGAATTTTTTCTTGACTCGGTGTTGGTCCGAGAAATGCCGAGGCTAAGAGGAAAATCAGGGTTCCTGTGGCACTTACAGCTCCAATCACGGGCCCAACGCCTTTGGGACGGGTAGATCCATGAATCTTCATGAGTATCTCGTCGCATTACTAAGGGATCGCTTGGTCTGCACGACTGATCGAAGACAACGCTACCGCCCACTACAACATTATCAGCAATAGCATAGAGGAGTGCAGTACAAGTGTACTTCTTCAGTGTACTGCGAGCATGTCGGGCGCGCGTCACGTCATCCTTCAAGGAGGTTGCGTCCCGGATCGCCTCACCTCACTGCTAAACCAGACTTGACATTTAGAGACAAGCAGCCGTACTACCTTATATGCAGAGGAGTGATCGTCTGAAAACCCTTAGGCACAGGTGGCTCGATACCAAATCGGATGGCGTGGATCGTTGCTGTTGTACAGCACCTTACCAGCTCCGAGTGGCCACTTGGCGTAATGCAAGATACCGAAGACCTTCAAGCTGATAGGAGCAGATTCCTAAAAAGTCATAATTTTTAAGATGGCTACACAGTTAATTGGTCACCTATCCCTGGTGCTCTCTCTTAGTTGAGTCCTTCAGAATTGTCAAGTGGCCACTCGGAGCTGGCAAGGTGCTGTATACTATTGTTTGTTGTCGTTATTCTGAGTCCTCCGCAGAGCCATCAGTTTGCCAAGTACTACTGTTTGCTTCCAATCACGTGTCGTTTTCCTCCACCCATACTACTCTACCACAATCCTCCCTCGCTCAAGTGGGTTGGATACATCTAAACCTCAAAGTACTATCGTTAAGCCCAACCTAGACCAGACCAAATACCAAGAGTATCCGGAGATCATGCGCTGACTATGACCTTATCCAGTTGCCCTCAGCCAACACCTCCAGTACTGACGCGCCGCTCAGGCTTGTGTGGATGCCTCACGCCAGCTAGCGCTTGGCGCTCGCCCACCAAGTATATAAACAAGCGCTCAGCTTCGACCTCCCTTCCTCTTTCTGTCCTAACTCTCCCAACTTCTCTCAGCTACCTTCTATCGCTATAGCTAGACGTGGAGTACAAATCATTTTCACCTACTTGACATCAGTTCACATTCCGTTCCTTGACCGTGTTAGCCATGCATCAGAGCACAGTAAATCAAGCTTACAACAGCAACCACAATCGCACTGTATGCCACCAAAGACAATCGAGGCTTTTTTTTTGGAAAAGGATTTCGATCGCCGGCTCCCCCAGGTAAATGCACTCAGCGTCTCTTCTTGAGCAGACGCTAACTCAAACGTAGTGTCTGATGCACATGCAGACAAGGCCAGCTTGCAAGAACGCTCAGAAGACCTCAGAAATGTCTTACAGAGGATCGAGAGACTTTTGAAGCAACTACCAGACAGTCATAGCCTAGCCAAGGAGGACTTCAATATTCGGCTTGGCTTCTCAGCCAGTCCACACCCCAAGAACACAGTGTCGATCGCTGAAGAGTTGGTTACGGCTCTTCAGCTCGAGAACCCTGGAATTCACATCACGGCTCCGACGTACAGAACAAGTAAAGGTTGCTTCAACGATCTCGGCGGACTAGAACTGGTACTCCCGCTCTAGAGCATGGAACCAGGTCAAAACCGCGTGGTAATTCCGCTAGGAATGTCTAACTTTGCTTAAGCGTTGATTACTTTCTTAGTGTGTACCCACCAGCCTTCAGAACTTCTGAATAGCAGGCTGTCTTTAAGTTCTTGTTGCTATGTTAAGTAATCACGTGTCGCTTTTACTTGCGATGTCCTCTTGGCAAAGTATTCCTCCAGCCTTGAGCTATAAGCGTTTTTAGAAGTTATTCTGCGAATCTTAGGGAAGAATGTGGCGGTGCAGTGAAGTGGAGTAGGACGCGACTGGCGCAACGTCGATCCTACGATCAGAGACCGATGTCCATGCTATCACCAAGCATGCCTGTCCAGTCGCTACTGCTGAAAAACCACTCAGGATCTTGGAGGAACTGAGAACTGAAGTCTAGATCCCCAGATAAGGACGATTGCAATTCCAGGCCGAACTCACTATCCGCCCCCATAGCTACGTCGATGTCAGCATTTGCTTCAGTACCAGTTGGCACATGCTGCCCAGTAACATCATCTGCTCCATCTCCTCTGCCATGACTTCTGTCTCTTGCTACAGAGGTATTTAAATCAATAGAATCGCCGTGTTCTTGCTCATATACATCTGCCATTATACGACGCATCTCCACGATACTACTTCTTGCAGTTTCGAGCACTTTGGCTTCAGGATCGGCGCCAGCGACGAGTGCATCGATACGCGCTGTAGCACACGCAAAGAACACAACGCCTTTGGGATTGGTCTCGCCATTCTGTAAGCGTAGCAGCGCTATGCGATGGGCCCTCAGCAGAGCATCGTAGAGAATCTGCGATTGTGGGGGCAGTGCGGGGATTTGCCGTCCCTCTGTTTCCCAGACCATAGGAGCCATCAGATTATGGAGCTTCTGTTGCTCTTCGATCTGCGAGTTCAACTCAAAATATATCGTTGAAATGGCATACAGAATCAACGCTTTGAAGAAACCAACAGCGCGGTAGGTCATGAGCGTCCAATCATCTTCAACGCCGTCGACTGGTGCTGTTGCGGGTGCGAGGATAGCCAGTGAAGCATCTAAGCAAATCTTACGGGAATAGTGGTATTGAGGATTGTCCTTCGCTTTCGCAAAGAAAGGTCGGTGCAGGCCAAGAACGAAGCGACGGACGAGTGAATCATGGAGCTTGATCTGAAAAGGCGTAACTCTAGCACCCTTCCTGAAAGCTTCTTTGAAAAAAGATGTCTTAGCCTCGCAGAGTTTGGTGAGCTCTGTGCCCATGCGGAGTGCCTCCGAATACGCCAGGTCAAAATGCAGACCGTTAAGAAGGCGGATGATCTGAAGGCGTCTGGGTAGTGATTCCGCGAAGGCGATTTGTATACTGCAGTCGGTGCACGCAGACGCTGGTAGGATGTTGGGTGGAATTTCGTCTTGCTCGTTGATGTCGTCGTCGTTTATATTCGAAGGTAGTCTTGTATCGTAATCCTGCTCTGAAAGCATAGGCGGCATGCCCATATCCAGACTGCTCTGTACGGTGAGCTCCACAACTGTCGCCCACAACCTTCTGCGCATCTCTGCATGGAACGCATTGATCTTCCCAAAGTAAGCAGGATCCCTGTGTAATCCAAGGTACATCGCAGTCCTCAGTAACGAACCCACGGATATCCCAACGTGATCCCCTTCGACGTTACAAACCTGTTTAGCAAGCAGAACCAGGATCTGTATTTGAAGGCCGGCCATGTTAAGTCGTGACTTGGCATGAGGCGCAGCAAGCCAGCTTTCTGCTGCTTGTATCCATTTGGCACAGACTACCCTCAGTCGAGGTTGATCAAGGCCGGTGTAGAAAGGCACTCCCAAAGCACATACAAGCATGATCTTGAGTAAGATGGATGGCTTGCTGTCAATTCTGCTAGACCAGTGATCTTCATACTCTTTCCGAAAGGACGGAACATGTAATACTCGAAAAGCTCCCTCAAAGGTGCGAAGATAACAGTCAACAAGAACATCGCAGGTGAATTTCGAAGGCAATGAGTTCAGAGCCTCAGGCGCGATAACTGGAGGCAGCATACGAGCTTTTTTCATGATACGAGCCATTGACTTCAGCTCGTTCATAGTGCTGTGAAGTTCTGTTGACTTATCGACTTCCACACGGTCTGTAGCTGGGTTTACAGTAGTATTGGCATCACCTAGAGCCTGGTACTAATGGACGTCAGCGAAATACTCGGCAATTCCAGCTTTTTGCTACTGACAGGCTCCATTGCGTTCATCCAATGGCTTTGTCCGAAGAACTTAGATTTCTGGAAAGTACCAGGGATGTTAGTGATAATATCTGCGACTGGGCGTGTGCCGTCTTCAGATGCCTCAAGTGTTGTTGCAGGACGTTCATTTTCTGTCAACAGAACATGCACAAACGAATTTCTTCTTTCCTGCGTGAGCAAATCCCCGTTTGCTATTCTCTTAGCATGTGGGCTCCTCGAATTCGACGCGCTCTGGACGTTTGGGAGGTCTGTTGTATTGTACTGATCGATGATCGGACCCGGCTCACCCAAAGAAGACAGAGTCGGACTTGGGTTAATGCCTCTGCTACCTGGTGCTGAAGCACGCGACTGCTTACTGACAGCTCGGGGAGTACCACGAGATGGTCTATAAGTACACGTTTCTGACCCGGTTCTGATGCATGGTCTACATGGCTTTCCTCGGTCACACTTGACTTTGCGCATTCGACACTCGACACACGCTAGCGCCGGTCTACGTGTGCGTTTGACAATGCCATCTCCATCTGTCTCGGCAGAGGATACCGTGGGGAGTAACTCGGTCATTTTAGATTTTTTTCAGGGCGGAGTGTCTTTGACGGTGCTATTGTGCGAAGTGGCAGCGGTTACACTGAAGCGGCGATTTGGGAGGTGCTCGGTGATTTCGGTCCTTTCCAGAAGGGTTTTGGAGGCGGTCATGCATCATCAGGCGTACTGTAGATCCCACACCCACACAGCATCCTCAGGCTCGGCTATGACAGCACCGCATCAGCTTCGGGTGAGCACTTGTCGAGATGCAGGAACGGCAAATGCAGTCCGCGGAATCTCTATGTTGTACCTGGTCATGCGGGACCAAACTATCATCTGGAGTCATTATGACTCAACGACGCAAAGGTGTATCTTTGCTTTGCTATAATTACGCTGTTGCCCATCGAAGCCACTATCAATATACGGGTAGCAAATGCCAGTGCCTTTCAGCTTGCGTTGGTGGGCAGTACTGCTGCCTCCTGTTACTCATATGCCTTTACTTGCGTCGATGGCGCTCCTCGTCAAATAGGATAAGATGCACGGTATGTTCTCCTCTTCATGTTCAGCTGGTTACCTATCTCGCCTGTTCCTTCTTTCAATCTTTCCTATGAGCTTGCTTCGAGATGCGATCTTTCTGAAACATCACTATTCTATCCATCTGAATCCTTTCAGATTGCACGACTGCAGTCGGCCATAATTTAGCGGGTTCAAACAATGCTCCTTAGATCGTTGCAGTCCTTCTGTTCTTTCTCTCTCGATTTATCGAATAATGTAAAGGTCTGGGAAGTTGATACCGAGCAAATCTTCGAAGCTATCTTGATGCTCAATGCGAGGGGACATTGCGTGATGCAAGGCCACGCTGGCGCAACCACAACAGCGGCGTCCGCTCCTCTTCTAGCACGACTCTAGATTCGTCACCACCAACCATGTCGATGCACGGAGAATAACGTTATCTCTAGTGTCCGATCCTGCGCGGGTTCATACGGCGTTCGTCTCGGCCTCTTGATGTTCATGAGAACGCCGGCTCGAAGGTCACTTTTCGCAATTCCAGCCACGACGAGCGAAATTCATGGCTGCGACAGAGATCGAGGCCTGGAAACGCCTCCCAAGCCTCGCAAAGTGAACAAACTTTTCGGACGCAGCGAAAGACATGCGAAAGTATGATGGTAAACCTCCTTCGAGATAATCATATGCGCACATGGCAGCAAACAGTCGCAGCCATTACGAAAGGACCCTCATATAATCTTCGGGACTAAGCTTACGCCTGTTCTTGTCTAATCACTCGACCAGCCTCTCTCCACAGTCAACAAGCGACTCAGCCGGTCCGTACCGAGCTAAGGCCTTGGTTGCATAAGGCTACCCAAAGCATACTGTTCCGTGGGGCAAATAGCAGGGTTCGGTGTGTAACTGCAACCTCCTTGTAGTTGCCCCACGCGGCGCGGCGATTGTGCCATGGAGGGGTGCAATGATGCGTCTGCCCAACCATCATGTTCGGCTAAGGCTGGCCGTTGATCGGATGTTGTATAGTAGGCACATATATATACGGCGACAACTTGCTCTGGAGCAATCATCTGGCGATCAGGTAGCGCCTATTCCTTCGAACTTTGGAGCATTCTCCCGGCCGTCTCCGTCTCAGGCTCTCAAGATGGTCGCAGGACTATTCAACAGGACCAGCACCCGCGAGGGAGACCCGCCTGTCTACACTTCTGACGAAGGCGCCGTGTCAGATGGAAGCCTCCAATATGTCGTTGAAAAGTCCGGCAACACGAATGAGATATCGTATCAAGAAGCTTCTGGAGCCCCAGTCGAATCTGATTCTCCACTGGGCTACTCAGTGGGAGCTATCACAATCATCTTCCTTAATCTCAGCAAGATGGTCGGCACCGGTATCTATTCGACACGTGAGTAACAATTTGGAAATCATGATCGATAGGCACTGATCCAGACCTAGCCTCGACCATCCTTCGCTACACTGGATCAATTGGTGCAGCTATGTTCTACTGGACGGCCGGCTTCTTCATTTCTCTTTCGTCCATGGGAGTATATCTGGAGTATGCGGCGTACTTTCCCAATCGATCTGGCTCAGAAGTTGCGTACCTTGAACAGGCCTACCCTCGTCCAAAATACTTCTTTCCGGTGATCTTCGCAGTCCAATCTGTTATTTTGTCATTCAGCAGCAGTAACGCGATCGGTGAGCAAAATACACTTCACTTGACATGGCTCCGCTGACGCATCACAGTGCTGGCCCAATACCTCTTTGCCATGAACGGGGCCAAACCGTCTGCGTGGGAATTGAAAGGTGTCGCGATTGCTGGTTATACTGTAGCTGTCCTTCGTAAGTCCGTCCAACTGGTCCCAAGATCGCCACTAACCTTATGTAGTACTTTCCTTCCACACCAAATACTCGTACTGGCTTTCGAATGGCATCGGAGCGGTCAAGTTATTGACCCTTGTCTTTATCTCAATCACAGGTCTGGTTGTACTAGGCGGTCACACAAAAGTGTCTGACCCAGGTGCGAACTTCGCACAACCCTTCAAGGGCAACATTACCGCGTACGGTGCAACGACGGCTCTCTACAGAATTATTTTCTCTTACGCTGGCTATGAGAACTCGTTCAATGTGACCAACGAGATCAAGGTACGCTTTGTCCCAAGGATGAGCACGACGTTGGTGTATTCTAACAGCTGGTCAGAATCCGATCAAGACAATCAAGAAAAACGGCTTCGTTGCTTTGCTTCTTGTCACGATCTTATACATTCTAGCCAACGTCGCCTACTTCGCAGCTGGTCAGTACTCGTCCCAACTACCTCTGCTTCTGCTTACTAACATGATCATAGTCCCGAGGGCCGAACTAGAGAAAGCTGAGCAGATTGCAGCCTCTCTTTTCTTCAAGCACGTCTTTGGTTCTAGTGGTGCTGTGAAGGGTCTAAACTTCCTCATTGCGTTGAGCGCATTCGGCAACCTGCTCGCTGTCTTGATTGGCCAGTCGCGCCAGATCCGTGAATGTGGGAGGTGAGTAATGATCGTGTACTTCCACAAGCCATTTGACTGACGTGTAAAAGACAAGGCGTCCTCCCCTATCCGCGTTTCTGGGCATCGACCCGACCCTTCGGCACGCCTCTTGGTCCCTACTTTGTCAAATGGGTACTCACAGTGATTATGATTGTCGCCCCACCCGCTGGAGACGCATTCAACTTCATCGTTGACCTCCAGGTCTATCCCGCTGCGCTCTTCAACCTGACGTTGGCACTGGGTTTGATTCTCGTGCGCCAGCGCCGCAAGCGACTGGGCCTGCCGAGACCTAGCTTCAAAGTCTGGGACCCGGTACTGGCCTTCAACATCCTGGTGAACCTGTATTTGGTAGTCATGCCGTGGTATCCTCCCCCTGGCGGAAAGGGAGATGTGTCGTTCTGGTACGGGACATACATTGTCACGGGCATTGCCATGTAAGTTTTACCGATATGCATGGAGCTCAGCGTTCTGACATCTTCTAGCCTTATTGTCTGCGGCCTTTATTATGTGGGCTGGATCTACGTCGTCCCGAAAGTCCGTGGCTATCGCATTCGCCAGGGTCTCATCACTTTGGACAACGGAGCTAAGACGCACAAGTTGTTCAAGGTGCCTGTTGGAGATTTGGCGGCCTGGGATGCAACCCATGATGCTCTCGGGCGTGACATAAATGATGCAGCCAGCAGTGAGCAGGATGTACAGGTCGGAGAAAAGATTGTCGACAAGGCTTGATGGAGGAGGAGAAGGGAGTGCTATGGCAATTGTCCGGCAAATTTGAATGTCTCGAGAGGAAAAAAAGCTTTGAGCGATGGAACCACGACCAAATGTCACCATTTCAGTACTATGAAATCAAGTAGCTACAAGCTCAACAAATCCGCATCTCTTAATCATCACACAACATTCTCGACCGCCCAGCGAGCGTGATTCAACAGCCCAACCGCACAGTCTCTTGACCAAAACACACAACCCCCCAACCACTGCTACGCGCACCCGTGCCAAACCGAAAGAAGCTCATCCCCCTCCCTGTGGCTTTCCTCGGCAGCGCGCCGGCTGTCCCACGAAACAACGCGGCTCTCTGCACCTCTTGCGCCCAAACCTTATCCTCCGCCACCCCGAAAACCACACTCTATCGGATTTTCCCACACCCGCAGCATAACACAATGGCTTGCGAGGCGCCAGAATCGTACAGATAACAACGGGCCTGCCATGTAGCTGTAGCTGTAGCTGTAGCTGTAGCTGTAGTGCCTTGCGCCCATCCTAGTCACCCACAAGAAACGTCATTGTTTGAAACCCTCACGCCTTTCCAGCCCAGGTGCCCGCCATGTGCGACTGAGACAACGCCCGCACAAAAGCTTAATCCGATGTTCGCACTGCATCTGCAATACGGACTGCGCTTCCTTACATCATGCCGTTGGGAGTTTCCAGGCGTGCAGGTCCGGTGAGTGTCGTACAGGCGGCTAACGTCGTGCGTACCTACAGTATCGCCTTCGAAGCAAGCGGACTGCGATGGCAAGCTTGCTCGCGCAGACAAGCAAGTCACCATACTACCCATGATATGCACGCCAGGGCACCAATGATTAAGCGACGACCCCCAAGCCCACCCCCAGAAGCAAATCTCCTGCGCAAAGCATGGGTGGCCGCGTGTCTCGACAAGGTAGCACAGATTTCATTTCCTGGCGACGGCTGGGGTACCGACAAGCAAGGTATGAACGGATAGCGTCGATCGGTTCATCTAAAGGTTGTTTGGACGTCGCTGGTATCGCGGGGTCAAGTTAAGGTAAGGGGGGCGCGCCATTTTGGTCGGGAGGGTTGACATGTTGTGGCCGCCGCAGCGGGAGGGGAAAGGAGCGAGGTGCAGAACGGCGGTGGGCTGTGTGCCCCCGGGCATGTGTACGGCGCTTCTGTCGGGGTTGAGTCCCCATGCCGGGGTGTTTTGGAGGGTGAAATGGGAAGAGGTTGATGTGCCCAGAGATCGAGATAGTTATGTAGATGTCTTGAGAGTTGTATGGTTCCAAAGTCTGCGCCAGATAGTTTTGGAGACCTCTAGTCTAAGCGTGGTCTCTTGAATATCCAGCATTACGCCAAGCAGCCATCAGAGTTGATAACGTGCCGTAGACATGCAATGGAGACCTCGCAGTCCTCCTGGCAAACACGACTTTGATACGATCTTCAAACATAGAGACAGTGAGGTGGCGCATTGCAAATGAGAAAATACTGGTATATTGTTCTTATTACAAATGGAATACAAAAACAAAAAATCACGCAATGGCACAAGAGGTTGTTTTAAGTTCTTTATTCAACCAACACCGTCCCCACTAATTACAACTACCCTTTACGGGACCAAGGATATCTATAAGAAGGATATATGCATCATGTAAAGTCATAGCCTACCCGCAGGCATGCTCAATTGAAGATGACATTTACAAGAAGAAAGCGGCGAAAGCACCAACACCAGCAACGAAGCCAGCAGCGTTGAGGGCAGAGGCAGCACCAGTGAACTCAGCAGGAGTGGAGGGCTTGATGGGTGTGTAGCCACTGGCAATCGTTAGCATACCATTTGATAGGAGGAGAACAGAGAGAAACTTACCCAGTCTTGGTGGGGGCGCCAGTGCCGGCGGGAGGCTGGGGAACGGAGCCAGTGCCGGAGGGGATGGGGTAGGGAGCGGGAGCCGGGCCGGTAGGGTAGGGGGCAGCAGGCGAGGAGGCAGTGCCGACGGGGACAGAGACGGAACCGGTACCGGTGGGGTGGGGGACTGTGACAGTAATGGTTGTTGAGCTGACGCACGAGGAAGAGGCGGCAGGCACGGAAGGCTTACCAGAGGACACAGGGTACTCAGGAACCTTGGAGGAAGCCTCGGGGACCACGGGGGTCTTGGAAGAGGCGGGGTACTCGGGGGTCTTGGAGGAAGCAACGACGGGAACCTCGGGGGTCTTGGAGGAGGCCGGGTACTCAGGGACCTTGGAGGAGACCGAGACGACAGCGGAGCTGACGGGGTAGGCGGGGTATCCCTCAGACTTGACAGTCGAAGCAGCGGGGGTGCTGACCGGGTAGGCAGGGTACTCGGCAGCGGGGGTGGAAGTAGCAGGAACAGGAGTGTTCTCAGCGTATCCGTAGCCGTACTGGGGGACGGCGGCAGCGGTAGCGGCAAGCGCAAAGGCGGCAATGGTGTAACGCATTTTGGCTGATTAAGGTAAACTTGGGAAAGTCGGGTGGGTGTTTATTAATGATAGTATTAGTTGGTAAGTGAGTGGACGACCGAAGTCAAAGTTGTTGGACTTGAGCTGAAGATTGGCTGTGAAGTGGAGAAGAAAGTCATTGCGAGCGCGCTGAGGTTTATGTACGCTGGGAGATTGCGAGCGAGGTAGCGCGGGCCGGCCAGTGATAGGGGGCGATGGAGCTGGCAGCATGAGGTGGGTCCATCTAGACGCTGCGAGTGGCCAGACGGCTGTCAGGGCTAATGCAGGAACCAAGCGATCCTGCCGGCTGGTGGACCATTCAGCGGCCGTGCGTGCCTGATGCTAAACTCGGATCGGAAGGTTGGTTGTGAATGGCTGTTTTTGTTTCTCGTGTTGCAGAGATGAGGCCGTCCACGGTGCGGCTACACGCTGTGGCAACGTTTGGTGGACCACGGCGAGTATTGCCTGCCTTGCGTATTGCATTGCGGGCGCCAGCGAAACTATCCTGTAAGCCTGCCGGGGGCTAGGAGTACTCACGGCAAGGCAAGGCAAGGCTGCACAGCGACTGGATGGACGAGCTGCAGCACATCTGCTGGCATTGCCTAAAGGGGATCAGGGCGGAAGTGTGCTTCAGGGGCAGCCTTATCATCCTGGCCCGTTGAACCGCAGGGCCTCCACAAACAGAACAAGACATGGGGCGCTCTGGAGATCTTTCGCCAGATGGAGCTCAGAAAAGGGTCTTTGCGTGTGTCAGCGTCGCAGATTTTGCGGGCTGATCAGGACTTATTGCGCGTTTCGACCGCAGCGAGGAAACGAAACGAAACGCAGCGAAACGACCCACAGCAGCGCCGTCTGCTGTCTGCTGGCTGTCGCCGCACACGCGACGATTCGCTCTCCCATCCGCGTGCTGGACAGCGAACTGCTGGTGCCGCACAAGCGCAGGATTGATTGTGAAGGGCGCTCTGGCCCCGGGGCCGATAAACAAATTGAGTCAGTGCAGTGTTGACCTGTGGAGATGGATCCTTGGTTGCTCTTACTTCGGCAAGTGCCTCATGTGACAACCCCTTTCCCGTTAGGCCCGTTCTGCTCTCCACGCCCATCGGTCAAGCTTCATTTCGGCATCAGCCTTTAGCTGTCCTTGCGTGACTTTGTATCCACACAATTCGCCGTGGGTATGCCGTCATCGGGTTTTGTGCTGCTCTCATCGCGGGCCCTTATTCGCGTTTCAGCTGCTGTGGATGCCCTGCAGCGTGGCAACCGCCATGCACGCTCCAGCCGGGAAACACGCGCTGACCGCCTCTCGTTGTGCATGCATCGGTATTAATACGAATGCAAACTCCGTGTGCCGACTGTTGCATTCACCCGGATGGATGTGACGGCGGGTAGCAGTGTCAATACTTTCCAAGACTCTCCTCCAACCGTGACAGACGCCGCCCGCGACGATCCATATTGCACCTCGCCAACGGTTCGTGCAATTAGGCTGAGAATAGAACGCCTTGGAAGCTTAGTGCACAAGCGAAATGGGATTGCCCAAAGCATTGATATTGGGATCCACTCATCGCGCGGTCGCGACTCATCACGGGTCTTGTCCGCCTCGATTTGCAATTACCCACGAGTCGAGACCAGCATAGGAGAACAACAAACAGTGGTGATCATATTCAACAGTCTGGCTGGGTCTTTCACGCTGCTTGCTCGGCGCTCTTCCTATTGTCCCTTTTCGCTTTCTCATTCTCCTCCTTTCGAACCGATCCATCACTTGCAGTCGCTGTACCTCAGGCTGTCCCTGTTTCTCTTGCACTCCACCCCTACTCTCGTTTCAATCCAGGATCGCTCTCCATACGTGAAGTCGAGCCACAGTCCCCTTGTTGTCTGACCATGGCTCGGAAGAGGCCTCCCTTCAGGAAGCAGTCCATTAGCTTCGTTTCCGTCTACATTTCGTTTCATTCCCTCTATCACTGAGGAATTACTATTTGAAGCTCTCCCTGGACATGCAACAACCACAACTAAGAACGCCTAAGGACCACTCCCGCCTGAGATCTCAAACCGGAATGCTATGTGCTGCTACGCACCTGATGCTACCAGACACCTTGATTATATAGGATCCCTCGACTTCAACACGCTCTCACTGGCCAACCCGGATTCTGCGACAGTCCCGCTCACCTCGTTCTATCCACTCAAGGCTATCTGGATCCCTCCACAGGACATCACCATGGACCACCCAGCCCATCGCACTAACCGCCGATAGTCTGATCCGCCCCCTACCTCACACCGCATTGTTCCTGCACATCGGTGCGCCTGCCCTTCGCGACCAGACAACCGCCTTGTCTACGGAAAAGAACATGCTGTTGAACTGCCAGCCACGCCAGATCACACCACGTGCGGAACGACTCCAAGCCCCGAACTGCCCTGCCACACAAGATCCTGAACCCGAACGCTTCACACCACCCTTTCCAGCGCTTCGCCTCAGCCATCGTATCCCACTGCCCTGTCGCTTCTTGCGTGCTCTCCACTAGTCCGGCTGTGCCCATCCTCGGCTGTATCTATCTGCTATACCGTGCGCGATTCCGCAAGGCAGAATGCCCAAATCTCAGCTACATAGATACATACCACGCTAGCCATCAGATACTGATAGAGGAAGCAAGGCTGTAGAGCAATCTTAAAGTCTGGGGTACATATCATCTGGTCTGGGCGCGAGAGTTGGACAGGGCGGGGTGGGTGAGAGGACATGAGGGAGCGACGGGACAGGCAGGAGGCTGTGCTGGGTTTTTGACGGAGGGGTTTCTGAGCGCAGAACGGCTGGGACCGGCTGGCTGGCTGTCAGAGGGTCAGAGAAGATAGGTCTCCGGTAGCGGGCGGCGGATTGGTGGTGGCTTGCTGCAGCAACATGCATCGCACAACACAGCTTAGGCACGGTCGGAAATGTCACGGTCGGCTTGAGATTAGTGTACGATGATGGATTTGCAAAGGCGTGCCAGATCGCCAATGCAATCAATGTCCTCACAAAAGAGTCCCTCGCTGATCTACAGCGCCTTGCCAGTTCCGAGCGGCCACTTGACAATTTTGAAGAATTCAATTGAAACAGGCCACAAGGATTAGAGGGCTAATCAACTGCGTAGCCATCTTGAAGGTTATAATCGTATGGACTCTGCACCAATTAGCTCTGACGGTCTTCAGTATCTTGCGTTATGCCAAGTGGCTACTCGGAGCTGGTGAGGTGCTGTACGTATATGATCTGCAGTCCTTAATGCATCGTGAATTTTTGTCTAGATATTTGGTTCTCTCCACAGACACCTTTACCCCCCCACACAACCCTGACATCACACCGGCTCGGGGGTATCTACAAGAAGACCTCAAGGTTGAACTCCACGGTGCTGACGGGGTATGGCAGCTCGAACTTGTGCAGTACGCTGGGGTGCAGGATGCCGAAGACACCGATGGTGTGGTTCTTGCCGCCCAGGTTGATCTTGATGGACGCTGCGTGGCCGGGGAGGAAAGTCTTGTCTGCACACACGGGTGTTAGTAACCAACTTTTCCATCTTGAAACGCGGGGATCTCTGTAAAAAGAAAAAACTCACCCTCAACCTCTTCTATCCAGTAGCCCTCCAAAGCCGCGTTCTTCAATCCGTCCTCTCTTGTCATGAACTTCGAGCGGAGCATCAGCATCAAACGGTCGAGGAGGCCGTGTACCTGCTCGAAGCCCGAAGTCTTGCCCATGATGGCCGCAGCAAAGTGCCTCTCATTCCTGCTCTTGCGCTCCTGGGTCTCATCCTTGAAGCCGACATCGCTGACTTCGAAGATCTTCATGGGCACCGAGTGGTGCTTGTTCGAGTTGATGGTCTTCAGGAGACCGGGTAGAAGCGATGTGCGCACGAGCTGGTACTCTGCGGTCTTGGGGTTGGCGAGCTTGATGGCTGTCTTCCCGTCGTCGACGCGGTTCAGCCACTCGAAGTTCTCCTCGTGCGAGCACAGGATCAGCGGCATGACTTCTGTCCACCCTGCGGATGCTGACTCAAGGCGAACGATGTCAGCGAGCTTGTTGACGGGGAGCGGCGCAGATACGGCGGCGGTCTTGTTGGGGTAGACGCGAGGCAGCTTGTTGAAGCCGTAGGCGATGGAGTAATCTTCCATGATGTCGGCTTGGTGAAGGATGTCTGCTCTTGTGATGGGAACCGAGACATCAAGGATGTTCTTATCGGTCTTGGAGGGAGTTACATCGTGGCCCATCTTGGACAGGAGTTTCGAGATCTCCTCTGGCGAGAGGTCAAGACCGGTAACGTTGTTGAGGTAATCGACCTCAGCCTTCCACTCGCGTGGTGAAAGGTCGGGGGAAATTCTCGACTCGTTGTTGTGAGGAGAGACGATCTTGATAGCCTCTATCGACTCGGCGTATCCAGCGAACATAGCAATGAGCATGTGGTTCACAATCTCGACCTTTGTCTTGTCCGTTGCTGTGATCTCAATGAGCACGTTCTTGGTATCCAATGTGATCTTGCTGTGGTTTCCGTTGATGATAGGAGGCAGCGACAGAACGGTTCGGTTTGCATCGTAGATGACGGGGTAGACGGGCGAATCCCTGATGATGTGCAGGTAGCGGCCGAGGTGCTTGTCCTTCTGTTATGGGGTCAGCTGCATGGCTCTACAGGCGCCTTCATCAGTACCGACCTCGTAGAACTCCATAAGCTCCTTCGCGTTCATCTTCTTTGTCTGGTTGAGCGGGATGAACTCAATCTCCTCCGGCTTGAGAGCCTCGTATGTGAAGGGACCCTTGACCGCTGTCACCTGTTAGTTGCGACGCGAAAATCAATTCTTTGTGCTACCCACTATCGAGATCGTGTGTTCCAATGGAGACCAGAGTACGCTGGCGAGCCAGGTTCTGGTGCAGCTTGTCCTGGAGCGCAATGAAGGAGTCGTAGCGCGCTTGTGTGAAGGTGATGCCCCGTAGGATAACACCGGAGCAGAGTTCGCGTATTTGAGCAGTCTGAACCCATCAGCAAGAATGCACTTCTGCTAAGTATCACACACAACAATATACCTCTGGCTTGATGTGCAGCTCCTGCAACTGTCCGTCCTTGGGCGGTGTGACCTGCCATTTGGGCAACTTCTCCTTCTCCAGGAAGACCTTCAGGTTGAGAGCAATGCCCTCGAAGCAGAGCATGTCATATCGGTTTGCCGGAATCTCAATCTTCAGCTGTGGCGGTTGCGCTTGGTCTTCAGGCTTCGTGCTCTGGCTGGTATCCTCGTCCAACTCGATGCCGAACTCGAAGCATAGCTCGTCGAACTCCTCAGTGGTGTAGTCGCGACCAAGCTCCTTGAAGAGCGCCGCCTTGTCGACTGCGATAGTAGGCATTTTGAGGTGTTGTCAGCTTCAGACTCGGTCTGGCTGAGATGGTGGGGTAATTGGCGGGGCTCTGTCGCGTGCGACGTGCGCGTTGAGGTATGTTTTTGACCGCGGCTTCGATACGGAATATACTCGAAAATGAGGAGAAGCTTCCGTGTGCCGTCAATCGGGTTGTTGACTGTTGTTGTGGCGTCCAAGCTGCCGAGTAATTATTTCGATGACTCCAAACGCGAACTTCGAAGTTGTTCCCGCACTGCTGCAGGTTACAAGTCCGAGCTTAAACTAAGCCAAAATTGGCTATTCTCACATCCCACTTCCTACGTATGATATGCAGGTCTGTATCGGCACTTCGGAGAGATGGACGATTGATGAGGTAATGTATGTTGATTCATATTGTGCGATGGGTGGTACTCAATGTCAGGTGGCATATGCCACAATGAAAGTGTAGCTCTAACGCCATCAATGCCGGTTGTCCTCCGCTCTCTGCCGCTATGCGTAACTTGACCTACAAGTTGTAATAAATCGTTTTTCAGATCTTCGTGAGTCCCTGCTGCAGATACACATAATCTTATCGATAGGATTTGATGTCGATGCCCAGTGCATACCACGTATGTCGTGACCTCATCAGCTTTCGGTCCATGTCCAGCACACGACCTAAGTATAGACCCAGAAAGGAAAGAATGTAGTTTGATCAAAATATGTCGGCAGACCGCTTTAGTCTTTCCAGTCCCACACTTGTTTCAAGAAGTGGGCCATGTTGACCTTCTTGGACTTCATCTCCACCATCCAAGGGTGCTCGAGCATGCGCCATGGGGTGGCTCGACGTGGGCACTCCTTCTCTAAGCTGTGCATCGTTAGCAAACAATTTTTTCGAAAAGCAAGGGCATCTACTCACCAGCATTCGATGAAGTACTTGAAGTTCTCTGACCACTTGATGCCCGCTTCCGGCTCGTCCTTCAGCGTGGGTATCGGCTGACGAACGATGTAGGTCAGAAGATCGATGAGGCCAGCGCGGGGGTTCATCTCGGTGCCGTCGGCGGGGAACGGGAAACGATGCTGTGCAACTTCGAGAAGTGTCACACCCAAGCTCCACACGTCACTAGTAATAGTGTAGCTCTGTCCAGTGATTCGCTCCGGGGCCATGTAGTACGAAGTGCCAATGAAAGTGTTGGCGTCACCTTTCGTTCCGAATTCGCCGGAGACACCAAAGTCGCAAAGCTTTACCTGCCCGTTCTTGCAGAGCAGAATGTTGCTTGGCTTGATATCTCGATGGATGATGCGGTGAGAGTGCAAGTAAGTGAGGCCGTTGAGAACACCTTCCGCGACCTTTCCAAGGACTTTCTCACCAGTACGACCGCCGAGCTTCTTAACCTCACGGTATACCGCATCCAGAGATCCACCTTCGCAAAATTCCATAGCAAGACTGATAGTGCCAGAGCTATCGTCGACGAAGGCGCCCCAGTATCGACAGATGTGGTCGCTAGCGCAATTCTTATTAAACGACACTTCTCGCACAATCTGTTTCTTGACGTCTGGGTCAGGGTTGGTGGTAATGATCTGGTAGGCACGGGTTAGCATGAGCATTGTAGTGAAGACATGATTCCTACCTTCAAAGCGAAGACCGTCTTTCCACCTTTAAGCTTGCATCTTGTTACAGCGCCACCAGCGCCTTCACCAAGACTGCCGAGCTCCTCAATCAAGCCCTTACTGCTAGCTGCCCTCCAGCCCATGTCGTCGAGATCCTCCACGTCCAAGGGCCGACCCTTCTCCAACGACAGAGCCTCAAGATCTGGTAATGGCTGGCTGCTCGCACCCCTCTGCATGGCCGATCCACCCTCGCTTCCACCTTGTGATATGGCCGAAATAGGGTCTGTTGCTTGGTTGGGTTCTTGTAAAGTCGAAGAGAAGCCCGAACCGTTTTGGTATGATGACGCAGAGCCATTAGCTTGCATCTCGCCAAAGCTGCCGGATCTTGAGTTTGCACTTGCGTCGCTCGAGTTGGCAGAAAGTCCAGTAGATATTTGCAACGGAGGGAGGCCTGATGGCGTCCGGCTCGAGCCCATGGGTGTCGCAAGCTGTAGTCGCGGACGACCGCCTTCTCGGGGAGTCGTGTTCGAGCCCATGGGCGTTGCAAGCTGCAGGCGAGGAGGCTCAGGACGGCCCCCGGCGGGCTGCCCTTCACTTGTACCATTTACGACGGGTCGAGCGTTCGGCGACGGGGGGATCGAGAGGCCCAGTGCGGGTTTGCGAGGTCCGCGGCCACCAGGAACAGGCGCTCGTAGAAGGGGCACGGGCGACGCCATGTTGGGCTGCGGGCTCGAAGTCCCGTCTGCAGAGAAGCCAGGCAGCATTAATGGCTAAGCTGGTCGCAAGAGCGTTCCGCTGTGATATGGTGGCACCACACCCGAGACTTTAGATGCAGCGGGTGTCACTGCAGTTGAGATGCTTGCCTGCTGTGCGAGGAGCACAGCGGACAGCTAGTCAGCCAAATGTGCCAGACTCGAGGCGCGCCCAGATTCCTCAAGGTCGAGGAGGTGTATGTGGTTCCACGCGGATGGTGTGGGTTCCAGCAGGACGGTTCGCTGCCGTGAGCCGAGGAATGCTGACCGACGCGTGCGAGCGAAAAGAAGAAGCTTAGGGGGAAGGTGTGAGGCGGAGCTGTGTCTGTGGTGGGAGTGGGAGACGACTCGACTGGGCAGCGAGTGACGTTGGCGGGCCACGGGTCCTAGGCAGGTGCGGCAGGCAGGCGGCAGGCGCAACTTGGTGCGGGTAGGGCTGCAAGACGTTGATGTCGCTGGACAGGCCTTGCTGGCAGAAGAACTGCAAAGAGCGCGACTAACGGCGGCCAGGCGTGGCTCGCAGGCTGTTTCAGAAAGCCGGGCTCTCTGAGGGGCTCACAGCAACTGTGGAGAGGTGAGCCGGGCGCGTGCTGGACGAGGCTTGCCGAGAAGGGCAAAAAGCACTCAGGCAATCAGTGGTTCCCGGGGTCTTTGACAGCGATTGCGGCTGCTCGCGTGAGCTAATGATTGACAGGCAGACCCCAAAAGCACAGCCGAAGGACAGGACGAATTACTTTATAGCGAGCGTGGGAATGGTGAGGAGGACAGCGACAGTGGGAACAGCTGCAGGAGCATGCGGCGTGGTCGAGCCCCACCACGCATATTCCAGCACGGGACGACACTCGTTGACTAACTTGTCTACAAGCGCTGAGGTAGCCCGCCTTGGGGGCGACTGGCTGAGAACTTGTTTCAGCACTGATTTGCTGCGTACGCAGTCCTCACTTGAGGCCCCAACACAAACGCGGCCTTGTCATTGCCCTTACACTGCCCTCATGTTGCAGCCGGCCTCGACCTTGTATTCCGAGTCAGCCGCAGCTGGCAGCTTCTGACGTCGCTCAGCTCCATCATTGATTGCATCTGGCAGGCTGGAAATCCTCCTTGTGGCCAAGAGCCCGTGAGACCGCCTTTGACTGCGATTCTCGGGGCTGCCAGCTTTGTCTTCGCGGTTCCTCAACCGCGCCTGGGCTTGATGTGACACACCGAGACCCTGATTTGTGCTCGAAGCCCAACCCTCGTGTTGGTCGAACGCTCACACGCTTCGCAGCACCCTTCCACAACGGCTGACGTTGGGGGGGTTTTTTCCTCGCACGATTGCATTCATCGCCAAGCCTGTGGATCGAATTCGAATCTATGTATACGTCGGTTCCCTAACCCTCCATGATGCTGAAAGAAGCTCACTGCAAGATGGCCCTGCATCCGAATCCAGCCATTCGCTACTACCACTCTGAGCACTTGGCATGCACCTTATCTTGGCGATCGTCTAAATGTCCTGTCTCATGAAGCGCTGACGCTCCACCGCGGATGCTTCCCGTTCACGCCCGTCTGCGGCTGCCCCCGCTTCACCGCAAGCGCCCGTTGGCCGCTGAAGGTAATATGCAGGCAAGTCTCACGCATTGTACAACAGGCTGCCACAGCCACTATCAAATGCTATGCTTGTTCAGTAAGGAGCGGTGTGGTCGCAGACAGTTCGACGGCCCCGAGTCGGCTGTCGAAGACCCTGAGAATCATTTCGTTGGATAAAACTAAAGAGCTTCATCGCATCTTAACAGCTCTGAGCAGCTATCTGTCATACTGCAAGTTGTGCAAGAGATACAGAGCAGGTAGTCTGATTGACAGGTCTGTTGGAAAGCAACAAGCCATCCTTGTCTTCGTCCTGAGTGGTCTTATTGCATCGACATGCTGCCGCCTTGTACACCTTCAGCATGGAGATGCGCGATGAATGCTGGTTGTGCATAGAGTTGGTCCATTGCCGATTCGTGCCCGTTCGCAATCAATGCGGCCAGCTTCTCGTAATGCAATCATGCTGCAGTGTGACTGGCAGCAAGTCGACATGTAAGCGGCGAGCTGTGGTCTCATCCACGAATCTTGAAGCAAAGGAAAATGCCGGTGCTTCCACGCAAGAGCGTGCGTGTGCATCAGCGGAACCCTTCATCTGTGCTTCTTGCGCCGAGGATGTTTTAGTCTTCAAGCGCGAGATTTTCTCTATGATGAGAATCATCATGATAATATGTCGGAAGTTTAGACCTGCGCGTGACAAACGGCTGCAGAAGCCTATATTTCAGCTTGACGTAATCGATGTACAGTGCAGAACATATAAAGGCCGTGGGACCATTGTTACTCCAAGGGATCTTTCCTATGAGATTCATGTGCAGGATGGGCTCACATTACTACGGTATGCTCAAGTATGCCTAACCAAGAACTCGGCGCTCGCTGAGGACAGTTGACTATCAAATGGTATCAAGATGGACAAGAAGAGCACCAAGAGATCAACTCACGGGTGCGGTCCCACTCCTAAGCAGCCCGCTCTTCCCCGAGCTCCCACTTGCCCTGCTGTTGGCGCGCGATCGTCCTCCCTCTTTTCTCACACTAGCCAAGATGTCTTTGCCAATATCACTCTTCCCTAACTTGCTGACCAGCGCCGTGTTCTCTTTCTGTAACTCCAGAATCTGCTCTCTCAGCAACTTATTCTCTTGTTCCACAAGCTCCTTCCCCTTCTTGTATTCGTCCCTCTCTCTTTGGGCAGTCGCAAGTTTGTTCTTTTCAGCTTCCTTCTGCTGCTTGGCCAAGAGCTTCCTGGTCTCCTTCTCACGACGCTCTTCGAGTTTCCGAATCTCCTTTGCGTATTTGTCTTCCTGCTTCTGCTTCTCCCTGGCATGCTTTTCAGCAGCCTTCTCTAGCTCTCTTTGACTCTTCTGCGACTCGTTGGCCACAGCAGCCGTCTGCTTTGCAAGATCTGCGTCCAGCTTTTCGCGCATTTGTGCTTTCTTGGCCTCGATCTTGTTCAATTCACGTACATGATGGCTGTCATCATCCACTGGTACAGATACCTCAGACGATGTCGAGGGTGTAGGTATCGACTTGTCAATTGGCAGACCCTGCGGTGCGGAGCTAAATTGCTCTGCCGAGGCGAAGGATTCGACGCTTGAAGCTGTCGAAGAAGAGCTGCTGGATATGTTGCGCTGAAGCTGAGGCATTGGGTTCATAGCGTCCGGGACGTAGGCACCAAGACCACTCACGACATCCTTTAGCTGATCAAGGTAGCCATCGTGCGAAGGCTCTGTCTTCTCGATCGTGTGATGCGAAGCCCTTCGACGTGTCGACGACGGCCTATCCGCTATGCTTGTACCAACTCCCGCACCAAGACCATTGGAATTCTCCAGCGAGTATCGGGGCGGCGCCTCGTCGTTCTGCTGTCGGGCGTCTTTTGTGTTTGCTGGAGCACCCTCGAGCTCTTCGCTAGAGCCGTTGTCGTCTCGCGCGCATGCCCAGTCCAAGAATTTCACGGCATCCGCTACTATGCTGCTGGGGACATTCCTTTCCACCATGAAGCGCGGAATGCCACCTCCGGGGTCGCTGCGTGTAACCATTATCCATTCAACTGGATTTGTCTCTGGGTCGTCATTGCCCTTGAGCGGGATTTCTCTAATCATCTCAATGGACTCGTATTGGCCTAACACCATACCGTTCCGAGGCGGCGCATCGGGATGAGTTACAGGGATAGAGACAACCATCCAGTGTCGTGGTGTTGTGGACTCTACTTTGGAAGCGTCGCTGAGAGCGTTTTCAGAGGTGATGAGCAATGTGATGAATTCTCGCGGTGACGTCGGGCCTGGAAATTGTGCTGATAGCTGGTAGACTGCGCATAATTAGTCCTGATTCTTCTATCATTAGCTGCCGCACGCTCGTACCTTGTAGGTTACCAATGCCGTCCACAGTCATGTCCTCCAATCTCTGGTCTCCACCAATACCTCTGATATTACCTTCGCCAGGGCCGCCTTGCACTTCCAAGCTCTCTGGGAACTCCCTCTGCATCATACGCTTCCATTTTGAGAAGCCCAGGCCCTCGTGGACGCTTGATCGCGCAAACCACGCGCCGTGTCTGTCGTGACCCGCCATTTTATATACGCCCATGCCTGTAGCAGCCTCCTTCTGCCCCAGCTTGACTGGCTTTCCCCATGACTTCTGTAACGCTGCGTGCTCTTTAGCCGGGGGCGGCCTTCGGACGTCCGATATGGTCAGGTCTGCAGCGTTGGTCGCAGGTTGCGAGGCTGTGCGCGTGCGCTGCGCCGATTCATAAGGCGTGCCATTAGGTGGTGGAGGAACAGAATTTGCGATCAGTTCAGCATTGGAAAGGATCTCAGGCAGGAAGCCTTTGAGGTTGTCAGTAGGCACATCGCTAAAATCCTTGGGCCGGAGGCACTCCAGAGCCTTGTGCAGCTCAGCCATGCTGAAGATACTGTAACGCGCGGCTTCGGAAGGTTAGGAAATGTCTTGAAGCGTCTTGAATGGTCTCGAATCTGAGGTGATGACGAAAGTACTTCCAGACACACTTGGCGTAGCGCTCGTGCTTTCCGTGGTACCCGTAGTGGTGAGGCCGATAGCTCACTACGAGTGTTTGGGTCGGCAAGTGACGCGTGATGAAGTCACGATAAATGCAGCAAAAGGCAGACGGGTATCAAACTACGGATTGCTAGGACAAACATGCATATATGGAACTGGGCAGGTTCAGTGTTTCGGATTGCATGGCAGGCACGCGGAAGTGTGCATGAGCGAGGTACCGAATGGCGATTGTTTGCGACGTCATCCCTGCGAACGCGGGGTGCGCCTTCCCCTGCCCATGACCCTGGGCGAATCGGACCCTGACATGTCCACGTTGTTCGCGGCTACGTCACACTAATGCTCGACGTAGCGTTTGTTGCGAGCCTCGCGCATATCAATGCTCAAAAGTACTGCAGGTAGCATATCTTCTGTCTACGTAGATGTACGATGGAAGTGGCCGGACACTAAAAAAGCGTCTTCGTATAAGCGTATCTATACGACGGGCCGACCTCGGGAGTGTCTTGCTTGCTTTGAGCATGTGCCAGTCAATGCTCAAGGTTAGGTATCGAATGTTGATGGCGTGGAGCACGGCAGCTAGGTTTACTTGGTACTGCACCTTGCCAGCTCCGATGAGATATTTGACACTTTTGAAGAATTCAATGATAGAAGTGCAAATACTTAACAGACCCTATTAGCAGCGTAGCCATCATAGAGAGCCTCGCATTTATTTAAATTGCGCTAATTGAGACTGAAGCCCTCCAGTCAAAATGCATTTTTTGCGGATTGTCAAGTGTCTAATCGAAGCTGGCAAGGTAGTACGCATCTCATCAACGAGAACTGTGTCTCTGTTAGGCAAGGAAAGCACAATTCGATTATGAGTTCATCACGCGCTAGGACCCATCCAATCTAGCCATCTATCATTCTAACATTCCGGTACTGTCCTCATAGAGTGATTTAGGACGATGCCTCCTTGGTGTCATCCAGAACACGCAGCTGCTCGACAAGCCAGTCCCTCATCCTCTCACTCTCCTCCACCTTCTGAGGATAGTGGTGACCCATGTCCCATTTCTCAGCTATACTCTTGCCCTCCCCAAGCTCGTAATGGCCGCTGATCATTGCATCGCCCGCCCACTTCCACTCATCCTGCTCACCCTGGATATGCAACACTGGTGCTGAGATCTTCTTGCGCAGCAGCTCCTCCTTCTCTTCTTCACTCTTGCTTGCGATCTCAGGCAGCTTGAGCAAGCTCGGCGGCAGCAGTGGAGGCGGGTAGCTTTCGCATACGCTCAGCGCAAAATGAAAGCTTGCCAGCCAATCCTCACCCTTGCTACCCAGCTCCTTCCTAAGTTGGCTCGCGCGAAGCAGGCCGGCGACGACCTTGGTGCCCTGGCTGAAGCCGATGAGACCGACCACTCGGCCGCCGTTGGTGTTTATGCGCTGTACGGTATCGCGCACCAAGCGCTCGACTTCCTTGCTCAGTTCGGTGGTAGACGTGCCTGCCTTCATGACTTCGATAGTGACCTTTTCAGATGGCGGAAGCCAGCGTGCGAATGGACCACAGCCGTCGAAGAAAGGGAGGATGCCTGGGCCGGCTGGAGAAGGGAAAGGTGCCTCAAGGCTCTCGATCGTGAAGTGGTCTTTCAGAACACGGTTGAGGCGCGCGAGCTGGACGGTATGGATAGTCGCATTACTGCCCGAGCCATGAAAGGCGATGAGTGTGGGCTTGGTGGAATTCCCTGTGCCAGACATGTTGGGTGGTGTTGTACTGCGGGTAAAGAAGGTTGTGGAAGATCCTTCAGCTACCATGCAGCAAGCTGACAATCACAGTCCGGTGTTTGATTTTCGAGGTGCGTAGCGCAGCCTGTTTGAGCACCGCAAAAATTCCTTCTATCGAATTCGGGACAAGTAATATCGCGATAGGTGTGCAAGCTCTTGAGCTGAGCTGTGGGTGCTTCAAATCTTGGATCGATATGCCCCTCTTTGCAGCTCTTTAGCAGTCTACCGACAACCGGTCTACTCAGTCTTCACTTGGAGGTCAGTATCGTCTGCGACCTTGCGAGTGATGGCGAGCGCTACGACAATGTCAAAGAAGCATATGCAGAAGCTTGTGGAACGTAGCGCTGTCGAAGTGAATCGCGCATACCGAGGTGTCGGCCTGACTCGGCGCTAATGCATCACATCATTGGATGGAACATGGTGCAGATCAACTTCATGTTTACACTTTCTTCTCTCATTATCTTATACACAGCAAATCGTGGTGATCGTTCATGATATGCAACGTCCAAAAGGACAAAAGTGCTACACACAACCCCAAGTGACATTCATTCGCACCGTTGCAGCCCATCATTACCGCCAATACAGAATAGGAACGTTGAGGCAAGGAAAGAGGATCGTGATCATGGACCGTTTTGGTCGCTAGGAGACGCCAGTTTACGCCGTGATGCTAGTGAAGGACAAAGGAAATCGTATCGTAAGGCGACAGTGTCTGTGAGTGATTCACGAAAGTCGAAGGCTTGAGATCAAGAACAAACCATCTTGAGTCATCAGACGCAGCCGTCTCAAGCTCTAGTGCGCTTAGGAGTGGCCAAGAAAGCAAGCCTGGACTTGCTCATGGCACTGCCTGGAGTGCGGCGGGGCGTCTTGCTTGCGCTGGCGGTGGCCTTTGCTGGTGTTGATGGAGCAGGAGTGGCCTTGAGCTTCTTAGCACTGCGAGGGTTCTCGGGATGCTCATCATTCTCCTTGTCTGAAGTTTCCTGTAAGGTATCGAGCTTGCGCTTTGTGCTCTCCACGATGGAAGAAGCATCGCTCTTTCGAACCATACGAATGGTACCAGTGGTTGTTGGGCCTGACGAAACTGCGTCAGCTCAAGCATGTTTTCAGGAATCGTATTGGCACTTACCGAAGTTAACAGGTCTGCCAGACTCGAAAGAGAAGCTACGTGATTGACTAGCAGTCTCACCGCCAAATGTCAAGCGACGCGAAGGAGAGGCTGTAGGGGAAGCATCACTCTGTGGCAGCTTAGGATATTCAACACCGGACCCAAGGCTGGGATATACGACAGCGCCGGAAGGAACCTCACTGCCAGCGCGGAACTTCATAGGAGATGGCGATTTGGTGACGTCCTCGGGCGCAGCTCGGAGCAGCGTGCTGTTGCTGAAGTTAACGTGCTTCTTGACAGGCGCAGTTGCTGGGGCTACTGAGGGACCATGATTCCAGGCAGATTCAGGCGGTGGTGACATGTGTGTTCCTGCGGCAACCTTGGCAGGGTCATCAGAGAACTTGCGGCTTGGAGTGCGAAGAATAGAGCGGACTTGTTGCAGGTTCCTCTTCGCCTGATGCATGCTCTCGCGGGCACCATCGCGCAGGGTACGGCTGATGTGTGCTGGGGAGAACAAGGTCCTTGCGGGTGACTGGGGAATTAATGAAGTAGTCTTCGTGACCTTGACAGTCTGTGACTGTGCACGGGCTGCTGAGGATTTAGTAGGTGTCATGAGCCTTGCAGCAAGACGAGGAAGTGCGGTTTGAGAGGTGATTTTCCGCGGCGGGATCGGGGCCTTGGATGAGGATGCTTCTGCGTTGTTGTCATGGGGTGCCGGGCGAGTAGTAGCTGCATCGTCGCCCTCATTGCGCTTGACGCGCTTTGGTGCTGGGGCGTTAGCGTTCTGCTGAGGTGCGACGAGACGGACTGTAGACTGTGCACGGGGCAAGCTAGATCCAGTGAGGTCGACCTTGGACTGGGTGCGCTTGAGCGGTGTCGGCGGGATTCTGCTCAAGGACTCTGCTGCGCCTGTCTTCGGCTGAGGATTCTGTGCCGCAGCTGGCTTTGTGCTGGACTCGGCAAGGTCCATCTTCGACTGTGTACGCTTCAGTGCTGCTGCAGGCTTTGTGGACGACTCCGCAAGGTCCAACTTGGACTGTGTGCGCTTCAGCTTATTAGGCTCTGGCTTGGGCAGGTCAGGTTTTGAGGGTGTCTTCTTTACCCGCCAGGCTGAAGGGTGATTGGCGACGGAGTCCATCTTCTTGAACTGTGCCATATGTACATCGCTGAAGCGTGCCACCTTTCCCTTGGGTTCTGCCTTCTTCCGCGCAGGTGTGACGTCTGCCTTGGATGTGAACTCGTTGGCACCAAAGATAGCACGACCTGGAGTTGCACCAATAACCGGCTCCTTAAGCAAGTTGCGTGTAGTGGGACTGAGTTCACCGAGCTTGGAGGCCTCTGTGACCTTGGAGAAGGGAGATTTGAACTGGAAGCGGAAGGTGCTGGGTGACGAGCCCAACGCGGGTGCGTTGCTCATCGAAGTAGGTGCAGGGGTCTTGGAAGGTGTGCCCGGGGCATGACCTGCTGCCTTTGGCGGGGCAGTGTGCGCACCAAGTGATTGGAAGCCGAGCCAGCGCGCTTCGTCGAGAGGTTTCGCGGTGCTCGCATGATGCAGCGCAGGGTGCATCTCGTCGCCGGCAGGCTTGATGGGCGTGCGATTCGTAGGAGTGTGCATCTCAGTGACAGCAGAAAGCAGCTTAGACGAAGTACTCCTGCTGGACGGGGTCTGCGCTCCCACTGGCTTTGCTGTTGGTAGCTTAGATGTAGACTTGGGTGCAGCTGCGGCTGCGGCAGGCTTTCGGGGAGTGTTGTTGACAGGCTCAGGAAGCTCGCGCACTGATGGTAGCTCCAGCAGGGCGGACTGCTCTTGCTCAGACTGAGCGGTCTCCCAGCTGTCGTTGGAGCCGGCCCTCACTGCTCTATCAGGAGTGGGCGCGGGCTGCACATGGTGAGATCAGTATGTTTGTTTACATTGAAAGAGGGGTCAAGAACGCGCAGGCGTACCTTATGGAGCCTCGCTGAACGACGCGCCATTGTGTGTAGTTGCGACAATGAGATGCGAGTCGTGTCAGTGTAGAACTACGGCGGATTTGGGTAGTCGTGTGTGGGTCGAGATGGTTATATGGCGAGGATGCAAGGCGGCTAACCTGTGTAAACAGTCCGTGCCACGCTGGACCCGCACGACGCAAACCGCTGCGTCATTGGCCGGCTCCATGCAAAGCGCTGGTTAGAGCCGCACCACGGCATCAACGGCGTCGCCAATGTTGTGATCGTAAACACAACATGCAAACAGCTGTCATGTACCGAGCCGCTCCGCTGCTTGTTGATGCGTGTGAGCAGCATGCTGCAGTCGGACCTTGAGGCAGACTTAAGGCGAAGCAAGGGTGTGCAGTTTCCTGTTTGTTTGGAGACACCATAATTATCATGTTACTCTGCTCCAAAGGACCCATCCTGATTTACAACTAGGACATCATTTGATGGCGACTTCATGTCACAGTCGAGCTGCCGCTCACGATCAACCGCATGTACTTGCGCATGTCCAAACTGCATGGGACTCGAACTTCGTAGAGTACGTATATTGTCAGATCGCCTCCAAGTATCAGCTTCCTTCTCTGTACGGTGACGCCTTATCTGGCGCTGCGAACAAGCCTACCACCCCCTGCCACCCTTCTGTGTACCAAACACAGCCCTCGACGGACTTTGTAACCCACCAGCAGCGGCCTCGGCATTCTTTTCAATCTCCTCTTTCTTCCTCTGCTCCTCTTCCTTCTCTTTCCTCCACATCTCCTCGCTCTTCCAGACCATATTTCCAGCGCCACCCCTGCCCTGTTTCGCAACAGGCAGCTCCTGGCCCTCTGGCGTCCACGGTTTGCTCACGTTCGGTGTGGCATTTGTGGGCGGCGCAGTTGAATCCGCAGGCGTTTGGTGTGAGAATGTGCCTTCCTGCTGCAGTGTCTTGGGCTGGAACCAGTTTCCTGCGCCGCCGCGACCCATGTGTGCATAGTCTTGCGATGCGGTGGACGATGTCTGAGGGGCAATGGAGGCTGTGGAGGGTAAATTCGCTGCCTCAATGTCCTGGCTGATTGTTAGACATACGCCAGATATACTTGTAGCTATGGGCATTACCTCTGCAGCCTTCTTGTTCGAAGCAGCCGCTTGCGCAAGGTTGCCTGCTCCGCCTCGGCCGTACATGCTGCAGGGGTGCTACTGTAGTCAAGAATGCGATCGTGTTAAGTCGTCGCGGTCTGTTTCAGACAGTCCCAAGTTCAATCAGAGAAAGGAATGAGTGTAAGGGTTGCGTGGATGGTCGCAGCTGCGACTTCGGGTTCGGCCAGCATGTTCAGGTGGAACGCAGCACCCGATGGCGCGGATGTGAAAGCTGCGTGGGGAAGGCTTGTCTAGACGACGGTCTCACCTTAGCTCGCGTGAAGAATGTGGGGTTGCCATCATCTAAATTGGTCATCGGCCAGACACTTGGCAGGAGATAAGCCCGATGCCGCAAGCAACAGCAGACAGCACATGAGACACGACATGAGTGTTAGATGTATTGTGTTGAACGTTGGGGTAGTCTTTAATTCAGCGCTACTATATCATGTCAAGGTAAAAATCAATGATGAACTGGTCGTTCCTGGTATAATCCTCGTAGAGACCGTATAAACGGAAGAAATAAATCACACAATTCCAGTGCGGCAACAAAACCCTCGCTAACCTGATATGCCGATCAGGCACCTTTATGGTTATACACCGTAACGCCATAAGAACTCCAGACAGCACTTGTTCTTCCCAAATGGAGTGACTTACTCCCGACCTTCTTGTACAGCGCGAAGGACGGGGTAAAGATTGTGCTCGTCCTCGTCCTCAATGGTACGGTGCTCATCCTTGATCTCGTTGCCATCCTCATCAACGTAATCACGGGAGTCAAGACGCTCCTTAAGCCACGCCCTGAGCCTCTCGATCACACGGATGTTCTCAACCCAGGTTTGAGAATCATTGGGTGTCTCTGTAGGAGCATCAGACACAACGCTAGGGGAGCGAAGCGCCGGATCGACCTTAGGAGAGTGGATAGCCAGCTGGTTGACGTCGTGGTGCAGGTTGTCTTGCTCGGAGTTGCGGCGAGACTTGTGCGAGCCGTCAGAACCAGTGTCCATCTCGTCCTCGTCACTGCGTCCAGGTGCAGCCTTCTGAAGCAGGTTGCCAGAGAACCTCCGGCGACCGTCAGCATCAAAAGCAGGCGCAAGACCGGACGAAGGTGCAGCAGCAGACATATCAGACATGGCGCTCACGGATGGAAGCGTGGGGTACATGCTGCTGATAGAAGATCTTGATGTGGGAGAGACACCGCTGGAGGAGTGTGTGGCACCGGGCGAGTGCTGGGAGCTGTAAGACAAGACGCTGGAAGCTGGGGTCAGAGCCGGTGTGTCGTTGGCGGCAGCAGTAGCGTGGGAAGACTGGGAGTGGCTGCTCGACAGGCCGGGTGGCGACTGGCTTGAGCGGTAGCCGGCTCCAGTGTGGACGTAGTGAGCTCCAGCTTGTTGGACACCAGCCGCTGCGGCGTGATTGGGGTTCTCATAAACTGTGCTCTGAAGCTGCTCCAAGAATTGATCAATGTTCAGAAGGTCGCTCTTGGTTCTCAAGTTAGGCAATGGCAGTGAGTAAGGGTGGTGCATTGGCGGATGCGAGGCCTGAGCGACCATGGTGCCACCGTGGCCATACTCGGACATACCGGGAGATTGGTAGCCACCAAGAACGGGGAGCTGGACGCCTTGGAGACCCATCAGGCGCTGGCCGACGTCGTAGTAGGTGGAAGGGTCAATGGCACGGCGCTTGGCATCGCCGAAGAACTCATTGAGAGCATCGTAAGCCGCACGCTTACGGATCTCGTAGTCGTTGGTCAATTGCTGGGTCTGGTTGACGGCATAGTAAACGGGGCCATAGGCGGAGTTCTGGGGAGGGCCTCCATAGAATCCGGCGGGGGCACCGTTAGGGTGCTGCTGGCCGTAGCCTCCATTACCTCCAAGGGCACCTTCAGGGTACTGATATCCGCTGGCTGTAGCGGCAAGCGCCTGCAAGTCAGCAACGACTGCGACACGGGTTAGATACAGAAGGAGAAACATTCGAGATAGAGGTACTCACGCTTACCACTCTGACCAGGGTAGCCTCCCGCGCCGTGGGGTCCACCACGGTTAGGCTCAGGGGAGCGAAGCAACACGGAGTCATCGGCGTGAGTCTTGACGTGCTTCTTCAGATCTTGGGGTCGCTTGAATGCCTTGCCGCAGAAGTCGCACTTGTGCGGCTTCAAGGGAACGTGAACACGAATGTGAGAAGTAATGTGATCACGCTTTACAGTCGTAGTTCGGCAGTTTCCCCACTGGCAGGTCAAGTTCAAGTTGTTGGTGCTCTTACGACCAACATGGCGCTCACAGACGTGGTCCTGGTTGATGTTAGTTGTCGGTGTAACAGTCGCGGGCAGCCGGATGTGACTTACGTAAAGCTGCTCAGCAGACGGCAGACGCTCACCGCAAGCTTGCCACTGGCAAGTGAGGGAGTCGCCGCTGGAATTTGCAACAGACGCAGGTGTGGGCGCGTTCTGTTGTGTGGGAGTGCCCATAGGCTGCTGCTGTGGTGTTGTGGCCGCAGCTGGCACGGGTGCTTGCGCTTCGCTCGTCATGCTTGGCAGCAGAGATGCGATTTGGCTCTGTAGTGAAGACACGATGATTGATGGCGCGAACGTATCTCGTTCAGCGCAAGAGAATGAGTGAAGTTGAAAGGAAACGCTTGTGCTGGGATCAAGTCCTTGGGGGTGCTGTAATATTGTGGAGGAGGAGAAGGCGCCGAGCTTTGAGCATCAAGACGGGGGCCACGGCAGATTATGAGAAAGAGCGTCCGCAGCGGAATCCAAGAAAATCTTGCGCGGCGCCCAGATGGCGAATCACTGGTTATGCGCCAAGGGCGCTAGCTCTTAGCTCACTTGGCTAACCTTGCCCTTTCCAGCGCTGCGACAGCACTCAATCTGAGTCCGGTCCTGCGGCCGCACTGCCCGAATGCCCATTCGGCGCGTGTGGTGAGCACGTTTCCAAGGTCAAGCAGTCATCTGCGAGTGCCACAGACTTGCAGTCCATGAGCTGGTCAGGGCGTGCAGCCATGTTGGCAAGTCATTTCGAGCGGAATTTCTTGGTCGTTCATCGTCTTGGTCTCTGCCTCTTGGCCGGGCGGAAGTCTTGTCGCCGACACGTTGAGTGTCGCGCCTTCCAGACGACGCAGGCCGTGTCGCAATCAGCGAGCCCATCGACTGCGACAAGGAACGATCCTCGCGCTTTCCAGAAGAGGGAGGTGGTCGTTTCCCTTGACTCAACAGTCGATACGTCCTCGGACACCATCGACTACCGTTTTCCATTGTCCACATTGCAGTGCCTTTAGCTAAGCGTTCCAATAATTGCCACCGAACACATTCGCTGCCTTTGCGTTGGGAAGATTGCTGAGAAGGTGAAAAGCGATCTGTGTGTTGTGCTGAGGGGCTGGAGGGTAAGAACGCCCGCGTAGCCCCAGTGCATTCGACAACTATGCACACGCATGGTTCGAGGCGATAATATGTGCTCGTGCTTCAGGTTGAGTGCATCCATCAGAGTGTCTGGGCGAGCTGGTGAACCGAACTTAACTGCCAGTGCCATGATCCCGCTCGTCTTGGCCAGTTCTCCGCAAATTGCCAAGTGCCCAGACTCCTGATTTCTTGTCGTCTCCAGCCAAGACCTGAGCGAATTTCAGTCATCGAGGCTGTGCAAATCCAGGAGAGCACGCATGGCCGGCATGCAGCTCTTTATTCGCTGATTGCGTTGAGGGCTGGTACACCGAATTATGGGTCAACTCAGCGCGTCTTTGCTCGCCACTGCAAACAGTTGGCTGCGCCTGTCTACGTGCGAGCTCTTCCAGAGCGCAATTACACAGCCCCGTCTCAGTTCGACACCGTGTCAGATGTGAATCTGCTGCGACAGCTTGGTCTGTCGGTGCGATATACCTTAATCGCCTTGACCGTAGCGACTTCAGGGCATGACAATTTCCCGACACGCAGCAACATCCTCACATCAGTAGCGAAACTAATATCGCACGAGCGTATTCAGACGATTGCGTGGCTATACAAGTGGCGCATTGGTGTCGCCGTAACCATACTTTTCCCTCCCATGTCGCAGCGACATCCCAGGGCACCACTCAGACGAAATGGAAGAGACAGCGGAAGCAGGATGAAATCATACCTTGGCAATACCAAATTGCCATTTGTAACAATGGAAATACACTCTCGCTATTGATATTTGCAATCTTGTCTAGTGGCTAACCAAACATTCATTTACCAACCGTACGTGAACAGCTTCAAAATCTGGGTCTGTTGATGGCGTGTCGAGCCACATGTATTAGTGGCATCGCCACGGCACCGTGTGAGGAGGTTGTACAAAGACAGATCCCTTGGACAAGAGGGCTTAAATGATACAATCCAAAATGGTGGACGCTTAGTGCGTGTGGTGCGACCTTGCCCGAGCCTGTTGTCTTGTCCCGCATTCTCCGCATCACCCAAGACTTGGACGGGACGAGCGGAACTCTGCCAAGCGTCAAAGACATAAGCAGTAGTAAGGCGACTTTTGAAGTGCGCGGACACCGAGCACTTCCCTTACACCGCGACGCGTACATACAGTCTGCTGCAACGTGGATTTCTCAAACCGAAACTCCAAGCAAGATCGCACGGCAATCTGACGATTTGAATGTGCTCTGACCACGACATCATCGAAAGACACCCAGCCGGCTGTCGGCAGAGCTTTCAGCTGTAGAACTTGATTCTGACACCATCGACGGACATTGCCATGTGCAGAACACAGATGTGTGGAACTTTGCTTGGTGCTCTAAGGGACTCCGCTCTGCGCCAGCCTGGTCCAGAACACGCAGCTCACCACTCTCTCAATATGCCCGTACCTGCAGAAGCACGATGACGATAGAGGCTTGTTACTTGCTCTCCAGGACACATGGCATCGCCGTCTTTCGGGTGTCGGAACTTCAAGATAATAGGCGTGCCCTGAGCAGTCAGAGGTGAGGGGCGTCATCGTGTTCAGTTGTACTCTGGCGCAGACTGTCCGCATACATCAAGATTCATTCAGCCAGCATCGCGCTTTCGTGTTGTACTGCACCTTGCTAGCTCTGATAAGACACTTGGCGAGATGCACAAAACTGCATCTTGACATCAGGGCTTTATTTCTAGTTACCGTGATTCAAATAAATCAAAGGCTCTCTACGTTAGCCGCGTTGCTAATTAGTCTTCTTAAGTATCTGCTCTTACAACTTTGGAACTCAAATGTGTCAAGTGTCTCGTCAGAGCTGGCAAGGTGCAGTGCATCTTTCTAACGGTGGTTGGAGGAAGGCACACTCTGTAGGTTGATCTGTAATGCTGACAAGTACAGCATCTTGACAGCTCCGAGTGTCGGCCGGACGTGAAGTCAGGCGTCGAAAAGGCAGCCCTTTGATCGGAGGCATTCAAGACTGATAATGCAGAACTTGACTTCTTACAGCTCTTGAGATAGTTAAACAATTGATTTGTCAGTTGATCCTATCGCTCTCTTTTAACTGAATCCATTGTGATTGCCGAACGGGAACTACAGCTGGCGAGGCGCTGCCTTATACTTTGAGAATCTAAGAGGACCTAAATGAATCATGTATATATGTGTAGAGCTACTGAGCTAGCTAGTGTGAGGCACCACTTATGAACCTCGATGTAGGGGCCACCAGGTACGTGGCAAGTGCCCCGGCATAAAAATCGACATCCTGTCAAATTTTTGGTCACGCTCACGCTACTTTGTAGGCTTCAGCATCCATAGCCGCCAAACTCCGCTTTGCGATTTAGGTATGTTGGCAAACTGCTTGAGCCTCCTGCGGGATGCAAGCTACTCGAAAGGCGGCGCTTTGATCGGAGGCCCTCAGGGCTAATTGGCGCTGATCTCTAGATATTATGATTCTTAAGAAGACTACGCGTATTATCAGTCCAGTTTGGTTCTTAGGCCTCATGGATTGAATCCATCAAACGTGCCGAACGGTTACTCAGTACTGGCAAGGTGCTACATGTAGACCCTCCCAGGTCCTCTCACACCGTGTTCTTCCTTTTGCTCTTCTTTCTTGAAGTATCACGGTTCCAGCATGTACAACTGCTACCGGAATTGTAGCAGATCATCCCTGCCGCTGGGCCTGATGAGTGGACTGAAGTGCAAGCCCAAGCGAACTCCTCCTTCTTGTATTCCTTGTTCGGCTCCAGAAATGTGGCCATTTCAGGCGTCTGATGGCCTTCCTGCACCAGGCTGTTTGACTTCCTCCTTGGTCTGATGGCAAGAGGGTCTCTTTTGAAGAGATAAAAGACCTTCTTGTTGCCCTCACAACTCTTCCATTTCCTCTCAGCCTTGTTGCCGGTAACAGGAAGAGGTTGTTGTGTATCCCAGCCCGCGCCTTTGGGCATAGGGATCCAAATGGCGAGCTTATCGAATTCCCGGGCGCGGTTCTGGTCATCGTTGATCGGGGCGGCGGGGGTGAGGGCGGGGGCGGGGGCAGGAATGTCCTGCAGCGGTGAGGCTACCCGGTAACCATTCGAGAAGAGAATGATGCGAGCTTGTCTGATGTGTTCGTCAATGTCGTCATCCCGGCCATCTCCAGTCGCTGGAGATGTGGACAAGGTGCTTGGAATGTCGGGGTTTCCGGCTTCGAGCCACTTGCCAAAGGTGCTGTCATTCAAGGCCTTCTTGAAATTCTTCCTTGTCAGCACGACCGGGGGTCCTACCTCGCGCACGACCGTGGCCAATGTCTGCGGCTTCATCACCGTCTCATTCCAAGTGTGGGTGGTGAAGCTTGGGAGTGTGGCCAAACCCGGGTCCTGGCCATTCTCTTGCGCAGACTTGTGAAGATGCAGCTGGATCTCCCCGATGAAATACTGCACAGCTTCGGCAGAGCGTGAACTGAAGGATGTAGGCTTGTCTCCAGCTTCCGGATTCAGGCAGTGATACACGAAAGCTGCCATAGTGTCTAGTTGTCTCTGAGTCTGGAACGTTGGTGTTAGAGTCTCGTAGGCTGCGTCCATACACCACACCTTGCCAGCTCTGAGTGGTTACTAGGCATAACGCAAGATACTGAAGGCCCTCAAGGCTGATCGGCGCAGACTTCTAAGAACTATAGCTTTTGAGATGGCTACGCAGTTAATCAGTCCTCTGACCCTTGTGCGCTCTTCTACTTGAATCCTTCAAAGCTAGCTGAGTCCTTCAATCTTGTTGAATGGCCATTCGGATCTGGTAAGGTGCTGTAAGGTGTGACATCGGTGAGACGTGGCAGAGGTCAGGCGTAATAGATGTCAGGCGTCAGGCGTCAGGCGTCGGGCGTCGGGCATGGCAGAGGTGAGTGGCTGACCGCCTGGCCTTTGGTGCGAATAGCGGTGGCACACTCACCTTGCCGGGAAGGTTGGAAATGGATCACAGTACTTGGCATTCGATATACATCAAAGGACAATGTCTGTGTATGAGAGGTTTCCGGCAGCCAGCACTGAGTGTCGTAAGATCATATCATCGACTGGGGCTCCTCCGGGTATGTTGACTTTGAAGGCTTTTAGACATATGTCGCCCTCAATGTCCTCCTCGTGGATCATACCGGGTTCTGATGGGTTGACTCTGGTGTCAGTGTTTCTTTGACGGTCAGGTGGGCCGGATTTGTAGATGGTGTCGATGCCACCGTCTACATTCATGGGAAACGCAGGACACGCAGATCTTCATGGCTTTGTCGACTGCCGGGTATTGCATCAAGAATTCGCTTCCATGCGGGACCATTGAGGCGCTCTTTGGAAGTCCTCGTTGTCCATGGTACATGTCCCATACTTGGTCAACTGTGTCACTCTCGACGTCCGAATCCGGCACGTCTTTTGGTGGAAGAGCTCACATACATGTACTCATAGTTACCGGGTTGGGTCTTGGTAGACGAGTTTGGTATCATTGAAACGGCAGTGTTATGAGACAGGTGCACTGCCGGGATCACAGCCCTCGATATCATTGCAGTGCGCTCGCGACCTTCTTCTTTTTCGCTTCGGTCAAATCGCAGTATCCTTGAGGGTCCGAAAAACAACTGAATACCTCGCAATCATCTCAAGCTTGCAAGTGCATTTCCCTGATTGCAACTAGCTAGGTAGGTTTATGAAGCGTGAATGTGTATAAATAGAAAGCTATGTGACGCTCCCAAGAACCCGGAAGCCCGAGTTCAGGAACATTGATCAATCAATTCCTTTACAGGAGGCCCAGCCTATCGTCCTTCGTTGGAAATTCTATGTGTACCCGGCTCCATGCATTTCAATTAGCTCCCGACCCAACTCCCCTAACTCCAAAATCGAAGCAAAACTTTTCCAGAGCCCTCGCTCCAGCCTGGCTAACCCGGCAAATCAATCAAATTGCGAAATACGCCGAAAATCATGCCGGGTTCAAATTGCGGCAGCTAGTAAGAAGGCAAACGCACGAAACCTTCGAAATATCGTTCAGTCCGGATCAGAGCTGCTCGTACTCCTCTTCGGAAGCCTCCTTCCCGGCTTTGTCCTTGTCTTCAGACACCCATCTGGCGACGATGGCATCGATGTCTTCGGTGTCAGACTCCTGCTATGGCTTCATGTTGCCACTGTCGCCCGGGTTCGTGGAGGTCTTCTGCTGTTTGCATGGGCGTGTCGACTTGGGGGCTTTTCGGCGGCGCTTGGTAGTTTCCTTGACCGAATCCTCCTCTCGCTCATCCAGGATCTTGTTGATATCCTCTTCGCTCCGCCAGGGCTTACCGAACATCTGTGCCCGGGAAAGCGTCTAAAACCCTGTGCGAATAGGATCGTACTTAGCGAACGATTTCTTGACCCCCCTCGTGTCCTTGGAGTCCTCAATCAGCCTGAGAGTGCCAAATTTGTCAATCGCAAAGTTCTTGTCGATCTGGGCAATCTTCACACCTGCCGGAATGAAGAAGTCCATAGTCTTGCATCCTTTCTTTCTTGATGTATCACAGTTCCAACAGGTAGAACTGCTACCGGAATTGTAGCAAACCATACCTGCCGCTGGGCCAGTGGAGTGGGTTGAGGAGCATACCCAGGCAAACTCCTCCTCCTGATGTAAGTGTTCACTTCGAGGAGGTTTCGAGCCAGCTCAAGAGACACAGCAACTTGTTGGGCCCAAGTAGCCACTCGATAATTTTGAAGGATACAAATAGAAGCGCGCGTAAAGATTTGAGGACTGGTTGACTGCGAAGCCATCTTGAGAATTATAACTTTTTAGAGCTCTGCACTATCAGCCTTGAAGGCCTTCAGTATTCTGCATCGCGCCCAGTGGCCGCTCGGAGCTGGCAAGGCGTTTTAGGCTCAAAGTTTGGGTCCGTGTTGCCTTCGCCCTCCAACAGGTGAAAGTCTTGTAGTTGGACCTTGACATTGAAACTGAGGCCCATAGTGACCATGTCTTGCTGATGCTCAAGGAAATAGAAGTCCAGCACTGATTCCAATCTGCCGGCGTGTTGCTGTCGTTCCTCTTTGGAGTCGCAGCTGGCAAGCGCCTTCAGGTGCTCGGTCACGAACTGGTTCATAACTCCGGCTTGACAGCCTAGAGTCTCCAGGGCTGTCTTTATGTCGGAGCGGTGGGCCACGCCTTCTGTGGGCTGTAGCTTTTTGCGTGGGATTTGATCCTTTGACCGGGCTGCTGCATTTGTCTCATCTCCTCGTTTCGGCTTTGACGCGGGCGCTATTGCGGAGGATTGTCGTGATGCTGAGCTCTGCCGGGGCCGCGGTTGTCTAGTTGTCTGTAAGTCTGTGCCCGCCTTCCAGGGTTGAGTAGCTGTACCTGTGGGGACGTGTGGTTGCAAAGCAATGGGGTGGAGGTGTGCTGGGCGTATTTATATAGCCCTTGGTTGGGTTGCGTCCGAAGTGAGAGGTAAGTAAGTGAGTGCTGCGTGTGGTACCGGTGGATCAGTTCTCAGCCTGAGGGCTGAGTCCCTTTACCTGTCGTTCGTCCTGACAGAATTTGGCGGGATCTTCGCAGGTGGTGATGCCAACTCCCGGCCATGTGTGGGGGTTCTATCGTCTCATTATGCCATGCCACAGTGAGCACAAGCACCAGTCCCGGCGCTGTGTGGGGATTCTGTCGTCTCATTATGCCGTGCCACAGTGAGGATAAACGCCAGTTCTGGCTACGAACCGTGGTGCGATATAAGGGATTTGACTGATGTAAGAGGAAAAGACGAATGGTATGCATGCAGTAGTCTAGACTTTGCCGAGAAAACGCTTCGGTCGCCTGACCAGCCTTTTCAACCTCGGCCTCTCTTGTTCAGTCTCAGCGATGCCTTATCTCCGGTTTCTAGAGTTTGTGTCGTTGTCGCAGCCGGGATTCGACCAATGGGATGAGACTCGTCTTGCATGCTTCATGGCGGGGCAGGTCAGTCCATTTAACGAGGCACCTCGTTTCCCCCGTCTTGATGTTCGCTTGACGCTTCACAAGACAAAAGGTGATAGTTTGACAGTCTTTGGAGCGCCCTCTTCCTAAGGGGTCAGCCGGAGGATTGTAGCCTTTTGTGTATTTAGCAGAGCCACAAGAATGCTCACGAAAAAAGTTAATAGTTTACCAGTCTTTTAGAGCGCTCTCTTCCTTCTTCCTAAGGGGCCAGCCGGATGATCGTAGCCTTTGGTGTGTTTAGCGGAGCCACAAGAATGCTCAGGCATACGTAGCGACAAGGTAAAGAAAAGCTTCAAATAACCGATTTAAACGCAAGCAAGATTAAAGTCCTCGAGGATCAGACCTCCCGGTCGTTGGATATCATGGCAAGATAATGCATTGCAAATTGGGAGCGGGACAACCGAGAAAGCCGGAGGGTGGTTTTCGTAGGACTTCGGTACTTCGTAGCATGAAGGTGTAATTCTCTATAGGAGATGCCCTGTGCGGGCACTAATCAATCACCAGAAACCAGTTCCTTCAGGTGATCCGCACGCTATTCTAGCAAGATAATGTATTTTAGATTGGAAGCGCCGCAACTGAGAAAGCCGGGGGAACAGTGTTCCAGGTTGCAAGGCTCTTCCACGACTTCCCTGCTGTATTGTTCTTTGCTATAGTTTAGGCATGCTGTATCAAAATTCAAGATCCAGCAATGCACTCTGCAGTTGCAATGTATTCTTTGCCCAGCATAATGTTTAGTTTGAGGTGGCTCACCATGGAGGCCCCGGTCCGTCACAGTGTTAGGCAGGATTGCCAATTTGTCAATCAACTTATTCTCCACACCAAATGCGAATGTTTTCCTTTTTATTGCACCGGGAGGACGATTGGGTGCAATTGGCTTGACGAGGAATGGCTTTATCACGATGGGCTCGTTGTTCGCTGTCGGCCGGGGCTTACCGTATATGGGCACGCATTCAGTTTTGGGAAGGAAGCGTAGCATTACATGCACAAGTTGGACTTGTGGCATGTCTCATTGGTTATCGTCATCGAGATTGTCCCGGTTATTCTGTTCTGCTGCTCACTTTGACGGGCCATAGTCTTTATTGTCTTGAGGATTATCGTTCGCATTGTCGCGCGGTAAGCCGGAATCTTGGTTACCATACTCACCCTATTGATGTTCGTTATGTTTGTCGGTTGAGGCCCTTGCGCCCTACTCACGTTGCTGCCTACATTTGTAGATGGCTTGGTCTTGTCGGTCTTTGCCTTCGGGGCAGTCTAGGTTCCGGCCGCGGCGGTGGTTTGACTTCTTTGAGGCGCAATCGTTCGGCTGGCTTTGATTAATATTCTGCACGATCGTGATTTTTCGTGCTAGCCTTGCTTCATGTTATCAAAAGAGCGAATCTGTACAACGTTCGGTGATTGTCATCATCGTCTATGCCCAGCCGGAGTGTTGTGACGATGGTAAGGCTCATGAGGTCTTGCCAAGTGTTATCATGCGCACTCAAAGCTCCATTCTCAGACCCCACCAACGAGTTAGCCAGTCGCAGCATGACCATGCGATACAAAGGGCAGGATTTGTGCAAGCCGGATGCCAATTAGGTCTTCTGCGTTGCCATTAGTCCCTACCAAACCACATCATAGCTAAGTCCCGGCAGCGTGTCTTAAGTCACGTTCCTTCGTGCCAAGTTTACGAAGTCTCGGATATGACGAGAGAGTAGAAGTGAGTGTGGGAGCGTGTTGTACGGGGCGTTGTGAAAGGCGGTGAGAAAGGCGATGAGACGTGTTGGCAGGTCCCATGCCTCTCACTCTCTCACTTGGCTCGACTCCGCAGGGGGCAGATTCGCCGCCTAGCCGGGGCCAGCACGCTGGGGATTGGATTCACGGAATATCGTGAGAAAATTTGGCGTAGTGGCGAGCCGGGAGTTGTCGACGCGCCTCTGGTCTCAGATCCTGTGTGTTTGAGTACCTATGTAAACCACGAATGACCGAAACAATGTAGATGTCAGATGCTGGGGTCGAGAAGTGGTAACCCGGTGATCCCCGACTCCATGATTGCTAGCGGCCTGGCATTGACTATTCACCAAGCATGCTGGGTTGTGATCAACATATATTTTGACAAGTCTGGGCTGGAGATCCAAGCTCTATATTGCCAATTACGTGCTCTACTTACCCTAAGACTCTCAAAGAGCACCTCGAGCATCTGTGCGGCTTTTTAGCCCGGGTCGCGAGACTTTGGTGCTGCATTGGTCGATGAGAGAATGATGGCCCTGCGAGGTAAGTGTTCTATTGGAGCTGGCAAGGCATTGAAGGCCTTGAAGACTCGATGGTGCAGACTTCAAAAAACAACAGGTTTTAAGATGGCTATATAGTTAAATGGTCCGCTAGATCTAAGGGCCCTCTTCAGTTGAATCCTTCAAAACCGTCGAGTGGCCACTCGGAGCCGGTAAGGTGCTGGAACCACCCATCTTCACCACCCAAATGTCTCATCATACCAATACACGTCGTGTCCCTTCTTCACATAGACCTCAACGCTCCTCTTCAGATCCTCCGTCAACCGCTTCGGCCCGCAGCACAGCACCGCGGTGCGCATCCCCCGGCTGAACACCTCGTCCACGACCTCGCTCATGCGCGGCCGTCCACTCTTCACCGTCATGCCCTTACGCGGACGCTCCATCTCCTCCTCCATACTCAGCAGCTGCTCGTTCTCCTGCATCTCGAACTGCTCGCCCTCCTCGTCGTCGTCACCAACAGCAAACGCCCCCGCCGCAGCGGCAGTCGCCGATCCAGCACCCCCGTGCGCGCTGCTTGACGGCCGCGTGACGTAGACCTCAACCGTGCACGCCTTGTTCAGCAGCCCGCTGCTAACAGCCTCCTCTCTCTGCTCATCGCGCGCAGAAGGCTCGCTCTCGCCCGCGCCGGTGTCTGGGAACGCCCACTGGGTGTCTGCCAGCTTCTGGACTGCCCAGATGCAGCGGACTTGGGTGGCGCCCGGGGTGGAGTCGTGGTACTCTGCGATGGCGCGGTAGATGGGCATGATGAATGTCGCGCCGACGCCGCCGGCGACGAGGAGGACCTTGTCGAACTCGGTCAGGTCTGGGAGCCGGTTTGAAGCGCCGTAGGGGCCTTCGAGGGCGAAGGGCAAGATGGGTACGTCACCCCCTGCAGTGGGGAGCATGGGCAGCCCGCTCCCGCCTTTTGCGAGTTTTTGGGCGAGGAGAGAGAGGTGTGCGGTGTTGCCGTTTAGTGTGCGGGCGATGAGGAGGAGCTCGCGGTCTACGGAGGGGAGCGAGGCGATGGTGAAGGGGTTGGATTTGTTGGCCAGGAGCCATTGTTGGTAGTACGAGGGGGCTTTGGCGCTGCCCCATGGACGGGTCAGGTAGACGTGCTGGCCTGGGTGCCATTGTAGGGCTTTGTGGTTGTCTGGGAGGGGGATACGGATCTGCACGAGGTTTGTGCCGGGGAGGAGGCGGATGGTGCCTTGGTACATTTTCATGCGGATGGCGCGGAGGATGAGGTGGAGGCATTCTACTACGATGATCTGGTAGACGTAGATGCGGATGTGGGAGACATGCAGGTACATCGGGGCGATGATGAAGTTGGCGATGGCGATGTGCGAGATGTAGAAGACGCGGTAGTTTCTCCTTCGCACAAAGGCGAGGGCGGTTGTGCTGATGGCAGCGAACAGGATGAGCGTGGTGATGCCCCATATGACATCCCAGTCCTTGATGCGTTTTGCAAGGAAACCAGACATGGCGAAGAAGACGAAGTAGAAGACGGCGTGCAGGATGAAGAGAAAGTATACAATGCGGCCGAGGACTTGGTGAGCGGCTTTGAGCTGCTCGTGCGAGAGGCGCGTAATCCATTGGACTGGTGAGTATGGCGCACGCATGGCCAGAAGATAATGCAGGGGCAACTGTGAGGCGCCAATCTGGCCAAAACGCTTTGTGAGGTGAAGGTAATCTGGACGGTCAGCTCACGACAATAGTAATGACAGAACGAGTTCCTTACCGGGCGAGGTGTTTATGAAACATAGGTACAGTAGCCAGACAGTCCAAATGGTCCCGCCAATCCACTCCCCTCTCGTACCCCAATCCCATCTTGAGATGACATCCTTCTGCATCCACCATGCTACCCTAGCATAGCGACTGTGCAGATTCTTCAGCCAGCCCAGGGTGTTTTGCCGACTCTTATTGAATGAAGGAGACTTTGGCTGCTCATAACGCATGCCTTTGGTGATGATCCACCTGATGCCGAACGACATTTGAAACAGAGCAAAGACGACCAGAACAGACCACTGAGCGGCGAAACCATAGTAGTCAAGATTCTCGCGACGCAGATGCTTCTGCTCGTCGTTCAGGGGCTCAAACGAGTACCCAAAAGCCCAGTAGGATTTCGACTGGACTTCATGGTGTCCTTCGTGGCGCCGGAAGAGATCCATGGTGAGTTCAGGAGCACACACACTGCTTCAAGGAGAAGAGATGCAGCGGGGCACCAGTATGCGCAACACAAGACCGCAATGCTTGAGGCACTGGGTAGCACACTAGGCAGGTGACTGGCGGCCGCGATAATTATAGGTATGGGCAAGAAGTGCAGCTTAGCTGTTAGTGAGATGGCGCAAGATGCATGGAGCTGACAGAAGTAGCCTGTGCTCGGACTGGGACGGACACGATAGCGCCGGAAGCTGTCAAAACTTGCTCATCAACCAGCAGGATCCATCGCACAATGTCAGATTGCCTACTGGTGCACCGAGTCGTCTTTGTCCCTCTCAGAACGCATCGGTTGTGGAGGGGAGCATGTGTGCCAGATCAATAGTAGTGCGCCTATTGAGGGTGCCAGTGCTGCGTTCCCCGTTGGTCAGCTAGCGCCGTCATCGACCCCAGTTCCAGTGCTTCGTATCAGCCCCGCCAACCCGCCAATCGCAGCCAGTGGACCCTGCATCCATTCCATCCGCCGTGTTGCTGTACGCAACTGCTTTCGGTCTGTCTTGCTTCTGTTGATCAACAGTGACAGCAATTCACCCGGCATGTCTTCAAAGGCCACCCCACTCTGGCTCGATTGTGTCCGTATGCGCTTGCGCCTCTGCCCGCGCCTGTATTGACGACATCCAGGATACCGGCCATGATGTAGGCTAGTCCACTGCCGCAATGCCTTCGCTCGCTCGCTCACTGTGCACCACAGGACGCATACGCCCTCCTCCTCTGTGCCCACGATCCGCGCATTGAGCTCCTCGGCGTGAGCACCGTCCACGGTAACGCAGCCCTCGACCAGACCACCTTCAATACACGAGCCATACTGGAAGCTCTGGGACGACGTGACGTGAAGGTCTACTCGGGCGCTGCAAAGCCAATCGTGCGCGATGCAGTCCACGCCGCCGATATTCACGGTGAGAGCGGTCTCGACGGTGTGACGCTGCTACCGCAGCCCGTCGAGCCTGCTGCGACCGATGTCGACCACCTCGAGGCCATGTACCGCGCTCTGATTGCGACTCCACCTAATACGGCCTGGCTGGTCTCCACAGGCACTCTGACCAACATTGGTTTGCTATTCCAGAAGTACACCGACCTGGCCGCCCATATCAAGGGCCTCAGCATCATGGGTGGTGCTGTGGGGAATAACTTCACTGATGCTCCCATGGGCAAGGTCAAGGGCGAGGGAGAGCGCTTTGGCAACTGGACTGCCTATGCTGAGTTCAACGTAAGTGGCTGCTGAGGTGCACAGGAGGATATTGCTGACCGCCATAGATCTACTGCGACCCAGAGGCGTCTGACTTCATCTTCTCACATCCCGTCCTCCGCCCGAAGACGACACTGATTCCTCTGGACCTCACCCACAAGGTCCTTGGCACACAGCCTGTCCGCCAGATGCTTCTATATGGGCAGAGAGTTGGGTTTGACGTAGACACAACAAGGGTACCATCTGCCCTGCGCGCCTTATTCGCCCAGATCATGTCCTTCTTCGCCGGTACTTATGCCGAAGTCTTCTCCATTACTGCAGGACCACCCTTGCACGACCCTCTAGCTGTCGCTGCCGCCATCTATCCCGAGATCTTTGACGATCGAGGTGGCGAGCGCTTCCGAGTCGACATCGTCACAGAGGGCGTCCACTCCGCCAACCAGTCTGAAGTAGGAGAACTCGGTAGAACAAAAGTATCCGCACTTCAGCCAGGCGAGGGCGGCTGCAGAATACCAAGGGGCGTTGACCTCGACAAGTTCTGGGGGCTCACCGAGGACGCTCTCAAGCGTGCAGACGCTGTTAGTCCAATGCCACAAATCTCCCGTGAAGACCTGGAAAAGGACGGCGTCTTTGTTGGCATCGATTGAGTGAGCGGGCCTTCTGATCATGTTGCCGCCGCCACCGCATTTCTTCCTTCTCGTCTCATAGGTATAGACATCAATAGAAGCAGCCACCTGCACTCCTTGCTTGCCATCTTAGCCATGTAAAAGAGCCGCAGTCTTCGAGAAAGTCCGCAATTAGCCGTTTATCCATCTAGCGCATCGCGAGTCGTTCACAATCCCGAAGTTCGCTCTTCGTCCGTCCAGGGCCAGGATCAATCCAATAATGCGCTAACCTCCGCGCGGAGTGACGGAGATTTGCGGGGTAGTCTTTGCTGCTCATCTTTAACCGAATGCTTGTGATGCTTGTCCGTCGTGGCAATTCCTATCCTTGTGAACATCACAGCATTACTTACTGTGTGTATATATCTTGAGATATAGCGGCCTCACCTGTTACGAGGCGTATGTGAGCATTATTCCCACTTGCAGCTTACAGCTTTTGGTATGCCGCGGTCGACCTGCAAAGCGGAAACGAGGTTGTACCCCGGATATATTCAACGAGCCTATGTCGACACACCAGGAACAACCGCGCCCAGCTTACTCCAACTAGTATAGTCAGATGCATACTATGGTCGTTTTCCAATTTTGAGCCCCTGTACATTGCTCACACGGCAATGATCTTCTGGTCGCCTGGCCTGGTGCCTGGGTCGCGGTCGTGCCCACACTCCGGATGAATTGCTTGTCGTGCAGAAGGATGCATTGCCGGGGCTTGGTGTTGCTTGTCGCGACCAAGCATTCATCCAGTGGCGCAGAGGACTATATATACTGTGAAGGTCTCCAGTAATGGATCGACCAGCTCATTGACATCAGCTCGATCCACCTGTCAAGCACTACCAATTGAGACACCGCCAACATGAAGGCCACTCTTGCTCTTGCCCTGGTCCCCCTGGTCGTGGCTTCGCCCACCTACCCAACATCCCAGAAGCCAAAGCCTGCTCCGGGTCTCGCAGATCTGGCAAAGAAAGCGGGCCTGAAGTACTTCGGCACAGCCATCGACAACGTCGTGCTCGACAACAAGACGTACACAGACATTGCTTTCAACAAGTCCGAGTTCAACCAGGTCACTCCCGCCAACGGCCAGAAATGGGTCAACATCGAGCCCTCCCGCAACGTCTTCAACTACACCCTCGGCGACCAGATTGTCGTACCGTCCAAGAAGGCCGGGCAGTTGCGACGCTGCCACAACTTCGTCTGGCGTGAGTCCATTTCTTGTTTAAAACCACATTAGCATGAAAACTGACTTCTTCCCCCAGACAACCAGCTGCCAGACTGGCTAACCAGCCAAAAATGGAGCAAGCAGGAGCTCCTCAGCATCCTGGAAAACCACATCAAGCACGAAGCCACGCACTACTACAACGACTGCTACGCGTGGGACGTGGTCAACGAGGCCTTCAACGACAACGGCACCTACCGCAGCGACATCTGGCTCGACACCCTGGGTCCCGTGTACATCGAGTACGCGTTCAAGTTCGCGCGCAAGTACACCGCCCCAGGCACGAAGCTGTACTACAACGACTACAACATGGAGACGGTCAACAACAAAACCCTCGCCGTGCAGGCCCTGGTCAAGGATTTCCAGAAACGCAAAATCCCCATTGATGGTATTGGGCTGCAGTCGCACTTCATTACGGGCTCGTCGCCCAGCTACGACCAGATCCGTGCCGCCCAGCAGCTGTACACGAGTCTGGGGCTCGAGACGGCGCTGACGGAGCTGGATGTGCGGACTGAGTTGCCCGACGATGCGGCAAAGCAGGCCACACAGGCGAAGAATTATGCGGATAGTGTGAAGGCGTGTGTGGATGAGGAGAGGTGTGTTGGTGTCACGGTTTGGGATTTCTGGGACCCTGTTTCTTGGGTTCCGTCTACGTTCCCTGGTCAGGGTGATGCGGATCTGTATAATGCGGATTTCTCGCGTAAGCCGGCGTATGGTGCGATTGTCGATGTGTTGAAGGCTGCGGCTAAGTAGGTGTATGTGGGAGTGGAGTGTTGTTGAGTGTCGATGAATACATGAATATATGAATATTATCTTTACATTTTGTACTTGCAAATTGACGACACCTGCCGTGACGGAAAGTGTGATGCAACCACTGTGTCTCATTCTCTTCTGCGTTTCTGGCTTATCTTGCGACATGCCATCTGATATGCTTTCGAAAAAAAAAACAATGCAATTCGGCATTATCACACCTTGGAACAGGTACAGAGCATGACACAAGACAAGACAGGAAGCCTGGGGTCCTTCAATCTTCTATAAATCTACATCCCCATACACAATCTACATATTCGACTGCTTAGCAGTCTCGTCCAGCTTGCTCAGCATTCCCTGCACCTCCTTGACCAGCGCTTTCCTCTGCACCCTCGCATCAGGGTCGCCCTCGGTATCCACGCCATCCAGCTTGAAGATGATCTGCGTCAGAATCGTCTCGCTAAGCTTCTTGTATTCAAAGTCTCTCTTGCTCTTATCCGCAGGCGGGTTGCTCATAAACTGCACGCACAGCGGGACAAACTCAGTGTGGAACTTGCTGGCCACGGCATCGAGCTTTTGAGCGGGTGTTTGTGGAGCAGCAGCCGCGGGCTTGGGCTGTGGGGGAGCGGACGAGGGGCGCGGGCCGCCGCCGATGTGGGAGGGGATGGGGAGGTACTCTGCGCCGGCGGGGGCAGCGGACGAGTATCCGGGAGTCGAGGAGCCCGAGGTGGTGGTCGCAGGGCCCTTCTTCTTGCCCTTCCTGCCGCCGCGCTTCCTCGACTTCTTCTTGCCCGCTGTGTTTGCGCCCGAGTCGACGTCGTCCGAGTCGGAGCCCTCGTTTTCGCTCCACTGCGGCACCGCGTCGTCTGCGCCAGGCGCAAGCCCACCTGCAGGCGCCTCGCCAACAGTAACAAGAATCTCACTGCCCGAGCCATCGCCACGGAGACCCTCTTCCCGCGCCGTCCGTTCGTCGAACTTGAGGTTGCGGCCCTTGTGGAACATGCGTATCCTGCGCGCATCGTCGACGCCGAGCTTCTTCGCGGCCGCCTGCCTGACCGTGCCGATCTTCAAATCGCCATCGCGTATGCTGTGCGCAGGGAAGTGGGTGGGGTAATGTGTCCTCTTCTCCTTGAACACGATGACATCCGTCTCGCGCTCCGGGTTCTTGTCATCCCAGTCCACAATCTCCGGCGCCGTCCCGTTGTTCTTGCGCAGGTCCTCGTTCGTGATGTAGGAGAAGTCAGAGTCGTTGACGACCCCTGAGCTGGGGTTCTGGCTCGGACGACCGAACGGCGAGAAGCGCCCTCCCCAGCTACCGCCAGCGCGAGAAAACCACGACATGGTAACGAAGACGGCAGCGAGCCCGATGGCAAGGGTGGTGAGGTATGAAGGGTCGTCGAAGCGAGGGTTGGAGACAAAGTCTGCGATCTCGGCGACGCGCAGTGTGTGGATGATTTTGGTGAGAGCGTCTGCGTTATCTGCGTCCACGTGGATGGGCGGGACTGATGTAGAAAGGGCTGGGTGGTTTTTGAAGAAGTGACACGACTTCTTCACGTCGTCCAGGAAGGTGTTGATCGACGCCACGGTGAAGACTTAGCGAGCCAGTCCCGCGATAGGTGCAGGGCTGTTCACACAATCGTAGGTGACGTATGGGAGCGGCTATGGAGGCGCTGCTGTACGGTGAGTGGGGTCGTAAGCCTGCGAGTTGCTGATCGGCGAATTGTTCGACGAGCCTGACGTCGCCGGAGAGCTCCCGAGCACGAGGGTCCATTACAGTAGCTAGCTATCTTTTTTGACAGCCCTGACTAAGCAGTCACATGTTGATGGAGACTTGGAAGCACTGAACATCACAGTCGATTGCAAGAGCATGCTCCCAGAAGATAGTTAATTGCGTGTCTACGCTCCTGGCTACACTCTATGTAGCTCGTTATGACAGAGCTCTAGACCAGCTTCAGCTGTCTCTTCGCTCATATTTCGTTCAAACCTTACTCCACCCACACAATGGCTCCTGATTAAATAACAGCTCTGCCCCCAGTCGCTTCAAACTAGGCCATGCAAGCAATAGTGAAGCGCGATGTGCTCGTCGACAGCGAAGTCGTTGGTTGCGTACATCTCGACGCGGATGGCTATTTCTAGAAACGCAAACACCAATCCAATACCGACGTAGAAGGTACGATGAATCTGAATAAAGACAAGAAAGAACATAGGACGCTATACGCTATGAGCTCAGTAATACAATAGTGAAAGGGGTGCAGAGGTGGGACCTTGTGTTTGAACGCCATGTACATGAAGGAAAGGATTTTGTCGGCAGTAAATCTCGCAGATGAGAAGGAAATGGGTATAAACAGAAAATGAATGCTACATGACAATGCAGCATTTTCCCTTCTTCTCGGGAATTTCCTCAGTAGGCTCTGGGACGCGGGTTGTGTTGGGTTTCTCGCTAGGTACTCGTTTGATCGATCCGGGTTTTGGCGAAGGCACACGCGGGCCTTGCGGTATGGTGGGTGTGAGTTTGAATTGAGGCTGCTCCATCGCTGGAGACTTATCGGCTGCAGGATCAGCCTTCTCATCAGAGGGTGAGGACTGCTTGTCTGGGGTGGAGAGTGGCCACTGGCCACTTTGCCTTTCCCTTTCCCGCTCGAGTGCGACGGGATCGACTTGAGAAAGGCGCTGGCTGTTCATGTCTTCCGTGTTGAGCAGGCGGAAGTCTGTGTCGTACATGGACCCTACTCGCCCTTCGTTCTCCCATTGCTCTTGCTGCATGCGCTTCGCGTGCGTAGGGATGATCTGCTGGTCCGGCGGGAGGCGCGGATCAGGTTTGTACATCGTCGCAATCCAAGGCGCTTCTCCTTCAGGTCGGTGACCGGTCGTTGGACGAGAAAGATTGTTACCACCTGTTCCAGGGCGCTTTGTCGTTCCTGAGGCTTGTCTGGCTTTGGACGTAGTCCGTGATGTAGTAGAGGTACTCGTCTTTCTGGAGCCCGCAGCAGATGTCTTGCCTGGCGCTTTTGCCTTCACCGGAGATTTCACAGTCTGCTTGACGGACGACCCGCTGGCCGAAGATGAGTTGTTGCGAGAATGACCAAGCTTCTGCCCGTCCAAAATATCATCAAGAAGAACCTGACTTCCTATGCTGCCACTGCGAACCCGCGCGCCAGCTGCAGCAATATCTCCGTTCCAATTGGCACTGCCAGTTCGCGACCTTGGCAATGGCGCATCACGGTCTGCGAATGCCGCTGGCACTGGTATGCCGCTCGATTTTGGAAGAGGGATGCGAGACGTGCTAGGTCGTACAGTGTGATTCGTCCGTCCCGACGGTGGCTGCATCTCTGGTGCTGGATCCTCGCTGGATGTTGGGCTCCATGCATGGTAGTGCTCCTCGTCCTCGGCGGGGATAGGGGACACCACTCGCCTTTCATGTCGGTCGTCACCGCTCTGTCGTCCTTCGGCCAGCTCAGAGTTGGTGCGGTCTCGCGTGCGTCGCGTGGCACTCTGTGATCGGCTGTTGGATCGGCTTGTGCGCCCGACTCTGAAACCAGCCTCTTCCATTTCTCGAATCTCAATCTCCTTCAGCTTGTCTCGGTGTATCCAGTAGCTCTGATCGGCTTCCGGGTCCCCAGAGCTGCCAGCAGAGGTCTTGTGGGCACCTCGGCCCCTGACAGATGCCGAACCCCCCATCTTTCCTTTTGCAGTACTCTTTCCATAGGCGCCATCTTGCTCAGCGGTGGCCATTACGTCACGACTCGGCTTCTTGTGCAAAGAGCTTGCTCGGCCTGAGGTCTGGTTCCCCCACTCGTCTACATACTGGCCCTGCTGGTCCCAGGTTGTCGAGCGGACGGGCTTTACAAAGCCATTGGCTTGAGAGGTGTGGGGTTTGCCGTACGCAGGCACCGAATTGCCGGACATGAAGGCTTCTTGGTCGTAGGACTGCCTCTGCAGGGTGGTGTCAGCAATGTCTCAGAGCACTGTAGTGGACGAAGCGCTGAATTTCAGTGCTGGGAAGCGAACATGGAGTAGGCGCTACTGTCAAGGTTCATTGACAGCGGCGGTAGCGCCAGTAGCGGCGATCTGTGCACCACGATCATGTGCCATGGTAGCACAAAAGGAAGAGAGGAAGGCAAAGACGTACAGAGTTGTCCAAAGGTACTGCAAACTCCCACGATGCTCCCGTGCCGTGCGAGCTGCTCGGCGGCGTCAACTGCTGAACTGGTGCGGGCTGGCGTGACGAGGCTAGAGCAGCCATATGATATGCTGCTACCTGCGACTAGAAATTACGGCGGCGCGACCACAGCAGTCGAACGCGGGAACGATCTGTTCCGTGGTCGAGTCAGGCGTTGGTTGCGATGACGACGTTGTGAAATGTTTCGAGGCCAGGGAAGAGGCGCGGCGCTTGTCCGGGATGATCGTGGTAAGCAACGTCGAGCGGGCGGTGGTGGTGAAGGCGTATATAAACGCTGGTCGAAGCCGTTATAAGGAAGCGTCGTGGGTTAGAAGTGCCTCAGCAAGTGAGGAGGCGCGCGGAGGATTATGAGGGGGGGCTGCATGCACGAGGCCAGTAGCAAGCCAGTTCCCTGCAGCTGTTGGTCCCGCGAATCGAATTAGAAAAAGCAAGATGCTTGGAGGAAGAGACACAAATGAACGTTAGCGACCGAACGGCTCTGCGGCGCACTCTGCCCAGCGTCCAGTAGCTGAGTTGCCTCGAGAGTCCTGCGAGCTGTCGACGCGCAGGAGTTGTTTTGCGGGTGAGAAGGGAGGCAGCTCTGAGGGTCTGGAGCACTGTGATTCGTGCTCGGCCCAGCGATACCCTGCTTAATTTCGGAAAGCAGCCCTGCGCATGCACCGCGGCGAAAATGAGCACGTCCGTCGCTCCTTGAAGACCAGATTGTGACCAGCGCTGCGGCCCAAGATTGTGAAGAGCACGCAACGGTTGGTTGGATGAGCCAACGGCCGTCGTATTCTCCAGAACGACCGGTCGAGGACACAGCTACTGCCCGTGTAGGACCATCGAAAAACGATGACTTGCATCCTCTGCAGTTGCTTTTGGCTCCCTTGCAAATACATTTGATTGTCACAACGCGGCCTGAACGCTTGCTGCTCTGTGCATCCATGCACAGCCGTCATGTCAAAGCGCTTTCGTTCGAGCGATACCCGATGCAAACGAACCTTGGTTTCGGGACTACTGTGGTAGCCTTGCCATAGCGTGTGCAGCGAAATCGGGTTGCGTTCCCACTCGTCGGCGGCTCGGTCCTTGAGAAACGTTGGAAGCCTCGACCGGCCCCGGTGTACTTCGGGTGTTTTGAAGAGCAACGACTTCTCCTAAACTAAAGGAGCTTTCTCAAGTAGACACAAATTTTCTTCCATCACTTGGCAGGCACGCAGGAGATACTGCAAGGCCACATTGTGCGCAGTTCGCGACAATGCATTGAGGAAGCTGGCCACTCCTGGTTCACAGGGTGCTCTCGCCGGAAATACATTCGGCAGATCGATGAATACCGAGGAAGACGTGCATTCGCGCAGCCACGTAGCCTCGTTCGTCACTTCGAGGTTCCATGTAGAAGTCCACACTTACAGAACCTTGCCGGCTCCGAGTGGCCACTCGACAATTTGAAGAATTCATATGGAAGAGCGCATAAGGGACAGAGGATCTATTAAATGCGTAGCCATTCTAGAACTTATAAATTCTTAGAGTCTGCACCAATTAGCCTTGAAGGTCTCCAATGTTTTGCATTACGCCAAGTGACTGTAACTTCAGCCTCACGGCAGTCCAAGACGAGCCGAAGTTACTTCGGTAACACGTTGCGTAGGGTTACGAGAGAAAGCCAGGAGGGCCCTGCTTCTCAATTGTAGTCTAGCAGATACCGAGAAGCGTACAAGACCATCTGGGGCCTGTCATTGCAAAGATCAGGATCCCATGCGAGAGCCAGGGCTGACTATAAGCCATCTCAGAAGAAATAGGATTGATGTTTTGATATCATCACAAGTAACAAACGGAGATGAGCAATGCCTAAAAAAACAGGTCATGATTTCGAGGATGCAATGCTATACCTGGATGCACATGCATGCCATCGCAGAACAGCAGTGACCATATCAACTGAAAGCACAAGTGATACTCCAACACCTAGCGCGGTGCGATTTGAGCAATGAACAAAAAGAGCACTGCTTAAATTCTGCGCACATAATATGCTTATGCAAGAGCCAACGACGAAAAAAGCAAAGCTTTGCAACAGAAGAAATCAGTCTACCAAACGCTTTCGCGTTCAAACAACCTATTTGGAATATACTATAATTCCACGATATGTTTTCATATGGTTCAACCCATAGGAAGCGCGAAGTCGTCTGAATATCTCCGACGACGCGTTGATGTTCCACAGTGACAGCCAAACCCGTTAGTCCGGTCTTGTCAATAGGCTCGGTGCCATGTCAGATATCTCTAAATATTGACATTTCTCTTGACCTGGGCAGGCTAGGCAAGGGCGCTAGCGTAGCCGCCATGTGGTTATAGGGTTCCCACCACCGTAGGTGAAAGCCATGGCGACAGGCCGTCTCTCGGCTTGCTTGTCGGACAATGTCAGACGAGCGAGAGGAGCTGGGGCTGGGTGTGGTGGGTGTTTACACAGTATGAGGAGTGGAGGGGCCAGGACGATAGAAAAGCGCTTCATAGCACATGTGTGATGACGTAGGATCTACCCTTCCCAAGTCTTTCCTTGAATCAGACACCCGTCGAAAGATAGATGTTCCAAGCTTGTAGAACACTTCGCTCGAGCACCTGCATGTACCTCTTCTCTCCGGGAAGTATCTGGAGGCACCATCTACACAATGGTAGCGACGACGGGATCGGGATAAGCGGTCGACGGCGAATTGTACGGTGGACGGTGGTTTGAAAGTGCTTCCTAACAGTCAATGTGCGATCCTGGTGAAAAGGTTCACATTTAATGGAGACATAAAAGCGCATCGGTCCACATCGGCCAGCTTGTACTTCTGCTGTGAAGAGACGAGATCCTTGCGCTAGTGTTGCCTATCGTTCGTGATGAGGACCTCGACCTTCGTCAATTGCAAACGTGACACAGGTCGAAGCTAGAAGAGGCAGCTCAAAATCTACATCATAATGCCAAGATGGAGCAGGAGTGACGTGAAGTTCGATAGCTTGTGGTCGCAAGTCGTATAGTCGTGTCAGAGGATCGAAGATATCGTCAGAATCCAGAGGAGCGGCGGCGGTGGCCACTGATTCACCGCTTTCGTACTAATTGTGTTAGTCTATTTCATTCAAAGCTACCGCTACTGCGCATTGCCAGTTCCGAACCGCCTAACACTTTTGAGAGTTACAATCAGGTAGAAGCAGGGTGCAAACACGGTCAACAAACTTTGCCATCTTACAGGGTTTCTAATTCATTCAGGTCACGCCAATAAAGATTGAAGGACACCAGTTTTCGTCGCTGCTGAAAACAATCTGTTGTTTAACAGCTACTGCTAAGATCTGTATCTCAATGATTGGCTGCCTGGAGCTAGCAACAACGGAGCTTGCTCGAAGCTGGCAATGGCAAGTGGAAGTGAAACAGTCCTGCGTCGAAAAAAAAAGGGCGGCTTACCCCTCCAAACGCCGCAGCGGCAACGGCACTCGAATGAGTCAAATATCTATCTATTCTTACCAGAACATGCATGGAGAAGGAGGGGCGAAGTGTATGCAAACAATAAAAGTCGAACACGGTGTACACGTCCATAGGTGGTGAACTGCATGGCAACGAAGCGGAGCATATGCAAGAGTGGGGCTGCTATGATGTTAACTTTGGGTACCCCGCCATCCGCCAAAACTTTTCGTGCCGCCAGGATCACACCCTTGAAGTGATAGAGTACACAAAGAAAGCTCTAAAGAGGGCGTAGATTATGTTCTGACTGTTCAGTGACGTTGGCAATGACTGCGAGCCGCAGCTTGCAAGGGCTGTGGTCGCAGTCATGATCAGGTTGTCACAGGCTTTATTGCTGCATTTGTCGTGCGCTGTCCCATAATCGCATGAGCTGCGGCTGTGGCGAGTCCAAAAAAGGCGGCAACGCAAGGCAGATCTACATCGACCAATCAAAGCGGGACGTTTTGCCTCTGCGCGCGTTCCAGGTGGGAGAGGGGCCCTGCAAGGCTTTGGGCGTTGCTCTGGAAAATTTGCTTTGCCCGACGTAGCGAAGCGACGTAGGTCTTGGCACCTCTGCCCCTCATAAATACCCATCCACACCCAGCCCCAATTCCTCTCGCTCGTCTGACATTACCGACAAGCAAGCCTCGTCAACTGTACGCTCAAGCACTTCAATATTATCTTTTCCTCGCTAACATCGACAAGGTCAAATTAAACTTTCCTCAAACCTTCCAACTTACAACACACAACCGCCACCATGGGGTAAGCACCTCCCATCCATCCAGACAAGGCAAGAAGGCAGCGCATGCCTTCATGTCGTCTGCATCATGCACGCAGTCGCTGACATCCGTCGCAGTAAGGAGAAGACTCACATCAACGTCGTCGTTATCGGCCACGTCGACTCCGGCAAGTCGACTACCACCGGTCGTAAGCATACCTTTCCGAACGAACGCGGGGTACAACAGCTCACAATGGGACAGACTTGATCTACAAGTGCGGTGGTATTGACAAGCGTACCATCGAGAAGTTCGAGAAGGTACGGATCACTTTTCTTTCATGGCAGCACCGCATGCATCTGCAGTCGGTGGGCGAAAGGCCTTGTTGGGGCTTATCGCTCATTGAGGGGCATTTTTGGTGGGGTTGTGCGAGCTTTTCGCGCATTCGCGCTAGTCCGCTCTGGGCACTCGCCAGCCTCAACACCATGCCCCACACTGAATTTGCATCGCGAACTTTGACTTAGGTCACCCCTTCTGGAGGCTCTCAACACTTCCATGTCTTCCATCCTCGACGCTGTTTCTTCATTGTATCCTCCAGAATTATTCTAACAACTCTAATAGGAAGCCGCCGAACTCGGCAAGGGTTCCTTCAAGTACGCATGGGTTCTTGACAAGCTCAAGGCCGAGCGTGAGCGTGGTATCACCATCGATATCGCTCTCTGGAAGTTCGAGACCCCCAAGTACTACGTCACCGTTATTGATGCTCCCGGTCACCGTGATTTCATCAAGAACATGATCACTGGTACTTCCCAGGCCGATTGCGCTATTCTCATCATTGCCGCCGGTACTGGTGAGTTCGAGGCTGGTATCTCCAAGGATGGCCAGACTCGTGAGCACGCTCTCCTCGCCTACACCCTCGGTGTCAAGCAGCTCATCGTTGCCATCAACAAGATGGACACCACCAAGTGGTCTGAGGCCCGTTTCTCCGAGATCATCAAGGAGACCTCCAACTTCATCAAGAAGGTCGGCTACAACCCCAAGCACGTTCCCTTCGTGCCCATCTCCGGTTTCAACGGTGACAACATGATTGAGGCCTCCACCAACTGCCCCTGGTACAAGGGCTGGGAGAAGGAGACCAAGGCCAAGGCCACTGGTAAGACCCTCCTTGAGGCCATCGATGCCATCGATGCCCCCACCCGTCCCACCGACAAGCCCCTTCGTCTTCCCCTCCAGGATGTTTACAAGATTGGCGGTATTGGCACGGTCCCTGTCGGCCGTGTTGAGACCGGTGTCATCAAGGCCGGTATGGTCGTCACCTTCGCCCCCGCTGGTGTCACCACTGAGGTCAAGTCCGTCGAGATGCACCACGAGCAGCTTGCTGAGGGTGTTCCCGGTGACAACGTCGGCTTCAACGTCAAGAACGTCTCCGTCAAGGAGATCCGTCGTGGTAACGTTGCCGGTGACTCCAAGCAGGACCCCCCCAAGGGTGCTGAGTCCTTCAACGCCCAGGTCATCGTCCTGAACCACCCCGGTCAGGTTGGTGCTGGTTACGCCCCAGTTCTTGACTGCCACACTGCCCACATTGCTTGCAAGTTCTCCGAGCTCCTCGAGAAGATCGACCGCCGTACCGGCAAGTCTGTCGAGAACAGCCCCAAGTTCATCAAGTCTGGTGACGCTGCTATCGTCAAGATGGTTCCCTCCAAGCCCATGTGCGTTGAGGCCTTCACTGACTACCCCCCTCTCGGTCGTTTCGCCGTCCGTGACATGCGCCAGACCGTTGCTGTCGGTGTCATCAAGTCCGTCGAGAAGCAGGACAAGGCTGGCAAGGTCACCAAGGCTGCCCAGAAGGCCGCTAAGAAATAAGCGATCACCTTTTCGGTCGTTTGTTTCTTTCTCATATTCTCTAGATACCTGGTTCTGGGGATGCGGGTTGGCTTCGGAAAAGCTATGATGACTTTCATGCATTACGGTCTGGTGAAATGAAGGCGAGTCCTACCGTAGATCTCATAATGATTGAATGAAATATGGATGGACAAATGGACTTGAGTGCATAATGCCATGTTGTGACCCGTGCTTGTTTCTCGCTTCTTGCCCTTGGGTGTCACATATGTTGGCTCATACCGCCGCCTTCTGCGGGTGTACCGCGCCCTGCCAGCTCCAAGAGTCTCCGACACTCTCGAAGGATACAACCAGCAGAGAGCAAAAGATGTGAATAACTTATTCACCGTGTAGTCATTTTAATGAGGTACAATATTTCGAGAGGCTTTAGCAAGCCTCCGGGTTCATTCACGTTCCTTGATCCTCGAGGTAGCTTTTACAACCATCTTCAATGCCATTGTCAAGATGATTATGGACGAGGTGTTCATACCGAACTTCTTCCTCTGGTCCCGGGACGACTGCCCATGGGAACCCGGCTGTACCCATCTCTCTCCAAGAGGGTCTTCGAGGCAAAGTCGAATTGTCTGAGGTGGAACTTAGACATGCTGAGGATCTCCGCCGGCAACGAGTCGCTGAGAAGACTCGTCGATTCCGGCGCCGGAAGAGGGAGGCCGACGAGGATGGATTCCTGGCGAATAACCTTGCGCAGCATCAGGCATGGAGTGAACGTAATCGCGGGCCGGGTGAACGAAATTGCTGCCGGAGTGCGAACCTGGGCGAAAGAAGAGGGGAGCATACCGTTGTGCACCGTGCGACACACCGTTCTATAGCAGCGGCGCTCTTTCCCGGCACGAGAAGACAGCCTCGCACGAGAAGCGGGCAGCAGCAGCAGCAGCAGCAGTAAACTTATGGCTCACTGTTTTTCAGCCACTGACACCCTACTTGATCAATGCTCAATCTTGTTCCCAGTAACTTCCAGTTTTTGCAGCTGCTTAGATACAACTATAGCTTGACCTTGGCTGCGAAATCCTTCCTTACCCCAAATGGTGAGTCTACCGATGAATCTCAGACTCAAGCTGCTGGGAGGCTTATGCACAACTGCTGATTGCTCACTTCCCAATCCAGTTCAACGCAAAAAGCCTCGGGAATCATATGGACAAGCGAACAGAGCAACACCATGGCTGTCTACAGTATCTTGCCAGCTACACGTGGCCAGTCGACGCATTGCAAGACATACAAGAGGCGCTGCTTCAATTTGAGGTTTTCATGGCTGATTGGCGTGGATTAAAAAAAATAGCAGCTACTAAGATGTGTACGCAATTACATGATCTTCTAATCCTTCTGCCTCTTCTGCTGGTATCCTTCGAAACCAAAGCTGATCAACATGTAACATGGAAAACGAAAAGAACTATTATTGTGCTGCACTCAACGCACATCATATTTGTAGTCATGGCTTCGCATGTTGGATTGCACAATTGATGTCTTGCCGATTACAATGCTTGGTCAGTGGCCGATCTTCTGAGGCTAGCGCGGCGGTGTGCATCTTGCCTAACCAAGGCGTGCATCCCTCTTTGATCGCACACTCAATACAAGGCTAACAATGTCGGCGGATCTCTTCGCAGAGTTTAGTACAGATTTAAGCACGAATCAGACCGCACAAACAAGTCTACCTACCAACCCGCGGCCTGCGTCGACATTTGACTTTTTGGATGACTTAAACAGCCAGACGCCGCCCCCAGCTACACAGGTACAACAACCCGCCTCCGCGCTCAGCTTTGGACATGCCAGGATTCCAGTATCGCAACCTGTAAACGATGCTGACGATGACGATGACTGGGGAGACTTCGAGGGAGGCTTAAATAACACCGCCCCTGCCACCTCTGCTCAAAAAGATCCTTTTGCCCCTGTGACCGGCCAGCAATCTCAGCTCTCACAGCAGATGTGGTCAAGCCAGTCTGTGACGAACGATCCATTTAGTTTCGAGCCGGCATATCCGTCACAGGCATCACAGGAATCGTGGACCAAAGCGCCGATCATCAGAGCAAAGAAACCCGAGGATTCGAACGTACTGTTTGATGCAGAGGAAGACCTCGAAGACGATGACGACTTCGGTGATTTCGAAGACTCGCACTCCCATTCGGTTCCTACAGCATCTATGGCACCCCCTGCGCCCCTGGCGGCTGTGGGACGCTCCACAAACTTTGTTGATCTGCTCGGAGACCTTGATCTCTCAAGATCATCATCTTCTGTGAGTATCAAGCCAGACAAGGCAGCTGAGCAAGTACAGCCGAGGTCAAGACAGTCATCAACGAAAAGCCCTATCGGCACCTTCTCTTCAGCTCCCAAGCCCGCGAAAAGCAAACAACAGAAGCAGGATCCAGTGCCGGCGACGAAGACGACTACGGATGATGGTTGGGATACTTTCGATGACTGGGAGGCTTCCATTCCTACCCCTGCCACGAAGAAGCCTGATGTTGCCAGGACTGTGTCGCCTCCCGCAAGCTCGGCACCTGCACCGATCTTATCACCGGTTCTGGATGACATACCATCTCAAGAGCAACCGCCAACCAATGTCCCACCACCTGGCGTATTACTCTCACTGTTTCCATCGTTTTTCGCAGAGGCGCAGGAGAAGCTGTTCAAGCCGATGGCTGCACAAAGTCTTCCTATGAGGAACAAGCTTCTCGCTGATCAGAGAACCATCACCTACCTTCAAGGATATATCATGTTGGCATCTGTGGCAGCACATATTATAGCTGGCCGAAAATTGCGCTGGAAGCGAGACCAGCACCTTTCTCAGGGTATGAGGATTGGGCCCGCGTCATCTCGAGCAACCTCGGGCATGAAGCTTACAGGTATTGATCGAGGCGAGAACTTGAAAGAAGAAAGGGAAGCATCAGATGTAGTACGAGCATGGAAAGACCAGATTGGTAGACTTCGACACGTGGTATCTGGTGTCAATCAGATCAGGGCAGGCACCTTGAGCTCTGCCCCCGACCTGCAGGAAACGCTGCCGGTAAGAACATTGAAACAATCCGAAGGTGGGATACCGGCGCGACAACCGTGCATGCTTTGCGGGTTGAAGAGAGATGAGAGAGTCAATGCGGCAGATATGGCTGTTGAAGACAGCTTTGGGGAGTGGTGGATTGAGCAAGTCAACATGCATAGAGGTATGGTTTATCCAACTTTCAGCAAAACATCTGGACTGACCCGCTTCTTCAGGCTGCAGAAACTTTTGGGTCGAGCACAAGGACAGGCTCAGACAACGATAATATAGTACACCATGCATCAGCATATTACACTTCAGCCGAAAACGTAGCTTGTAAATGACAGCCTAATAGATAGCGGCACTGGAAGCCAGGGCCAATGGGAATGTTTGGATCGTAAACTGGAGGTAATTCTTCGAGTACCTGTACAACAGACGGCGTATAAGATAGCATGTCGGCGACCGATCTCGTATGTACGAAGTATTGCAACGGCATCCTTGGAAAGTGCAGCCCCGAGGTACGCCGATGGCCCGGTTTTGTGCATGGAAGATACACAGGCGTCGGGCAGATTCACGGGCGACAGGTGCTCAGTGCTCAGTGCTCTCTCACAACAAACGAGTAGCAGACAGTATCCGTGACAACCATAAGAGCGACCCATGATGCTGCCAGTATACCACATGAACACAAGCCCTGCGATTGTTCTCCTGTTTGCACGCTACGTACATGGGTCATCGAGTCATGCGGCAATGCTGGCGTGAAGCTGGGAGGGTGCAGCAGGACGTTGTTAGGTTGGACGGTAGCGTGAGCCTCTGCCGCTGAACCAAAGTTGAGATGCAAGCACATAGCGCACATAGCACACATAGTTGTAGATATAGTCTGGGTCGAGCCGCATCTACAGCCAACCTCGCGACCTTCACCGTGTCCCTGCTGCAAAGCACAGTCGAGCCTGAGAGCCGCGATTCAAGGACGTTTGCGTTTACGCTGACAGGACAGCCCCGCGTTACAGCCGCAGCCGCAACCGCAGCCACTGTCGCGCAGCGCAGCGTTCGCAGCCGTCTCAGCGCTCAGATCTGAGGACTCGCCGCCGCCCCGCATTCGCATGTCCCACCACACCTGTGCCCTGACCCAAGCACCATCGCCGCCGCGACGCACCTGCCCTGCCCAGTGTACGGCGAAGACTCTCTGCCCGCACACACGCCCTCGCCCTGCCTGTGGTAATAATCTGCAGCGCCCGCGTTAACCGATGAGCAGGCCACAGGATGGTAAGTGAAGCGCTTATGCGTGAGAGTGAGAGTGAGAGTGAGACGCCCAGCTGCGCCCGTACGCTGAGGTGATACTCGGTGGCACTCGCCCCCATGCAGCTGTCTCATGGCTGGGACGGCGGGCAGCATGTGGAGGGGAACGCGGTGCTTGGAGCCATACCTAGTCTTGCTGGTCTTGCTGGTCTTGCTGGGACTCGCTGCCCGCAGACTGTCTGCAGACTGCCCACTAGACGGCCCTGCTCCTGCGCCTGCTCCTGTTCCTGCTCCTGCTGCTGCTGCCCTCCTGCGTTGCGACTGACACACGCCTGCCTGCCTACATGTGCCCGCCCGCTGACGCACCCCCGGCAGGCTCTCTTCAAGAAGGATCGCACTTCGACACCCTCTCGACGCTCCGTAGCGCCAGCACCAGCACGAGCACGACCGACCATGGGGCGCTCACCAAGAACAAGAGCATGTCCAACTTGCTCTCGCACACCATCTCCGCCCCGTCTGCCATCGACACGGCAAAGCGCATGAGCTTCGACGCCGGCCAGCTCGATCGTATGACAAGGTCGCCTGTTGTCTCCGAGCACGAGCATGGCTTCGGTGCCTCTGGCCTCCGCCGCATTCGCCAACAGCCGCCCAGACAGCTGCCCACCACCCAGCGCAGCGCCTCGCTGAACATCAGCCCCCAGCCGTCGCGGCATCCCTCTGACGCTGCGCCCTCGACGCCCGGCTCTCCTACCCTGGCCTTCGGCGAAGATCTGACCCGCTTCCCTTCCGAGTCGCTCCACTCTTTCTCGTTTGCAACACAATCCGACGAGTTTATACACAATCGCCAGAATGTTTTGAAGCGCTCCATCGACTTCATGCGCGACCGCCTGGGGTGGGCTGCCACCAATCCGGGCATTGCTAATGCGCAGGCAAAGCTCAGCGGAGATCTCGAGGTCCAGAGCATGATGGAGCTGCTGCAAAGAGCGAATCTGATCGGGCAGGATGGTACGGGAGCGCATGGATTCGGTGCCCTTGGCCCCGTCACTGGTCCCGCAGACATGTCTGGCGAGAATTTGTTTGACAAAAGCTTCCAAGCACAGCGGTCTGAGAGCCCCGAGGCCATGCTGGAGACCGCGCGAGCTACCGACGACGTCACCGAGAGCACCAAGAAGGACCCACAGGAAGCCCTCGCCAGTCCAGTATCTGATATAAGCTCCGAAGCACTCAGTCCCACAACCACAAACACCTCCCTACCCCCACCGCGACCCCAACGTGCGGCTCTGAAGCGCACCTTTACCGATGTTGCCCCGCTCACAATACAGAGTCAGCTCCACGATGTCCTAGCCAAACCCTACCTGGTGGGCGACGAGGTTCACAATAGCTCTGTAATATCACCAACATCCGTTCCGTCTATACCTCCGAGCTTCCACAGCGTCCAAGGCCCTCTTTCTGCCGGCCCCGCACCTCACGGACACGGGACTCGACATGCTGCTGCCGCACAAGCCATTTTCACAACCGAAGCTCAAGCTCCATGGACAATTACGTCCGCCAACGATCTGGCGTGCTTGGTCTTCGGTGTCACAAGAGCTGAAGTCCGTAAGCTTGGCATTCTGGAGGTTGTCAGAGAAGATCGGCGGTCATGGCTGGAGAGCAAGCTCAAAAACCCAGAAGTTGGGTCCAAAGCGCAGGCAGCTTTGACACCTACAACCAATCTCAAAGTCGGGAGCGGGCTCACTGCGAGGTTACTAAGCAAGCCCTCATCACGGTCTGCAGCTGCGAGGAAGGCAAAAACGGATGATGGTAGTGGATCATCGTACTACAATGCCAAAAAGACAGGAAAGCTGAACCACGAATCGAAAGGATCGCGGGGTGTTTTGCTTTGCGGCGACGTCATTCCCATACAGAAGCGTAACGGCGCTACTGGCGCAGCAAGCCTGTGGGTAAAAGAGAAACGCGGCGGTCTCATATGGGTGCTTGAAGAAATAGCTGAGGATGTCGTATATATTAACGTCGACGAAGTGGGTTGCGTCTCCAAGGGCTGGGGCGCGATAGAAGCCGTCTTTGGGAGCGACCGGTTACGCAGGGGCATGGACATTACACGTTTGATTCCTGGGATACCCCGCCTCAAGGGCACGAACACTGGCGTTTTAGACTATGAGGAGATTGCAGCTGTGCGCAGCTATACAGCTCGCACTTCGAACAGTATCAACATCCCGGTCACAGTCGAGGCTTTGCCCACCGAGCCGACCTTTCGCGTCTCCAGCTTCCCACACATCGCTGGTATCATTGTTCTCTCGTCTTCCGATCTCACTATCACAAGCTCGAACTCCGTCTTCTCGGAAGCGCTGTTCGGACAGCCTCGACCTGAAGGCCTACACGTCAGCAAGCTGGTACCTGCTTTTGACAAGATATTGCACATCATGACCGACGAAGACAAGATTGAGTTGGTAGATGGTATTGTCATTCCAGAGCACAGCTTTCGGCGTGCACGAGCGCTCCTTGCCATGCGAGAAGGCAGCGCGGACGCAGCAGCCATTTTCCTCAGACCAAGCGGCCTCCCAGCTGTACATCGCGATGGGTCTGAGATTATGGTTGATGTCCAGATGAGAGTCGTCAAGAGCGAGAAGACACCTCGGTTCGATGAGCAGGTGATTGAAGAGGAGGGTGACTCAGTTGTTCAGCCAAAACCACAGTTGGTTTATGCACTGTGGGTGACCTATTCCAGGCAGCTGCACGCCGCGCACCACGGCATTGGTCCAGTTACACCACTGATATCGCGTCCCGGCACACCGCCCCACCAACCTCCGCCTGCCCAGACAGATCTGGTTATACCGGAAGAAAACGAGAATGAACAGTCGAAAGCAAGCACACCGCCAGTCTCGCTGCTCACGCAGCAGCTCCAGGAAGCCGCAAAGCCATTGCCTCCTCAAGAAACATCAGCACACGCCATGGCGCCCCCTCCTGCACCGATCAAAGAGGACTCCACCCACAAAAAGACGATCAACGATTTTATTGTCCTTGAAGAGATGGGTCAAGGCGCGTACGGGCAAGTCAAGCTCTGTCGGTATAAAAAGAACAGCAGTAAGAAGGTGGTCATCAAATACGTCACAAAGCGTCGCATTCTTGTTGACACTTGGACTCGAGATCGAAAGCTTGGGACTGTGCCACTTGAGATTCACGTCCTCGACTTCCTACGAAGAGATGGTTACCAACATCCAAATATTGTCGAGATGGCGGATTTCTTTGAAGACGATATTAATTACTACATTGAGATGGTACCGCATGGTCTTCCTGGCATGGATTTGTTCGACTACATCGAGCTCCGCGTCAATATGGAGGAGCAGGAATGTCGCAAGATCTTCGTACAGGTCGCCGAAGCTGTCCACTTCTTGCACACCAAGGCCAAGGTTGTGCATCGCGACATAAAAGATGAGAACGTTGTACTTGATGGCGACGGTAACATCAAGCTCATTGATTTTGGAAGTGCAGCTTACATCAAGAGTGGGCCTTTTGACGTCTTTGTAGGCACCATTGGTACGTTCATCTCGTCTTTATAAACATTTGACTTAAGGCTAACAATGGACAGACTACGCCGCACCTGAAGTTCTTGCAGGTCGTCCTTATCGTGGCAAGGAGCAAGACGTTTGGGCTCTTGGAATCTTGCTGTACACCATCATCTACAAGGAGAATCCCTTTTACTCCATCGACGAAATCATGGACCACGATCTCCGCGTCCCATGGGTCATGAGCGAGGAGAGCATTGACCTGGTCAGACTCATGTTGGACCGCGACGTGGAGAAGAGAATCACAATCAGCCAGGTTCTGGAGCACCCGTGGTGTGTTGGTGCAAACACAGAGACGACTGCAAGCATCAGGTGATTGCTGTGCAAGGAAATTCGGATGAGCGATTCGCATTCAGGAATCTACCTGCATGAAGAGAGACACTTCCTGCCACGTGTAGCCGCCACAGTCCTGTGCATTGTGTTGTGTGCACGGGGAAGTATCTGCATAGAGAGACGACGTGACGACCATTGATACACGTGGATTGGATTGGATTATTTCATCCAGAGCGACCGGTTTGGGTTGCTTTGGCGGTTTGTTGAGAGGGCTTTTATTACGCAGCGTTGGTCACATGCGCGCGTTCTCTTCTTTCGTTACTTTATACATTTTTCAACATGTCAGGCATGGTGTAGGACGGCAGGATCAGTGCCGATAAAATGAATACCCAATATGCATTCTATTTCTTCGAGTCTTCGCTCTTGACATTCTTGTCGATGCTATTGCGCTGCTGCATCCTCGCACTGATGCCGATCATACTTTCGATGTGTTGTACATTGTCGTTTTCGACCCAGCTGCTGGGGATTTTGAAGGGACTTGGTTGGTTGGGAAAGGCGGAGAGCAAAGGCGTCTGGTGGAGTGTGAAGTTGTCATGGAGATCTTTTCGGGTAATTCGATAATAACACTTGTAATGGAAGATTGCCCGGGTGTCTTATTCAAGACAGTATTTAATAACAATGTGTCAAGACAGCCTTTAGCACCTAATTTAAAATGTCTATCATGGCCCTGGGTATCCTATCTCCTCACGGTTGTCATCTACGATTCTGCCGTATCTGCACAACGTTAGTATATCTGCCGAGAATATCTGTTTAAGGGGGGGGGGGGGGGGGGCTTACTCAAGCAGCAGTCTGAAGAACCACGTCTCGAAATCCGCGTTCCTCAACACTTTGTCATGCCACTCCGTGCTCCTCTCCGCAATCTCCCTTGCCTTCTTCTCGCCCAGCGTGGCTCCATTTCCACTCTTATCAGCCTGCTTCTCCTTGCCCCTCCCACCAACCTCACTAACATCCGTCCTATCGCCGCTAAACCAGCGGACGAGATCGAGATGCTCGTCGCCCTTCAAACTCAGAGGGACGTAGTGCACCCAGGGCTTGAGCCACTCGGCATGCCACTCGCGGAAGATGCTCATTTTGTACGTCAAGCTGCGGGATTTCAGGAAGCTGTAGAAGCGGCCGGAGAAGGCGTTGCCGTCCATGTCCAGCAGGTGCTTGTGGTACCATGCATCCTGGCCGTCGACGCGCTCGACCACCTCGAAGAACTCCTTCTGCGCGTCGCAGTCGCCTGGGTCGCACTGTCCGACGTGGCTGAATTTGACGTCGATGAGGTGCTGCAGCGCGCGGCGGTCGATGTCCTGTACGCCGAAGCTGGTGTCGGGTGAGGACTCGCGGCTGGCGAGGATTTGTGCTTTGTCGGGGGCGTTGAGCCGCTTGACAATGTGCTGCCGGTGTTGTCTTCGCCAGCCCCCGTTGCGACTGAAGCCGCCTGTCGTGGAGCCGCGCCAGTAGAGGCTGTTGGTTTTGTTTTCCCAGGTTGTGTCGTGGTTGGAGTCGTAGCCTACTTTGCCGAACCAGTACCACGGACTGGGGTACAGAATGTCTTGGAAGCTAGAGATCTTGGATTGCGAGAAGACAGGGGTAAGCTCGTGTGTGATGCTGAAGGCGTTGGGGCGTTCGAAGAAGCCAAAAGACGAGGAGAAAGATGGCGAGTTGCACACGTCCGAGAAAGCTGTTGCATTGTAGACATAATTGAGCGGGCCAGCAGCATAGGATGTCAGGTTGTCCGCAGCGGACTCTTCGAAAGTCTGAGCCTGGCTGCTTGCGGGGCAAGATAATCGGGAATGCGTCCAGGTCTGTTGATGCGCGAAGCGATTGAACTTTGAGGTGCTGATTTCGTCGAAACGCTTCCCATCGTTCAAGTCCTTTGGTCGCTTCGAGAAATTATTTTGAGGGGTTGGGTATTTGGCAATGCGAGGAAGAACCTGATCTCGGGCCTTTGCAATCATTGCAGATAGATGGTCGTTTGGCACGACAACACGCGGTTCGTCGTGTATATTGAAACCAAGGTCCATATCTGGGAGATGTGCCACAAAATCTTTCATCATCCCAGTTGTTGCTTGTTGTTGCCACTCGTCGCCGTTGCCAATAGACACCACTTCGCCGTTTCTAATAGCCACGGCAATCAGAGCACTGTCCTCGTGACCGATAGCGTTCTTGATGCGTGAGCGAATCGTCTCCGGCTTCAGTGCCCAGAAGGGCAGCAACATCTGATTGATCATGTCAAACTCATCAATCATTATAACGTTACGACGCTGTGCAAACTCAAACCATTTATCAAAGTGCGGGGGCGGTGCAATGCCGTTTCTTCGCCGGTACTCGTGCACGGCTTGATCCAGGGTTTTGGACTGTCTTTTCAGGACTTCCTGGAACTCTGTTTCAGCAGCGTTGGTCAGCTGAGCCGCCGGGTGGCCGCGATCAAGGTTGACCGGAACTGCACTGAGAGGGCTTGCTGGGGCCAGGGCCTCGAAGGTAGAGGCAGTTTTCGGCGTCAAAGTGTAATAGGAAGCACCAGTCGAGTGTCGGACCAGCAGCACAAGAACCGAAAATGCCGTGACTGCAAACAATATGCGTCTAATGCGTATGGAGCTCCGTATGTCTACGAACGAATTCGAGGATGACGAGCCGTAAAGATATAGAAGGGCGGAAATTCCGTAGAATATGGTGAACCAAATGCCTTGGAAGCTGGTCCGGAACTTTAGTTGCGCGCAAATGCAAGAAAATAAGGCCCACAAAGAAACAGAAACAGCGCCTTGACGTTGAAGCTATTCAAAGGATCAGCGATTGTTGTTTGTGAATATTGAAGAATGTACACTTACAATGAGATATGTGAAAAGATTCAATGCAACATTTATAACGATCATAAAGAATACCTGGCGCACTGTTCTATAGTCGTGTACGGTCTTCCAGTCACGGTCGAATTCTCGATACATAGGCTCCCAGGTAGCGGCGCCTGGGGCAACAGATGGCTCGATCATGTAGACTGCGATGCCGCATATGACACTGATGGCAGCTGCAACATCACGTAGAGCCGCAAGCTCTTGGGCTTTTCGGTTACTGCTCACCGAGGCCCGTCGCGAGAACGAACCATCTGCAGACATCAGCCCCCGTGGGCCGCTGTCGCTATCATCCTTGATGCCGCGTACCGCAATCTCGAACAAGACCAGACCGGATGCTGCAAAAATAGCGCTGCTTATCCCAAGAGCGGATGTTGTCGATGTAACATAGACTGCCAGAGCAGCGCTGGCCGCAATGGTAAGCGTGACCAGCAGGTCGGCCGGTCTCTTGCTGGGAGATTTTTCTGAAGGGCCAATCGAGTCGGTCGAATCGCTGCGGGCGTGGGTAGGCAGAGTGAGGTGACGCGAGAGCAGCTCATTCTCAGAGACAAGAACGGCGAAGAGCGGTAGCAACCACTACAGACTGTCAACACATGCCAATTGCCGACAACTAACTTGCCTACCTTGGTCGCCCGTATACCATCCTTATCACATGCAGCTCTGTCGCAGATGTGGGCCAGAGCCAGAAATGCGCCGGCCAGCCAGCTTGTGTTCTTCTTCCTCCCACCGCTATTCGAGTACAGTCCAACACGGAACACCAAGGGTATCCATAGAATTGCCCATGACGCCGAAGTTACGAGCAGCGAGTGCTGGACAGGACTGTTGACACTTGCGACAGCGCCGAGGACGGTGAACAGCAGCGGAGCGAGCAGCAGGTGGTGCTTGGCGACATTTCCGGCGATTTGAGACACAGCCGGGTGCATTGGAGCAGAGAATGATCTAGGGCCCGTGGGGTGGCATGGGTTCGTCTGTTGTGCGCGTTGATGGAACTGCATTCGAGGCGCGTGTCAACTTGACCGCAATGATCGTCAGGGTCGCCGAGCGAGTGACGCCATGCTCCGGCTGCACGGTTGGGACCTCAAGAATCAGCATTCCAGCACAAAGCACCCTGCCATCCGGAGACGACGCTAAACAATCAGTGTTACCAAAGCAAAAGCTCTGGAAGTTCCCAGGATGCCTACAGAAATGCAGCGCTGTGCTGATGATTGAACAATTGAACATTCATCTAGTAATTCAGAGATGCATTCCTTGTAATCTTGGGTAGCGCCAACAAGGTCGCGGTTAGGACTATTCAAATGTACAAAGTACAGTCATGTGCTTTGACAGATACTGTAGCTCCTGGAGATATACGACGACTGATTGTAGCCACCTCGGTTGCAATAGTTGGCTACATGAGCAAGTGAAAATCAGAGCACCTTAACCCACGCCGACCATGTTGCAATGAGATCGCAGCTTTGGCTGTCCATAACATCTTTATTCATCCCAGCACCTACTGGCTAGTATAAGATGTGGAAGGGGAATCGAGTGAATCGATTTCAGTCAGTGTAGAACATGTGTATGAATCCAACTCTCCAGAATAATAGCACGGTATTGCCTGCCCACCGCTTCCACACTTTGCTTTTTCCCAACACTGTCTGTCCGGAAGGCCACGAGACTGCTCAGAGCTATGAGTTTGCTGATACCCAGACTTTCATACGAGCAATTGAGAATGTGTCTGGCAATTTGCTGAAGCTAGAGTGAGTGTGATAAGGACTACCCTAAGGTAGTATGACATAGCAGCATGGCCTTGGTCCCTCTTCCCTTCATGCAGCCTGCAGATCGCTCTTCGTATCTGCCATCGTGACCATTCGACATACCAGTAATCCCACCTGCATCACGATCCATCACAACACATCACGATCTCGCAATGGCATCCTCACCCACACAACCAACACGACCATACCCCTTCCATCCTATTGAACCCATCCCCTACAAAATCGACCATCCATCAAGTCCCTCTTCTCAAAACATACTGCTCAATGACAGAGCGTATCAATATCTCCCCCAGCCCCGCGCATCCCCAAGCATTACACCGACGATCCCAATCTCCTCACCAGCCAGCGGTGACGCAACCAACACAGGCCTTGAAACCGGGCCTCGTCTTACACAGCACCTCAGCACCAGTCCAACATGACCGTTGGACCCGCCGTCCTGGGCCAGCGGGACGTTCACCACGCGCAACCTACCAGATCGGTGGACATCGGCGATAATCTGGCGATCTTCGCCATCCTCGCGTAAAGCTGCTCACGCGTAGCGCGCAAGGCACGGGTCAAGACTTCTCGAGGACCTTCCCAGTAGAGTCTATGGGGGCCCCCTTCGTGGGCTGGCGTTTTGGGTCGGGGGTTTTGTTGAGTGGGCGTTTGTTTAAAAGGGTGCGGTATCCGCCCGCGAGCTTGCGGAAAACTCCCTTCTCCCATTCTCATCCCATCTCATCTTTTAGACGCCGCGCTCCGCACTACCGCTTGCGGATACGGGTTTATCGCCCTTCGAACTGCTGTTCGCTTCGGCTAGACACGTTATTGGTTGTTGCGAGGGATGGTAGGTGTGGCTGGAGGTAGTACGTTGGTATGATGGGTTTGATACGTCGTTATCGCGATCGTTCATCACCAACTAGACGACATCCGGGCCTTTTATGGTAAGCTAGCTGGCGGGGAAGGTATATCGATTCGAAGCTCTGCTGCAGCTCCATCTTATAGGAGTAGGAGCTGTCACTGTCTCTCCTCTTACCTGGTCTCCTTGCTTCCCTCTCTCCCTAGCAGTCGTCATTCGCACCGTTTCTTGCTTGGCGATCTTGAAAGAGTTAGGTTCATCACAGGGCATAAGAAGAGATGGCGATTCGGATGAAGCTGTAGCATTCAACCTATTTCCTACACTCGTATCATATCCTTCACAGCACGTCGCCATCCGGCCAGATATACAAGAAGTGGCCCTTCGATCCCAACAGAGGGTGGTGCAAACCTGCAGCCCTGCTCCAAGCCTTGCGTCCCCGTGTCAGAAGTTGTGGTGTTATATCAGTTTCTGGGGTAATATGATCTGAAACGAAGAAAGAGATGTGGGGAATATGTGCTGCTCGATAAAATGGTAAAGGACTCCGGATGTGCTAGGCTCTCGACGCAAGACGCAAAACACCAAGTGCACTGACTGGAACCGACCTACGGCGGAGTTTGCAGCTTCAACCTCAAGAGCTCGATCGTTGGATCCGCCCGGGGCGGCTTACGAAGGATGTCCCTCTCATCGGTGCTGCAAAGACGACCGTGGCGGCCAGACAGAAGGTCTGCGGAGATAGATCGCTAAATGGCTAATGTTGTGGTACAGGCCGGAAAATAAGAAGGATAGGAAGTGAGAAGAGACGGGGGTAAGACACATCACTCCTCCATTCTACCGAAGAAGGCATCGTCGTCCTCGTCTGCACGGCCCCGACTGCGAGAATGCGACTGGCGGTAGTCTTCCTCGTCGGCGAAGTGGTCGTCGTCCATGTCGATGTCTTTGCTCTCGTGGTAGCGGTAGCTGTTGCGCATGCTGCTCTGCTGCGGCGTCACCATGGTGTTGCCCGAAAGTGACTGCGCGGGGCTGTTGAAGTCGATGAACTTGGCAGGCAGCGGCGGTACGGGAGGGACATCAGGCGACAGGTGGGCGGCGCCCGACTTGGGGGTGCCGTACGAGCAGCTCAGCAGGCCGACAGCAGCAGCCATGTCCTGGTCGGTGTTGCCATCGTCGGGGTAGGAGCCGGCCACCGAGGTGCCGGAGGTGGTGGGGCGGTCGGACACGTTGCTCCAGTGGCGGAAGTGGCTGTTTGCGTTGGGATTGCTGTGGTCAGAGAAGACGGCAGACTGGTACGACTGACTGTACGCAGAGCTGTTGGCAGAGTAGCGCTTGATGGAGCGCTGGCCAAAGTGCGAGTGCGACGAGTACGAGCCGACGGCGTGCTCGTCCATGTGCGGGGGCGGGGTAGTCTCGGTGGAGCTCAAGTCGTCACGCAGGTCCGACGAGCCCGATGCTGGCGGCGAAGCCGAGTCGTCGCTGTCATCGCTCGTCTTGTTCATGGCGACCAGGACGGAGGCGGCCTCGAGGAGCTGGACCTGCTGGTGCTTGGAGATGAGCAGCTTGGAGGTGTACTGCCACTCGGGCGTGTGTTCCCAACTAGAGCAAAAGTCAACACTATTCACTTCATTTCACAACAAGCAGTGCAGGCGTGCAGGGCATTCGTCTCGAGCGGTGAAAGTATGTGGCTGGAAGGCTACACCTGAGGGGTACTGACAGGTGCTTGGTCAGACAGCTGCTGTGTTTGTATCCTTTCCCACATTTTTCACATCTCAATTCGCTACCACTTGTGCGCTTGCCCTCGCCCTTGGCCTGGCGGGCGCCCTCGCTGGCACGGCGCACGCGCGACTTGGAGCCGTTGGCCTCGCTCTCTGGCAGCGACGCCAGCGCCGGCCCGTCGCCCATGGCCTCGTTCTTGTAGCTGCTGAAGGGCGAGCTCTGGTGCGGCACGCTGGCGGCCATCGAGTGCGAGTGCACCAGCGCCGGCCCACGGAACTGCATCGCTGGCTTCGAGGGCCTGCGGGCGGCGTTGTGGTGCTGCTCAGCCAGCGGCGCGCCGGCAATGCCCTTGGCGACGGCGGCCATGGCGGCGACGTTGCTGCCGGCCGTCGTGCTCATGCTCTTGCGGCGGGTGACGCGGTGGGCCGGGTTGATGCTGCCGACGGACAGCGAGTGCGAGTGCGGGCGCGCGGCCTTGGGCAGCGAGCCGGCCAGGTTACTCGAATGGCGGTGCTGCGTCGTCGGACGGACGTTGATGGGCTCCTGGAGCGCAGGCAGAGTCAGCATGTTGGCCATGATCATGGGCGTGCGTGGGCTTGGGCATGGCATGGACATCGACATGGGCGACGTCTGCTGTGAGTCTAGCGGGATTGCGGGGAAGCCAGCGCCGTGGTGCGACCCCCCAGGAGGAGCCGCAGTACCATGCAGAGTGGTGCAGCGCCGCTGATGGATGTTTGCGTACCTTGAGAACCGTCATATTGCTGGAGAGTCTCCCCAACTTTTTTTTGTTGCGAGCTGGCCTCTGTTGTATGGGTGCGTCAGGAGCGTTGCACAGCCCCAGCAGTCCGAAGTCAGATGCGCGATGCGGCTGATGCGGCCAGCAATGTACAATGGTATGCAGGGCAGCTCAGGGGATAGGGGCAGGAGAGGGGAGCAACGCAGCGCAGAGCAGGACTGGGCTACGGCTGTACGGTTGGTATTGTGTCGTGTATAGGGACAGGTGCCAGGCACGGCGGCTGTTCCAAAATAAAAATGTTGGCGGGTGCCGGTGCTCTGCTGGGCTGTGGTGACAGGCTGGAATGGACCCCACTCGTGATATCTATGGCGTTACACGCTGGCCGGGGTTTGACTTGCGCGCAGTCTGGCTTCCGCTGTTCGGCTTCCAGTTTCAGACGTGTCTCCACAAGCGATGTCACTGTGCAATCAGCGCAATGTCAGGCAGTGTAGTGCAGAGATGGGTGGGCGAGACAAAGAACAAGGGAGCAGAGCAAACAGAGCTGGAATAGGAGCAAGCAGTGCAAAGCAGTTGCCATAACTTTTTATTATTCATGCCATGCGTGCACGCGGCCCTGGGTCAGCCGGACTCAGCAGCAGCCTGCCAGCGTGATCACGATTGGGCCACGGCCGCACCCCCCAGCCTATTGTGCGTCGGTGTCCGCGTCCGTCCCCCTCTCAGGGCCAGGACAGCAGCAAACAAGCCACGCCCCAGCCCGGTAGATAATCTACTTTTGCCTGCCTTGTTGACTGCGCGCTTCTCTCGCCTTCTGTGGTGCCGCTGCGGAGGGCTCGCATTGGATAAGGCGCCCCGTTCCCAATGGGGGCAGCGCCATTGCCCAGTCAGATTGCGTCTTCGGCGCATGCTACAGTACCTATGCTCGAGCGTGTGCAGCTGCAGCACCGCAACGGGCAATGCGCCCTGGTGCACATTCTCGCGGCCACGACCATTATTAATTTGAGCAATTCAGGAACCTTTGTGCGGTGCCTGGCGCCGTCCCACGCAGGTCTCTCAGGGCCATGTTAGCGCAGCAGCCCATGAGCCCCTGTGTTGAGTGCTGATTCGAGCAGCCGTCGCTCGTCCAGCGCCGCTTTGGGCCGCCGATCGCAGCAGCAGCCGCATCGCACGGTCCTCCGGGACTGGGACTTGGAGAACCGAGCAAGCGCCGGGTCTGGAGAAGTGTGGCTCAGCCTGCGATCGCCTCGAGAGCGACACCAGATCGCCTGAGACGGAACAGGTGTTCGCCCAGAGGCCAGCGGCCCTCAGCGCATGATGCCTGCGCAGACAAAGCAAGAATGCTGCGTTTTTGGAATTGCTCGCGCGGGCTGAAACTGACAACAATCCGTTGCAAGACCTATCCTTGGCGTCATCGCGATCGAGCAATGGCGATGCTGTCTGTGCTGTGCAGCGCTCGTCGATGAGTCCGTGCAGACTGCCTTCCTTTCGCCATACCGCAAACGCACCATACCGCAATCCTCACCTCCCAATACGCTACATCCACCGTGCAAGCCACCTCCTCACCTCGCCGTCCGCAATGCAGCGCAACTTGTGGGGTTGTGTCTCCAGTGTGGCACTCAGCGCGCACCTGACGGGCCAGCAATCTCGCAGCCGTCGTGGTGAGTGGAACAGAAGGAGATAGATACCCGATATATAGCCGCTCGCGCCGCTTCCTGCTGCGAGTCAACGTCTGGAACGCGCTGTCGGGCGCTCGACTCGGGATCAGCAGGTCGAGATCGCGGGCCGTTCGACCATCGGATTCGGGTTATCATCGTCGAACCACGGTTTGGCAGCCCTGCGAAGCCCTTTGACACTGTGTCCACGAGGCCCGCTGACAGCTGCGAACCGCTGCGCTGGACGTTCCAAACTGTCAGGACGACCTTCTCCCAAAGCGCCGCTACGTCATCGCTCAGAACAGTGGAATCGCGCTCCGATTTGACAGAGTGTGGGGTAGCGTTCGCTACGGTCTGCCTATCCGTCTGCTGCCGCGGTGATCATGCAGAAACCCCTCACCATGTTCACAGCTGCCATTTCCGGAACCGCTCTGGGTCCAGGTTAAAACGCCACAATCACGAACAGCCGCCGAGCCGTCAGATCAAACAAAAATATATTTTAACAGACGCAAAAGCCTGCAGACATCACAATAATCGCTGCGCAGCACGATGACACGATAACGTGATAGTGCAACCGCTCACGTAAACCGCGCTCCTCTCTCCACTTAGCTTATCCCGCTCACCATCCCACCCAATCACAGTAGCCGCACCGGCGTGTAGCCAGCACGTGCCGCTAATCCCAGCGCGTCTAGACTCGAGGGCCGTGCAGAGAAGCACACACCTCGGTCGGACAGGTGTTCGTGTCGTCTCGAAACGCAAAAAAAGTTGGCCCCAAGAAAAGACGTTTCACGCGTGCGGGTATGACATCACTCCCGGAGGTATTGGAATTATGAGCCCACTTTGGTCAGCATTCCGGTGAGGACGCCGCGGAGCTATAAAATCTCCGTAGTATTTGTGTGGTTGAATTGTCATGAGTGTTTGCAACTTTGCGATGAGAGAGGCGAGTCGACGTGTCATGTGTAAATGCGCAATGTGGACCTGAGCTAGGTCTATGCGTGGTCAAGGTATTGCTTTTCTGTACCAAGATCCTTTGTTGACAAAGACATGCTCGCGTAGAATATGTACACAAATGCTCGGTCACACAGGGTTTCCAATGGTTTGCACGACTCTGGCTTTGTTCTCGTCTCGTCTTCTGTTTGATCTTGATATCGGCTCCGCCGCTCAATTAAGTTCTCACCGCATACTACGGACAAAGTTAATTGCACAGGCGCATTGAGTTTTACTTACCCTTATATAATCTTTGGATGTGGAGCAAGCATGAGATCTAGCCAAAGTGTATGTTGCATTAGCTTTACGCGACGAGATGCCAGGCCTGAGTCTGACTTCATTGATATCGGTATATGTTGAGCTCTCCGACGTGAGCCTGCTGACGACAAGACGAGCAGATCAGAAGTACAACATGTTTGTTACAAACAATGGAAGCGAGCAAGAAGGGGATATGTTGTAGCATCTCATTGGCTCCAAGCATTTGCTTGGCACAAGCTGGCGTCAAGATTACGGTGCTTCAAGATTCAGGTGATATCGCCAGGGTAGGAGAAGATGTGAACATACAGCACCTTACCGGCTCCAAAAGGCCAGTCGACAATTTTAAAGGGTTCAACTAGAACAGCACACAAGTATTAGAAAAACAATGAGAAATGTAGCCATCTTAAAAGCTCGAACTTTTGAGAAGTCTACATCAATTAACGTTGAGGACCTTCAACATCCTGCATAACGCCAAGTGGCCACCCGGAGCTGACAAGGTGCTGTACAATTCTTTGGTCGTGACTGATCTTTGCTCTTCCTCGAATGAGTCCTCTAGGGGGCCGAGTAGCCACATGAGCGCAGTACGTTGACTTACGACAGATCTATGCTCTAGCGCCGATGAAGATGCTCTCACTACGTTGCTGTCGATACAGCAACAGTTGTCATTACGCTTTGCTATGGATTTAGCAGGTGGCCTCTTTTTGAAGCCAATACATGGAGCGTTCGGTCAAGCCAATGTCAACATGATAGGTCATGCTTTCAACATTCATGATGCTGGTACTCAGAGGCCACGGTCATGCTATCCGAGGAGCCATTTTCAATAGAATTCCCCTTGTACCTGGTACACGTCATCCAACATGGCAATTCAACAGTGACAATAGCATAGAATAGACAGCTGACATGACCAGGTACGTACACGAAATATGGGAGAAAAGCAGAGCATACCTTTTCAAAATTTGTGCCCGCTGCTATCTCAAAATCGCGCGGCTGATAGTGTGCCCGGTTGTGCCTTGGATCCCAAGAAATCCCCAGGAATTTCATCGGCGGTCTCACTATGTTGGCCAAAATGTGCGCCCCAAGAAAGCTTTGGGTTTTAAAGATGGACGAGGCCACCTTGGCCTGCTCTCCGGTTTCAAATTCGACGTGGATTGATATCGCTCGATTAGGCTTTGCCTTTATAACTTCCCCTAGACCCAATACACTATAGGGATGCAGTCTGGCGTATAACCAGTTCCAAATACCGCATTTATCTGAGGAAGGAAAGCCCGAAAATGTCACCCGCCTGCCATTCTGGTATGAGGAGAATATCTTCTTCGGAGGGAAGTGTGTGGGTATCGCAATTTGACCGCGAGGCGTGATGGGTTGTTATTGGCATACCAACCCCATTTGAGTTCAGCCTCCGCCCACATGGGTCTACAACTCCAAATCAGCTTATTCACCTCTATCCTCCTGTCAAAAAGGGGTGCGCCGTCTAAGTCCTGCAAGGCAGCCCTTCTCTGTGCAGACTGCATTGACATTATGACTGCCTTGTTGCGGGCATTTTGAGCAAGGCAATTGAAGATCATATGTATCCTGTCTCTGTCGCGCCTAGGATCAGCCATGAAGAACTGCAAATACAGATCTTCAGTCGACCATACACGGCGATATTGGATTCCTCAAACAGCTCTCGCACATCGTCTTCTATGGCAAACTTTGGCAAAGTGATAATACCGACAGCTCCGTCGTAATCCTCCCTGGATACATGATAAGATCCAAATCCACGCGGGTAGTTGTAGGGCGGGCTCCGATCATCGTGAACATGTGATTGAGCAGCAGTATGCATCAATCGAAGCGGTGTAGGAGCAAACGCAGACACGCGACCAATGGATCCCAGGCCATAGGCATGACATAGCACGGAGCGGGGGCTGAGAAGCCATTGGTCTCACGCGATTACAGTCACTGACGGTGTTGCTATTGTTGTCGTTGCGAGTCGTGGGTGTCGGAGTGAAGCTAGGGAACAAGGCCATAGGCCAATGGAGCTTGGGGCGTCTTGGCGGCAGTGACGAACAGCGCCCCATATGATATGCGGAGGTTGCTGTGAGGCTGCCGTCGTCTGCAAGACATATACTCGCACCTCCGCTCAAAGATCATCTCCGCCGCATACCGCGCACTCATAGACTTGTCTGAAACAGCTTCAGCAGCTCCTCAACAGCACTCGATCACGTAGGCTCGCGCCTCGCACATACAAGCCCAGCACTATGGCGGACGCATCCGCGCAACCCAAGCCCAGCAGCAGCGTCAAGCTGGTGCTGCTCGGCGAGGCGGCCGTCGGCAAGTCGTCGCTCGTTATGCGCTTCGTCAACAACGATTTCCAGGAGAACAAGGAGCCGACGATAGGCGGTATGCAGCATATCCAACCAGCCAAGACGCTGTAGCTAACACACGCCAGCGGCCTTCCTCACCCAGAAATGTAACCTGCCCACTCGCACAATCAAGTTCGAGATCTGGGATACGGCCGGTCAAGAGCGCTTCGCATCTCTCGCGCCCATGTACTACCGCAACGCCCAGGCCGCCCTCGTCGTCTACGACATCACAAAGCCCTCGTCGCTCACCAAGGCCCAGCACTGGGTCGCCGAGCTGCACCGCCAGGCCTCGCCGGGTATTGTCATTGCCCTCGTGGGCAACAAGGCCGATCTGGCTGCCGAACAAGGCGAGGAGAGCTCAGAGGATGCAGACGCCGCGCCTGCCGCTGAGGGCGACGACGCTGCAGAGGAGGACGGCGCCGATGCGCGGAGAGTGCCTACCAAGACAGCAAAGGCCTATGCCGATGAGGAGAGCCTGCTGTTTTTCGAGACGAGCGCCAAGACAGGGCAGAACGTTGCCGACGTCTTCACAGCAATCGCAAATGCCATCCCCGAGACCAGCCTTAAGGGCCCGCGTGGCGTCGGCGGCCAGACAAATCTGGGCAGGCAAGAGGATGCGCGCGTGAACCTGGGGACTGCGAGGACTGAGGGCGCCAAGGAGGGCTGTGCGTGCTGAGCTTCACCAGACTGATTATTATAGTAATGCAGCAGAGAGTCTTTTCTCGCTTAGATATGTCATTTTTCACCGCCCCCTGGTGTTTTATATGCATAGTGCTTCGCTATCTGTTTCAGCGACTGTATACTGGCTCCTGCTGCAAGTCTGATTGCGCGCGGGCCACTTGAGATCCACCACACTGCCTTTATCATGGACTCTGAACACTGCTTACGTGCATATACTCACACGAGCTTTCACGAATCTGCCTGCCGCTCACCATGACCTAATTGCACACCACCGTAGGCATGCGCCACCTCTGGGCACCCTCTGACTATGGGCCGCTTTACCCGGCTAACCCCAGATCTCGGTCGATACTTCCCTTTTGTGTGCAGGACAGTGTATTATCGGGTGCTCAGTCGAGGCAGAACGCCTATTGTAGTGAGACTTGCAACAGTCATGTGCAGAGTGTGAATGTGGCCTAGATGTAGACATAGTGTTTGGCCGACCCTGCTTCTGCTTGGGTACGCTCAATGAGATCACGGGCGTTGTATAGTATGGTAGACTGAATACGTATATAGGTCAACCCTACGCATGCATGATGGGTGGACTCACACAAACAGCGAGGCCTCCATTCGATCCTTTTGGTCGCTTTCATTTCGATCTTGGTGAAATGTGTAGCAGAAGCGCAAAGATCCTTCGTCGCAGAACGTCTGACACATCGTCATTATGGTATACCGACAGCATCACGCTGTCGACACTGGTAAGTTGCCCAGCATCGAGCGGAGCACATCTACTGATGCACCCAGCCTGTCGGACTGACCTCGACTCGCTTTCTCACATGCCAATAATCGAGGCATGTCAGCAAGATGCAAAAGCCCCTTTCTGCTGGCCGCCCAACGGCTCGCGCATCTGCATGCCCAACGGAGGGATACCGTTCCACTGGCCATCCAGGTACTATCAAGGCGAATCTGTAGTCTACATCAACTTCGGTTCAAGGGGAACATCTGGTCCTCATGCTAATAGCGGAACGATCTATAACACCTTTCCGCTTGACTACATACACTATCCCGACAGTGAAGATATCCCAGGTGGTTATGCAACAAGCATAGAAATCACAATCACGGAGCATCGGACACAGTCCAACGGGTCGACACAGATAATTCACCGGGGTCCAACGCTTCTTTTTAAATATAAATCACCCTCATTCACAACAGAGAACATCGCTACACGGGGCTTGGTCTCGGGTCGAAGGAAAAAGAAAGTGGGCTGGTCTGCAAGTCTGATCATGGGTGTGGTTTTTGGAGGCATCCTTGGCGTATTCTTCCTTCCTTGGTTGCTCATCAAATGCTGCAAGACGGGCTGCTGGAGTGGTTGTCTTGGGTGTCTTGGACCCGACAGATACGAGATAGCACGGGTCAAGAGGCAGGAGGAGCGGCGAATCCGTGCAGAAAGAGCTGCTAGGCAGCCACAGGTGGATGCTATCAAGGCGAGCGTCGCGCGTGGTGAAATATGGAATGGTCCTGTACAGTCGGGAGGTCCGTGGGTGATCGATATGCCGCAAAGGCCGTCTACAGCGGTGTCAAGGGCATCGAGGGCGTCAATAGAGTCTGATGGAATTCGACCTGTTGGTGGTGGTGAGCAACAGAACAGTAGACTAGAAGATCAGAGGATTGAGCAGCATAGGCTGGAGCTTGCGAGGGCAGGGGAGACGGAGCCGCCGGCCTACGATGCTTCGCCGCCAAAGTATACGCCTTAGGTCTTTGGACGGATATCTACCCCTGCTTCTTTTCTCCTTTCGAAATCACCAATGGAGGCTATCAGATTGTTGCCTTGCTGGATGCAAGTCTACACGCTGCGATGATGAGACGCGGTATCCTGAGTTATTATCCTACAGCACCTTGCCAGCTCCGAGTGGCCACTCGACAACTATGAAGGGTTCAGCTAAGTTTTGAAGGATTCAAGTAGAACAGCGCACAAGGGTTGAGGACCAATAAATTGCGTAGCCATCTTGAAAGCTAGAATTTTTTAGAAGTCTGCGCCAATTAGCCTTGAAGGCCTTCAGTATCTTGCACCATGCCAAGTGGCCTCTCGGAGCTGGCAAGGTGCTGTAGGTCAGGTTAAGAGACCACCGATGGAGTGAGATGTCTCACATCGTTCAAAACGTATCGCTTGGCGCACTCTTTGCCTGACCTTGGATGCGACTTCCAATCGTACTGAATAACTAATCAAGCTGGCAAGATGTAATGATCAGCCTGCAACTGAGACAACAGCTACTACGAATCTGTGGAGTTCATATTGTCACACTACGCGACTGAATGCTTTGTCGTTTGCTCCGACAACACTGTTTTGAGAATCAGTTCACACAATGTCTCACGTCGGGCAGTCACTTTGCCCACTTCCACTGATGCTGTCAATCCATAACGCAGAACATAAAGTTTAAGAAAAAAGCGTGAATTTCTTCTCGCCTTCTACTTGGCTTTCACACATCTTATAGGATAGGGTTACCATAGAACCTCATTTACCGGTTGCGCAGGCTTCACATCGACAATCAGTTGGTATAAAGCCCAGCAACAACTCACAAACTAAACCACTAGTAACCAAACCTTTTGACCAAACTCTCCATCCAACCAGCAAACATGGGCTGTGGTCCATCCCAACCAACGAAAAATCCCAATTACGGCCGGCATCTTCAAGGTGTTCACTCCACATCAGGCAAACACACTAAAGCACCCAAGTCCTCAGCCAACACCCACTACACTTCCCAAAACATGCCCTTACCCCCTCCCCCTGCAGCCCGTGATCACAAACACACCACGCGTGCGCAGAACCCCAACATGCCCCTTACACCTCGCCATCAGCGCCCACAGCACCGAAAGCATGCTCAACCCGCACGAACTCACGCTGAACGCTACGCAGGTCCCCGCGGCAGAACAGACCAGCGCCGTCCCCCGGAACAGTGGTTTCGGGGCTTAAGTCCGGTTGGGCTTTCGCGCGCGGCTCCGGGATCTACCTTTGGCCAGGGTGGTGTAGGAAGCTTTGACAAGAGTGGCATAGGGAGATGGGAGACTTGGTGAGAGAGAGGGGGGGGGGGGCATGGACTGGTGGTTATTGTCGGCTTGTAGAGATTCGTAGGTATCGATTCGTGCTGGCATGACATGAGCTTGTACAAGATGATCAGTAGGTGTTTCAACAGGTAGGTTGGACCTCGATGTTAATATGAGTGTCAATATATATCACAATATCATTACTTTTGTTTTAAATGAGGCCTGGTTTTGCTGACAACTGCGAATATCTGCTCAGAGAAAACGATGCGTGGTGTTACTGGAAACAACTTGATCGATGTCAGGCGTCAGAATGGGGTCAATGTATGATGCAGACGGTACCTGGCTAGTTTCACGCATTTAGTTGATACTTTGGAAAGGCTCAGGTCAGCGATAGCGACGTACAGCACCTTGTCAGCGCCGAATGGCCACTGAACAATTTTGAGGGATTCAACTAAGAGAGAGCACCAGGGATATGTGACTAATCAACTGCGTAGCCATCTTGAAAGCTATAACTCTTGAGAAGTCTGCTCTAGTCAGCTTGAAGACCTCCAGTATCTTGCATTACGCTGCTTGGTGTTGGAAAGGTGCTGTATAAATTCAGCTGAAAAGCTGTAATGAGTGCATTGTTACGCTTGTTAAAGATGGAACACACCAATCAGCAATGTTTCTCCCGCTCGTCTTGCACAGTGCCGCATGGCTATAAAGAACTGGTAAGGTACAGCTATCAAAGAATTGCAGGCGCAGAAGCAGAATTTCAGATTGGCTGTTGAAAAAGCAGTTCGGTATCTTGAAACTATCGAGCAATTGATTGGGCAGATGTCACGCTGGTACATCAGGTCCCAGGTAGTGCCACTGCACGGTTACAGCATATCGTACTGGGACATGTTCCCACTTGCTGTAAGTCACACGCTTTTGGGCTGTGACGTGCATATCTTCCGATCCTTTCCGCTTATCAAGGCCGGCCCTCGCGTGCACATGGCGATCCATACTCAGAGAAGACGGTACACTTAGCCATATGTGTTGAGTGTCCGTTGGCTTCATTGAAGACGTTACAGCCATACACTGCTGCGTTGGGAGGAGTATACACTGTTTAGATCAGCGTTGTTGAAAAGTAGTACGGCACAATGTACGTACAGTGCAGCGAAACAGCATATCCCTCTTGGTCCGGATTTGAGATGCGGTGCAGTCCGAGTTTATCGGACATGTATGTCACTTGATCGACCTGGTATGTCTTTTCAGAGATCACTTGCATGTGGCGATCCTCAGAATTGTTGAGGTCGATCGTCGGCCATGCATAGCGTGTCTCGGTGAGGCTGCCCTTCAGGATCTTCATGATACAGTGCGCGTTGGCATGGCTGTGGCACGTCAGCGGGGTTCGGGCTGGAAACACAAAATCAAAGAAGGTGAAGCCAAGAAAGAACCGTGCCGGCTTAACATCAAATCGCGCAACATATTGAAAGTGGTGTCCTTACCGGCTGTCTCCTGCGCTGTAGACGCATCGATCATATGATCGGCGAGCAGAGTCGCTTCGTCAGTCAGGAGTACAGAGCCTTTGGTTGTGGGAAGCGACCAAAAGCTAGATCACATTGAAGCATCTGTTGTCAATAGAAATAAGCAGGACAAAGAAAAAGCCGACCTACTCGTGGATGGGGCTGGCCCTGCCAGGCGCCCATACTAAGAGAAGCTATAGTTGTCAGTGCAGTTCTACGCGCATGTGTTGAGATGTGTGGCTACCAGGTTGCTCTTGCCGTTGCCCTTGTCCACCAAGTTGCGTGTGTACGCTACGCCAGGCTGTGACATTGAGTACTTCTCCCATTCGGAGCTATTCGAGACATAGTCTTCCATCAGCTGCTGGAGCTCTTTCTCGTCGACATCGTCGCTATTGATGCCACTGCATGGGCCCAGCTTATCGCTCAATGCAGATACGAGCGCTTGGAAATGATCTTTAGTTTCTGATGTACGGCCGGGCATATTGTAGACTCTTCTGAATGATGATGGTAAAATGAATCAAGGGATTGGTGTGATATAACGTGAGACGAAAGTGAAGAGCGTTATGATAAAGAAAGCTACGGATCGTCGAGGGCGATAAGCCGAGCAGGTCAGATTTAACTGGAAGGCGCGCACAATACGACGTGACACGTGTGAGTCCTCAATGTGCAAAATTATGTAACAACTAGCTCCCGTGATGTCGCCAGCTAGTCAGTTGTACCGCAGTTGCACACATACGCATGCCAACACCTACTGCAGCTTATCATATTGCATTCGGCGAGAAGCAAGATAGCGGCTTCTATCGGGTGTTGGCCTTCGCATCATGCAAGTGAGAGCATTCAAGGGTTTGGAAGGGAGGAACTGCAGCGATGGGCCTGGATTGGGAGTAGCGTCCTCGGCCAAAGGTAAGGCCGATGCCCCGCATTCGACCAGCGTCATCGCCGCCTCGGACATCAAATTTCTGTATCGGCGCATTTGCGACTGCACCACATCTTGACCCGAAGCAGACGACGCGAACCGCCAAGATGTCGACCACAGTGGACAAGGTAAGCGCTGTAATTGTCCAATTCAGTGAAGAGCTATATACTGACTGGAAATGCGCAGATCAAAGAGGTCGAGGCCGAAGTAAGACCCTATACGAATCGCAAACGCGCGTCAGTGACTTACACAATGTAGATGGCCCGTACCCAGAAGAACAAGGCGACCTCGTACCATTTGGGACAACTGAAGGCGAAGTTGGCGAAGCTCAAGAGGGAACTGCTTGAGCCCAGCGGTGGCGGTGGTGGCGGAGGTGTCGGTTTCGATGTTGCAAGAACCGGTGTGGCCAGTGTTGGTTTCATTGGCTTTCCCTCTGTGGGAAAGAGTACGCTCATGAGCAGGTTGACTGGTCAACACTCCGAGGCTGCCGCATACGAATTCACGACCCTCACGACGGTCCCTGGTCAAGTCATGTACAATGGCGCCAAGATCCAGATTCTGGATTTGCCTGGTATTATTCAGGGAGCCAAGGACGGAAAGGGTCGAGGTCGCCAGGTCATTGCTGTCGCGAAAACGTGCCATCTGATCTTCATCGTCTTGGACGTGAACAAGCCCTTGACCGACAAGCGTATCATCGAGAACGAACTGGAAGGCTTTGGTATTCGCATCAACAAGAGCCCACCGAACATCGTGCTGAAGAAGAAGGACAAGGGCGGTATCAACATCACTTCCACAGTGCCGTTGACACACATCGATCACGACGAGATTAAGGCTGTCATGAGCGAGTACCGCATGGCCAACGCAGATATTGCCATTCGATGCGATGCGACAGTTGACGACCTTATCGATGTCATTGAAGCAAAGAGCCGAAGCTACATCCCCGTCATCTACGCGCTCAACAAGATCGACGCCATTTCCATTGAGGAACTGGATCTCATTTACCGAATTCCCAATGCTTGCCCAATCAGTTCTGAGCATGGCTGGAACATTGACGAGTTATTAGAGCAGATGTGGGAGAAGCTTACCTTGGTCCGGGTGTACACAAAGCCAAAGGGCAGGATGCCTGACTATACTGCCCCTGTTGTGTTAAGGTCTAGCGCATGTACGGTGGAGGACTTCGTAAGTACCACACACGTATTACCTAAAACCAGCTGACCAGGGACCAGTGTCACTCGATCCATAAAACAATTGTCGAACAGTTCAAGCACGCTATAGTGTACGGGAAATCGGTCAAGCATCAACCCCAGCGTGTCGGCTTGTCTCATGAGCTTGCCGACGAAGACATCGGTGAGTTGAACGGCGGCATAGGATCCCAGCGCATACTCCGTACTAATTTTATGCTCAGTCACCATTGTCAAGAAATAGATGACAAATTGCGACACACATCTGTGGTCTTCAGGCCGTCTGCCTCTTGTGAGGGAGGCAAATCAAGCGACCAGTTGCACGCGGACGGCTTGGTGTCTCACCAGTATGCCACGGTCAGATCTGGACAAGAGAAGTGACGAGCAGAATAAGGCTTGAAGCCGACTTCAAACTCTGGATTGGCCGAAATTGCCGTCCCAATAGCTCCGCGGCGGCATCAGCATGATCGCTTAATTGAGACTTGAAGCTTACGGAGCGGATCGCACATGCCATTCGCCAGGGCACCAGAGACTCAAACGGACCGCAGCCGTTCGAAACTATCACTAGGGTCTGTCCTGCCGAAAAGGCGCACTATAGTACGTATACATCTCAACGAAGACTCGTTGCAAGAGGGGCGCTGGCGTTTGAACGGTCTCAGCCATATTTCTTTTCTTATAAGGACAATTTCGGAAATTCGCAAATACGATCAGCGTTGTCTGGCCCAGATTCTCAGGTATTGACTTCCCATATTGGTATTCCACGGATGCGATTGTCGATTCGGAGACTTCCAGCAGGGGTCTTGTCCGTGCTGACGACTCACAGAGCTCGTTGTTATTCGGGCGCTAAATTATTATCGCTCCCGTTTCTGAGTGGTTGCTTCGCAAAACCTAATGTGTCTTTTGTGGCTCCTTTTCTCGTGCGCGCGATTGTCGCCGTCCTAATGCGTCAAAGACCCATCTGGGCAATTTGGATTTCTTTTATGCACCGCCGATGATTGACATTTTTGTTCAACTATGGGAATCGCCACTTCTGGTACCTGATTGACCTCGTTTTAGTCGCAGCTGTACGCCACGGGCGTACGATCTCGACAAGCAATGCGCCTTGCGCACGAAACGCTGCCAATACTCACTCACTCAGACCATGGCTGCATTAGGGAACATATTAACCGGCCGCGACAATGTGTGAGCACGGTGCGATAGCTCTGTGGGATGATCACACCCGATCGCCTTGACATCCCATTTGCCGCAGCATAGTGTGTGGTGTGGAGCCGTGCACTGGGGGTGCCTCGATGAGCTTGAGCCAGGCGGCCGCATATTTCTGGCCCGCGTCAACCTAAGAGCACATCCCCGACCAAGACCCGCACATGCACTAACCTAACGTCGATGTCGCGTTGCGGCGTCGCTTGGCTTGACGGCGGCAAGGATACGGTGCACAAGCCATCTGAGCCGGCAAGCTTGGGCTGGAAACAAACAGGCCCTCTCCCGCAATGCTGCAACAGCCCGCGTCTGCATTACACACATCAGGGACTGTACAGCCTCCGCGGGTCTTCTTTCAAGTACGCGCTGCGGACCCTCCGTGCCAGGCCTTTCCCTGCAGCTTCTGCCTTTCTCTGAGCTCATTCTTTTGCCGCGCCTCTCTGTACATTCAATTTAGGGCTGTCATACGACTGCGCCGTTTTGTCAGCCAAATCTTCGCTTTGCTGCAGTACATCCTCGTTGTCGCTGTTTCGCTTTGGAGTCCCGAACCAACGTCTCGTGCATGCATGCACGCTTCCATCTTGAAGTCACCCGCACCGACCAGTCACAGCACCATCGCCCAGCAAATGCGCGTCGAAGCATCTGGTCGCTATACCCTCTGACGGACATTTGATTCTACATTCGCATCATTGTAACGGCAGTCGCTCCGCCCATCTTGCCCACCATGAGTCAACTACAGATGGACCATGAGCACCATCATCAAGAAGCTTTTGAGGACCCTACGGGGTGGCACGAGAATGGTCAATATCCACACCACTCGTCGCCAGTACAAGACTTCAACGGGTTCCATGCCTATACACCCATGCCGATGGAGCCCATCTATGGGAATGGCATGCATCCACCTCACCCTGCTCATCCACCACCAAGATCTACACATCAACAGCTTCAGCCTCTGATTATGCCTCAGTGGCCCAGCATGCTGACCAGCCAGTCGACATATCAACCTTCGATCTTTCCCTCGGCGCCTGTACCAATAACTCCAGCTTCTGCTACTCCAGTCTCGGCAACGTCCACACATTCCAGGACATCGTCGACGCCCCGGAAAACCCTGACGGATCAAGACCGTCGCCGCATGTGCCAGTACCATGAGGACAACCCTACTGTCAAGCAGACGGAAATCGGAGGTATGCTAGTAGCTGTCTTTGGTCATTTCATCTTCATACACTAACCTATCCCAGCGATGTTCGGCGTAGAACGAAGGTAATCGTGAAGCAATGAGTGACTGCTCCTGGACTAATGTGTATTTAGTACCGTCTCAAAGGTATTACGACAGAAGGAGAAATACCTGTATCAGGATGATGGAAGTCGTTCGCCCATCAGAAAATCGAAAGGAAAATTCCCTGATATCGAACGAGCACTCTCGAACTGGGCTAGAAACCACCAGAGGCAAGGGTACCAGCTTACTGATGCCATTATTAGAGACAAGGCACGCTTCTTCGCACAGACCGTGGGAAATTCAGAAAGCCACCTCAAGGCGAACAGTACCAGCTGGCTAGAAAAGTTCAAGCAGAAGAATCACTTGATGGGCGCGAAGTCACGCAAGGGCTCGATTGCAGAGGAGTCGGAAGGTGCCTCCAATCCTCCATCCAATGCGCAGACGCCTGGAGCCCTTTCGCCTATTTCTCCTGATGACGACTCCCCGGTGGTCCCGAACCTATCACTGAAGAAGAGCGAGGAGAACATGAAGATTGAGGGCTCAGACAATTTTGACTTTTCCAACCGGAGACCTTATAATTCGCAAAGCACTACATCCCTATCAACAGTCTTTACAGAACAAGGACCCACAAGCCCTACATCGCCATTCTTTACACCAGATTCAGCGTGCGGGCCAAACCCATTCATTGGTAACCGTCAGGCCTCCAATGGGCAGCCTGGAAGCAACGGCTTTCAGCGGCCACGGAGTCAGACGTTCCCTTTGTTGGTCGGCGTCGAACAGTACGCATCACCACCAGCATCGTCAGATGCACTGACTCCGAAGTTTGTTGGCAGCACTGCACTCGACTCTCCGATGGCAGAAATGTGCGATCCGTTGACCTCAATCGATGAGGCAATGTCTGTGTCACCTTCTCAAATGTCGAACTCAATGCAACCCCCACCGCTCCCAACTACCTCTCCCGGAGGTGTCAAGCCGACCGGTTCGCCTTCCTCACCATCACAAGAGGAGGCAGCACGAGCCCTAGAACTAGTCATGAGTTTCTTCAAGTCACAATCGGGTGACTTTGCGGTTGCACCCGAGGAATATATGACGATCGGCAAGCTGATGGAGAAGTTGCGGATCAAATCTCGAACCGACAGCATGCAAATGGGCGTTCGACGCGCGTCAGAGCCTGATTACACCGTCACTAAACTGGAGACCGTTGACGTACAGCACTAGCCGACAGCACCTGTCGCATCGCACTGAGCAACATATCACGCAGTCTCATGCACAGCCACCGAACTTCTAACAATACGTTGAGAAGACGGCATCGCAGTTTATTCTTCCTTCACAATTAATTCAAAACTTGGACAGCAAGGGCACATCTGGGGAATGCTCATATATGGTGCCGGTATTCGGTTCCGACGTCTCTTACCTTGCATCAGCATCTCTAGCATTTTTGTACTTCCAGTTTCCTTCTGGCGCTCATTTCCTTATTACATGCTTTTTTTCCTCACGTTATACCCTCAGCATGCAAAATACCCACAACATGCATGGCATCTACCTCCTTCTTACAAACAGGAAAGACTGTACCCGCTCACGCGGAAATTAGATACTGTACACTTCTTCTAGCCGCCCCTTCTTTTCTGACCGTCGTTTGAAACAACGAACTTTCTGTACGCTTCTGTTACCCATATTTGAGTGCATATAGACTGTGTAGTCTGAGACACGTCATGCTCGACTATTGAATCGATCCACTCCTTTGGTTTTCGATGTCTGCCCTATCTGTGCCTTATGCTGTGACCCGCTGTCAAATGTGCTCGTCCTCTCCCGACTGGAGAACAAGACGTTGGCACAGTGTACAACGCCATGCAATGACAGCTAGGCATTTAATATATAAGGCCAGATTTTCAGATTCAATTGTGCGATTCGCTGCGCCAGAAGGCCGAAAGCTCGGTGAGTTTCGCATAGCTGAGACATGGCGTTCGCGGTAAGGCTCCTTACACCTCAACAATCGCGAGTGCAGCGTTGATGCTTGCCGTCAGCCACAGCGAGGAGAGAGGAGAGCACAAGCAGCTGCAGTCGAGCAGCCTTCCCGGTTCCCCGACGCGACGTCGACTGACAGGGCGCTCGCATAGGCGCAGACAAACAGGGGATTCCCCTTTCCGGCGTTTGTGGTCTCGAAGTGTCATTTCATCAGGGTTTCCACTACGGCGGGCTGACGTCGATCGACAAAGAAGAAAATTGAGCACAGGCTGCACAGGCTGCACAGGTCGCAAGCTAGTGCGGAGACGAGCCGAGCACGGTTGCGGCCTGCGTATCGTATCCCAAATCAGATTGCAAACATTCGCGCGTCAGGCACGATGATCATGTCACTGATTGTTGCTTTTTGACGGCTTGAAAAGACAAAAAGACGAATTGCTGCATTGGCTTGTTTGAAGTGCATTTTTCCCCCTTCTCTCTCAGCAGCGCGGTCCGGCCCGTAGCCGTGATGCTTTCAGGCCCGCAGGACCCTTTTCAGCAGCTTTGTCTCCTGGACGCTTGGTTGCGGGCACTGCCGAGTTGCGAATACGCTTTAAAAACCTTTCTCTCTCTCCGCAGCTGCACAGGTAGGCGGGTGCGACAGAGCTGTCAAACTCATACCCGTGAGACCTGCACAACGAGCCAATTTTTTGCCTCCGTTTCTCTTCTGCCGCTCACGATTTGTACACGATCGTACTCTCCACATACACGACATGCAGACTTGACTAGCTGCATCGCACAGCGGGAGACACCCCCTCCCCACCTTGATTAAGAAAATGCAGCAACGCTTGCGTTAGTTGATAGATTTTACAGCCACTGAGGAGCTGCTACGACGCCGGATTTTCCGTGCAGTCGCGCTGGCTGCGCTGGCGTCGGGCTTTTGGCGGCGCGTCAATTGTAGCGCAGCGCCTGTTGTGCTGACGTGCCACGAGAAGGCGCCCTGTCGCTATCGTTGGCTGGCGTCCCTGCACTAGCGGGTCAGGTGATCGAGATTGTATGTGGTGGAACGATGCACACGGGAGGTGTGGGTGGGACCGATGGCAGGTTTTTCGGGGATGACGTCTATTGTCGCATTCTCTGTGTGAGCTGGAAGCCGTGACTTCTGGGCTTGATCTCCGGGATCCAACAGGATGAAATATAGAATGGGTCACCAGCAATGCTACCAGACAGTGACTGACATATAATCTCTAATTGATAGCAAATTTCTATCAATCACATGATAACAATCGGTCGCTTAGCTCAGTTGGTTAGAGCGTGGTGCTAATAGCTTTCATCCTTGATACGCCAAGGTCGCGAGTTCGACCCTCGTAGTGACCATTCTTTTTGCGGCCCTCGATGCCGTCTTCCGCTTGAGAACCGCTTTTGTTTTTGCTGTTGTTGATCGTTGTTAACCGTTATTGAAACGCTGAGCTGCGTGAGAGACGTCCTCTCGTGATGCTACCTCTAGTAATCGATCTGCAAGCGCGAACGTCGAATGCTCTGTGTAAGACGACCCTTCGATTCTGATGAGCTTCAGATTAGGTTTTTGGTCCTGGAGCACTGGGCAGTGGTTCGCAGCACGAACGAGATGCGTAGCCCGCTGTCGACGGACCCGTCCGCATTGTGCACCCTGTCAAACGCACGACGCCAGCGCCTCAGGTTGATCGTCAGGTGGCGACGGAAATTGGCAGTCCCACGAAGCTTTGTGAGTATCAGCTGGCTGCCGACGACACAGGGAAGCTGCTATGCCAGCACTAGAGCATGACAGCCGGCAGTTGCGTTGGTGTGCCCATCGCAATGCCGCTGCTCGCAACGTGTCAAAGACAACGCGCCTTCTCTTTTGAGAGATGCTCCTACTGTTGTGCTACATGGCCGTAGAGGCACCCCCCAACCGTGCCCAGCCCTGTGGGCCATCAATATGGTTCCTTGACGTCAGCCTCATTTTGCGATATCGATTTGACATGGAGATGTGCCTTCTTTGGGTTGCATTCACAAGCGTCGGATGTCCATAGAGTACTGTGCACGGTGCCGAGGGACATGCTTTCTCCACCACGGGATGTCTTGCAGCTCAAATTGCGACCCTTCCTCCCGAAGCCCCACGGCCACTCCGTGACTCGCTTGAGGGTTGATGCTTGCGGCCCCTGAACATCACCCGGGCAGCACGAAACGATATGTATGCCCTGTCACATAACAGTTGCTAGGGCATCAATAGTTGATTTGCAGCTCTTTAGGTGGCGGAGTCTGGCCAAGACCCTTGCAAGCCGAAGGAGTCAAGATTCAACGGTCAACGTGGATGTCGAGTCAGGCTGCCGTTACACCGATGCCTGTCAACTAGGCATGTCGGCGACGTGGAGATCTTGAAATTCAGGCCCTTTTGGTCGTATCGATAAGCGCTGCTCAGGCCGATGGACTCGACCGCATCGCATTTGCGGTAAGCTGACATCAAGATCTCGCAATTGCGTTCAAAGGGTGGAGCATCATGGCGGCGGCACTGCCATTCCAGTACATGAGCACCGCAATAAGATACGCTAGATTGTAGCGTGCGGAGAATCTCAGCATAATCATCGATGTTGCGTCTGAAGGATGACTGGGCATTGACAAGGGCTGATCAAGATCCGAACTCTTTTGTCGAAATGGAAACGTATGCCTCAATGTGAAGAAAAAACGGTTGCATGTAGCCTCTGTGGACGGCAGGCGGTCGCGGGTTCGGGGAAGCCCCGGTTCAGCCCACGCTGCATCACCGTCAGCCGGCAGCGGGACGTCGCGTGGCCTTCAACAGTTCGAACTTTTGACGTTCGGAACGCTACACGGCATGACCAATGCTTAAACTCACCACGCCGTACTGCTTTGCAGCTCTTCTGCGCACAAGTTCGTCAGGTACCCACAAGGATTCTATCGGCGGAGATGCGCACAAACCCAGCTCGTATCGGAATGTGCACTTTGTCATTGGCTGCAATTGTTGTGCTTGGGCTGCAATAATTGTTGGTGTAGCCGGTTATCCATGCCTCAGCATATATCGCGGTCCGTCGCGCTCACCGGACAAAAGTCTGCCCCAGGTAGTGCATGCATCGAGGCGTACACTTTCCTTGTTGAAGCTATGATAAACTTCACCGCTAGGTTATCTCGATCATCGTACGACATTCCAGGAGCGAAGTCGGGGTTAAAGCGTTGAAGGAGCTCTCGGCAGCTGAACGATAGCGTGAACAGCGGGGTACAATGTACTCTACATTGCATCTTCGCTTCATTTCTTCTCTCTTGGTTCGCATCAAGAAGTCAGGTGCTCGTTGCTGCATGCATTCGCGGCCCTAGGGGATGTCTGGACTTGCATATCCTCAACAATTCGTGCCGTTCGATTTTTTTGATTGGCTCACTACCCCTCTTTTCGGATGGGGCGGTGTACCTTTTTCAAGACGACGCGAGATGAGCTGTTTGTACATGATTATACATCATGTGGATGGAGAACCTAAGTCCTTCATAGCTTGATTGTGAAGATCAGTATTCGGTTCCTGAGTATGGGCTTATTGCCGAATACAACAACAATGGACGGCAGAGTTTGACTACACAATTGTTTGGTTGTGATCGGTGGTGAACAGCACCCCAGAATAGTCAGTGGATAATTTCGGCCAAAGAGCGGTACTGGAAGGCTATCAGGAACCAAAAGCGGATCCAAAGCGCGCGATATGCGCAACTACTCTAACACCCAGTTCGCTCCTCTATCAGCTCGCGTATACCTTGCTGCCCCAGCTCGGGCGCTAGCCTCAGTACGATCGACTCGAGAATCTGAAAAATGAGGTGTTTGTTCAAGTATGTGTCCTCGAGGCATTCAAGGATCTCCTCGACCTGCTGATGCTGTGCAACTTTTGTATCACTCGCGAGAAAAGTAGCTGCCACTTTCGGAGGCATCAAGCCAAGGAGTGAAGCGGCGCATCGGCGCTTGATTTCCCTTGTCTCTTCTGCTGTTGGTATCTGTCGTGAGGGGCCCATACCATTGTTTGGAAACAAAGTAGCGCGTACTGTCCGGAGAACGACGGGGAGCAGAGCGGGGTTCAAGATACGTGTTTGAACGATGTGAGAGAGGAATCTAGCAGCATTGTGGTTAGTACTCTGTACTCTGGTATAACGCATTGACTTGATCGGCGCAGAATATGCATTTGGCATGCAATACATTCGAGTGGATCAGCCCGAGGGACCAGTCAGCCGATGCTACAAACAAGACCTCCGGCCGGAGGATCCGAATGTGGCACTGTCAAGCCCGGGTTCCAGATGATCGTGACAATGGGCTCCTCAGACCGCGAAATGAAGCGACAATGAGATATTGTCGCCTCCTGATGGCCTTGGGATGTATCAATCCGGAGCCACCTAAAAGCAAGCCGGATGTGGAACAGCGCGTACGCCTAGAGACTGTCGCAAATTGGGTGCGAGCCAGTAACGAGCGGGCTTCTGTCCCGAAGAACGTGTGGATTTTGGTAGCGAGGCTACGCTTTTGCCGAAAGACGGTAAGATGAGGCGCAAGCGTCGGGCGGCCTTGATTGCAGTCTGGCTTACGACAGCCACCAATGTGTGCTTGTACATGAGGAACGGCCAGTCCCTAGCTCAACGGACGGCTGATGATATGGGTAGATCTCCGGGCGCGTAAATGGCTATAATCGCGATGAGTCGGCTCAAGAGCGTATCATCTGTGCTGCAGAGCCAGCAACATTAGAGTCGCATTGTGAGCTGATGATACGGGATCGTAGCTTATGATCGGTCCATTCACACTGCCAGTGTCGGGGTTCCAGTTTTGACAGGTGGTGAAGAGGGCAACATCCTTGCCAAGGCCTAGGCCTAGGGCGGCGAATTGCCGCCCGGGACGGGTGCAAGGGCTTTCGCACATCGGCGCACCCCCAAACTAGGGTATGGCCGTGTGAGGGTCTGCGGGCCGTCGCATTCGCTGAGACGAAGTCAAGTGACCAAAATCGTATGCGGTCCTTCTGCACGCTGTGTTGCACTGGGCTTGAATGCAAATCTTGCTGGCCAACCATTGTAACAAATAGAAAAGTTGCGCAACTCACCTGTCCAATACGCCATCCGTATCACCCACCCTGCCTGGGCCGAATAACACTCCATGATGCATCATGGATATGAAGCCTGTCAGCCAAGGCATACGGCTGTCCAAGTCCACAAAACGGGCTGCACAGCTCCACACTCTCATGCTCACGATAGGTCGTTTGACTAGCGGTTGATGCGTTGAGGCCTGAGACTCTTCCTCGGTCAGTTGCGATTGACAATCCTTCTCTGTCGATGCTGGTTCGTCTGCAACAGACCTCGAAGGCAATGATGATGCTGTGGCTATAGTTAGAAAGACCGCGCGCAGCGCCGTATACGCCAAAAATGTGTATTGGACAACCGTCCAGAACAGACCCGAAACCGATATGGTGGCGGAGCTGTGACGGCTTTTACCAGCAATCGGCATGCTCTTCGAACTATTCTGTTCTTCGGCATGTGATGGCAACAGTCCGAAGCGCTCAAGACGACTCAGCTCTTCGTCCGCGACTCCATCGTCAGATGCAGAAGCCTCATCCTGGACAGGATCGGTCTGGAGGATATCTGCGATCCTCCCAATAGCTTCCCATAGTAACCAGCCCTCACAGGCTTTGCCGCTAATGCCGTTACCCAGAATCATCTCAGCAAAGATTTCAGCCACTAAAGATCTCAGGCATCCATTCTTGAGATCATCGGTGGGAAGCAATGCGGCTAAGACCCCCTGAATTATAAGCTGGCGCCAGGCGGATTCGCTCTCCCGCTGCTCGACATAGGTCGACGGCACAGAGTCTGTCGGGACTGGAGACAAAGCAGGGTGTGGATGAAGGGTGTGATAGATGAGGCGCGGGTCTGACACTAAAGATTGTGGAGAGGAGGCTTGTCGCTTTGCGAGACGGAATGCTTTGAGACGCGTAATTAGATACGCTGCTAGCAGGCTCAATGCGGGTTAGAATTACCTACCGATCAAGTGCTCTTCCAGAAGCCCGGGAATCTCGTCTAGTAGCAGCCCTTCTAGATCGACCTTACGTAGGCGCTGTTCGAGTGACCTTGTACAGTGTGCAATGATCTGAATAACATCGTTGACAAATTCATGGTCCGGCGTAATTTTCGAATACCACGTCTGTACGAACTCCTTAATGATTACTGCAATGATACCGTATAGTTGAAGGTCGACCTCATTGGAGCTCGTAAGTGGTGGAAGTAGCTCGTCGATCGAACGAGGCGTAGTTCCCCCTTTCTCGCCATTGCCTAGCAAGACATCTTGAGAGCAGAGAGTTCGCCGGATGAAAGCTGCAGTGGCCTTGTCTGATGTTGTATCAGGTTCTATCTTCTGTGGCTCAAGTGTACGCTTTCCTCCGCTTGCACGAGCAGGAGTCGGCAAAGTGACCCCAGCAGACCCTGAATTTGTCAATGTTATTGGCGACTGGTGGGTTGGTGGCTGCGAACGGGAAGGGCTCAGCTCGTCTTGTATGATCTCCGTCATCATCAGCTCGAGCTATTCATAACAGCCCGCGATTCACACGTGAAGCTTTGCTCAAAAGTCTTGGGCGCATTCGAGTTGTGTTGTTATTGTTCTAATCTGTTATTGAAGGTGAAGGCGGTGACGCAACAGGCGCGCGGAGCTTTGTTACCGATCTTCGCCGATCTTAGCTTGTTTCCGATTTCCACGCTAAAGTCACATGAACCATATTCATCTACCTACACCTCAGGACCCGACAGCTCTGTGTGCGAGGCCGACAAAACATGAGCTCAATAGATTCTGCAGGTATGTTAAATTACTTTGCCTGAAGATGCAAGTCTGACATCAGATGCTAGCAATTGCTGCGGTCGAGCGCCAGCTGAAAGACATTGTGCAGACACTCTATAATCTCATAGTCCAGGGTTACGACCACCATGGAGCCAAGACTCAGGAAGCTATGAAGCGCGAAGTGTAGGTCTACGGTAAAACGAAACTGTACACTGGCGCTGATTTAGATACCAGCCAGTCGCTCATTCAAAACCTTGTGAGGCTATCAGAAACAGCCCCTTCTGTGAACATCGACATACCTCCAGAGGTCACAAACTACGTTGAAAGCTCGCGGAATCCTGATATTTATACCAGAGAATTCGTTGAGCTGGTACAGCGCACGAACCAGATGCTCAAGGGCCGTGAAGAAGCGTACCGCTTTTTGCAAGAGCAGATCGCGTGGCAGCTGTCGAGTGCGGTGCCAGAGCTGAAAGACGATGTTACCCGGGTTGTGGAAGCCTCTGGGGGCAGCATTCCTTCATGAAACCATCGCCTTCGATAAAGGTATCATTGGAACTCTATTTCTCATCTGTCTCGGTAGCGAACTACGACTATGCATTCCAAGAAGTCGAGTATCACAGGCTTCTGGGCTTGCAACATGTGGATCGCCGGCTGGTTTTTTGGGACAAGTTGTTACTGGATCAGTCGCACTAGTCAGCCAGCTTGTATCGATCATCCAAATCTGCGCTGATCAATTGACCTCAAGTCGCATTTTCAGTGGCACGCCATCAATTGGAAGGGATCTGCAGCTTTCTGACTGCAAAATTCCACGTCAAGGTACTCTACTGCAGATGCGCATGTCGTCGCTGTAGGCTGTTCTTGGATTCAAGGAAACGCCCGTCATACATAAGCGCGAAGATTTAACGACATGTAAGGAAACAGCGTCGTTCATCGGTCATAATGTAACTGGACTCATCGCTTAGTCACCATCATTGTTGGCATATTGTCACTATGTTCCAGCCATTATCAGTTGGAGGGCCTTATCGATTTAATAAACATCATTCACTACTCTGATCATGCTCATTCTCATTCTCAACCCTCTTCTTACCGCACATCCTTCAAGACCAAACCCCCAATTACTCAGGCTCGACTACAACATGCGCGAAATTCAGTGCCTGTCAACTCCGAGCTTTTGCACCGTGAATTCGCAAGCTTCCCGTCCTACCTCTGAGCAAGCTTCAACATCTTCGAGCACACAATGTCCGTCCCCAGATGACACAGCGGATACTTCGTCAACCCGTGTGGTCAACACGCCTATAGTCGATATACATGACTGCGGTACAACAGTTGCCACTGAGCCACATCTCCTAGACACAGATGCTTTTCCAGCCTACGGAACGCATCTGCTCCCTTCGGAGCCAAATGGCACGTGGCGTGGGCAAGTAAGCCATCTCTTTAAGAACTCTAACGGATCTCCTCAGGTATTTTGCAAAGTCGTGGAGCACCACACCCGGGAACTTGACATGCTGTACTCACTCACCAAAGTCGAGCAGGTTGCCGAAGATCGCAAAGACGACTTCAACGACTGGTTGAATAGAACCTTTGCAAGCCTCGATCTAGTGGAACTACATGGTCGTGTGCAACGTCTAGTTCCAAACATGCCTATGCCCAGCCTGCGGCAGCTCGACAAAGCCATGGATCTGGTTTCAGGTATTGCGCAAACATTGCGAAGGGGATACCCCGAATCTGATCTTATCAACTCTCACTTGATCGATAAGTGGAGTTTTGCTCGAGATATGTGTCACCTCGCAGAACATGCCTTGATTGACCAAGGAATCCTTACGGAAGGTCCTTCCGCGTGTAGGCAACACCAAAAGGTACTGTATGATATTCAAGTGTCCCTGATGAATACTTGTATACAGGTAAAGGACTTGAGCAAGGATGTACCGCTGCATAATGCAAAGCCTCAGTGGGTTGCTGATCGAGTGAAGAAGGTTTGGCGCCTTGAGCTGCAGATTGGCCGCGTGAGTGTCGAAGTCGGGCCAGTAACAGATAGGTCTCTAGTAGAACTGGGCTCTATAGAGACTGGGTTCGAGCTCTCAGAGTATTGTGGCCGTGTTCTGGAATTTGACCTTGATCGTCAAGATCGGGATCAGATTGTAGACGATGATTGGCAGTTGCTTTAGGTCTGCTAGTACTTAATGCAAAAACTATAAGGATCTCCATCTCATGTGTCTTCCACTACATTTACACGCTAACTACTTCTACAATGTGATACAACATGCCCCTTTATCTTCATCTGTGGATGCTTCCAGCACGCTGGCGCACAGCGCTACGACTACGACTACCCCTCGATCTGGCACGGCTCAGATCATGGCTATGGGCTTGCTCAACATCATCAGCTGCCCCCAGAGAATCATCTGACTCTTGCTCTAGATTTTTCATCCCAGCAGGTGTACCTCCAAAGCTCACAAGCACGGCCGGATTGTTTGCCGTAAGCGCATCGAGAGCTACAAGTTCGCGCACGGTAAACCATTTAGGCATGAGGAATGTACGTAATGGGATGAGAGCAATAACCAGGACAGGGAAGCCGATAGCAGCGATTGTCTGCGATATAGCCACTGTACAAGCAACACCGAAGGCTTGAAGGCCGATGTACATCCATATCTTTCTACGCGCGACAGTGTTGAGCGGATTCTTCGGGTCGACAAATCGTTTCTCAGAATTGAGATACCAGAATTTGGCCAGAATGCCGTTGCTTTCGATGGAGCCCCACTGTGATATAGTTAGGACCAGCTGTGATAACACGGAAACTATTCTTTCACTTACCCCGACGACGAAGAATACGCCAGCAAATACAGCCGCAGGCATGGTGCTTAGAACAGTTAAGAGCGGCCCAGTCATAGTTCCCCATATTGCCATGCCCATGAGAAAGTGACTGACTCGCTGTTCAACAACAGCAGTTGCCTCGACCACGGGCTTTCGGATCTCGTCTCCATCCGTGGTCTCTACAACCTCAAGACGGGTCTCGTACACTGTTAAAGAATCTGTGTGCACGGGAGCCTGGGGTACGAGGCCATTAGGCAGGGGCAGACCTATGACGCCAGAAACGAAGCATGTACAGCCAAGCAGGAAGAAGTCCCAGTGAAAACCGGCAGGCTTCTTGAGTGGGAATTGGCGCGCTTGTGCGGTGAGAGACGACACGTTCTGTTATATGACTTTAGTTTGAGCCTTGCAGAGGGATCAGGAACAACTCACATGGTCGTAATAGAAAAGAAGCATCATCAGGAAACCAAAAGGTAGGGCCACAAAGACCCATTTGACATCGAGTGTCCAGAAGTCAATGACCCAGTCGCGGTCTTGCGTAGGCTCAAATGCGCCGACCGTAGGCACACGATATTGTTCGGTCCTGCTCAATCGACCAGGAAAGTGTGAGAATCCTACCCAGAATAGGGTGGGGAAGACAAAAGAGTAATCTGCCAGTATTCCACGGATCCATGGTTTCCAAATTGTGCTCCCGCCGATCTTCTCGAGCCCATACACTGAGCCAAAAAACAGCATGGCGATGACGATCGATAGGTACCCTCCCTCGAAGCCAGAAACCTCAAAGAGGTAAATGAGTTCCTCAACTCCCTTGACTGCGCATGCATGTTAGTAACAATCATAATCGTCGCAGAGATGTTGACGTACCACAGTAGATGATACCAACGTACATTCCAAACGTTTCGCTAGAAAAGTCTGTGACGTAGGCCATGTAATCGCAGTAGTTACCGAAGCTGACAATCCAGTGGAATATCGCAGCCCAGATACCAACCCATGCTGTGAAAGCTGGGTAGATGGCAGGATCGTATCTCTCGATTATGTCGTATATCGTGTAGTTGAAGAGAGCAATGAGACCCGTGACCCCAACGATTGTAAGCGGCTGACAAGAGAGAAGACTGAACACCATAGCGGCCAGTGCAGATGCGAGCAGGGCCTCATTGATGCCAAAGAATCCACCAGTCCTACGATACATATCTAGGGTGAAGGCTATAGCTGGCAAAACGCTGATGTCGTTAGCACATATGCTTGAACAAATTGATAGGCCTGATGTACTTGATGAAATACATGCGGACTGTGCTGGCAAATACACGATAGGTGAAGGCATCGGTGATGTCGCTCCAATAGTATGGCAGTCGTCTCTTGACATCGTGATACATACCACGACCCGGTCGTAAGATCCGCCATCGCCGCCATCCTCTCTGGTTCTGAAACGTGTATGATTCTGTTGTGGATACCTTCTTCAACTTGTGTTCCTTCTCCATTGTGTCCGTTGGCATGGATCCGTCCATGTTTCAGATTCGCCTTAGACAATGAAGGAATGCGCCGGAGTGCAATGCAACAATAGATATGCTCAAATTGCCCGAACCGGAAAAATGATGATCAAGTGCGGAACGATAGCTTATAGACCGTAAAGTCTCAACGACTGACGTAGTTGCGCCAAAACTAGACCCTGAGGCGTTCGACGTCTCTTATAGCAACATACGAGCCATTAAGCATGGAACACTCTTCCGCCGATGGGTAGGAAAAGGCGTGTACGCATATCTTGGCAGATAGACTGATGTGGGTCCAGCTTATACATCACATATGTAGATGCAAAGGGTGCGGAAGTTGCTGCTCATGCTCAAACTGACGACGAACATTCACAACTGTTTGCAGATTTCCACACATGCCCTCCACGTACTCGAGATACGATATTTCGAATATCTGCCCATATATCTGTATCCTGAGGAATTTTACAACCGGGCAGATGAATTGTTATTGATCTTTGCACGCTGAATTCGGGGAAAACATGACGTTTGTTGGCGTGAACCAGGTGGCACGGACAGCGGAAGACTAATCTACTTTCATCGTAGCGCCAACCCGAAAATGTACAATATGATTCTGCTCAGGCAGAACGGCCTCACTTCGGAAGATACCATGTGGTATCTGGCGGTGAGAAAGAGGGCCTTCAAAGAAGACATCGAGCAGATATTGTTGCCTTAGGATGCTCTCATGAGGCTATGCTATCTCAATACTACCTTGACTCTCACCGTCCTTGACAGCTACCAACGCCGTGGTTCTTTGAGAGTAAGACCCTGCGTGCTGAAATAGCTCACATGGTGATCCGTAGCCATAACGAGGAAAGCGTGGAAATCTAGAATCAGCCATCCGCGACCATCATAAACGTCAAGATCGCCAGCATGTAACGGCAGAACCGTCTTGGCTCGAACTGGTGAAGCACGAAACACCGAAAGCTACACAAATCTGCAGCATCGTGGACAAAAAGCTACGAGGTTGATTGATTCGTTCTACCCTAATTGCAGTGTCTTCACACTTTGTCGCCCCAAGCCACCCTAAGTCTTTTGACGCTCGGCTGTATCCGTCCGATGCGTCATATTGCCTGCCCGAGCATCATTCGGAAGCCTGTGTGTGCAAACGTCGTGCAACGCTCGGAGCTGTGTTGTCCGGCACTTTCCAACCTCTTATCGGCTTGTTAAACTTACGAAGAAGACACAAGCGGAGCGAATCATCGATCAGGGCTCCCAACCTGGAGTCTTACCAAGCAATACCATGGCCGCGCTTGAAGACGTCGAAGGACTCTCAGAAGTCATCGGCCGTGCCATCCAAGAGCACCTGGAACGATCCAACATCAATGTTGCATGGCCACAAATCGACAATTTAGTCCGTCCTATCCTCCGAGTCGAGGCTTTCCTCGAGGATGCCGTTCCGGGGAGTATCTCGAATCCACGCTCGGAAAGAGTAGCCTCAGTAAGTATACATTTTTTCTCACTGGTCTCATCCACTTGCAGTGATGGTCGGCCAGAAATTAGTCGCATTCAAAGACCGCTGAAGTAGTGCGATCCAACATCTCTCACCTATATTCTACGACAGAGTCACTAACCTTAGCAGAGAACCCTGGAGTTAACTGACATAATGACTCCAGGACCCTCGAGAAGCCCAACAGTTCCTCGCCAGGATCACGATATTACTTCAACAAGCTTTGAGACGCAGTCGCATAGCTCGGACGGCAATGAAGAGATTGCCGATGTCTCTGACGCCCGTCGAAAAGGCACCGGTGGTCTGAGGATCTCGCAACACCAGGCCATTCAGGAGGATCACAGCGAGCATCAGCGACAGATGCAAGTTGATACAAGAAACTTTCCAAAGCGGAAGAAAGTAATATCCGAAAAGTTTGTCTTCCAACCCTCTACGCTCGATAAGTTAATTATCGGGATCTGGGAGCAGGTTCATGGCTCTATCAATCTTGACCCAAAAGCAATCTTTGAGCAATTCCAGATTGCACCTTCAGAACCGTCCGACGTCGTCCACCACCACGCAGCAGAAGTGACGACAGTAGACCTATTGGGTACGACCATCGACAAGAGTCACGACTCGTTCAGCCAGATGAACGTATTCTGTCGAAAAGTTACCCAGGCTAGTCGGGTATGTCGGTCCATCGAAATGATTGTGCAGGCACGATGGATAGAGCTCTTCGAGGAGCAAATCCAAATCCGTACCGCGGCCACGACCGATTTGTCGGCCACAAAACACAGAAAGGCCGTGTTCATGGAGGCGTGCCAGGACTTCGGCTGGTCTGAGAAGGAACTGCGAAACAAAATGGCGATTTGGCGGGGCTATAAAGAGGTCAAAGATGCAGCAGGTTGGGCAGCTCTTGTTTTCGCTGGCATGGGCATATATCGCTTCTGCAAATACCGTGTCGGATTTGACAAAGATGCAATGAGGCGGCTGCGAAATCTCCGTAAAAGGCTCGAGGTTGCTGCAGACGCATTGCACCCACATTGGCGGCAGCTACTTGCAATCGTTGGCGAACCTGCAACACTTCAATATCCCGGCCACCCACACGAATGGGTAGTGTTTGAGGATGGCAGAGATCCAGTGCCTTTACGACAGACCTACCTCGAGTATAATCGCTTCTTTGCTTTCGAACATATCGACGAGTCTATTGTCGACCAACAAGCCTGGGGATGTGAGGACCCGCGGTGGATGCCACAAGCGAATACCATCGCCCGAATTGATGGTCGGTACACATGCGCATCTTGTGGTGAGCAGCAATCAGACGACCCTAAGCTGAACGCGTGCTTCTGCTTTCCATCGCTGTTTGGCTGTGTAAAGCGCAAGTCCCCGCCCATCCAGGTTTTCCGCACCCCGGACGGGAAAAACAATGGCCTTGTAGCCTTGACATCATTCGACAGGGGTATGGCTGTTGGAGAACTTGTTGGTCTTATAACCAAAGGTGTGAGCGGTAGGGATGTGATGGATATCTCAACACCACTTGCCAACTATCAGATTTGGCAAGAAAGAATCGGCAACTATACGCGTTTTGCGAACCACAGCTGTAAAGCAAACGCGCAATCGTCGACATTTACTTGGCTGGATACGCAGCGAGTGATCATCGTCAGCAAGGGCATTGAGGCTGGTGCGGAAATAACGCTGGATTATGGTGACAAGTACTGGGCAGGACTAGACAAGGCGTGCCTCTGCGGAGAATCATGCTGTAGATATAGAACGAGGAGCCGATAAATAGAATTAAGAAAAGAGAGTAAAATTGTAAACGCAGCACAAATAATGCCCAAGATTCGAAAATGGCGATGAGTGTTTATCAAAGAGCGGAAAAGAAGGTTCAGAGCAGTGACGCTAACCTTATCGATAACGCTAGCGCCATTCTCTCACAAAATTTCGAGATGCCGCTGAGCGAAGTTTTGCCGCTCAAAACACCAAAACGCCTACTCTTACTTCGCTTCCGAGGTTCAATAGGCGCTGTTCAAGATGGCTCGAGACGACTCGGAATTTAGCTCTTCGGACGAGGAGATCTTGGAGCATCAAGTAGGCTCGAGAAAGAGGAGGAAGTTATCGTCCACAGCTGAAGACTCGAATCAATCTTCTGAGGATCAGCCCGTCAAACCAGCAGCAACATTACCGGTTTCAACTATATCGAGAATCAAGGCAAGATCGCAGCCTCCACAAAATGCCACAGGACCTACTGCACATGTGCAACCTTCAGGACCAACCACGAAAGAAAAGCTGAGCTTTGCTTCTATTGATGTAGCCCCATGGCTCGTTGCTTCGTTATCTTCTATGGAGATCAAGAGACCCACCGGCATCCAGGCCGCATGTATTCCTGAGATTTTAAAAGGAAGAGACTGTATTGGAGGGAGTCGAACCGGTACAGGTAAAACTGTAGCATTCTCCGTTCCTATCATGCAGAAATGGGCCGAGGATCCTGTGGGAATCTTTGGATTGATCATTACACCGACAAGAGAACTGGCAATTCAGATCTTCGAACAAATCAAGGCCATTTCGGCACCTCAATCCATGAAGCCCATTCTGATCACCGGTGGAGCAGACCAGCGGGAGCAGGCCATCAATCTTGCCTCAAGACCACACATCGTTGTCGCCACGCCAGGACGTCTCGCGGAACACATCAAGACATCTGGAGAAGATACCATTTGCGGTCTGCGTCGCGTCAAGTTCGTGGTTTTCGATGAAGCCGACCGACTCCTCACACCAGGAAGGGGAAGCATGCTTCCAGATCTTGAGACCTGTCTTTCCGTCGTGCCGCCACCAGCACAACGCCAAACCCTCCTTTTCACAGCTACGGTTACACCCGAGGTGCTCGCGCTTAAGGAGCAACCACGCCCCGGTCGCCCACCAATCTTTGTGTGTGAAGTGGATACTGAAGACCTTGCTATCCCGCCTAAATTACAGCAAAAGTACATCCAAGTTCCTGTGACACACAAGGAATGCTATTTGCACGTTGCTCTCGAAACACCGGAGAACCTCAAGAAGTCTGTAATCATCTTCTGCAACCGTACCAAAACAGCAACTCTACTAGAGTATATGCTTCGATTGCTGGATCATCGGGTCACGGCACTGCACTCTGGCCTCAAGCAGTCAGATCGTGTCAATAATCTTGCTCGTTTCCGCGCGCAAGCCGCACGCATTCTTGTCGCGACTGATGTCGCAGCGCGAGGTTTGGACATTCCCGAAGTTGCACTTGTAATCAACTTCGATGTTCCCCGCGATCCAGATGATTACATTCACCGCGTCGGTCGTACAGCTCGTGCTGGGCGTCTCGGAACAAGCATCACCTTGATCGGGCAGCGAGACGTTGAACTGATTCTTGCAATCGAGAAGCGTGTGGGTAAGAAGATGGAGGAGTATGAAGAGGAGGGCGTCAGTATCGAGGGCAGAGTTGTGCGTGATGCATTGAAGCCAGTCACAGAGAAGAAACGAGAGGCAATGCTGCAGATTGAGGAAGGTCGCGATGTTCTGGGCAAGCGGAAGACAGGAATGCAGAAGCGCAAAGCAAACTAGATGATCTGGGCAGATATGACTGAACGAACGCCTACTATCCAAATGCAGCGATGCTCGTAGAATCCTGGTATATCCTGGTATATCCTCCGATCAATGTAATGACTACCAACTCGATGTTCACTCGACATGCACACGCTCCTGACGCCCACGGCGTGATCCTAAGCTGTGAGGTGTAGCCAATTAGCTTCCCGCGATTACCACCTCCGCAGTCCAACATCAGTGGATGCGACCAATGACCATTGTGTCGCTTGGACAACCTCGCAAACTACTGCCGTGATTGTATTTTCTAGATCACGTGGTATTGAATCCTTATAGAGGTGCGATACCGTACAACCGATATAAGAACGATCGACTCGCTAGAAGGAAAAGTTGGCGGACAAGTGTTGAGCCAAGTAGAGCAATGGCAACTCCAGAATATCCTAAGACAGCAGTCAATAAGCTCGGCCGGTTGGCGAGCAGAGGTATGGTGTCACCAAACAAATGCGCGAGAGCGCTGCACGGGTTCTAAAAACATCACAGGTACATACGACTTTGCAACAATCCACACGCTTGTCAACACCTGTCCTGTACTGCACGTGTCCTTCAATGACCCAGAGCACTCCTTCCCCGTAGTCCTACCCATGCTAGGCTGCACAGGCAATTTCCAGGATCGCAGCGCGGACCCAAACAACACAGCCCAAGACGTCTACATTCATGGCTACGTCTCCGGTCGGATGTTCAAGAAGGGCAAAGAAGCTGCTGATGACGGTCTGCCGGTGACAGTCGCAGCGACGTTCCTCGACGGCTTAGTCCTTGCACTTGCGCCCTTTCACAACTCATGCAACTACCGTTCGGCGGTTGCTTATGGGTACGCTACTCTGGTCACGGATGAAGCAGAAGCGCTGTATGCGATGGAGCTCATCACAGATAACTTGCTTCCTGATCGCTGGGCAAAGAGTAGGAATCCGCCTACCAAGGCTGAATTGAGCTCAACTTCTATTCTGAAAGTTAGGATTGAGTCGGCAAGCGCGAAGATCAGGGATGGCGGACCGTCTGACGATCGTGCGGATCTGAAGAACACGGATCTGGTCAGGAGCACTTGGACGGGTGTAGTGCCATATTGGGGCACTTGGGGAGAGCCTGTGGAAGGCAAAGATAACGGTTGCTCTGAAGTGGAGCCGTATATTGAGTCATGGAGGATGAAAGAGACGTCAAAGGCAAAGACTTACGCCTTTGAGGCGATCGAAAAGAAGTAATTCACTATCGCATCTAAGTATTGTTCCAGTACTATACAACAAAGCTTACTTTACATCCACGCAATTCTGGGGTAGAGCGTGCAATCGTCTGGAATGGATGGGTCAGGAGTTGAATCACGGAAGCACCATATTCTAGGTCAGGGTACTACAAACTCGGAGGAAGTAACCAGATTCAAAATCAGCGTCAGCGCTAGATAAGGCCGCGCGCCATAAGGTGATCTGCGATTCTGATAGTTGCTCCGCGGAGCTCGCTTGCAAGGGGCTCGCCTGCAACACGCGCTGCTGAAACATCGTACGAACTTTCGGTCTTCTTCTCGACACTTGTCACTCGCTGTGGTCTCTCATATCTATGGAGTACTAGTCAGAGACCGGACGTGACTCGTCAGCGCTCGATCAACCCAGCCTGATGATATCTTCTTGCACTGCCCTGACGCTTGGACGGCAAGGCTGTGCTCAATTGCAACATATTGAGTTATTGCCGCGGTGTTGAGAATCATCCAGCACTGCAGGATAAATTCAATGACTTTGTCAATTCCATTTGCAGAATCGAACCTTGTCTCGATTCAGGACGTACTGCTGACTGGGACAAATGTCAACAGTCTACAGCTCCCATCCACTCATCACTGGTACTCGCAGCATTCGAGTTCTAGATGTCCAACCGCTGCCGCCTGCGACGGCAACGAACAGTCCTCATGATCCCCCGATTCATTGTCGGATACGCATCATCGAGCTGGACTCTCGAGAGCATTTTACAGCATTGTCTTATGTTTGGGGCGACTTCGGCCCCATAAAAACCTACGTCAAGATCGGCGACGTCGATATCGAAGTCACCAACAACTGTCATCATGCCCTGAAGAATCTACGTCGGAAACTAGGCGCTTTTACAATCTGGGTTGATGCTGTATGCATCGATCAAAGAAACACGAATGAAAAATTGCATCAGCTGCCACTAATGGGAAGTATTTATTCCCAAGCAGACTCGGTATATGTATGGTTGGGTGAAGGCACATCCCAAACAGATCGGGTGATGCACTATATTGAACACGTTGGGTTTTCTCGACACTGGAAGGCGGACAGGACAAAGATAAACTACCTGCAGGTGATGGCAGCAGCCTTGGCTCTGCTAGTTTCAGGTTGGAATGGTCCGTCTGCTTACCTTTCTGCTCTTGGTAAGTTGACCCCCAGAAATGATATTCGGATTGATACTTAGTATCTATGCTTACCCTGAAGATGACTTCTGACAACCCCGATGCTAATCATAGTGGCAGAGCGCATGAAACGATGTCTAGGCTTAGCGCCAGCTGCAAGAGCCGACATTGAGCATACACTACGCAATAGGTGGATCACACGGTAAGGGATGCTGCACTGTGAGATTCCTGTGAATCACTTGCTGACTTTGAATCATCTTACAGCGTATGGACCTTCCAGGAGATATTGCTAGCTGAGAATCCTGTTCTGGTGTACGGACAGCAGCTCATCAACTGGTCAGATTTTGTGAGAGGTATCCTTTTCCTGGCCAACATCCAATCTTACAACACTGGCGATGCTTTACGCTTATGGCAAAGTCTGGCTTATGCACGAGAGGATACTCGAACGGCATCGACTTTGAGCTCGACTACGACCTCTTCTCTAGAGAGCTACGCCAAATTCATTGAATACGCTGCTCATATGGCTCACTGGATCGGCTGGGTTTTTCTCGCAGTTCTTCCATGGTTCGGGATCACGATGTTCGTCCTGATCAAAACCAGTCGACTCCGCTTCAGTGAACTTATCGTAGGCCCAACTATGGTAGTGCTAATACTCCTCTTGGCAGTAGCTGCCCATCGAAAACCCGGGAATATGCAAAACCGTACAGCGACGGTAGACGACTTGACGTGTGGAACCTACATTCGGAAAGCGCAACAACCTCAGGACATGGCATTCGGTATATGGGCAGTGCTTCAGAAGCGATCGTCGTATCAATTGCCAATACTCGACCCCACAGCCGCACTCAATCACATATACTGGACGTTGGCGGTCCATATTGTCCAGATCAACAGATCCGTGAATCTGCTGTATCTGGCTGCGTGTCAAAGGATGATCGGAGCTCCCTCGTGGGTGCCCGATTGGTCTGCAGCGGATCTTCATAGTTGGCAGGCAGACCTTACGTTAGCAACACAGACGGATGAGTATGGTGACCTCGTTTCCAAGGAAGGGAGCCAATCTGTGGCTTGGCACCAAACTGAAGATACCACTTGCGCGTTCGACTCAACCACGACAAGACTCACAGTACGTGCCCGGAGAATTTGTCGCATAAGTTATTGTGCAAGATTTGAGGTAGTCAGCGAGGATTATGAGCGGGAACAACACGAGTTATATCTCACAAATCTCAGCATAGCCCTAAATCTTGCCGGTATTTCCAAGTTTCCACACTCCACTCTGTCGGCATTAGGCCTGTCCGATAGTACTTCGGAAGAATGCGAAAAGGAATATATCGAGCAATTGGCCGAGTTTTGTGCCTCGAATTACTACAAGGATCCGTTGAAGGTGCTCACCAGCTTGGTAAACGGAGAAATACCAAATGGGACGGCCATACTCAAGACTCAAGCCCGCATCAGCAACATCATAGCTCGACATCCGAAACTAGCCTTTGCCACTCTCTCAACTCCCTCGCTGAATCGAGATTCCATGATAGGGTCAAGTGGCCGAGACGTACAGGTTGGCGATGAGGTGTTTCGGGTTATGGGCGTACCTCAACTCCTGGTATTTCGAAGGCATTATGTCACAACCAATGAAGATGTGGTGCTTGTAAGTCCAGCAGAATTTGCAAGTCAGTTTACACGATCTCATTCGTATCATGAAGGACCCGTATCTATGGGGTTGGGCACTCGGACAATCACTTTTAAGGACGACGCTAAAGTTGCAGAGTACCACATTTATTAGGGAGTATAGTACAATCACTTATTTAAAGAATGACAATGTTAGTGTCTCGGTAACACACCTGCTATGCGACTCAACGAATTCTCGCTCTTCACTAGATAAAATGCCGTGAACGAAGTCTTGCGTGATCCTGACTGCCCTCTGGTGTCTCGCAACGCAATTCTTGTGATACCTTGGAAGATTACTTCAGACAACAAAACTGTCATCTAAGGTATTGGCATTTGTAGTGTATGTAAACAATGAAGCTCTACCCTCGTAGACATGACGCTTGAACGCTTCAGCAAAGACAAGAAATATCACAACCCCGTCTCTATTCCGCCTTCACAACCCGAGGCCTGAACCTCGTGTTGAAGTTCTTCTGTGTGACAAACCACGCATTGTGGGTCTTCCACTCCGCACCAGGATACTCAAGCTCGATCTCGAACCTCCTCAAGAAGCTGGGAACCAGCTTGTAGATTTCGAGAAGACTGATGTTCTTTCCGATACACGTCCTCGCACCTGCACCAAACTGGAGCATACTTCCTTTCATCTCCTTGAGCTTCTCTGGGCTCGCCTCGAGCCATCGCTCAGGTCGGAATGTGTCGACCTCGGCCCCAAAGACTTCAGGTCGTCGATGAATAACCCAAGCATTACACCCGACGATGGTACCACCAGGAACAAAAGTGTCAACAATCTGCATGCCCTGCTTTGGAACGACGCGCTCGAGAATCAGACCAGGCGCAGGGTGCAGACGGAAAGATTCCTGGATAACGGCATCTAGGTAAGGCAGTTTCTGCGCTTCGGGCCAGGACACTGTCTTGTCTGCGCGCTCTTCGATGGTTCCGTTTACCACAGCATCGTCCAGCTCCTGGATCAATTTTGCGTATACCTGGGGATGCTTGACAAGGAAGTAGAAAACAGCCGACAGGGAGATGGCTGTGGTTTCCGACCCTGCGAAAACCATAGACGTGCATGTCGATAAGATGCGGTTATCGTCCATAAATGGGTGATCGTGCGAAGCCTGGGCGAATTTCGAAAGCAGATCAATACCACGGGGGTTGGCACGCTCGTCATCCGAGAGTCCAAACTGCTTGACCTTGGATACCTGTTGGGCACGCTCGTTGGAACGGGACAGAGCGAACAGAGTCACAGGGTGCACGCGCTTATCGAGGCCAATGCGTTGAGCAAAGAGGCTGATGGGGTTCTTCCAGAGGAGGCGATCGAGAATGGGCATCTGGCCGACCTCCACGGTGTTAGAGCAGGCAGATAACATAGGTTGTTGAATGAACTTACAGGTGCAACATAGTCGAAAAACTTCCCCAGAAACCCTATGATATTGTCGACGTCCTTGTTGCCCTCGACAAAGCCGAGACGCTTGCTCCAGGTCAAGTCTCCAATAACGTCAAAAGCGAAGAACTGCAGCCACTGACTAAAATTGCAGCTGGTTCCAGTGTTGGCAAACATAGCCTCAGTTTTATCGAGCCAGTATGTGAGTGTAGAGTTCACAAGCGGCTCATAGTTGACCAGCGAGCTCATGGCAAACGCGTTGTTCACGCAACGGCGATATTTTGCATGGAAGTCCTCATCGGTGGTTGAGAACAGCGAGTAGAGAGGCCTTCCGTTGGCTACAGCACCCTGAACGGGATAGAAATCCGACTGGTCACATCAGCAACCGCGTTCGTATAGTCCTGGTGTGCGAAGACTCACCTTGTAAACCCCTTTGTTCAGTCCGTAGATAGCCTTGATCGCCTTTGGGTCGGCGAAAGAGAGTACGTTTGGTCCCAATCTGACGATGTCGCCATGCTCACGGTGCAGAGAAATGTTTGTCCAGTGATGGTTCTTTTTCGACACGTCTCGTAAGCGCCACCAGTTGGTGTAGGCTGCTAATGTAGGCCCAGGATATTTGTGCAGGCCGTTCCAGTATTTGTTGCTGATGAGATGGCCAGCCACGAGTGAGACTAGCACGATGGGCCAGTAACGGACCAAAAATGGTAAGACTTCGTTGAGAAGCATTGTGTATGATTGACTTAGCTCCGCAGAGGTGTCGACAGTTGAGGTCGGTTTGATAAGAGACACAAGTAGCGATCACATTGATCTGGGCGGGAGACAATGTTATTTGAACCCAGCGAGCCAGCGTCAGACTTGTTTCGGATTACATTCGGCATCGCTTTTGGGAGTACACGTAGACTGGGAGGCATCGGCAGTTGCAATGTGGACTACAAGCCATCGATCTGATGATACGGAGTGGATCCATGGCGGCCCCTGCGGCTTGGACTCCGGGGAATCGCAATGCGGGAGCGCGGGGTAAGAGACCAACTCTCAACACCACGAACATTCACTTTTCATACTTATCATCGCTCTGCAAACGTGGTAGACAGACTCGTTATTACGAGTAGTGCTCTGTCCAGCTTCGGAGCGGTGTTGGATGTATCTGCAATATGAGGCTGGTCTTTCTTGACCTGCGGTTTTGCCAATAATTGCGCCGTGATGTACGAAGACGTAACAGTCTTTCCGTATCATCCGTATTGCTTCAAGTGTGAACTGCCGACTGTGTTGCACCGTCACTTTGGACCAGCAGCGACATCTCGTGGCACCAGAAAGATATCGGCAGTTGTGTTTGCTCGGCAGATGCGTTGTGATGTCTCTCGAGATCCGGTACCCGAGGAATCTGGCGCACCACGTGATCCTGTTCCAGGCTACCCTCGGTCTTCAAATACTCCAATGACATCATCTACAACAACGTTATACAAAACCTCTTGAATAAGAATGAAGACTCGCAGACATGTATAGACGTGTATCAAGCAGGTTTGGATATGAAAATCTGTTCATGATCAGAGTGTCCTCTGGTATGATGTACTCGAGCTGCTGGCGAGAGAAGCGTTCAGCAGGCCAAGAAAAAAGACAGAATCAGCCGGTATTTGATAAAAATATGTAAGGAGGCTTGTTCAAGTTGATGCACTTGAGCCGTGCTACACTATGTCAATGTGATACGCGGGCATGTCCAAAATGAGAAAAGCCCTACAGTGTTTCCCCGAACAAGATGTGATTAGCTTGGTGAGTAATTTGAACCGAACTGAGCCCTGTAAGTTCTGAGACGCTTGGCGTGGTGCATGTCAGATAAACGATGGTGCTTCCATTGTAATATTTCCAGACTATTTGGTGCAGATTAAATAGATGTACAGTCATCGAGGTAGCTACACATTCAATTGAACCTGTTGTGTCTCTGATCTTCTGTCATTGACTTCTCGAACAGTGCAAATCGTCTAGTTGGGGCTGACAAGAAACAGTACAGCAAGATTCCTTGATCTGAAGAGAAAAGCAATTCTGGTTGCGTTCTTTTGTTTTGAGACAGTGACACAAGGTTGCATTCGCATCGTGTTGAGTGATGTAGTCGGTCTCTTCACTTGATGGGCCGAAGTCTGGTCTTTCCCGACCTTCTGTGTGACTCTGGCGACTGGAGTGATGTATGATGTTGTCTGTGTTCATGCATGCCTCCTGGCCTGCAAGAGGTATCGTACGGTATATCGCGATTGTGTTCAGAAACAGCAACGCGCACAGTCCACAGATGTGCCACATTATCCTCGCTGCATGTCGAAGGATCGAGATGCTTCACACAGTGCTTGCAAGCGATGGCATGATCCTTGAAGTGAGTGGTTGTCAAACAGCGGAACGTTTTGCGAAGCGCCGACAGGACACAGTGATGAATGTGCACCGTTCGGCACCGCAAAGCAGCAGTCTGGTCGATGCAACAGTGGCACAGTGACACTTGCTTAACATTATCGACTTCTGCAAGCCTCGTCACCAAGTTTTGTGTATATGCTAGTCGTCACCAGGTCCGTGGAGGTTGGTACAAGGTTACTCAATACTGAGTAGTCTCATCTTCCGAACTCCCCGATCGCTTAAACGTCACACCTTGACCTGAATTGTTCCTTCAGAGCAAGTGCACTATGCAAGTGATTGTGAACATCGATCCCAATTTTGTGGGTTTCCGTGATCCCCGTGATCCCCGGGTGTCCCGCTCTGCCGTTCAAGGATCCATACGGCGGCAGCAGCACCACACCATCACCATTTTTAGGATGGCCAGACCAGATCTTAGTCCACTTCGGAGCAATCTTACCACAAGCACTCCCAACCAAACTTACGCCCCTGGTCCCGCTTATTCTCAACAAGTTCCCGATTCTGTTCAGGATGCACTTGCGGCGTGAGATGAAGATTGCTGTTCAGACTGATGGGTGGGAGACGACGGGGAGCATCGGCGTCTCTCCCGTCTTCACGAAGCAGAAGTGCCTATGGTACATGTGTGAGCAAAGCGCCGGCGCAGCGAACGGTGTGTCCTGCATGTGCGCATGTACCTCCCCTCACAAACGTGCCGTCCCGCGGATGTAGAACGAGCAGCGAGGCTTGTAGCACCTTGTGCAACTTTCTGAACTAGTCGCTTCGTTAAGATTGCTTTCTAGAAGCGCGGCCCATCATGCACAGCGCCATAAAGGATATGTAATGAACGTAACGTGGCCCTGCTTGTGCAGTGACGAGTGCTGATGGTTGTGTGATGGTCGAGTTCAAGAGAAGAAGAAAAGCTGACAGGCTTATCCCTGTCCAGAGGGAGAGTGTGAATCGTGGACAAAAGAAGGCGAGGCGTGCATGACTGCGTCGAAAAACCCTGAAGGTCGGTCGACGGCATAAGTTACCCTCTAAGACACGCTGGCGGCTGGGTTGTCATCCGGATCCACGTCGGCTTGCATGCTGTATGCGCTTGCAACGAAGCGGCAGCAGCATTTAGAACGGCGCTGAAGAATTTGCAGAAGCCGACAGATACTGACGATAGCGATGCGGTGGTCGAAGACTAGACGTCACTTCAAAGATCTGGACGTGAGGATGAAGCCTGCAATCAAGGTAAAAGATGTGGAGACGGGCGACGCCGCTTGAAGCCCGCTCTAGCGCGAGACCTGACCCCTGCACAGCTGAAGCCGGCTCGAAGGAGTAAAGAGCAACACCACGTTCATGCTCTCCATGCACAATCCCTTCGCAAAACTGCGCTCATCTGAGTGCCAGCGAAGCAGCATCGTCACTTCGCCACAGGGGCCTCGTGGTGTTGCGTGCTGCCCCGCAAATGTCGTTTATGATGAGGCGCAGACGTTGCAGATCCAGCGTGCAGATTTCTTTGCAGCTCTTTGCATGGTTTGAAACATGGCAGATGTATAATACTATCGATAAGAAGAGTGCATCCGTGCAGCCCGCCTTTGGACAGTTTTAATCTGGGGCTGCTAGCACTTGCGTAATCGCCTCGGAGTGCTTCCGTTGGAGAGTGCAGATGCGAGTCTGTCCCAATGGCAGACAAGAACTGAGGACAGCAAACAAGTCATGAAACGGATTCCCACCTGAAGATGCGCTTCTGCAGGAGAAATTTCATCATGCCCGTTAATGATCAGCAATAATATCGGCCAGGAGATGCTGGAAGGAGGACTCCCGAAGTCGAAGTCGGCGCGTCCGAGATCTGCTCTCCGGCGGCCGTGGCCCAGCAGCACAGCCTCGTCGGCTCCTCAGTAGGGTGGCGCATGACTGCCGGAACCGCCGCGTGAGCATCATCGCACGATGTTGCGGTGTGCAGATGCTCGAGCAGGTCGCTGTTGCGCAAAGATCCTGCTTCAGTACGCGCGCAGAGGTACTCGACAATGGCACCTGAGGCAATTCAGGGCGATGTCCAGACGTTGCGATCACATGAGAGTGGCTTCGTTAAGGGCTTTCCGAGTGGGTGCTATCCCTGCTCAGATCCCTGCTGCGCCAGGTGATTGGGCTGCTTAGGTTGCGCCCATCGCTAGCTCCAAGTAACGTCGACCTGTAAGTGAGCCAAGCAGCGCTCGACGACGCCCACCTTGGTCCAAAACTCAGAGACACCACGAGCAGCCGGCCTATCTTCGTCGAGGTCCCCTAAACCGCGTCGCCCAAAAGGGCAGCAAAGCCGCTGGGGCGCGCCTTCTCTCTGGACGATGGGGGTAAGTTTCTGGAATGCCGCCGTGTGGAAGACGCCGATGCTCGAGGCCCAGCAGTAAGCGCAAGCTTGCACGCTCTCCAGGCACCCTCCTCGCGCAAAACGCGTGTGCATGTGCGTGTAGAGACGCCTGTCTGCCCAACTCTGCATGCTCAAGCAGGATCTTGAGGGCGTTTCGAAAGCACCGGCTCGCCGAGCATCTGCTCAGCTGCCATGGTCAGGACTACGCACAGCTGCATCATCGCTCAAACTATCATGCTTTTCGCTATTTCACGACGGCGCACTCGTGGAGCGATCGAGCACTGTTTCGGTCGTCATCTCCGTCTGCATAGCCTAGAGTAGCATTTCGCGTACAGAAGCGCACGTCGAGGGCATCGAAATCTCCCGTTAAACGGGCACCCACCTATCTACGCGTGCGTAACGCGGTGTCCCCGTCCTGGTCAGCTTAGATCCGACTAAACCTGCAGCTGCGGGCTTTCGCCGTATGCACGTTAGCAAGCTAGATGCGCAGTGCAGCAAAACGGGGCAGTGTGCATGCACGCCTGCCGGGATGCTTGTGGCCACGCCGGGCGACCCATGATCGACGCTTGTAAGCTCTTAAGAAGAATCCCACCCTCACTACTAGCCTTCCCTACCCTCCACCTCCCACCTCGCCCTCCCCCCTCCCCATTCGCCAGCCCTCTTGTCTCCTCTCTACCCTTACGGCGAGCCCTGCAAAAATTTATATCCGCCTCGAGACAACGGTTCTTTTTCTTTCGTTTTTGCCTTCTCTTGTTGGTTTTCCCGTCCCATATAATACCGCCGTCTCGCACCACACAACGCACCGACCACTTCCACCATGCCGATCCAGCTGCTACCCGCCTCGGCTGCAGCCTTTGCGCCACGGTCAACCGTCAATGTCGTTCTGAGCTCGAAAGCTGAGCCATGGTTAACACAGACCCTGAAGCGCGTCAACAGAGTGAAGCGCCCATTGAACAGTGTCCAGCAACACACAAGATGTCTGACCGAATTGTTGTCCGGGAAAAATGCCATCTGGTCGCTGAGCTCAATTATGGTTCCTAAGGCCCCCGATTCGGAATTGCGCAAGGACTCCAATCCCCTGGTCGAAGCGCTGTTCAACTACCAGCTGATCCACATTGAGGCATACGTCGTACACGTAGACATGGTTTCACAACATGAGGTTGCATTCAAGCTCACACAAGACACCATCGATGCGCTTATTGAGTACCACAAGGACATCTACTCGGTTGACGTTGCTGCCAGCACATGGGAGTGGGCCGAGAAGGAGCAGCAAGTTAAGAAGCTCCAGGACGCTTTCGTACAGGCTGTCAATCGCTATGTCTTCCGCACCGGCGCTCGTGCGCTTGAGGGCATGGAAGAAGAGGGCACTGGAGAGCTGCTTGAGGGCCGCAGCGAGGATGTCAAGTCTGCCATCATGGGCCTGTTCCAGCCGCTTCTGCCGCCTCCACCCAGGATTGTCGACGTTGTCCGTCCTGCTCCCCTTCTTCCCAGCACCGCAAGCACTGTCAACTGGTGGCAGCCAACACAGTATCTGTCGCCGCCCCAAATGGACTCATGGAAGGTGCTTCCCTCGACACCCAGCCCGACCATCACCACATGCAGTGAGCACTCTCCTACGTACTGGAGCACCAACATGGGAACACAGAGCATGGAGCCCTTCCAATTGCCTTCGCCCACACCGTCGTTTAGCCAGCCTTGCTACAACTCGACGAGTGCGTACTACAGCCCGCCCCAGGCGGTCGCACCGATCCCGTGCCTTCCCTTGCCGAGCGTGCTGGCCCAGCAATGCGGGTCGAGCGTAGCGCATGGCGGGTTCGGAGGGTTCGGGTGGGACACAGGATTCGCACCACAGTACGCAGCTTTCACATAAGCAGAACACGTCAGTGTGTGACACCTGTCCCCTTTGGTCGATGCCTGGAAGCGCGGACTTGGCCAGTCCTCTGAGCGCACCACCTCTTTCGACACTCCAGTTCGAGACATCAGCGATATTCACCACTTGTTGTCGACATACAACATCATGGCATGGGACGGCGTTTGATCAACATTAGCGAGCGACATTTTTTCTTTCTCCTCTCTTTCCGTACATCTTCCTCGATACCTGTTTGATTTCCAGCGAGCGTTTCTATTATCTTTATATCAAGCCTCCCAAGTCGGATGGCCTCTTTCATTATCGCATCTCTGGGAGGTTCGCATTTGCTTTGCATTTTCTGGAAGACAAGGATACAGTGGCCTCACGGCTTCCTCGAGTCGGGCACTCGAGATTTCTTCTTCGAGTTGTTTTTTGTTTAATGTCGTCATGACGGAATGTTTTGGGTGCGAGCTCTTCATTGAGTCTGGCCAGCCCAGCTTCATGAGTTCACGCATCACGTTTACGTTCCAACCCGCTCAGCCTGGTATGGATTGCCAGCTGGAAGACACTGAGACGAGGGTGTCGGCACAAAAGTTATACATGCATCTTGACGATGACACTGTAATAGCTCGTCTCTGTCGTGCTGATACCAACGGTTGGCCAGCGGAATGCTGCGCGAGGGCGTGACAAGAGCACGCCAGACGTGTTCTTGGCTGAAGAGTGGTCCTCTGCTTGCGGAGCAAACACTCTATCCCCTCGTGTACTCCCTCCTCTGGCTCCCCGACGGTATCAGAACAGCAGAGTCACCAAGTCCATGACCCAGGTGGTTCTTGGCCACTCCACCGGTGGAGTGTACAATAGGAAACACAGAAGCTTGCTTCTCTACTTTAAGCAGTCTAAATCTCTAATCAAAGAAAAGACTATAACCTGAACAAATTAAACAAATCACTACCTTACCTTAGCTGACATTCCCAATGCATGTGATGGTTTGTTGAAATGCTCAGACTAGTCTAGCCCCGCATCGCTCACATACAAGCACAGCATCCATAGTGCTGGGACTGAGGCAGCACAAGCGAGTATGGCTCGTAGAATGCCTCGCCTAAACGTGTCGCGTTATCCGCTCGATCGGAGCGGGGATGCAAGCGGAATTTCTAGGTTCGAAGGATGCCGACGATGAGGCGTGGACAAGGCAGGCTGACGCCATGTCTTGTGCCTTTGTTTCGCCGAATGTTCCAAGGTGCACATGGTTGTCTCACCCCAGTTCAGCACTCTAACCTCAGCCGTCAGCGCCCCTCGTGCCTTGTGCCTTGTGCCTTCCACTACGCCCATGGCGCTTGCCTGGCCCCGCTGAAGACCGTCGACCGTCGACCGCCCCAGGAGCGTAACAAGCGCCCGCCAGCCAGCGCGGGCACGAGCACGAGCACGATGCCGCCCGCAAACAGTCCGGTGAGGAGGATCCTTCCCATCGCCCGGCAGCCCGAGCTCTGTGGCCGCGGACTGACGTAGCCTGCTTAGAACCGCGAGCCCACACCGTCCAACTTTGCGTCTGCGCTGCGCGGTCTCGAGAGCCCCAACGAAGACGTGCTGAACCTGGCGGCGACGCTGACCACCCAGGCGAGCGACGCCGACGCCTACGTCCACATCGACGTCGACGTCGAGATGGACGAGGCCCGCCGCAACCTGCGCTTCCTGCGGACCGCCCAAGAGCACGACCAGCAGCGGCTCGAGCAGTCGCGCGAGCGCCTGCGCCAGTTGGAGCGCACCCGCGACGAGCTGGACCTGACCGTCTCCGCCTCCTCCGCCCACCGCGACCGCCTGCGACGCAGCATGGACCGCCTGAACCGCCTGCACGAGGCCTCTGCCGCCGCCCAGTACAGCAGTGGCAGCACAAACGCCACCGCCGCCGACGCTGCCTCGCAATATGGCGCACGCGTGCCCTCGCAGAACAGCCTCTACGACTGGTCGCCGCTGCCGAGCATCGACCTGGAGGACGACGAAGCGCGCACCATGCAGGCACTGCGCGCGCGTCTGGGCTTGTCGTCGAATCCCGCGGCTGCCGACTCGCTGCGCTCGACGGCCATACTGCAGGCAGTGCGACGACACCCGCGCTTCTCCGCCCGCACAAGAGAGTACCTCCAGCGCTACAACCGGGAACGGGACACGCCAGGAGACACGGCACGGGATCCCGCCCAGCAGCCCGCTCGAGAGGGCGCGAGCCTGCGCCGAAGCACGCAGGACCTCTGGAGCGGCCCTCGCGAGCGATACCAAGCAAGTCAGCACTCGCAGTCGCACGCGCCGCCACACCCACAGCCGCCACCCGCCGTTTCACCCATGCTCGAGCACACCGTCAAGTACCTCGCGCGCATACGCCACGCCAACAGTGTGGACGAGAGTCTGAACTGCGCCCTCGAGGCTGGTTTCCTCAGCAAGGGTTACTTCTGCATACAGTACGCCGACTTCCTGACCGACACCTCCAGCATTCCGCCTCCACAACAGACCTCCTGGCTGGCCCCGGGCGCCGTTTTGTCAGGCTGCCAGCACGCTACCACTTCCACCTCCACATCACACCTTGCTTCGGGCCAATTACCACCACCAACCCGGCCCTGGCTCAGCACTAGCTACTCTACACCACGAAGTCTGACTTCTTACCTATCTCCGAATGCCTCCACAAGAACCGATCTCTCTCAAGCGCCGGCCCATCAAGATCGGTGGCCTGTGAAGGTTACCGTTCATGCTGTTGACTGGTCTGATATGACCCTCTCTGCAACTATGGAGGCATATAACGTGCCTTCACACCCACACCAACACTCCCTGACGAACCCCAACCCCTCTGTCGCACAGTACACCCGGACAAGCAGCATCACGACGTACCTTGAAGGCGAGATACTCGATTTCAATACACACACGCTGCTAACGGAAAGCTTCAAGAGCAGTGCGGCCAACGATGCACTTTATTGGCGAAAATTGCCTCCATTTAGGGACATGGACGACGAGGACGTAGTTAGGGCTCTGACGTCGAGACGATGGTGGGAAGGACTGAACAGAGATTGGGTACTCATGCGCTGGAAGGAGAGATGCTTTGTTAAATCTTTGCGACCCAGCAGTAAAATCTCTGGCCAGTCCAACACGCCCGTTCCACCACTCGACGGCTTCGCTGGTGCCAATGCTGTGGCACAAGACAGCGAGCGGGAATATTACGTCTACGACTCGCATACATTTGCGCGGCATGCTGTGCCGCCCTCTGAAATCCAAGAATTCAGTCCGCAATTCGTCGATGCTGAACATGCTGCCTTCGACGACAGCGGGTGTGGCCTCACCATATCTGGGTTTTACTACGTGTGTCTGCGGCGCAGCGACGGCCGCGTCGAGGGGTTGTACTACGATCCCATGAGCAGTCCGTACCAGTGCTTGATGCTGGAGAGCCATGGACGAGGACGTTTTGGAAGTTGGGAGTTTGCGTAAGATGAGAGAGGGAGTGGAGACACGGGACCTTTTGCATACACGGCGTTCTGGATTAGGAGACTCGTCGTAAATCTGGATATCGATCGGCGTTTGGACGGCATCGCCCACTGCGGCTTGGTATTGTACCACTTTCTATTATTGCTCTTGGCCTGGTATTGGAAAATGCGACTACCCATATATATGCAATATCAATTATCGCCATCTACTTTTCAGAAAGTTTCTCTGTTTTCCGCGATATCGGTTCTTACATATGCGGTCTGTGGCCGGCTAGACTTGTGAGTAGATTGAGTCGGCAATAATCTGTAATCAATTGCATATCAAGGGGATCATGACCCTGTGGGCTTGAGGGCTATAGCTGACGCTCCAGGTCAGTCATCCGAAATTCGATACTCGGAAGCCAGCGTTTTAATTGGAGGTCTCCAGGGCTGACTGGCGCTGGTCTCTAATGCTTATGTTCCTTCAGAAGACTACACGATTGATTGATCCAGTTCAGTGCTTGGATCTTACCAATTGAATCTTTCAAACGCGCTAAGCGGCTACTCGAAGCTGGCAAGGTCTAGTCAGTATAGAAGCCAAACGTGGCCACGAGATAGCTACCGTGTGACACTTCGCCAAGCCCCTTTAGAGGAACCTTGCTGCTTCGTTGCCCGCGAACAAACCTTTCTTGAATAAACGCTTCGGCGTCTCCTATGGTCAATTCGGAGGCGTCGGGTCAGGAGTATTAATACAAGAATGATAGGATATTGCAAATGCATCACCCGCGCGCATCGGGAGCTTTGGCATAGACATTGGCAGGAGGTGCGACCGGAGAGAGCGAGAAGGAGACGCTCATTCAGTATTGTTCTTGCCGAGGCGTTGTTTAACCCGCAGGTAAGCATAGGTAGAGATGTTCAGCTACTAGAAGTTGGCTGTAAGAAACAAAACGAGATCGCGGCTACGAATCATGTGTTGCTTTACTTTGCATTGGACTGAGGGCATCCAACCCGTCAGATCGCTGTGTAGGGTGCAAATATCAAAGCATTACATTATCAATGACCGTTGACGGACTACAGTATGCCAGCTTTGATCGAATAGTTGGCAGAATCAAGGAAATGCAGTCTGATCGGAGCACTTCAGCTCGGGTTGGCGCAATAGTTGTAGTAACCACCTTCTCACGGTGGATAAGTCTCAATCTAGTCCTGCTAATTTTCAGCTTCTAGATTATTGAATACGCCCGTGTTTTATCAGAGCTGAAAAGGTGATGTACAACAATTTGATGAATGCTCCGGATTGTGTATAGCAACGCAATTTCATACTCGATAGCCTTCTTGACCACGACAGAGGGTATCAAGATACAAGTGAAGACTATGCCCCGAGCGTTACATTGATAAGCCTTGTTGGTTTGAGTCCTAAAGACATCTTACGGTAGACTGCATTGCGAAGTCCATGGTCATTGAAAGGTTGTCTCGACCAAGTTTTAAGCGTGCACGGTGTCTCATGTGCAAGATGATTGGATTTGCTGGAAATATTGGAGGAGAATGAACAAAGGCACACCCGCGCTCGTGCAATCAACATAGGCTCAGTGTTGTCTCAGGTCCGTGCAGATGTTCATCAGTAGAAACCTTGTGACCGAGTTGGGGCCGCGCACCAGACGCGTCCGCTCAATCGCGGTGCGTCAGCGTGCACAACCGACGTCACTGTGTCTTCGCGCGACCGCCCACATCTTCCTCCCGGTTACGTGCCCCAACAGCCTCCTCTCACGTACCTCACAATCCACCTGTTCTCGGGCCTCAGCGATCCAATAGTCACGTGCTTTGTATCCGTCTGCAATAGCTACTCGATATCACGGAGCCGTTCCTAGTCTTAGTGGTGCACTACCGACTGATTCGCGACATTCAGAGGAATCACAGCTGTAGGCAGAAGTAAGGCGCAAAGTAGCCTTGATAATGCCATCCTCTGCGACTGGTCGCGAGCCCTCTGATGATGCGCTTCGCGAATCTTCTAACAATGTGCTTAACAGGCTTGCGAGTGCAGGCATCCCGCTATCGGCAGTTCTCCAGGACGTATCAGATGAATCAGATGAATCGGATGGATCGGATGAATCGGATGAATCGGAAGATCTAGAGGCAGAGCTTGATGATATGCCTATAACCGATAGTTGTGATGCTGTACGGTATGTATCCTGTTCCCTATGTCTCTATGCCTTTATATTCACAATCTTCCGTGCGGCAATTTGTCATGTCCAATACTGGACTAAGTTAATGTTGGCCTGTCTTTCATGAAATATAATGTTGTATCCGTACTTCACTCTTTGCATGACCCCTGACGAATTCCAGTCGTATGATTCGAGCATTTCTCGATAACGGCGACATGAAAGTTGGTGAATTTCAGAAGGCTATCCATACGAATTCAAAGACCTATTCGAATTTCATGACTCAAAGCGGACCCTATAAGGGCGCCGGGTCCTCTGTCTACACTCTAGCTTGGAGGTTCTTCAAGAAGCGGGAATTGCAGGGTATTCCACTACCCAAGCAATCGATAAAACCAAAGAAAGGCAACCAGGCTGCTGCTGCCACTACACCGGATCTTTCTGCTATCGAGCTGCCGGGAGAAATGGATGATGATGTCGAGATCTACGGTGAGCTCTCGTTCTGCAAGCTCGGATATGGAGAGGGAGAATCGGCAACTAATTGGACGCAGACACATGCGATGACATCCGTCGCAAGATCAACGCACATCTTAAGAAGCCTGGCGTCACTCAAGCTCAGTTTCTGCGTGACATTGCAGCTTCCTACCGGCGAGCACCTCGCAAGATTCAGTCTACGCAGCTCAGCACGTTTCGCAGCAAGAAGGGTGCGCTGCAAGGCAACAATAGTGCAGTTTTCTATGGCGCATACGTCTATTTTGAAAAGTTGAGGATTGCGGAAAAGAAGCCGAAGAGCCAGAAGAGACTGGAGATGGAAGAAATCCACTGCATATCGGGTGGGGTGGACACGGGAAGGCCGCAAAAGTACATTGTGTCCGTGGGAACAGTACCATATGTCAATCAGTACGGACAGGTGAGGTGCTAATAATACGGCTAGTGAGTAGAGGCGTGAGTCCGTGATTGGCGTTACGGGAGGTCTTTTGTTCATAGTTTCCTTGTCAAGATTGTAAATGAGCTACTGTTTAACTGCCAGGCCAATTTCCCTGTACATTTTTATGTCGGTAACGACCAATGCACCAATACGACATGCTTCTCATGTCAACCCAAAGATCCATGGTATTTACGCCCCAAACGCCGTTGCTTTGAATTTGCTGCAGGAGTATGTTATAATGTTGCAGCTGCCTCGATGGCGCCTGCTGCCTTGAACGCAGTTTTGTTTGTGATGACGACTTCGACTGGGTACTTCCACTCCATAAACTTTGCCCAACCTGAATTGCAGTCAGCCTCTGATCAGCTCGTGTCCACCCTGTATGACGTACCATAGTATGCGAACTTCCGCCCAAAGTACTTCCCAATGTAAGGTACCATGACCATGGTCAATAGCAGCTCCATCTGCTGCAATGACTCCCGCCACTCCCTCTCCGCATCTGATATGTATTCGTCCTCGTCGACAGACGAGCTGGTGGAGGATGATGGCAGGGAGTCGATGTCGGCCTCGGAGGAGCTGGCATGCGGCTCGATGAAGCTCTGGCTGTTGCTCAGAGACATGGCGGCGGTGTGGAGATGTGGCGGTTCGAGGTGGAGATTATGGATTAGGTGACGACTGTGAGCTATTGCAACGGCATCGATGAAGCTGAGGGCTGGCAGTATGGGGTCGATGCTGCGGGTATATCCCGGCGCGCGTTTGGTGATGTGAAGCAAGCCGCGGCAGCAGCCAATGAGCTAAGGTGGGGCTTAGCGTGCTGTGGCTGATAATCTTGGCACATTTCAGACTCATCGACTGCGGCAAAAAGAACACTCGAGGACAAGCTCCGTCTCCGCGACTCCACATCCACTTCTCGAACCTATCGCTACCGACTACTGGGTACACACGACCCAGTCCTATAACTTCATCGTCGACAGCAAGAAAAACGCGCGCAACCGCAATCATGGCTGACACTGTACGTCACTCCGCGCCCCGCGTTAGCGATCGAAATGCATTGTCCGCTCGACATCCATTTCTACGCTCGCAGAACTTTGCTCTTGGCTTGTAACCAGCCACTACATATTGGACATATCTCTAACTTCAGCAATAGGAAGTCGAGCGCAAGCCCCGTAAGTCCGTCGCATTCTCCGAAGGCACCACAATCGTCGATAGCGATGGTCAAGTCACCGAGTCGAAAGAGGCCAACGGTGGTAAGTCTTCCGCCGAGAGACACAGCACCGGCTCTTCTGCACTTGCGGGCAGTGCCCCCGGTAAGGGAAATGACGAACAGTCGGCTGACAAGCTGGCTGCAGGCGACGACAAGGAGGTCGAGGAGGTCACCGAGATGTTTGCCGACCTAGCAAAGAAGGTACAGGGGCTCCTGTCACATCCCAATCGACAGTGACGACTGACACAAAGGCAGAAGAAGAAGAAGTCGTCCAAGAAGAAGGAGGGCGAGGAGGGTGAGGACGCTGCCGAGGGCGACTTCGCTGCGCTCAAGAAGAAGAAGAAGTCCAGCAAGAAGAAGGTCGAGGATGACTTCGAGGCCAAGCTTGCTGCCGCTGGTGGTGACGCCGCTGAGGAGGAGGCACCCGCTGCTGAAGAGGAGGAGGTCCAGGAGGGCGACATGATGAAGGGCACCGGCATCTGGTCGCACGAGAACACAACCCCCATCAAGTACGACATGCTCCTGAACCGCTTCTTCACCCTCCTCCACTCGCAACACCCCGATCTCGCCGGCAACAGCGTCAAGAGCTACAAGATCCCTCCTCCCCAGTGTCTCCGTGAAGGAAACAAGAAGACCATCTTCGCCAACATTGCCGAGATCTGCAAGAGGATGAAGCGTACCGATGAGCACGTTACTCAGTTCTTGTTCGCTGAGTTGGGTACCAGCGGTTCCGTTGACGGTTCTCGCCGTCTCGTCATCAAGGGTCGTTTCCAGCAGAAGCAGATCGAGAACGTTCTCAGAAGATATATTGTTGAATACGTCACCTGCAAGACTTGCCGTTCGCCAGACACAGAGTACGTTAACCGCCTATGTTCGATTTCATTCCTAAGCTAATATCTTTCAGTCTCTCCAAGGGTGAGAACCGTCTCAGCTTCGTCACTTGCAACAGCTGCGGATCCAGGCGCTCGGTACAGGCTATCAAGACTGGTTTCTCTGCACAGATCGGAAAGAGAAGGAGGATGATCAAGACTTAATGAGTTCACGTTCGCACTTTACGAGTATCGACATGCATTTGCTTGGCTGGTTTGGCGGGCGCTACGGATGTCATGGCGGCTCACTCGTTCGGATAATGGGTTGGCAATGGGGTGGTATACGCGCGGCCTGGTGTACAAGACTACATAAGTGCGGCTATGTATATTCGCATCACGACACAATCAAAAGCTCACCAATATGGTGTTCATTTTCTTTCCGAAAATCTGGGTTCCATCTTGTTATACTTCGAAGCATGCAAGAATCGTACTACACCTTGCCAGCTCCGAGTACTTGGTGGGATGCAAGCTACTCGAGAGGCAGCGCTCTGATCGGAGGCCTTCAGGGCTGATTGGTACCGGTCTCTAAGATCTATAATTCTTGAGAAGAGAGCTGTCAAGTGTCTCATCAGAGCTAGCAAGGTGCAGTAGAGATCCAACAATTCTGGAGGGACCAGACCACGCAAATTATACAGTGTGTAGGCGCCAGCAAATCACATACATATTCCAGTCGCGGGAGGCGAGTTGGCGCTTGCATGCGGGACGCCGACGCTTGGGCTTGGACTTGGACCCTGACCCTAGTCTTGAGCTCCTGGTGCTTCAATGTTGCCAAACAAACGTCGTGCGCAGACGTAATATTATAGAGATAATGTGCGTTGCTCTGACAGCTTTAAATAGTCATATAGTCTGAATGATTGTCAGAACAAAGTAGTGTAACCCTGGTAAGCTTGCCGGAGAGGTCAGGGGAACAATGCGGGGCCTTCCCATTCGGCGCCTGCATGCCTACCCCACTAGCCAACAGCTATGGGTGATTGAGGCTGAGCTTGACACGAACAGGTAACGAGGGGCGCGGCGCGCGGGTATATGTGCTGACCATGCGCCTGCCCTCTCTCCTGCTTGGAGCTCCTCTATTCCACTTTTCTTGAGCATTTGGGTACTTACAAGGACTTGCCACGCGCTGGTCGCCCTCATAGCAAGTATCACTAGCTAGGCAAGCTTCAGCAACACATCATGTCAGGATACGGCAGTCCACCACCAGGTGGTAACTTTTACCCGCGTGAGTACCATGCGCAGTGCTGCTGGACACCAACTAATTAGTTATAGCACCACCCGAGAAAGGCGGTTATGGTGCGCCATCTTCACATTGGTGCTTCCAAACAGCATACTGACAAGCGACAGACCAACAACAGGGTCAACAGCAATATTTTGCACCTCCGCCAGGTGGCCAATCGTATCCGCCTCCGCCCTCTTCTCCTCCTGCGCAACAGCAGCAGCAGCAGCAGCCGCAGCACTATCCTCCACCGCCGGGTGGCCAACAGCAACACTATGCGCCGCCCCCAGGTCAGCAACAGCAGCATTTTCCACCGCCTGGAAGTGCTCCTCCACAGAGCCAGCCTCAGCAACCCCAGCAACATCAACCACCACAGCAGCTGTTCCCTGAGAAAGGTCCTTTGAGTCCCTATGGTGCCCCGGCGCCGACCCAGAGTCCTATACAGCACCCCGGCATGCCACCACAGCAGATCAGCCAACAGAGTATCCAACCACAGCAGCAGATCCAGGCGTCTCAGCCAGCATTTGTAGGCGCAGGAACCACACAAGCGGATGATGTGGGCACCTTCAACGGCGGCAGCTATCGTGTGAGCCACCGCAACACGAACACTATTCTCACCGTACAATTGGCAATTGGATGTCCTTTCACTGCTAAGCCTGGTACGTTTCATGCATAAGGAGAACCACGGCGGGTTCAGACCAGCCGAACGGAGACTGACATCCTCCAGGTGCAATGATAGCAATGAGCCCAACCATCACGCTCAAAGGCATGATGAAGTTCTCCCTCAAGAAAGCGCTGGTTGGTGGCGAGATGTCCAAATCGATTTACACGGGGCCTGGTGAGCTGCTGCTCGCGCCCGCATCCATTGGCGACATCACTATCATAAAGCTGGGTGGAAACGAGACCTGGAGCGTTGGTCACGACGCGTTCCTGGCGTGCACACAGGGCATTGTGTCCGAGTATAAGAGCCAGGGTGTCACCAAGGCTATGTTCTCCGGAGAAGGCTTGTTTGTGTACAAGATCAGTGGACAGGGTATCCTGTGGTGTACGAGCTTTGGTGCGATCATTAGGAAAGATGTATGTGTGAACGGACTCGCGAAATGGTACCTGGGAGACATGACTAACTGTGGTGCAGCTGCAAAAAGACGAGAAGTATATCATCGACAACGGGCACCTTGTTGCGTGGAACTGCAAGTACGTCCTCGAACGAGTGGCGTCTGGCGGTATTGTGTCGAATCTGATGGCTGGCGAGGGATTGGTGTGCAAGTTCACTGGCCCAGGAACGGTTTTCATGCAGACCAGGAACGCACAGGCTTTTGCAGGATGGTTGAACAACAATTCAGCAGCAGCGATGTAGTTGTGTTCGAGAGGTTATATAGTTGTTCATTATGCAATATACCACATTTCTATCGTACAGAGTTCGACCAGTACTATACCCTGCAGGTCATTATACTATGCACAGCCTTTCTATCATACGTTCCCATAAATCTACACCCTGCTGTAATGTCCATGTCCGTCATCGTAATGATCGTTCAGCAGCCAAGGATACAAAAGAGCCATTCAGCTCCTGCTCTTTCCAAGCTCGCTCTGAGCCTTAGAGGTAGGTCCGCCCTTGACCCTCTCGCCTCCAGTAACCTTCTTCTCGCCCTCAGTGATGTCGTGCAGCGCTTCACTAGTGATCGGCTCATTGGCATGCTGCTGAGCCTTCGCAGTGGGGCCACCCTTAACCGGTCGCTCCTGGCCTGTGATATTTTTTTCAGCCTCGGTGATATCGTGCAGCGTCGACGAGTCGAGTCTGCCGGGGTGCTGTTGTGAAGTATTCGATGTGGATGTAGACGCGGAAGCGGAAGCGTTGGTGCCAGCGCCACCCTCGGTCGACAAGATGCTCTGTGCGACAGCTGTTGGGCCACCCTTGGTAGGACGCTCTGCTCCGGTGATTGCCTTCTCGGCTTCGGTGATCTCGTGGACGACTTGGCTGGTGAGCTGCTGGCCGACGTGCTTCTGGGCGCGCGCGGTGGGGCCGTTAGGAACGGGCCCGTCTTTGTTGGTGAGCGTCTTCTCTGCAGCCGTGATCTGCGAGAGGAACTGCGAGTCGATCGTGACGGACATCTTGAGTGTGGTGCTGAATGTTCTTTGCGAGATGGGGGTTGTAATGCGTGCGATTGGTGCTGTGAGGCGCGTGGATGAGCGGAGGAGGAAAGACATGGTGAAGGATGGTTTTGTAGAGAGGCTGTGATTGCGGTTGCTTCTTAGCTATGTATGGGGCAGGAGCAGGTGGATTGTGATGCGGTCAGGACTTGAAGCATTCGTAAGTTGAAGAATCAGAAAACAGTGGAGATGGAATGCTATTGGAAGAAAGCAGCGACGACATGGTGATGGGATTTTATTTATCGTGATCAGCTATGCAGGTACCCATCCCGATGCAGGTGTCACTTTGCGATGGTGATCGCAAGTTGTCGATGATGAGATATTTTTGGTGGACCTCATGATGTCAGAACGAACCCTGGGAACGGCTCGAGACACGGCGATCAGGTGCGACTTTCACGCCGGACTAATAAGTATTTTGCATAGGATTGAAGAACTACACTACGTTTCGAGCAAGGGGTGCGATAGATCTTTCCGATAAAATAGCTTTGTGTTGTCATTTACCCAACATTGCGCTTCTAGGATTAATTTAGAGCTGACAAAGTACTTTTTAACGAAAGGGAATCCGGCTATACACAAAATCGATCGTCCCCGTGCTGCAAGCCTGAATGATTGTAGAAGTTTCGTCGACGATATGTCGTCTCTTTGGTCTCAAATTACCGGAAAGAAATGCATAGGGACGGCATTCGATTTCTGAAAGACTTGCTGCCATGTTGCTAGCTTTCATGCTGCTTAAGCTCCTTGAAAGGTCTATCTAGTGCGCCCTGATGTGGTGGGATTGGTCTCGGCCCCTGTACAAAGTCCATGTAGGAGATGTTGTTGATGAACCATCCATCCTCAGGGCTAAGGACCGACTTGTTTTGTGGGCTCAGGAACTCATGTGGGAAACCTATCTCAAACCCATATGCATTGTCAATCTTGTCCAGCTCCTCCTCATCAAGTCGCAATCCAAGTGCCTCGATATTGCCTTTGAGATGCTCGACCTTTCGGCCTCCAACAATAGGGTAGACGTATGGGCTCCTTCTCATTGTTAGCCGATCTTTCTTACTAGCGCATGTTTGTGACCACTTACTTGTGCATGACATACGCCAATGCGACGCTTGTGATAAGAGTGCCTTTCTTGTTCGCAATTTCCTCCAACACAAGGGAAACTTTCTCTTCCTTCCCAGTCACAGCAACTCTAACAAAATTCTTTCGGCCCTCGCCACTCTCCCTCTGCTCCTTCGTCTTGAAGCCTCCACCTCCAAGCGCACCCCAGGGTGCTAGAGCCATACCCTCGCTCAAGCACATGGGAATGATGTCGCGCTCGAAGTCACGAGAGGCTGCAGACCAACGTCCTTGGTAGATGGAAAACTGGCGAAGGCCATGCTGACGTGCATAGTCATTCGCCTTCACAACGATCCAGGCTGGCGTGTCGCTGATACCAAGGTAGATGACCTTACGGGCTGTGCAGAGATCATGAAGCGTATGCATCAATTCTGGTATGGAGGTAGTGTAATCCCAGAGATGGACGTAGTACTACAGTCATGGTCAGCCCAAGTCTCACATGAGAAATCCGTACGTACAATGTCAAGGTATGTAGTTCGAAGATTGCGAAGCGAGCGTTCGATCGACGTATGGATATTCTTCGCACTGTTTCCACTGTAGTTGTCCTTGAGCGTGCCATTGTGGGCGTATTTGCCCTCTTTCTGCCTCTGCTCAGCAGCACTCTGCAAACCAGTAAACTTAGTAGCGATGACCATCTCGTCTCTTCGACCTCGATCTTCCATCCATTCGCCTAACCATTGCTCGCTCTCGCCGAGTTGATAGTTCACCGCAGTATCGATGAAGTTGCCACCTTGCTCGTAGAAATAATCCAGCATAGCGAAGGCTGTCTCCTTGGTACATTCACCGAGTGACTCCTTCCATGCTTCGCCAAAGTTCATTGCGCCCAGGCATAGTGGTGATACGCGGACACCAGCGGTTGGGGATAAGATGCGATGACGGCCGAGCAAAGACTTAGGGGCCTCGAGTGAGTTGAAAGACATTGTAAAAGCCTTCCAGATTGTAAAGGATGTTTCAAAGCGACGATCGCTGGATCTTGCGATTTGACAGTGTAGGTAATAAGAACAGATTGTGCCCCTAGATATGCACTTCAGGCTCATTATATTTATAAGGAACGATCCCGAGTAGTCTAGTTGGCATGTATCTTAACTCCATATTGCGGGGTAATGTTGCATCAGGGAATGTCAGAAATGTCAGACATTCCGCTGGAAGCGTTGACATGGATACACAACATGAGACCAGCTTAGCACCGGGTGCGAGCTTAATACCGCTATCTCCGTCCATCTTCTTCGTTGGTAAACGATAGTTCCGATCAAGCGACCGCGATCAACGTAAGTATGAAACACTAACACTGACCCGATGATCTCATTTGACACGACACTGAACTCGCCCATGGAGACCGGTACCGAAATATCTCCGTTGTTATTTTCTGGCTACCATTAGTACTTGCGTGGAACCTACTACAAACACCAGAAGCAGCCGAGCTTACAGCACCTTGCCAGGTCCGAGTGGCCACTTCGGGTAATGCAAGATAATGGAGGCCTTCAAGATTGATCAGTGCAGATTCCATGATGTTATAACTTTCAAGATGGCTACACAGTCAATTGGTCCTCTCGATCTTAGGTCTCCCTTCAATTATATCCTTCAAAATTGTCGAGTGGGCGCTCGGAGCTGGCAAGGTGCTATTCGTCGAGCATGGCGCAAACTTACGACGTGCTGCACCTTACCAATTCCGAAAAGTCATTTAGCATCTCGAAAGGGCTCAGACAGTAAGATAAGTAGAGAAAACGTGACTGCTACGCTGCACAGCTATCTCGGAGCGTTCTCTGGCCTCTTATAATGCATTGGTGATACACTAAATAGTTCGCGTCATTCCTGCGGATCTTGCGCTAAATAAAGTGGCTACTCAAAAATCGCCCAACGCAGCCAATTCAATTGTCGTTGATTGACAAACATACCTTCTCCTCTTCAATACTTGACGGTGGTTGTGTATCAATCGTGGCTCGCTCCCAGGAGAACTAGAGGGTTGTTATGCTTCCGAGACATCCGGAGCAGACACTAATAGAAACCCAAGGTCCAGACGCACATAAGACAAATGTCATTTCTGCAGGAGAGGCCGACAGTGTGTTCACATGCGCGAAGACAGCAGCAAGACGTATTCTGGCTTCCACTTTCTTTCATACCTGGGCAGCATGGAGAATGCGACTTAGTTACTATATGGGAGCTCGAGTAAGCTTTGACGGCGTTGACAGGCAGCGTTCCTGTTCGCGAAATCCAACGTGACCAATAACAATGGATCGGACCCGCACGCATGGTTGGGGATTCTGCACATGCATCAGAAGATTTTCGAGATCAAGAAGAGGTCGAGTGCCAGTCTGTGCTGGTCCTCAGCCTTTCAGCTGAGCCAGTATGCGGACTTGACCGAAACAGCGGAGCCGATATCAACAGACCCTCGATTCATCATCGTACCTGTGGGGTATTATTTGAGCAATTTGTCGTGCCTCATGTCTTTGGTACGCATATGAAGGCAGACCAATGTATCAGACTAGAGGGCGATCTAGCTCTTCGTAGATACAAGCTGTACGAGCACGGACACGTACTCTAAGAGAAGCCATTGCAATAATGGAAGCTCCCGAATCTCTGTCTCTGGTGACAACAGCCCATTCTGTGGACCATGATCCAGACCCTGAGCTCTGACAATGGGAGAGACTAAACGGGAACGGAGCAGTGAACCTAGGGCGGAGGGCACAGACGTATTCCATGGGACAGTTTGCCGAAAGTATCTCCAGTTGACCGGAGTTTGGTCACCATACAGCAGCTCGTCAGCTCCGAATAAAGGTATGGTTACAGAAGAGTAGAAAATTGACAGCCTCCTTTGAATGTGTAATATCTTGAAGAGCGTTTTATCTACTTGAAATGCGTCAGTCAGATTCGAAGCCCTCCGATCGAAACACCTTTCCCACATTTTGCCAAGTGCTTTTTGGGGGCTGAACAGGTGCTGTATTCCCAAATTGCGCGAGTCGTGACTTTTACGAGAGGCGTACGCAGGTCCCAGGGGCTGCCAGTGCGTTCGATAATTATTTGCATGACAACAAGCGTCCGCCCAACGTGGACAGCGAGCGAGAATTCAGCCTACTGCGGCACTCTTGCGACTGCAGCTGGTGAACTGTGATCTGAGGAAGATCATGGATCTCACATGCAGGCGTAGAATGCGAAAAGGAGAATCGAAGACATAATAGCACGTGGCAGACCCCAGAGCCAAACTTGGGAAGGCGCACGCGGGCCAGCCCGCATCCTGACGACGAAGGATCGCAGAGCTTGCAACACATCCGTTTCGTAGGACAACCCATGGCCCCATCACATCTTACAAGCGACCTCAATCAGTTTGCGCGACGCCATCCATGCTGCAGAAGAGCCAAGGTTCATGGGATTCCCCGTTCAGAGGTTCTGGGCCATCGGATTGCCGCGGGGTCTAGTGCGCCACAAACCTAGCCAGACTTCTGGAGACTCCTGAGGTAGGTTCCGCCGGGCCTCAGTGCCAAGAAAATGTTACACTCAACTTCAATCGCTCATACCGGAGTCGGTGATGGGGCTATTGTAGTCTGATGCTCTTCAGCTGAGAGCCGGCAGCCCCATCAGGTCTATCCTGAGAAAAAGCGTCAATGTGGAAATTGCATCTCTCGTGACCTTGAGGTGGACCTCAGCAGCTTCTACGAAAGCCAGTATAAGATGTAAACAAATCCATATCGAAAGAGACACCACTGTAGCATTCTTTGGCAAGCTCACCTACAGAGCCGCTGGCTCGCGTCACTCTTTACTGCTTGTTGCTCTGTCATCACTTACGATGGCGTCCTTTCTCTTGAAACCCACACTCATTTTGGGCCTCTTGGCCACACACTCTCTGGCAGTTCCTGCCCCATCATCTGAAAATTCTTATGTAGCCAAGCGTGCAACGGCTGCTCTCTCCTGCTGGGATAACGCCAGCAATGGACAAACGTTCACGGCTAAGAATGCCGACTGGGAGATTGTCTGTGGTAAGGACTATGCGTAAGTATTGCATGCATTGACGGAAGGAACATGCGCTAATCCGAGAAGTGGCGGCGATATGGGAGCCTCAAATCCTGCGTCGTTCGAGGAGTGCATCAGCGACTGTGATGCCACTCAAGGCTGTGTTGATGTCTCCTTCGTCTGGCCCAATGCTTGCTACAAGAAAAACAAGCTCAACTCCATGGTTGACAACGCATATGTCTGGACCGCCCGCAAGAAGGTTACTATTTCAGACGGAGATGTCAAGACAGACACCAACGCTCCGGTTACAAAGGATGTCACTTGCCAGGACAAGGCAAGCGACGGACTCAAGTATACTTCTAAGAAGGGTACATTCTTGATTGAATGTGGTATCGACCATGCGTAGGTACTACACTGATAAAGTTTCGACCGTGTACTAATAGTTATAACCAGTGGTGGAGACATGGGCTCTTCTAGCACCGACACGTTTGCAGCCTGTATTGAAGACTGTGCAGCTACCACTGGATGCGTTGATGTCAGCTACGTCTGGGGAGCTTGCTACAAGAAGAACTCGCTGAAAGAGGGAAGCTCCGTTGGACATGTCTGGTCAGCAAAGCTGATCCCAGATGGAACTGATAGCACCGGACCTATCAGTACTGTCACACCCATTACATGTCCGGCCAGCAATGGGCAAACTCCTTCGATCGCCTCAGGAGGTACCTATGAAATCGCATGCGGTACCGACTATGGCGGTGGCGACTTCAAGTCTCTTGACGTGGAATCTTTTGACTTGTGCCTCAAGGCCTGTGACGACAACGAGGCTTGTCAAGCCGTTGCTTACGTTGCCCCTTCGTGCTACTTGAAGAACGTGGTCAACCCAGGCAGTGCCGTTGCGTATGTCTGGGGAGCGACCGTCAAGAAAGCCGCGAAAGATGCTTTTGTCTTCCCGACAATCGCGGACCAGCCACTCGAAGCAGGTGCGACAGAGTCGGTAATGGCCGAAGTCATGACTCTACCTAGCCCCCCTCTGGCAACTCTTGGACCTGTGTCTCCTCCCGGTGTCGATATGGGTGGTCTAGGTGTAATTACACCCGAGGAAAAGACAGCGTTGTGGTTTGGTGGTAGTGATGACGCGATGAAGGACGACGAGTCTGGCGCCGTCACGGTCCGTATCACAGTCGACTACAAGTACCCATCCATTGTACTGGACCACTCTGTTTACATTAAAAACGTCGGTTGCGCGGATGGTAGCCTGCAGGCTAAGTTCGATAACGTTATTGCATTCAGCCATGCCGCAGACACATGGCCAGCAAAGGCACCTCTCCTACTCATTACCAGTGAGCAAAGCTGCGGTAATGGCGATCAAAACTCGTTCTGGCTCGCTCAATCTGTCACATTCGACCAGAATGCCAACACCTTCAGCGCTTCTGGTAAAGCCGTACAACTTGCGGACATCTACAACCAAATGGACATCGACTTTGGCAAGATCGAGCTACAAAACAGCACCACCAATGGTACTGTCTCCTCCGACGATGCGTTGAGCTGTGGAAAGCCAGACTCGCCATTCCTCGATGACCTTCCTGCGGTTGCTTGTGGAGCCTCTTTCGACAAAGCCCTCGACGACCAACTTGGATACTACGCTGCGGGTGGCGATGATGAAGAGCACGTATTAGCTTCTGCTGGTATCGATGCCTCGGCCAACACCGACGTAGTCTCCAAACGCGAACTGGCTAAGCGTGGTTGGTTCAGCAAGATCGTTAAGTCCGTTGCAAAGGCGGTTGTTCAAGTTGCGAAGCAAGCTGTTGTCACGGTCGTCAAACAAGTCGCACAGGCTGTTGTTTCAGTTGCGAAAACTGCTGCAAAGGTCACCGTTGCCGTGGTCAAGGCTACAGTAAAGGTCGGTATCGCCGTTGCAGTCAACTACGCCAAGCTCGTGAAGTTCGCTGTTACGGGTAACTACGACAACTCGCTCACATTGCCAATCGATCTTACAGGCACTTCGCTATCCAAGACCACACCTTGGGAAGGGACCACTGGGTTCAAATTCTACGATTACCGTCCCGAGAGAGAGGGCAAGAAATGGAAGGCTTCGAAGATCAATCTCGAAAGGGTCGCTACTGAATTCAAACTTCTTCCCGGAGAGAAGGATCCTGAGCCCGGTGTTGAACTTTGGTGTGTTGACTGTGGTGTCAAGGGAAAGTTCGTTGCGACGGGATCCCTCAGCGCTACGCCCCTTTCTGGTCTGAAGAGGGCACAGGTTGGCGTCCATGGTAACATGTACGTTGGTGCATTCCTGGGTGTAAATGCTTTCACAAAGTACGAGAAGACTATTAGAAAGGACTTGTTCGTCAAGGGACTTCCTGGTTGGGAGATTCCCCATATTGTCAGTCTTGGTCCTCGCGTAATCCTCGGCGCTCAAGCAACATTCAGCATCGAAGCTGAGGGCCAGCTGCTCACTGGAGCCAGCCTGAACTGGCCTGCATTCCAAGCGACACTAGACTTCGTTGATCCGCATAAGTCAAGCCAGTCTGGTTGGGTGCCGCAGGTCACTAGGAAGTTCGATGCGCATGGCGAGCTTACTGCTACGGCTGCCCTTGGTCTCCCTGTCACACTCAGTTTTGGTATCAATATCCTGGACGGTATTTTCGAAAGGGCAGTCAATTTGACCGACATTCCGGCTATTACTGCTGAAGCGAAACTCGAGTTCGACGTTGGTACATCCAAGAATCAATTCGGCGGCGACGATTGTCAAGGCATTGCCTGGGATATTGCTCTTACTAATGAGGTTCGCCTCGATGTTCCGAAGTCTGAAGGTTGGAAGCTGTACGGCTGGAAGCAGCAAGATCCGCTTGCGAAGGGCTGTATCGGCCGCACGCGCCCTGAAGAGCCGACAACCTCCTCTTCAGCTCTCCCGACCTCGACTACCTCTTCCGTGCGGCTGACAACTCCTACGCCTACGCCTACGCCCACCGTATTGACATGTCCTGCTGCCAATGGCAAGACGTTCACGGGTACTGGGGCCAACAAGAGCCAGTACACCATTGCTTGTGACGCGGATGCGCAGTTCTCTGATATTGGTTCCGTCACTCAAAATACCTTCGATGACTGCATCAACTACTGTGACACACTGCCTACATGTGTCGGTGTAGCATGGGGTCCGAGCAGTAAGACGTGCTGGCCCAAGAACGCTTTCGCTGCGCAAAGCGTCGCCTTATATGCTAATGATCCTCGCCATATTGCATTCAAGCCCAAACCCACGGGTCTTCAGTGCCCTGATGCAAACGGCAAGAAGTTCACAGATTCTGGAGCCAACAAGAACGAATACACCATCACTTGCAACCAGGACTCTGCTGGTGCAGATATAACTTGGGGCTACCAGAATTCTTTCGAGTCATGCATGAACTGGTGTGGAACAAACTCACAGTGCGTAGGTGTTGTCTGGGCACCGCTACGTACCGACGGTACCAACTGCTGGCTGAAGAACGGATACCCGGCTATGATCCCTAACTCCAACCCTTCGGCCGATCCCATTCATAGCGCCATGACTGTGCAACCTTCACTTTCTATCGTCAGTATGTTCTACGCAGATCGCGATATCACCTCGTATGCGAAACAGAATGTGGCTCGCGGATCGCAACTTGTCATTGAAACAAACAACATTGTCGGTTGGGCAAATGGTGATCCATGGCCTGGTGTTCAGAAGAGTATCTCTTTGCTTTTCACTTACGGAAAGGAGCTGCGCACCTTTGTTGTTGCGGGTGGCACAGGTACCTATGTTCTCAACCCGGGGCCTGCCAGCTCTCAGCCTAAAGTCCAAGTGGTTCCAAACTACGAATCGATGTCTGGCGTGGCCAATCTCAACATCGTTGCAGCAGTGTACGGTCTCAATCAGATCACATCCCGCAGCGTGTACCAGAACATGTACAACGCGATCCGCAATGGAGGCGGCAGGTGGCAATATACCAACGACAACTTCCAAGTTGATACATGGCCTGGCGTCCAGAAGACGGGTGTCATCTGGTACAGGAACACCGACAACGGCTACTTCATTGCCAATCCTGCTCGCGAGAACAACTCCAATTTCTTCCGTGATGCTCGTCTGGTCAGACGTCAGGATACTGAAGAGATGCCGTCCGCAGCGAACCCTGCACAGAACGCGCCTGACGTTTCAGTCACCACTACAGCAGCCACAGAATCTTTCGCTACCGCAAGTGAGACCGCTACTTCCACATCTGCAACAGAGTTTGTATCTGAGACTCCCTCTGCGACTACTGTGGAGACATCCGCGACCGCCTCTGCTACCAGCTCATCCTTCCCGCAGCTGACCGTCAGCAACTCCACCACCAACGCGACCTCCAACGCCACCGATGTCAACTTCGTCGATTTCTCAATCGTGGACACAACGAACTCACTCAAGCTCAACCCCGGCAAAGACGGCAACCTCTTCCTCTCCCTTGTCGGCGACTCCACCGATCTCTCCAACCTGACCTCCGGCACCTTCACCGGCGACTCGGCCTCCAAGACCATCATGGGCGACTCATCAGAGCGCTTCCTCCACTACTACCCCAGCACGATCGCTTCTTCTGGAGCCTCTCGTCTGCGTCTCGCAGCATGGGACAAGCTGCCCAAGGGCGCGAGACTGATTACTCTTTCTCAGGTTGAGGTGGAGGACCAGACAATGATGCTTGCTATTGATACCAAGGGCGAATACCTCTGGCCATTTGTTTGTGGCATCAAGAACCAGCTGAATAAGATTTTCCTGGTCAAGGACCCGGATAATGGCGGCGCTGCGCTGCAGAAGGAGAATATGAAGTTTACTGTTACGGGTGGGGAGGCTTATAATTGTGAGCCGGTGGCGCTGATGGTGAAGGCGTAGAGATGGTTGAGGTACTTATCTTAGTATGTAATATGTAATGTAATACTTTTTATCCACCTGCTCGAGTCTACCTCGTGTGAGGCAATCTGTCGGTCTCTACTGAAAATGGCCACTTGGCGTAATGCAAGATACTGAAGGCCTTCAAGGCTGATCGGAGCAGACTTCTGAAAAGTTATAGCTTTTGAGATGGCTACACAGTTAATCGGTCCTCTATCCTTAGTGCGCTGTTCTAGTTGAATTCTTCAAAACTTAGCTGAACCCTTCAAAATTGTCGAGTGGCCACTCGGAGCTGGCAAGGTGCTGTAGTTGATGCAGGCCAGGCAAACTTGCATCTTTTCTTGTTAGTGGCTACAGGGCTACCTGGTCCTCTTGACTTCTTGCTTTCAATCATTCCAAAAGTTTCACCATGCCCCACTAGAGCCAATGAGGTGCACTGGTGGTGCTGCTGCATACATTGCTGACGTTGTGAGACGCGTGATTGATTTCAATTTGGCTATTAACGACTTGTATAATGTCATTTCCAGTGCTTGAGGCTGGATCTTCATCTCGTGATGCCAGTTCTAACTGTCCAAAAAAATTCCACAGTATTTCCCTCAGAAATTCTCTATCCTTGTCCCGATTCCTCTCTCATCCGCCAGTCTTACAAGGTCAGTGCCAACAACGACATCCATCAACCCCAGCCCAACACTCTTGTAGATTACATTTCCTTTCTGCAGCCACTCGATGAGACTCTGGTGTTCTTTATCGTGCTGGTCTGCAGTAGACTTGCTGCTTCCGCGTCTCTTCTTCTTTGTGGACGGCGCCTCGCCCAGCTCCACACCATCGACGTCCAAACCTTCAACGCTCATACGCTTCTGCGCCATACATTCTGTCCGCCGCTTCTCAGCGTCCCGCTTGAGCATGACGAGTTCGCCGATTTCGACAATCTCGTTGGGTGCGAGACCAGCTTGGATGATCTCGCCGGCTTCCTTAAGACACGCCTCCACACTGTCCACTATCACAGCGCCACCCTGAGCCGCGTGCTTGTGGAAATGTCGCCCATGATCCGGAGTTACGTTCTGACGAAGGATATCTGGGTGAATTTCGCACATGTGCGGTTTGTAGGAGCCAATTGCTGCTATATAGCGGCCCTTTTTTCGACCTTCTGTGTTTGTAAGATAGGGCGCTGGGAAGAGTGGTGTCAGGCTCGGCGTCGTGCAGAAGATTACACTGCTTGCGCGGATTGTTGATTTGAGGAGGCGTTCGTATTCACCATGTGCGGGTGTTATGATCTGGATCTTCGGTCGGTGCAGGCCCTCGCCTTCTTGCCTGTAGGAGGGTATGTTCTTCACATCAGAATCCCATTTGACTGGCTGCTCATCAGGATTATAAAGGGATTGAAGTAGATGGTGTACACGTTCGAAGTCACGGTTTATGATGTTGAGGTGGTGTATATCGGTGGACCGCAGCATCAAGGCGAGGCGGATGTGCCAGTATGCTTGCTTGCCTAGTCATCATCAGGCACAAATATCGGAGAAACAGGAACATTCACTTTACCTGCACCGAACACCACAATGTCATGCACGTTGTGTCGTTTCTTGAATAGCATTGTGCTGGCGAGTGCAGTGCGGAAGGCTGTGATCTCTTCGGCGTTGATAAGTGCGCGAGGCAAGCCATTCTTGTCTAACAGCTGCAGAGTGCCCTTTGGACTTGTACTCTGTGAGCTTGCAAGAGACTGAGGCTGTGCAAAGGAGCCGCTGGATCTGAGGGAGTCGGACAGAGACGAAGCTTTAAGGGACGACGTGATCGAGGAGGTGTCTGATTTGTTCTTCGTATCTTCTGTGGCCAGTGTGACTACCTTGAAGCCAATGCCGTCGTTACTTGAGGCTGGCATGAAGAGTGTGGTTTGGCCATCATTGCGCTTGAGAGCAGTGCGCATGGGCTGGAACGAGGAACAACACGCATTAGAGTCTTCTTCAGTCGCAGTCGAGTAATAGTGCAAGCCATCCGCAAGAGATTGCTGCAAGTCAAGTACGTCTTGCTTGGACAGCTTGTGCAGCAGACTGCGCACGTCGGAGTCTGTCAGGACCGTCAAAGGCATCGTGACGAGGTGTAGTTGTGTATGACGAGGTGGGTGGGATGCACAAGTATAGCTCCAAGCTTAAGGTGGGGGTGGGGTCTCTCCTGCCCGTAAGACAGCGGGAGGTGGAAAAGTGGAGCAAGAAGATAATTTTACTACCGCTTACACATCACTCATCACTCATGTTTGCAAGCAAAGCTAATGGCGTGCGTTATCGTTGTTCGATTCCAGTCAATGCAGTGTCATAGCGACTGCTTTTAACCCTCCGTAACTCCATGGTATTTTAAACCCTACATGCAGATAAGAGACACGCCGTAAAATTCATGAACCAAGTAAAACCATCAGACCATTTAGATCTTGATAGCAGACTCGAGAGCCTTCCTGCGCTTGGCCATGCGAGCGTTGGCCTTGGCACCCATGATACCACCACCCCAGTGACGGGAAGCATCCTTGTGGTGGGACTCGAGGTAGCCATCGTTGACAGCGGAGACGAGCTTGGAGAGCTCAGTCTTGTCCTCGGCGCGGACCTCGGTAAGGGCGAGGACAGCGGCGGTCTTCTGGTGGACGACGGTACCGAGACGGGCCTTGCCCTTGACGATAACGTAGGGGACACCCATCTTGCGGCAGAGGGCGGGGAGGAAGACAACGAGCTCGATGGGGTCGACGTCGTTGGCGATCAGGACGAGCGAGGCCTTCTTGTTCTCGACGAGGCCGACAACGTGGTTAAGACCGAACTTGGCAGCGTAGGGCTTCTTGGAGACATCCTCCTTCTTCTTGCCCTCGGAGATGGCGGTGGCCTCCTTGGTCAGGCGCTCCTTCTTCTCGACCTTGGTCTCAGGGCGGTACTTGTTGAGGAGCTTGAAAGCCTGGGTGGCGACTGCAGACTCGTTAGCCATGTACCTCCATGTGCATTGTATGTGTGCTTACGGTTGCGGTCAGCAACGTGCTGGAACTGAGCAATCGCAGGGGGGACCTTCAGGCGGAGGTTGAGGATCTTCTTCTGGCGCTGAAGACGGACGTACGCGGGCCACCTGACCATGCGGCCAAGGTTGCGCTGGGGCTGGATGTCCTGGCCGATACCGAAGTTCTTGGGGCGCTTCTCGAGGAGAGGGTTCTACCGTCCGTTAGAGCCTGCGAAAGGAAATGTGCAGTGCGATTTCAACGTACCTTAGCGGCCTTCTTGGTGCCAGCCTTGCCCTGGGGGAAGGGGGCAGGCGCGGTCTTCTTTCCCTTAGGAGGCATTTTGTACTGTAGAGGCTCTGTCATAGAGAACAGAAACTATCAGCGAATGTTCATCCACTAAGTAGTTCTGTAGCTCGTAAGAGAGAGCGGGTATTGCTACCGCGCTCAACTCTGGCCATCATTGTTGTCGACATGCTCCATTGCTGTCGCATGCGATCGAATGCTGTTCGAGCGATCAGAGGCGGGTGGTGCGCTTACCGTTGGTTAGTTGGCGGTCGACGACGAGAGTGCTGGACTGACGAAGAGCGAAGTTTCGACTTGGGCTGGTCGAGTAAAAATGTGGTGCGGGTCTAAGCGAGGGCTTGGCTGGCTCGCGCAAAAGAACCACGCTAGTGCGCCGGCCAATCGAGACGGGGCCGCGTTGACCATCACTAACTCCGTCACACCTCCATGGCATCCTCAACTTTTGCCGAGAGGAGGCAGCTTGTCCTTGTGTTCTGTGCATGGAAGCTCCTGCTCTTCCTGCTGACTGCATTATGCCCGGGCCCTGGATACGATACTTCAGGCCTCATCTTGGCTGATTGGAGCGTGACGCGCTATGCTCACTTCGAATCATCCAATGCACTCAGTCGTTTTGTGCTCAACCTGTTGCGATGGGATGCATTGTATTTTGTAAAGGCTGCGGAGCGGGGCTTAGTGTTTGAGCAGGAATGGGCATTTAGCCCAGTATTCTCTCGGCTCGTGGGTGTCGCCGGACGATGTGAGATGCCTTGACTTGTGCATCGACTTGATGTTGACGCGATTGTAGTTCTCTCGGGCAATGCAAATGCTTCGGTTTCGTACTACGTTGCCACTGGGATCGCCATTTCAACCGTTTGTCATTTATTGTCTGTGCTCGTCTTGCATAGACTTATCGCTCTACTCACTGGAGCTGGACGTCAGCAGACCCGGATACCTTTCATTGCAAGTGTACTACATATTGTCACACCAGCTTCTTTGTTTCTATCGGCACCTTATGCAGAGTCCCTGTTCTCTCTGCTCAATTTGGCTGGTATGCTCTGTTACGCAGAATCCAAGGTCGCGCTGAGCGCTACTTCCCGGGGTAGCCGAGAAATTATTTTCCGGCTCAGCTCTGGTGTTTTGTTTGCTTTGGCAACTACTATACGAAGTAATGGCTTGTTGAGCGGCTTAATTCTTCTGTACGATGTTGTGCTGCAAATTCCACAGCTATTATCTCTGCAGTCAACTGTATATGATATTAGCAGAGTCGTTGTCACCTGCATCTCAGGCAGCTTCATAGCCGTTGGGTTCGTTGGGCCACAGCTTCTGGCATACATGGAATTTTGTGGCACTGAGAGCTCGATACCAAGGCCTTGGTGTGAAAGGAATATCCCAAGTATCTACTCGTGGGTACAAAGTCATTACTGGTACGTCTTCCGTGGATTTGCAGAGTTACCCTGACATGTTTTAGGAATGTCGGCCTTTTCCGCTACTGGACTTTGTCTAACCTCCCATTGTTCTTGCTTGCGCTTCCTATGCTGTCATTGTTGGTGTATTCGAGTATTACAACTCTCCGTATCGGTCGTACTCCGCCGTCGGAGGGGCGTCCTGTACCTGGCGCTGGTAAGAAAATTGGCTCTGAGCAAAAGTCTTTGTCACAGTGCGAGTTTCCAGAGTTAGCATTGCCCCAGCTGGTACTAGCTTTGGCAGCAGCTACCAGTTTTCACGTCCAGATCATCAACCGAATCGCATCTGGATATCCCATTTGGTACCTGACATTGGCTGGATGGTTAGTCAACGAGCAGACAGGCGATCGGCATCAGTTAGGTCTTGAGCAATGGGCAGTTCGTGCGATGATCATATACTCTATGGTCCAGGGGGTGCTGTTTGCGAACTTTCTGCCACCTGCCTAAGAGGTGGCCTGTAACAAATTCTCAAACTGAGCGGTTGCCATGCTCGAAGTACAACGTTTCCCTAAATAATAGCAGCCATTCTATTCACATCTTAAGTCCTGAAAGATATCCATCGTTTTCTACGCGCTCGGGATAGCCTCAAGCAAGCACCAAGCAGCATACCGCATCTTATAGGCTTCGGGCGATCACTTGGTCCAATGCAAATATCTCAGAATAACACTCGTTTTGGTTCTTATTGGACCAAATCAGGTAACTTACGAGTTCTTTTGGTCGATGGCATTGTTTATACGTGGGCGAGTACTTACAGCGACAAACTATGCATTGCTGAGCGTCTGTGTTCGTGCGAATTGATGTGAAGAATTGGATCAGTGCAGCATAAGAAAACGATACAAATTGGCAAGCGCCAAAACCTTACAACTACGAAGTCTAGAAGATTTTCGTTTGTTTAGTGAGCAGCATGTTTGTACAAGACATTGCCTTCAGAGTGACGTAGTCTGGTCGTTTGAAGAGCTCTCTCGGACAGCCGTACATTTATTGGCCGCATCTACTATGTGACTACCATTGTCTGGGGCATTAAGAAGTGCTGATGGTGGTGATGGTGGGTTGACAAGTCGGTCCGCCTAGATCGAGTAGATGTCATCGACTGGGACGGCGGACGAATCAAAAGTGCCAAGACCCTGATTAGAGATCCGACGAACTTCACGACGAACATTCCCGCCGCCACGCCTCCAGCAACGACGCCGCCCCGCACGCATCAATTGCACGAGCGCACACACATTCCGCGTTCACGATGCTCGCAAGACACGCCCCTGCCTCGTCGGCTCTCGCCGCCGCCGCCCACCGCGCGCTGCCCGCAACCACCGCTGCTACACGTCTCGCAACTGCCGCCGCCCCTACCCAGCAGCAGAAGCGCACTCTCGCCACCGTCAACGATGCCGCGCCCAAGAGGACATACGGCGGTCTCAAGGACCAGGACCGTATTTTCCAGAACTTGTACGGCCACCACGGAGCCGACTTGAAGAGCGCGATGAAGTACGGAGACTGGCACAAGACCAAGGAAATCATCCTGAAGGGCGATGATTGGGTGTGTAGAGGCATGGCAGCTGTGTAAGAGCGTAGCTGACATGGTGTAGATCATCTCTGAGATCAAGGCATCTGGTCTGCGTGGCCGAGGTGGTGCTGGTTTCCCCTCTGGCCTGAAATGGGTATGCAACACCACCACATCTGAGGGGCATTGAGCAATGCTGATTGTCTTAGTCTTTCATGAACGCCAAGGGCTGGGAGAATGACACCAAGCCCCGCTATCTTGTTGTCAACGCCGATGAGGGCGAGCCCGGAACCTGCAAGGACCGTGAGATCATGCGAAAGGACCCCCACAAGCTCATCGAGGGCTGCCTTGTTGCCGGACGTGCCATGAACGCTACCGCTGCCTACATCTACATCCGTGGAGAATTCTACCACGAGGCTACCGTTCTCGAGCGTGCCATCCAGGAGGCATACCAAGCCGGCCTGATTGGTAAGAACGCCTGCGGATCTGGCTACGATTTCGATGTCTACGTTCACCGCGGCATGGGTGCCTACGTCTGCGGTGAAGAGACCTCCCTCATCGAGTCTCTCGAGGGAAAGCCCGGAAAGCCCCGTCTTAAGCCCCCGTTCCCCGCTGCTGTTGGCCTTTTCGGATGCCCCTCCACTGTCGCCAACGTCGAGACTATCGCCGTCGCCCCTACTATTTGCCGACGAGGAGGCTCCTGGTTCGCCAGCTTTGGTCGTGAGCGTAACGCCGGAACCAAGCTTTTCGCCATCTCCGGTCACGTCAACAACCCCTGCACCGTCGAGGAGGAGATGTCCATCCCTCTCCGCGAGCTGATTGACCGCCACTGCGGTGGTGTCAAGGGCGGTTGGGACAACCTCCTTGCCGTTATCCCCGGTGGTTCCTCGACTCCTGTCCTCCCCAAGCACATCTGCGACGACCAGTTGATGGACTTTGATGCGCTCAAGGACGCCCAGTCTGGTTTTGGTACCGCCGCCGTTATCGTCATGGACAAGTCCACTGACATCGTCCGCGCCATCACCCGTCTTGCCAAGTTCTACCACCACGAGTCCTGCGGACAGTGCACACCCTGCCGTGAGGGTTCCAAGTGGACTCACCAGATCATGGACCGCTTCTACAAGGGCCAGGCCCGCGAGCGTGAGATTGACATGCTCCAGGAGCTGACCAAGCAGGTTGAGGGTCACACCATCTGCGCGCTGGGTGAGGCGTTCGCCTGGCCGCTCCAGGGTCTCATCAGGCACTTCAGGCCTGAGCTCGAGGCTAGGATAAAGGACTACGGATTGAAGAACGGTGGTGAGGCGCTGGCCGGAGGCTGGGCACACGACGCTGGCAAGAAGGGCCTGCTCGTTTCGCCTGGTCAGTAAGTACGTCGAGTATAAGTGGAAGTAAAGAAGACCAAGATGGAAGTAAGAGTCTTGTACAATGCATGTTCCTTTTGTTTGAGCTTTTCTTTGGGCGGCTGTATATAGTTCTTCAGCAATCTGAATTCAAACTAACAACGCTTCACAAATTTGCCTGCCATCTTTCCTTTACACAAACACCAGACGCCGTGCTGAACCCAGAAGATTACATCAAAAGAGCACGCACTGCCTACCCCAAACATATCCCTACAAACTCTTCCCGGCTGATCGCATTGTCTCCATCCAAGTCAAATTCCTCAATCATAGCCACCAACTCATCATTGCCTAGGGTTTCCCCCAGCTCCCTCGCAACTCGTTGCAAATCCTGCAGCGTAATCCGCCCCTTCCCACCCTCATCGAACAGCTCGAACGCTCTGAGTATCTCATCCTCCGGGTTTCTCGCCAGTATCCGCTGCGCCATCAGCGTTTGAAAAGATTGGAAACTCAACAGCGGCCGCGCTGGTGGGGGATATGCGGCCTGGGCCGCGGCACGCGCCGAGTCTCGTGCCGGTTGCTTGGAGTTCTGGGTTTGGGTGGAGCCATGGGTGCGGAGGATATCCAGGATCTCCTGCTTGGGCAAGTCGAAGCCGAGGGCCTTCATGGCGACTTTCAGCTCGTGGTAGTCGATGTAGCCGTCCTTGTCGAGGTCGAATAGGTTGAACGCTTCGGAGATTTCTTCGCGCTGTTCTTCCGACAGCGCGGCGAGCGCTTGTGCGTCCATGGCTGATGAGGCGAGGCGCGATTCGCGGGCCTGTCGTTCGCGCTCGAGACGCTCGCTTTCAAGCCGCTGCGCGTTCTTGGGTGCCCCGGGAAACGCGGGCGTTGAGAATGTGGGTGCACTGGGCCCTGCGGCGGCGCGGTTCAGACCGTATCGTGGCTGGTTGGAGGAGCTGGCCATGGGGTTGTGGAGGGCTGGCGCTGGTGTTGTGCGTATGCTTCGGCGCTGGGTTGGAGTGGAGCGTAAAGACTGGTTGGGCGAGGTTCGTAAGGTTGCGATGCGGTAGGAGAGGTTGCTTGCGATACCCTCGGGTTGCGACCAGGTATCAATGTGGGTTGAGCGACGCCGAGAGGTAGCAGTTCGGTTCTTGTGGCTTCTTTGTTTGGGTGATGCGGGTCAGGGCTGGGTCGACGCGACGTGAAAGTAGCGCGATTTGCAGGTGGGGGCTAGCTGCAAAGAGCTGCTGGTTGACATGCTGCAAGGCGGCCTGTAGTCACTACGGTCTTGCAGACTTCCAGAATGTCTCACAGATGTCTTGAGCTGACTCAGGCATTCGGCACTGCCTGCCGTAGGTTTTGCCACAATATAGTCTGAGACGCCTGCATATCTGGCCGAATTTTGCTTTGCACAGACTTGACCAGCAAGGTTATGTACTGCACCTTGCCAGCTCCGACGAGACACTCAACACTTTTGAAGGATCCAATCCCCAAGATACAAGCACTCAACTGGACGTAACAACCGCGTAGTCTTCTTAAGAATCATGGATTTTGAAGATCCGCGCCAGTCAGCCCTGGAGACCTCCGACTAAAGCGCTGCCTTTGAGTAGCCTGCATACCGCCAAGTGACCACTCGGAGCTGGCAAGGTGCTGTACTTTTATAACACAACCCTGCATTTGCTAAGGCTGGACCAAACGCATACGACTCGTGTACACTTGCTGTTCTGAGAGTAAGACAATGAGTAGGCGCAAGCCAGAACTGTCTTTCGTACGTCCCAAAGACTTTTGTCTGAGGCTGAGCATCTTGCAGCCGCACAAGAGAGCGCTATAGCCTTAGGCAGCAGCAGGTAGCAACAGGAAGCCACCAGGCAGCATAGCGGCAACCTCGAGCAAGTCCTAGGTATCGACCAACTGCAATCTGATTCGCGGAGGGTGCCCGGCTTACTCATTATACTCTCTTTCACTTTCCCATGGAGCAACTCTTGCCGTGATGACCTCAAACCATGGAGCTGCACGTGACTCTCTTAGAGTGCGACCCGCGGGCGAGCAAGACATTTCTGAGCGCGCAGCTACTATTAAATCGCACTCGTAGCTCTTCCCCTCCCTCGTCACTCAACTTCCACACCGCATCTGCCTGTCCAGCGACATTCTTTCACCCTTTGTACTGACGTTACGTGCGCCGCCGCGGTAGCTCAGTTCTTGGCGCGTTTTCTCGCAGCTCTGCTTAGCTGTGCAGGGGTGCGACCTCTCCCCAACCGCAACCTCGATTCCTTCAACTCCATCCGCGCTCGCGCGACTGCACACCCGCGCATTGTCAGTGAAGTAGACTGTAACGCGTGCGCGACGCCAGACATACAGTCAGCATGTCTTTCGGAGGCGGCGGCGGCTTTGGGGGCTTCGGCTCCAACAACAACCAGTCCACAGGCTTTGGGTTTGGTGCAAACAACAACAACACCTCTGGTGGTAAGTAGTCAATTCTTTCCTTGTTTTTACGGGGAGCTGTTGCCCTTGGACACGTCCACAACGCGCGCCATTGCAGTACGCACCGAGGGCTTCTCGTGGAATCCTGTCTAACTCGTCCGGTGCCTCAGGCTTTGGCTCGAACACCGGCAACGCATTCGGCTCGAACAACACCGGCGGTAACATGTTCGGCGGTAACACAACGAGCACATTCGGCGGCGGAGGTACGTGATTGCTTTGCGCGTTGCGGTCGCGTCTGTGTTTTGGCTCTCTGCGCTGCTGCGTTTGCTGTCGCAATTTGTGGGATGCGCATCTCGGCCCTGCCTAAGCTTGGCTTCATTGCGCGCCACGAGTCTCTTTGCATTGATTGCGCTTGTACATCATGATACGGCCTTATACTAACATATTTCAATAGGCGGCTTTGGTGCAAACAACAATAACACCACCTCGGCCTTTGGCTCGAAGCCATTCGGCGCCTCGACAACAGGCGGAGGTCTTTTCGGTGGAGGCGGCACAACAGGAGGCACGACTTTCGGTGGTTTCGGAGCTTCCAACACTAACAACACCTCGTCTGGATTTGGTGGTGCCAGTGCCACCACAGGCACGAGTTTGTTTGGAGGTGCCAAGCCTGCTTTCGGTGCCGGCTCAACAACGAACACTGGGGGTGGATTGTTCGGCGGTGGTGGAGCCACAGGAGGTTTTGGCTCCAACAACACTGGTGGAGGATTTGGCAGCGGTGCCACTGGCGGCGGCTTCGGTGCTGGCGCAGCAAACACCACCAACAATGGTACCGCGAGCACCCCATTCCAGGCTCATACCGAGAAGGATGGCACATCCGCAACCCAACACTACCAAACCATCACCTTCCAACAACCGTATACGAACTTCTCCCTCGAAGAGCTGAGGTTGGCTGATTACAACCAAGGACGCCGTTACGGCAATGCCAACGGCCAGGGCGGTGCATTCGGACAGACCTCTGGCTTTGGCGGTTTTGGTGCCAACAACAATAACACCAACACAACGCCTGCCTTCGGCGCCAACAACACCAACACAGGCGGCGGTCTTTTTGGCGGCGCTAGCACGACAAACACTACTGGAGGGTTCGGACAGACTGCAGGAGGTTTTGGTGCGAACAACAACACCAACACTGGCGGTGGCCTTTTCGGAGCAAAGCCAGCAACCGGCGGCGGTCTCTTTGGCGGATCGAACACGGCCAGCACAGGCACCACTGGGGGCGGTCTTTTTGGAGGTGCCTCGAACACCAACACCACTGGAGGCTTTGGTAGCGGTGGCGGTTTTGGTGCAGCCAACAACACGAGCAACACAGGAGGCGGACTCTTCGGTAGCAACAACGCCGCCAAACCTGCGACTGGCTTTGGTGCAACAAACACTACCACAGGCTTCGGCGCTTCTAACAACACTGGCTTCGGGCAGTCAAACACCACTGGAGGCGGGCTTTTTGGTCAGAACAACCAAGCTAGCGCTGCTCCCGCGTTTGGCGGTGCTGCAGCGACAGCAAACTCAGGCGGTGGACTCTTTGGTGGTAACACCGGCGGCGCATTCGGTCAGAACAACAGTACCCAGGCCCCGGCGTCTGGCGGTCTTTTCGGCGGCGGAGGTTTTGGTCAGAACAACAACCAAGCCAAACCCGCCACAGGTGGCCTTTTCGGAGGAGGTGCCGCTGCGACCAACACTGGCGGTGGTCTCTTTGGGAGTGCCAACACCACTACACCAGCCCCAGCAACCGGAGGCCTATTCGGGAGTTCCACGGCCAACAACAACACTGGAGGTGGGCTGTTTGGTGGAGCTGCCAAGCCCGCAGCTACTGGAGGCCTCTTTGGTGGTGCTAGCACAACAAACACGGGCGCCGCTGGTGGTGGCGGTCTGTTCGGCAACCTCGGTGGTCAGAACAACCAGTCGAACGCCGGTAACAGCCTGTTCGGCGGGCAGAACAACCAACAGAAACCTGGGGGTCTCTTCGGCGGTTCCACTACAAACACTAACACCGGAGGTGGCCTGTTTGGCGGCAGCCTAGGCCAGAACAATCAACAGCAGGGCAACTTGGGTGGTTCTCTGTTTGGTGCTAGTCAGAACAACCAGCAGCAGAATCAGCAGCAGAACGGCAATAGCTTGTTCGGTGCGTCCGGAAGCTCTCTGCTGAACACGTCCCTGCAAACCAACCCATATGGTAACGATGCCTTGTTCGCTGGCCTTGCCACTCCAACCCAGAGCCCCGGCCCCATCGCTACACCTCTTTCTAGCAGCCAGAAGAACAAAAAGAGCGCCATTCTGCCTCAGCACAAGCTCAACCCTGCCTCTTCCACCCGACTGCTTACGCCCCAGGCTAAGCGTACTGGTGGCTATGGATTTTCGTACTCTACCTATGGCAGTCCAGCAAGCAGCCAAGCAACACCTAACCTTGGCGGGAGCCTTTTTGCTGGAGGTAGTTTGTCGCGCTCGCTTGGTAGCAGGAGCACATCCATGAGCAACCTTCGCAACAGTTATACCCCTGAAGCTAGCATTCTGGCACCAGGTGCTTTTTCCGCAACCGGTCGCTCATTTGGTAACGGTAGCCTCAAGAAGCTCAATGTGAACCGCTCACTCAACACCCGCATCCCCCTCTTCGATGAACCAGCAGCCAAGCGCGTCAGCTTTGCCGGCGGTGACGGCGACACTCTGAATGGCAGCGCCAACGGAGAAACTGCTATGGTAGTACGCAGAGACGACGGTGATGCATCCCCAAGGTCTGTGAATGGAGCTGCCAGCCCCGAGCCCTCGCGTCCGGCCATGCAGCAAGTCAATGGTAACGAGCTGGCACGAGTCCCTGAGAACGACTCTGCGCTGACACCGAAGTCATCGTCAGCGGTCAATGCTCAGCCTGGAGAAGACCCCGAGCCTGGTGAATACTGGTCTCAGCCTTCCCTACAACAGCTGAAGAAGATGAGCAAGCAAGAACTCAAGAGTGTACGCAACTTCACTGTTGGCCGCCACAACATTGGTCAAATCGAGTTTCATCAGGGAGCTCCTGTTGATCTGTCGGAAACAAACATTGATCTGCTTTTCGGTGATATCGTACAGCTCAACCACCGCAACGCTACAGTATACGGCGAGAGCTGCACTTGTCTGCCGAAGCCGCCTATGGGTACCGCACTCAACCATCCCTCCCGTGTAACTCTCTACAACTCGTGGCCCCGTAACAAGGCTGGTAGGAAGGACGCAAAACACTTGGAGCGCCTAAAACGCGTCGCAGGCACAACTTTCGAGAGCTATGATGCCGCTACTGGTGGCTGGGTCTTCACTGTGCCGCACTTCTCGTCCTACGGCCTTGATTACGAGAACGACTACAGTGACGACGAAAACGATGAGTCGAGTGAGCTGAGCCCCGTGCCCGACACACCTGCGCAGACGTTGCTCAACACAAGCCAGATGACCAGCACTCCCCAGCAGGACTCGCTCATTAGTCCCGATGGGTCCGAGCCAGACGACACGTTCGATTTCAAGCGTGGTATGCGCCAGCGTGCGAGCGTGCCTGGAGGCTATGGTGACGAGGCTGCCTACGAAGAGTACGAGGATGATGAGGAAGACTCTCGCGACGAGTCTTTTTTAGGGGAGCGCTCCGTGGGTTCGTTTGATGGCCAGCCAGAAGCTGACTACTATGAGAGCGAATCAGAATTGGACCAAGACCAGAGCATGGCGGATTCTGTGTCCGGCCCTATTCACACCACGGAGCCAGCAGCCGCTGCGGAATCGGATCCTTTCAGGAGCACACTCAAGGCACCTAAATCAATTCTGAAAGCTAGCCAGATCTTTAAGCCTGGCTTTGGTACACCTTCTAAGGGCCCAGCTGTCTTTGACGATGACTGGGCGGATCAGCTACAGCGCACCATCAGTCCGAGAAAGCAGGATCGGACTGCTTTGCGCGAAAGCCAGGGCTATGGTCTCCGAGATCAGAACGGCAGTCCTACGTTCGCGGCACAGTCGATCAACGCACGTCCTTTTGCAACTCACATGGACCTGATGAACTCCCTTTTTGGCGAGACGGAGGATCACCGGGAGTCTTTCTCAAAGCGACAGGGACAAGGCATCGAGGTTTGTATTCCCTTTCTTTGCAATATTCTTTTTGGCAGCGTTGATCATGGTGAGCTATTCTCACTACGACTGCGCTTCGGCCAACGTATGTAGATTCAATTTGATACAGGACAAGATTGCTAAAATCCTTGTCTTCAGTTACCATACCCGAAACGACCCAAATCTTCCCACGATCTCGACGAAATGACCGCCGACGACAAAGACTATCACAATTCCAGCAAGCCCCATTTCAGCGAGAATGGCGTCCTGATTTATGGCAATAAAGGGACCAAGAACCTGGAGGACGGTGCCTTTTCCACTGCTCATCAGCCCCTTGCGGACGCGTCCAAAGATGTCCGCTTCTTGAAGATGCCTACTTTTGATGATGTAAGTCGTGTGCGTAAGTATCGTTAGCTAAATGCTGACCTGCATCAGTCTGTCCCCGAGACTTTGAGCGTCCAGAAGCAACAAACGAAGATCTCCACTGTACAGGGTGTACCATTCGCCACGATAATCACTGATCCGGCTCCAATCGAATTCTCCAGCTTGGCCAAGGCTGTTGCTGTCGACACTGTCGCAGGTTCTCATGAACAACATGCATGGCAGCTGCTGTCGCTTCTGTTTGATGGTGCTGATCGGATTAAGAAACCGGCTGACGTCGACTCAGAGCATATTCAGCGCTATAGGAAAGAACGGCTATCTGATTTCTGGAAGAACCTAGTCTACCACGATGCTCAGAAACACGCCCAGGAAGCAGCCACAGCTGAAGAGCGGGCTATTGCTCAGTTAAGTTGCAACAACGTCGCGGAGGCTTGCCATGCGCTCCTGGAAGGTTTAGATCTGCGACTCGCTACTATGATTGCTCAGATTGGTGGCGATCCAAACATGCGCCAAACCATGTCCACTCAGATCGAGGAGTGGCGCCGCTTAGACATGCTTGCCGAGATGGAGGATGCACACCGTGCTTTGTACGAGCTGCTGTCGGGCAATTGTGCCCAAGCAGATGGCAAGCTTGGGAATGGTCGTGAGAATAAGGCTGCGACATTCAACATTTCGAGCAGATTTGCCCTTGACTGGCGTCGCGCCTTCGGTCTTCGATTGTGGTACGGCACTTTGGTTGACGAGCCTATCGAGCTGGCTGTTGCCCAGTTTGCAGATGCTGTCAGGGATGGACTAGAAGTTGTCAAACCTGTCCCCTGGTTCATCCGCGACAGTGCTGACATTGGCTGGACTGACCCTGATGCGGCCAACCGCGAGGATCTTCTCTGGGGTATCCTTAAGCTCTACGCCTCATCGAAGTTGGATATCCCAGCAAATGTCGAAGACGTTCTGGCCCCGGAGAACGTTTCTGGACATCCCCTCAATGCACGTCTGTCGTTCCAGCTCTTTCAACTCTTTTATTCCCGCCATAAAGACGAGGTGGAAGAGCCCGAGCGCAAGATTGGAATGCCTACCGTCCGTGACGATAGCGAAGGCGATTTTCGCCGCTCGTTCATGTCGTCGACAGCGACCGTCACCGACAAGGATACTCAAGGCGCGGATCCTCTGGTTGAGCTCGGCGACAAGATCACCCTGTCTTACGCCGCGTCGCTTCACACCCAAGCGCACTGGACTACGGCTATCTGGGTTTACACTCATCTGTCCTCGGCAGCTATGCGCGAGCACTACATCCGGTCACTGATCAACCAATTCGCCAAATCACTTAACCTCACTGAGTCGGACAAAACGTATGCCTATCTTACAGATGAGCTTCACATTCCAGCGACCTGGCTCCATGCGGCTGCCGCACTGCAAGCGAAGACCGAAGGTGACGCTGTCCGGGAAGCCACGCATCTTATCAAGGCCGAAGAGTTGGATGAGGCTCACGAGGTGCTATGCCGCAAGGTCGGACCCGATGCAATCATCTCCCGTGATTACGAGCCACTGCGAGAACTTATGGCAGGCTTCCTTCCTGAGGACTCTGACGGTCTTGCCAACGACAGTGCATCTTTGGCTTCATCTCGACGCAGTGCGTTCGGTCGTGCACAGGAGCGAGTGACTGGCTGGGCGCAAGGTGGCCAGATTTACTTGGACTACATTGAGCTTCTCGACCACACAGGCCGCCGTTCAACATACCGTGTCGATGAGGAGCTTGAGCAGGAGATCCAGCACCTACTCTCCAAGCTGCAGCAAGCTCTTGAGATCGCAGCGCGTGATCGGTTAGAGTCTTGTGGTCTCGAGGAACGCGTTGCGTTGATGGAGATTGCAGGGACCGTGGCTAATTTGGTCGCAAAGAATAAGGTAAGCATTTGCATATTGTTTCGCCTCAAGGCCCGTCAGCTAACACAATCGAAGCAGATTGCCAACCGCTCCCAGATTCTCAAGCTTCCGCTTACTGAAGACTTGTGGCTTAAGCATTCTTGCGACCTCAGCACGAATTACTACCGTACTATAATGGCGAACAACAGATAGATTTATCGAGCAAAGAGGTTGTTGATATGTTCAATTGCTGAGGGATATCCTTGAGCGAATGAGGAAGGGCTGTACGCAGTACAGGATGGGCAGGCTTGCTGCGGATGATTAGCATCCATATAGTTAGGCATCAAAAGGGATATTGGTGTAACATAGGAATTCAGACAGTATTAGAATGAATGGTTTTTACAGACAGCCGATTGCGTGACGTGATGTTTTGCATCCTGCCAGCTCTGGGTAGCCACTGGGCTCGTTTGAAGGATTCAATCCATAAGGCTCAAGCACTAAATTTTGCCAATCAATCGCGTAGTCTTCAGGAATCATACGTTTTAGAAATCAGCGCCAATAAGCGCTGAAGGCCTCCGATCGAAGCGCTGCCTTTTGAGTAGCTTGCAGTCTACCAAGTGGCCACTTGGAGCTGGCAAGGCGCAGTACGTGAGGATGTATGGCATAGCGTGAAGATAGGTGAACATGTGGGTAGCACTTTACGATGCAGTCGTTACTACTATATTCACATCTATTGTTACAGCCGAGTGTCTAATCTAATCATCGAGCAGATCCATGACTATCTGCGGTATGGCCTGAACGCCATGAGCATTGATAGCGCTAATGGGTATGGAGGACACATCCCTCTTCCACGCATTCTCGCGCCCACTGGGATGCGGCTGGGCACCGCTCTTGACATCTTGCAGATAGCTGTGCAGCTTCTGGTAATTCTCCTGGGTGCCGTCCAGATCCGCCTTGGTGGCGACGACGAACCAGGGCTTTGCGGAAATGGGCTCTGAGGAGAGGAATGGCAGGGGTTCTATCGAGGGGTTTAGGTCGGGGGTGTCGAGCTCGTCGGTCTCGCTCTTTGGCTCGACGCTGTTGGCGGGCCTGTACATGACCATGCGCCGCTCCGTCTCGGCGTTGAGCTCCTTGCCGCGCAGAGATTCGTATTCTGAGACTTCGCGCCAGAGGAGCTTCAGGGCTTGCACGGCGTCGCCGGCGTTGAGATCGATTACGAAGGCCAGCACGGCGGCGCGCTCGATGTGCCGCAGGAACCCGAGACCCAGGCCTTTGTCCAGGTGCGCGTCTTCGATTAGTCCCGGTACGTCGGCGATGGTGAAGCTCTCGCGGAGTTCGCCGTGCTTGTTACGCTTCATGACGAGAGGGCGGCCTTTGTGGTTGTCGAGCACGACGGTGCCCACATTGGGTTGCAGTGTGGTGAAGGCCCAGTTACCGACGCGGGCACGGCTGTTGCTGAGAGCTCGGAGGAGGGTGCTTTTTCCAGCGTTTGGTAGACCGACAAGACCCAGGTCGGCGAGGATCTTCAGCTCGAGTTGGACGGAGATCTTGAGACCTTGTTCTCCTCTTGTGGCCATCTTGGGTCTGTTGTTGAAGGGCGTCATGAAGTTTGGGTTGCCGAGACCGCCCATGGCGCCGGCTGCGAGCAGCATGGGCGTTTCCATGTGCTTGTCGAGGTCAAGCCAGATAGGCGACTGGGGCTCGAGAGCGGCGAGGTGTGATCTTCGAGGTTTTGGTAGCTGAGGAAACTTCATCCTATTCAGTTCGGTGGGCACTGTTCCTGGGTAGACCAGCCATCTATCCTTCTTGTAGCCGCCCTCCTCTTCGACGACGTCTCCATTTGCTTCAGCGCGCTCGCGCGCCATTTCGGCCTTCTCAGCCTCGTCGAGGAGTATCTCAACAGGGTCGTGCCGCTGTATCTCGCGTACGATGGTCCCTACTGGCACCTTGATGAGCACATCGGCGCCTCTTTCGCCGCCCTTTACTTTGCCCTGTCCATTGCGGCCTCTTCCAGCCCTGATGAGACGTCTGCGAGCAAGCTTATGCAGCGATGTTTCACCACGCACTGCTTGGATGTATATGTTGCCGCCACTGCCTCCGTCGCCACCATTGGCAGGCCCCTCTGGCGTGTACATCTCGCGCAGGAAGGACACACAGCCATGGCCACCAGCACCAGCTTCCAGTGTAAGAATGGCCCGGTCGGCGAAAGGCGTGAGCGAGTAGTCGTCCGGCGTGGGGTCGAGTCGCGAGTTGTCCGACTGCTCGGTCGCTGTCGAGCTACAGCGTGCCTGCAGCGGAAGTCGTCTGCGCAACGGACATGTTCGCGAAACAGCGAGCAGCGTCGACTCGGTGAATGCCGGGTAAAGAAACGGCGTGAGCGTGCCGCTGAGGAAGCACGGGCGAACAGAAGGCATGCGTCACTTCACTGTTGATTGCATGTGCATGTGCAAATGCAAGATGGGGAAAGAGCAACAGCCCTCAGCCTGATGGTCGTGAGGGCAAGGGCTTCAGTTTTGCGCAGCCAATCAACGCGTAGAAACCCCGAGCTGGAACCGCGCCTTCTACCAATAGTACTAGCTTGCGAAGGTTGGTGGATACTAGGTACTCCTTCTGAACTTCCTCTCAGCATACCTCGGTCGACAGAAGGTCCATCTTGTGATATAACGATATAACTTGCACTTCTCCTATCTTCTCGGTCTTCTTGTCCTGTATGTGTTTCACGGTGCTTATCATACCCGCGAGACAAGCTGCCCCACTACGTCATTCCTTGTTTACACAGCTCCCGCAAGGTGCTGACAAGCAGAGCCTGAAACACTCAGCCTTATTCCGTGAAAATGCTTCGGTGTTTGGGTTTGACTGCCGCGTGCATCGGTCTGCAGTTTACTGATCCTGCAACCTTCGGCATCCCGGACAGCCTGCCCTTCGGTCTAAGCCAAGCAACCGTCATCCATCTCATTAAATGGGGCTTAGGTGCCTGGACCGTCTTGGAAGCCAATGGAGTACTGAACTCGTGGGCCGACAATCGATGGGCCTGGGGAAGTGACAAGAAAAATTGGCATTGGTCCAAAGAGATTGCAGTCGTCACTGGCGGCGCTGCAGGCATTGGTGCTTGCGTCGTGAAGAAGCTTGTGTCACATGGCATCAGAGTTGCAGTATTGGATATTGGGCCACTGTCAAAAGATTTCACGGCTGGTGAGTGACTACAAGATCTAAGCAAGCCAAGCTCTTTTGCTAACAAGCGGAAGCCGAGCGACAGCTCATTCGATATTATCGGTGCGATGTTACTTCTCGGGACGACATTCACAAAGCAGGGCTGGCGATCCGTTCAGATCTAGGCTCACCATCTATCCTGATCAATAATGCGGGCATTGGAAACGCATATACCATTCTTGACATCCCCACCGAGGCTCTGCGAAAACTGTTTGACATCAACCTCATCAGTCACTGGAGCACGATTCAGGAATTCTTGCCGGATATGCTTGCCAACAAAAAAGGGCATATAATGAGTGTGGCCAGTCTGGCCTCCTTTGTGGCTCTCGCTGGTGCGGTCGATTACAGCGCCACCAAGGCTGCCCTCCTCGCTCTCCACGAGGGCCTGACTCAAGAACTGAAGCACCGATACAAATGCCCCCAGATCAAGACGACTATCGTTCATCCAAATTGGACAAAGTCAGCAATCACAGCTCACGAGGCACTGAAAGCTGGACTGAAAGAAGCCGGCGCCAGCCTTCTGGAACCGGAAGTCGTCGCAGATGCCATGGTGAAGCAGATCATTGCTGCAAAGAGCGGACAGATTGTTCTAGGTCCTGCGGTCGCACCCAAGATTCGCGCATTCCCCATGTGGTTACAGGAGATTGTCAGAGACAGCCAAGCGAGAGTGGTGACTGGAAACGCTTCGACTGCAATAGAGTAGTTTCCTCGGCGCAGGCGCGATGACTGATTCGAGAAGAACTCCGTTCTGGAGCAGGGTGCTCCTGCGCCTTGCCAGCTCCGACGAGATGCTCGACGATTTTAAAGGATTCAATAATAGAAGTACAAAGACTTAACATACACAATCAGCAGCGTAGAAATCACGAAGAGTCTTGCATTTATGTAAATCGCACCAGTTAGAATTAGAGTCTTCCAGTCAAAATACGTTTTCTGCATTTTGCCAAGTGTCTCATCAGAGCTGGTAAGATGCAGTATTTGCGGGCTGGAGTACGTGGGCGACAGCGACTGACGTGCGTCAGCAGCAATGACAAACTCAAGGAGCGCCGCGTGCGAACGCCGTCTGTGCAATAATGACAAGCGGGTTTGACGACTGCTAAGCGCCTGCAGAATGCTGTCAGCAGCACTGTATATTGCAATGCCTCAGCTAGCGTATCGCAACATAATCACCTTCCTGTTCCCAAGTGGGTCTACAAGTATGAATGCCGGCATGTTGCCAAGTCAATAGACCACACAGATGTATTCCGCTCGAAAGCCTGCATGCTAAAGTTAGCTGAGTGGTAGATATTCTCGGCTTACCTCGAGGCTAAGCCTCGCGGATGAACAGGGACCTTGCATGTTCACTAAGCCTAAATTGGCCCGACGCGGCCTGCCACCAGCAGAACACCGTCGGTGTTCGCACTTGAGATGCAAAGTTAATAAGTATGCAATGCCGTGGTACCTGTCGTGCGGTTTCTGGGATTGCAAGGTCGCTTTGCTGCCATTTCATCGAATCCCTGGTTTCCAAGTTGCGACCATGCGATGTGGTTCAAGAAAGTCTTACTCGGTTACTGTGCCGCATCATCGGCGTTGGCTATCGTCACGGCATCCAACACCAGAGGTACGGCGAGACAGTACCTCATGTCTACAAGTTTGATGTACCAGCTTGCTAATATTTATTATAGATGCTACCGTCTCGAAATCGAAACACATAGTTGAAAGACTTGTCTTTCCCTCATTGCAACACCGTCAAGAGGCCGCCCGAAACCGAACAAGTTCAGTGGAGACGCTGGTGTCGATATCAAGCACGGTAGCGACGACTTCGAGTTCTCTCGAGACTCCTAATGTACCCAAGACGTCCGATCCCAATACGACACCCATAATAACAATAACGCTCGAGTCGGCATCAAGCATTACACCAAAGCCCGTCTCGTCTACCAAAGAGGTCAGCTCTACGCCGGCTGAGGCCAGCAGTAGCAGTAGTAGTAGCAGCAATGGCGCTATCTCTTCTTCGCTGTGGCAGACCAGTACAGAAAGTACAGTTGTGGCAAGTTCTGCAACAAACCAACCAACGCCTGGGACCCCAATCTCAGTCTCATCGCGAGTTGAGACCTCAGAAAGTGTGCCCCCTTCTACCACTTTCCAAGTTCCATCTCCCACCAGCTCGTATACTATTGAAGTCTCGTCCTTGAGCATTTCCGAGGTGCCATCAAATACTGGACCCGTCAACGGACCCACACCTGCACCAACGTCCGATATTTTGAGTTCTTCGGAGCTGACAACATCGTCGATATTCAGCTCAGTATCGACGCCCATTGCGGAGACCTCGCAGGCAACATCAGATGTTCTGACTCCCAGCTCTACAGACGAAGTATTGCCCTCTGCAACTTCAGTCTTCACACCATCACCCCCGGTTACAGAGTCAGGCACCACTGTGACAAGCACCCCTTATACTTCCACTGCCGAGACATTCACTTCAACAATTACCGGACAGCAATCGCCTCCGCCCTCCAGCGCACTTCCCATCTCAACTAGTCTTCTGCAGTCCAGTATTAGCATTCAGGAATCGTTCTCTTCGAGTATCCTCGAGGTCTCAACGAGCCTTCCGCAAGAATCTGCTACTGCTTCGATCACGGAGCAGATTCCAACGCCAACATCTGTGTCAGCGTCATCGTCCGGCGCTGCCCAGGTAAGCTCGTCTCAATCTCAAGGAGCCGAGCCTCCGATTTCTTCTACAATTGCGGATGCAACAAGCAGTGTGCAGACTTCTTCCTCGTCTTCAACAGCTTCCTCTACCCTGGAAGATTTATCGAGCGTCATCGAGACACAGATTCCTTCATCGAGCACACCAGAGCCTATAGCCACGCCCGTGACATCGACTGCTCAGCCATCTCCTGCTAGCGCAGAACCAATCTCAAGCAGCGCACTTGTCCAGTCTTCGCAGATTAGCAGCAATGTTCTGGGCGTAACCACATCTCCCGTCTCATACTCGACGGGACCAAGTGCAGTCAGCTCTACACTTGTATCCTCCACCTCAGACAGCGAGCAATCGCCAAGTAGTTCTTTGGTTGAATTTAGCTCGAGCTTCTGGAGTGGCACAGGAATATCGAGCTCCACCATCAGTCCCGAGTCAACTGCGCTTTCCACGTTGTCGACTAGCTTAGTTTCAAGTCAAACAGGGCCAGTGCCCAGTGAGACTCTTGAACGCAGCTCCTCGTTCACAAGTGTTCTATCGAGCCAGTCTGCCAGTGTCGTAACTACGGGCACTTCTCTGGTCCTTACACCGACGCCCACGGTCATCGATAGCAGCTCTTCAGCGATAACATCTCAGCAATCCAAACTGACTGGATTCTTTGGAACAGGTGCTTCGTCAAGTACGACTCTGGAGAGCAGCTCTGTCTTTTCTCTCATGCCCTCAGAGACGCTTGTGCGCAGCACACAAAGCCCCATCGCCTCCTTAGCTTCGACATCTACTTTATATTCGCAGTCGTTGTCTTCTTCAGCGGTCACACTCTCCAACACACATTCTGATCTTAATGAGCAGTCGTTGACAGCTACGGTTACATTGAAGCAATCCTCCTCCAACTCAATGCTCAGTGGAAGCCAAACCATCACGTTTGTGGATCCTACGTCGGTAGCGATTTCGACCCCTAGTGCATCTTCGAGTGGCCCGATTCCAACCTCGGAGACTGCTGGATCTATCTCTACTATCTCTTCTGTCGCCTCAAACTCGACATCGACCCCAACATCTCCTGGCATCTCGTCCCTTGCTTCAACTGGTGCGTCAGTACCGTCAAGTCTGACTGGGACGCCGCTGATGTCGTCAGCAATTCTCAATGGCACTCAATCGGGAATATTTCTCCCTGTGACAACAGGAAGTGTTACCGCTACCTTTTCCACAGTGTACACCTCCAGTATCAGGCCCAGTGTTATTGACCTAAGCACTGTCGTATTCTCTCTGCTCAACACCGTGACTGAAGCTGCAGTAAATCAGACGGCGACCCAGGTTCCCGACAAGACGTCATCCATCATTTCCTCAGCCGCGTCAGGCACACGTGTGCCTGCAAGCGAGTCACTCATGTCCTCTTCCAAGCTTGGTTCTGAAGCAAACTCGACTTGGACTTCATCGATCCAGTCTTCGATGGCCGCCACATCCGGTCTCCCGAGCAGTGTGAACGGTACAACAACCAGCACAGCCGATCAGGGCATCACCTTTCGTCAATCTGCATCTCCTACAGGTACTGGCATAAGCACCTCGTCCAGCACAAATGCAACAGAGGCGGGGACATTGCAGACGACCTCAATGGAAAGAGCGGCCAATTCCACTACCGCTGGTTTCATTGCTTCCACTACGCTGGGAAGCGCTTCTAGCGTACGTACTGATGGAGCAAGCTCCATGTCAGCGTCTGATTTGAGCGAGGCATCGAGAACGAGCAGCGACAGCACGGGAAATAAGGGGACACCCGCTTCAAGCCCTACAACCTCCGGAACGCCCAGTCGGACACCTGCCGCTGGGAGTCCACCTCCTCTCACCACCTCACAGACTGCAGGTGTTGCGGTAGGCGCGACAACTGGTCTTCTGATTGCTGTTGTTGCTGCTGTCTTCATCGCTCGCCGTTACCACGCTGCCAAACACGGAAAACGTATGAGCACTGGATCCGTCTACCCTAAGGTTGCATATATATATGACCCGAATACAGGCGGCGATAGTGGTGATACTGAAGCCCTCATGTCAGGCGGTACTGGTGGGCCACCAGGTGGCCCAGTTTCGGGAATGACCCAAGGTTCTCCAAGGCAACCACAGCGGTACAGTACTGGCACATTCCCCGTTACTCGCTTCACAAGCCCAGGAAACCCATTCGCACAGTCAGTCCGCGACCCGGCAGTTCACAGGTACTCTGAGTACGCACGCCTAGACACAGCAAGGGCTCTGTCTGCGGCAGTTGCAGGTTACGGTGCCAGGACCAGACATTCATCGTCCTACACAAAACACCCGTCTCAAGGCTCCAACGCATTCAGTGACCATGTCATCCCATCGCCGACCTTTGCACCGTTTTCCCCAGACGATATCCGGAGGCCAGAACTCAAGAGGTCTCCAAATCCTTACGACGGACGAGGCGAGTACTCGCAGATGTCTCCCAACCCATACGCCTATCTCAACACAGCCGCCTCGATGTACCCTCCGATCTCGCCCTATGAGCCTCACTCCACCCAGGGCACATCTCCATACAGCACAAGCCGCCAGTCGATCGACAGCGATCCTTTCACCGACCCTTTTGAGCATGACGTGCTCCTCCACATCGACGAGCGAAACCGCACATCCGACAGCGTGACAATCTTCGCCCCATCCCCGAATCTCCTCCCCCCACGAACCCCCCGGACCCCAGTGGGCCCTAAGCTGCCCATCAAGCACGCAAACGGCATGACATCGGCCAGATCCCTCCTGAGCCCCGTAGCCGCAAAGTACATCCAAAAAGCGCAAGAAGTCAAGATCCCACGCAAGAGCGTGGCATCCCCCGTTCTAGTCCAAGTCGGCGGACGATCCTCACCGGTCATCAAGCCCTTCTCTCCCCCGCCAGCTGCCCCCGAACCCCGCGGCTGGGACGCCATCAAGCGGCAATCTGAGAAGCACTTCTCGGACGAGCAAAGCGTCCCCGCGCCGCTCAAGTTCGCAGCCCCCCTCATAAAGAGGAAACCCGTGTCCACGACGTCTCCCTCCCACACCGGAGCTCAGCCTCCCCAGCTCACCGGAACAGGAGCCCTGGCTGCATCCGTCGCGCTCCCGCTGACCACTCCCACCACCACCACCAACACCGTCAATATACCACCCATGTACAACAAGAGCGTCGTCCCCGGCCTCGACGTGCCGAGAGCACATCATGCAAGGCCAGGCACAGCGCCTGATGATGTGTCCTCGGACCCGATTGTAAGGGAGAAACGGAGCAGGGAGCTGCGTTTTGCAGATCCGGCATTGATTGGGAGGGAGTTCTGAGGCGGGGGATCAGGATACCCCAAAATCAATGCAACTGCAGCAGATGGGAGACGCGAGCTTGTCTTCCTCTCGCGTCCCTTTGTCGCTGGCAATGAGTTCATTGTAGATTGTTCTTCTTCGTTTTCGATTCTGCATAATACCCAGCGCCTCGAGTGGCGTTTGTAACAGTACCTTCCATACATAGATAGATAGATCAGATGGGACTTGCGTCCTCACCCCATTATCCAACTTGCCTACATAGCCCAAACCAAACCATCCAAGAACCCCACTTTGCGCGTGACCGTGACGAGGGCGAACTCCGCACAAAATATCGGGTGGCGCAGGCAGTAGGCAGTAGGCTCAAGTGTCGGTGACCGAAACGCATATTGACCACCATGCACGGGCTGCGTCCGGGGCATGCACAGGAACGCAACTCGCAGCGCAGCCACGCAGAATCCAATAGCCCACTGCACCACTGATGCAGGCTCTCCTCGATTCTGTAGATTCCGCAATTTGCTCTCTTTTCTCTGGGCACATGATTACAACAAACACCTTACCAGCTCCGAGTGACCGCTTGGCGTGATGCAGGATACTGGAGGCCTGCGAGGCTGATTGGCGCAGAGTCCTAGACAGGTGTAGCTATCACGATGGCTACGCAGTTAATTTGTCCTCTATTCCTTATGTGCTCTTGCAGTTGAATCCCTCAGAATTATCGAGTGGTCGCTCGGAGACGGCAAGGTGCAGTACGAAGCACCTCGACGACTACCTACCCACCTACCTATCCTGAAGATCAACCTTCCTCTCCATCTTGAGCCGCAAGGCCCATCATGAATCAGTCAATCACAACGCAGCGGAATCCGCTCCTTCGTGTTGCCCCTGCACAACACACACAGTGTTTTGCATGGACATGGGGGATGGGGTGAGTAAGTCGCAACGCTCACCAGGACCAGGGCAGGGCGAGAGTTGGAGCTCAAAGCGCGCTGGCGCTGTTATCATACTGTGTACATAGGGTAGCCCGGCTCGCCGATCCAATGATTGATGGAGCCAGCCAGCCAAAAAGCAAAGAGATCGTGGACGACAAGACGAGATGAGACGACATGACTTCGGCTTTGCTGGACCGAGCCTCACGCACGCTCGCACGCACGCTCGCACGCACGCCTCGCGCGCGCGAGAGAGAGAGCGAGACAGGGAACGAGACGAGACGAGACGAGACGAGACGAGGAAGAACGGCCGGCCGGCCGTCAGCGCCCAACAGCGCAGGCTCGGACTGCAAATCCGACCCTCCCGAAGAACTCTCTTCTTTGGATTTGAGAAGAGCCGATTGGTTAGCTCGCTTCGCCGAAAAGGCGCTCCGTCGAAAGGGGAGTTCCATCCTGCCCGCCGTGAGCCTGGCGCCGCTGCCTCGTAAAGCTTCCGTACTAGCGCGCTTTTGCCATGTGTGTGCTCTGTGCGCGGGGAAGCTTGCGCAGGATTGCCGCTGCTTTCTTTTTCAAGCTTAGTGTCTCAGAAACCTGCCTGTTCAGCTTTAGTCGAAATTAAGTCCCAAATTTCTGTCAAGGTTTGGCAAGGAGCTCTGGCGCGGCTGGTGGAGGGAAGTGCCGGAGTGGGATATAAGGTTTGGCGTTAGCGATGCTTACTGCGCTTTGTGTGTTACGCTGCGGGGTGAACTCCGACGGTGGGCAGGGAAATTTAGCCGTATAGCGATGAGCAAGTCGAGCGAAATTAGGTTGTGCGGCGCACCATGGCTCGGCGACTGTATCTGCTGATTGACGTGCAACGTATTGAATTCATCGAGGCGGCAAGATCATCTCGATCCTTGTGATCGCGCCTGCTAGATCTATGGAATCAAGTATGGTGTTACATTACTCGGCGGGTGCCGAAGTTGAACACGCCAAACACCAAGGCATGTTCCAGAACATAGTAGCCAAACGGTCACAAAAATGTCGTCTAGACATGTCAAAATCCAGTCCGCGCCAGATTTTCGACAACCGTCTAACAGACCAGGTCGCTCCAGATCCGTCAATTAGACCAATGCGATGCCATCTTTACATGGTGACACCTTGACGTTTGGTCATCTTTCTGTTCCACAAATCTATTAGCCACTCGTGCTGCGACGCTTCGATATCGACCGGGCCTGGGCATGTTGGCAATTTCTGACGACACTCTTGTTCATAAACGGAAACTTGCTGATTATGATCAGCTTGCCGAGACATACGATGGACAAGCTTCTTCAATGGCTCCTGATTCTGCCCTGGGGCCGACAGTATCGCGTCAGCCTCATCTCGAGCCATCTCCGTTTGGACGTGGGCGAAAATGTGAAACAGTCGACGCTTGTGCACTTCATATGCGGTGCTGAGCGGAGGGGCAAGCCTGCCAAGCTCGCTGACGATGAGCAGTGGTGTTTCAGTGTAATTCCAACAATCCCTTTCATGCAGAGTATTCTGATGGAAGACCTGGACATCGAGGAGGTGAGCTTTTACAGCACCTACACTCTCGGCATTCCGCAGCTGTTGCCTCAAGTCTCTGACGTCCAGAGAGGAATTGAACACGGGATCGCTCGAGAGTAGGTCAACCGCTTTGATGACAGATCGTGATGTACGAACCCTGATAAAGACTGTGTGAATCTGTCCAAGCCGTAGAGTTGTAAGATCCTTGGTTCCTAGAGATTCGATGACCTCACAGCCATCTCTGGCTCGTATGTCAATGGAAACCCGACTAATCTGCCCTGCTGGCCTTTCTGATCGAGCATAGTTCAGAATACGTTTGATACAGCTTGGAATGGACTCAACGTGAGTCCAGTTGCTGAGTGAGACGCTCTCACAACACCATGCACTGCACTCTTCGTCGCACGTGTCAGAACGTCGGCGATATGGAATAGCTCCTGGGTTAATCTGATGGATGAAGAGATTCGGATAAGACTTTGATACTTCATGTAGTTTATGCGATGCTGGAGAGAGCACCAGGATGCGAGTACGATGGTCTTTCAGATTCTTGCCTTCGAGCGACTTTGCTATGCCCAAGATGACATCGGCCATAGATGGATTGGGTCGTGGTGGCTTCCACGTCTGCGTACCACACTTGGCGATAGAGGATACGAGGTCGCGGAAAATATCATCAATGTCTGAATCGATAGGTCCGAGTGGAAACAAGAGATCGGGTCTGTTGCCTGTTACGGACCGGTGCGTACAATGCGTGGTGTAGAGCGCGATACGGTCGCCCCTCCTAAGATAGTAAAGAGTACTGTATACGGCATCAAGAGCCTTGCCTAAGCAATCTTTACTGACGTAGTACCTGAAGCACACTTAGCCGTGACTCTGTCTTAAGTCTGCCATGCTTACCCGTTGTCGACGACTACAATGACATCGACGGTACTATCTGGAAGCAGAACCCGATTGTGGAGAATACACTCAACTTCCACAGCAACCCAGAATTCATCATGTTCTTGATGGGATAACTGAACTATCTCTGAGAAGACCCTGACAGCAGCTCTGAGTGTGGTCGGCAGTTTCTCGTGCGGGATCGTGCGCTGAGCTTCTTGATCATCATGATAACGTCCCGCCGGAGAAGGAAGCCGTCCCGCAATGCGTCTCATGATGGAACCGAGTTTTGGCTCACTGCACAGATCAGCACTGACTCGTGACAACGTGAAGTCTGGTCTTAGCTTACTTGCGCGCAATTTCCTGAATTTTTGACTCTTCAGCATCTTCACTGGGCTTCCGAAACGCGGGGTTCACGTCACTCTCTTTGTGGTCACGGAGCGCTGTCGATGACAATGGATCTGATATATTACCACCGCTACTGCTGGCCTCGTCTGTGTTTGCACGTCGGAAACGCGAAAGCCCCGTGAACAATCGCAACACAGAAGGTCGGCGCTTGCTGAGAAGCTTGGAGTCTTCTGTATTGTGCACCGCACTTTCTTGTTTTTCAGACGCGTTGGTATCGCAGGACTTGAATGAGCGTGTATAACCATAAGAGCTAGGTTCATCCAATAAAGACCAGGGGACCATGCCAGTCACAGGCAGGTCTGCTGAGCCTCTGTTCTTCGCATTGGCATAATTGTCGCAGCGTAAAGGATGATGAGGATCGCCCATACTGGAGCCTGAGGTTGACGATCTGCTCTCTCTGCTCTTACGTATCGTTGGAGGCTGGTTGCTGGGCAGCTTGCTCACAGGTAGGGGCGTCACGGACCAATCAAGCGGCACTTCTAGAGCGGCCGCCCATCCAAGAAGAGGTGCCTCAGCGCTGTAATCAGGTGACTCCTAGATGTTGCTTCTTATCTCGTCGATGATGTCGTCGAGAGGACCTTTGGTGTGTGTATGAACTGATTGACAGTGAGTCGGTTTCTGAAAGTTGCATCGGCGGAATGTTGTCCGGCGTGGTTTTTTCTGAATGCGCAGCGGTGAAGGGAAGGAAGTGCACTGAGGCAGCAAAGTAGGGGTACCGAAGGCTGTCAACGCCATTACAGACGCGTCGAGAACCAAACGCAGGACGTGTTGCACTTGTGTCCTAGCCTCTTCGTGAATACACGAGAAAGGTGAAAGACCTTAAGAAAGGTGAAAGAGAACCAAACAAACGCAAGACCCGGATCCTGGCAGAAGTCAAACACGAAGCACTTTGTAAGATATAGAATGATAAGATTACTTGGTGTTGTCGAAGAACGCGTGCGGTGGTATGGCGACAATGTTGTATGGATTTTATGTTGTTGGAGCCATGCTATGGCTTCCGTGGTTAACTATCTTACGACACCCTACAGGAAGTCGCGATGGAGGGCAATCGAAGGCAACACCGCATCCTTGCAATACTCCCGTCTGAGTCACTGGCACCTGCTCACGCTTCTGTCTTTCTCGCAGTGGCCACTTCCAACCTCTCCTTCATCATAGCTTGTGTGTCAGCATCGCCCTGCTGAAAGCGAATCTGCGCAGGTCAGCCACCTGAGAGGGATTATAAGCGGACTTGACGGCGACTCACGATGTCTTCGCCTGCCCCCGGCCCGAATAGAACGGGTTCGGACAGGCTAGCTTTGACAGCCCTCTTCACGCGGTCTTCCCATACTCCGTCCCAGTTCCATTCTGCAGCGCGTCGATTTCTTCCCAGTGCTGTTCCTTCGCTCGCGATGGTTGAACTTGGACTGAGAGGTTGCTGCACTGGCAATGCCGAACCACGATAGGCTCGCCATGCATGGTAGGCCCCAGGATTAGCGGCAGCCTCCAATGTTACTGAGTCCAGGACCGCTTCTTCACTAAAGGTCGATCGAATGTATTCAAGTATGGTCACGATGGACACACCAGTCACCGTAGACGAGGCCTCAGGGCTGTCTGGAGGAGCGCCTTCCACCACTGAGCGCACGGGAGCGATAGCCGATGCCGAGCTTTGAACTGTTGATCCACTCACATCGCGCGAAGCAACTACAGCCCGTCGCGAACGGCCAAACCAGTGCGGGAATCCATGACGAAGGCTGAACCCGCCTGGTGGCAGGCGCTCTTCGTCGGTTGCGCTGACAGTATCTGCGTCCGAGGTGGCAGTTGTGTGAGTGTATGTTGTAAGTGGCGTGAGTAAAGGGTGAAAGACATCGGTAGAGAAGGTCACAAGGGGCGGCAGAGCCGGATAGCTGGGCGGGAAAGAGATTTGAAAGCGTAGGACCGCAGGAGCATATGGACCTGGTAAGCGTGAATACAACAAGATTTTAGTGTTGGAGCAGGCACGGCGTGGTAGGCTCCTCTAGCTCTACGACGTCTGACTACCTTTTCGCACAAAAATGACGCCGACCCATAGTGACGGATCACCGGGTGTAATGCTCACGAAAACACCATCGAGCTGCGCATGCTGCAGGGTAGAGCTGCCTGCTGTTAAGACCAACACGAGGACTAGGACTAGGACGGAGCGCCAAGCCGCTGACCGCAACGTACAACTCGATGAGCAGATGCTGCTTTCGAAACGACAACAGCCTCGGGGCGGAGGCGGGTAGAGGCATACTGCAGTCAGTATTGGTGCCGTAAAGTCCGTCCAGTGCGGTGAGGTCGGAGGAGCGTTGAGACGATCTGCGCCCGCCGCTAGCAATAGAAGTGGGTCGCGTAGCCGCTGCACCTGTCGCCCTCAAGCGCACAACACCACAAGTGTGCCTGTGCCATAGCCGCGAAGGAGATGAGCGCGCGTCACGAGGCGGCTGCAGAACGACCTCGGGACCTCACCTCCAATTGCCGACGTGGCAGTGCAGCAGTCCCGGGCAGTGTGGGAGCGCGAGATGGCCGGACGCGCTGTCCGGGTGCCGCAAATGCCTGACTGGCATGGCACCGTGGACTGAGAAAAATTCTCCAGTGTCACCACGATAATCGGTAACATAGCCATACTGCACCTTGCCAGCTCCGGAAGGATTCAATTCTGATTGGCACGATTTGGACAAATGCAAGGTCCTTTATGATGACTTCGCTGCTGATTAGGTCTTTCAAGTATTTGCACTCCCTTTATTGAAGCCTTCCTAAGTGTCAGGTGTCTCGTCGGAGCTGGCAAGGCGCAGTAGCATTTGCTTCTGTCCGACCATTGCCTGATGGCCTGCTCGCCTGCTGCTCGCCAGCGGTGCATACACATTAGCGGCCGCGTTAGCAAGGCATTCTGCAGACGCTGCTGCAAGCGGTTGGAGAGCGTCTGGGGTGGGAGGGCGGCACAGTCTCGAATTGACACACAGTCCTGCGTGGGAAGTTCCTTTGGGCACTTAACAGCTCTATTCGAGGGGCCTGTAGTCGCTGCAGATACGACGAGGGCGGATGGAGTGACACATGCAGGCATTGCACCCACGGGCCTGTCACCGTTGCTTCTTGTACGAGGGCGAGGGCCACTGCTCGCCAGTAGCTGATGTTCACGACATATTGAAGACCCAGGTTTGCGGATGCTAAGGGCCTTGCAGAGCCACCAAGAAATGTCCTGAATTACGATCGTCTGGCGACGTCTATGCGGCTTGAGCGCATCTTGTCTCCACTACTGACCGCCTGCTGTGCGACAGGATGTCTTTGGAATGCGCTGGCTCCAGTCAAGACGAAACAAGCTGAGCAGGCCTGACGCACCACCGGCCCTGTCACGCCTCACGTGCCCAGTCTACGCATTGGTCGACGGCAGAGGTGAGCAGTGACTCCTCGAGGAGATCGGAGAAAATCGACCCACGCTGTCGGGTCCGTCATCTGTCTCGTTTCTGAGTGTCGTCGACAGGGCATGAACGGGACTGGTCTGCGCGATCCCTCTACATCCCCATGAACCCAGTCCCAAGCAGGCGCACATTAGCCCTCGCTTCTGCTTCGGGCAAGCGATCTTGCGGATGTTGCTGCAAATTCTGCTAAATGGGTATACGAACGCAACAGGCCGCGATGCCCCTCATCGGAGGATTCGCGTGGAGCAATCACAGCGCAAGGACCCCAAACCTGGCGCGACTAGAAGATACTAAGAACAACTGGCTGTCTCAGAGTCTTCTCAAGCCCCTGTCCATCGTGTTCATCTCGCGTGGAATCTGCAAGCCACCCTGGCCAATGGCTGCACCAGCGCCGCCAGCCTTACGTCCGCCGTCCACACCGCCACAAACGCATCCTGCCTACCCGTGACTCGGCGTCGAAACAGCCGTTGTGCCTTGCCCGTTTTTGCGTCGTCAGGGCCGCCGGTCGCAAACTGTGTCCGCCGTACTCCTAGCTGCGACAGCTCAGCTCAGCTCACCTCGCGACACGCGACGGATGGGGTCCCGGCTCCACCGTGAGGGACACCAGGAGGCACAGCGAGAGCTATTGATCTGGGCAGCAGCACAGCAGTTACATACCGACCGCAGATGCGCGCAAGGGCGCTGTCAGCTGATGCGTCTTGGGCATCGAGGTTCACCACGTCTAATTAACCATGACGGCACGATGGGTTCGGCAAAGACTACCTACAGAGCACTAAGCCACGTCCTGCAAGCCGGTTGGGCCACGAGGGGAGTGGGAACCTTCAGATCACGTTGGCAGCAAGGTTGCGTGGAGATGATACCTGGGGCAGCAAATGGAATCGCTGCAGGTGGAGTGCCAGGGAGCGGTCTGGGAGAAGCGAAACGTGCTGCGTCGTTCCTTCAGCCATTTGCAGCGCGCGACTCGTGCCCTAGAGGCGCTGACGACGACGATGATGATGATGAGCTGTATCGTCACTTGCCAGCAGCAAGGAGACGCAGAGGCTACCGATGCGCTGCACCGCGTGACGCCTGTGTAGGCATGCTCTGACTATGTCGCGGCTCCTAACTGGCACAGGTACACCGCCATCATTGGGTTTTCGGAGCAATCGCGGTATGAGGCGACGATGCCAACGCCCATCACCAGGAAGATGGGCTGCAGCCATAATTGGTCAGGGCTTGCTTCTGGAAAAGCATACGGCGAAAGCTTCCCTCGCTGACTCGCAAGCTGTCAAGAGTCAAATGCGCCGCAAGGTTTTACTGCCCCTGACCAGGCCCCAGAAGGAGGGAGATTTTGGTACTGAGTAGTGTCCACACCGGAACCAAGTCCTATTTGCCCCCGGGGAAGCTGGGAGCAATCCCGTTTCCGTTTACGGCCTCTCAGCGGCGAGCGATGGTCGGCACGACGTTCGCACGATTCCTGAGTGTGACAGGGGCCCCCCGGCCCTGTAGGATGCAGCTCTGAAGTTACAGTAGGCTAGCGTCTGTGAACCGTATCCGCGGTTTTGGGCTAACCATAACCCGCCTATTTTTTTGCCGGGACAGGGACGTGCGCGTTGATCTTCTTCGCGAGTTCCAAGTCATCGCACGACGTCTCAACGCTCTTGCAACTCTCCCTGGCTGACCTTACTCGATCGACCTTAGCCTGTCCAATGTCGTGGATTCCGCCCAACCCGGTCCCAGTGTTGTGTGAGGCACAGAGGACCAAAGCGCCGCCAGCCCCGGCCCTCGCTCAGGGGTTACAGCTCCGCTGGTGTTTTCGGGCACAAAGTTACCCATCTCGTCCGGTGACCTGGAGTCACAATTGACGTGAGGCTAGTAGCAACATGGCTGCCAGCACAGCATGCTCCCTGGTCGCTTATCGGCAGCCGCATGCTGTGATGGTCCAACTATGGCATCACGGATCCGCTTTCATTTCACAGTCGCTGGTCCTTCCGCTGCGCCTATCCGCCTAGACCTACGTATCCATACCCACAACAATCACCGCCTGTTTCTCCGTTTCCTCCCCGCTGCCCTAATCCCTGCACGTCTCAGCGGCCCATCCGCTTCACGACGCCACTGAAATCTTGTCTGTGTTATATACTCTGAGACGCTCGCACCCATCTTGTCCATTTGAACCCTTCCTCTCAGCCCTGGAGGTATCAACTCAACGCCAACCCGCATGTCTTATCCTTTCGCCGTACTTCGAACATCGATTGACCTTTACTACCTTGGACCGTAACATCTGATACACCTTTCATTCACGCACGTCACCACATCACCGCACACATGGCTCGCTTTGGTAGCCTCTCTACATCGAGCAGAGGCAAGACGCCTTTTCCATATCAACAGATGGCCATTCTGGGTAAGTAAAACACTGCGGCGGCCGTCTCGCAACAAGGTGATTAACAGCCACAGCGCTTTGCCGGATATGTGAGCCCATTGCTTTCATGTCAATCTTTCCTTATGCCTTCAAGATGGTCGAATCTTTCGGTGTGGAGGAGAGCCAACAAGCTATGTACACTGGCATGGTTACATCTGCATTTGCTTTTGCAGAGTGCGGTAGCGGATTCTTCTGGGGCCGATTGAGCGACAAGGTTGGACGCAAGAAGGTGCTGCTGGGTGGCATGTTCGGCACCGGATTGAGCATGCTTCTTTTCGGGTTTGCTACAAGTCTGCCAATGGCGCTATTCGCTCGGGCGCTCGGTGGACTTTTGAACGGGTGAGGTCATTCTTAACGCTAGTGCCTGGCCTACCGCTAACCGACATGCAGGAACATCGGCGTGCTGCAAACGACGGTCGCTGAGCTTATTACAGATGAGAGGCACCAGCGTAAGTTTGCTCTAATAACGAGCTACGTGTTGATCATTGACTGATTGCCCATAGCGCGCGCTTATTCTATCATGCCCTTTGTGTGGTGCCTTGGGTAAGGATTTCCCTGAGTACAACATAGCTGCAGCCAACTGACCGCCTTTTCACAGCACCATCATTGGCGGCGCTCTTGGCGGTGTTCTCGCACAACCTGCGCTTTCATCCGACGCATTCAAGGGCACCATTTTCGAAACGTACCCATTCCTCCTGCCCAATGTTATTTGCGCTATGGTTGTTGTATTGGGATTGGCGGTTGGCATCCTGTTTCTGCAGGAGACACATGAAGATATCAAGTACGATGAGGACCGTGGCCTCGAAGCCGGTAAATGGCTGCTGCGCAAGGTGTGGAGTCAGGAGTCCAAGGAGTCTTTCAACGAGAAAGATGCATCCCTTGACGAAATGACCCGCATGCTAGAGGACCACGACATCAACACGCACGCTTACCGAAGCACCGACAGCTCGCCGACGTTATGCAGTACTCGCACATCCATGTCGGAGCCACCCGTGTTCTCTTTGGATCAGGAAAAGGCGCCGGCGCCGCCTGTGCGACACGCGTTCACCAAGCAAGTCTGTCTTAACATCATGTGTGTCGGCATTCTCGCTTTGTAAGTGTGACAACTGCTTTGACGCTGTGCAACCGCTAATTTTCGCAGCCACACCATCTCACTGGAACAGCTTTTACCCATTCTCATGTCCAGAGACGAATTCCAGCCCGGGACAGAGCAGCTGCCTTTCAAATTTGAGGGTGGATTCGGATGGTCATTGAAGAACATTGGCGGCTTTTTGGCGCTGCAGGGCGCGATACAGATGGTCACGCAGATCTTCTTGTTCCCTTGGCTCAGCAAAAGGCTCGGAAGCCTTCGCACTTTCTGGATCACAATGAGCCTCTACCCGATTCTTTACATTCTGGCGCCCTACCTCGCGCTTCTCCCCGAGAAGCTTCGCATTCCTGGTCTCATGGTCCTGCTCATCGGCAAAGTTACTTTCCAATCGCTCTCTTATCCATCTTTGAACATCATTCTCGCCAACTCGTCTCCATCGAAGCGCGTCCTCGGTACGGTGAATGGTGCCGCAGCATCCTCTGCAAGCATCTGCCGAGGATTTGGTCCTACGGTCGCAGGTGCGGTCGATGGCCTGGGCTTGCAACTCCACATGTCTGGCCTGGCATGGTGGGCTATTGCCTGTGTTGCTCTTCTCGGATGGGTTCCTGGTCTCATGATGAAGGAGTCGATCAAGCACACCATCAGCGAAGATGACGAAGAAGCCCTTGTCGATTGTGCGTCTGACGCAGAGTCGATTCTTACCCTTACGCCGGACGAGGAGGCAGAGATGGTCCTCTCCAAATAGAAAACTTCACACGACCCCAAGGCTGTTTCTCCAGTCTCAGCGCATACGGCGCTGGCAACAAAACTTTACACGGAGTTCCTCGGTTCAGGAACATAGATTACGGCTCTTTACGGACGGGCTAGAGCATGCATTTCCACGGCGTTATCACTGATTTCAGCATTTCAGCGACACTTAATGGGCGGATTTTTGGGCGACATTATTAGATGGAATAGCTCGGCGGCATAGGGAGCCAGCAATGGTGGCCCCGAGCAAGGCGTTTTTCACAAGAACAAATACCCCGGCAGTTCTTTAGTTTATTTTACGACTCTATAGTGGTCATGACCTAGATTAGCTTGCACATGCAAAATGATATCCATGTTTGGATTGCATAAGATCAGAGACCAGGATGCAATTCCCTTCGGTGCAATCACTCGGTGACTTCCCCAGACTGTGAGAGCTGTGACTGCGGAGCGCGCATGCAGTAGCCAGACAGGGTTGTGAAGGTGTTCGATTTTGGGCGTGGATCTGGATCGGGACTTGGACCTCGGTCAGTCGATAGGCCGATGTGCTGCAGTGAAACGCATGCTGACGGAGGACTGTCTTGGAGGAGGGAAAAAAATGAAAAGAAGAATAGCAAGGCAGGACGTCGATGCGCAGCTGGAGATTGAATTGTTTGTAGTCAGCAGGCGTACAATTATTGGTTGTGTTATCGGCATGGGTGCATCCTTCGAGCACTTCAGCCCACTCAGACAGACGCGGCATGCAGCGCCGGCGGTCGCAGGAAGCTATCTGACCCGCAACCGCTGATAAGGGCCAGCTCTAGCTCCATAGAGTATGTAGGCGGCCTGGCGATGCGCAAGCCAGCTCTCTGCTGGACATGGCAGCCGCACGTTGCAAAGACACACCCTTTCGCCCGCCGCAGAAGTCGCTGTAGCTGTAGCTGTAGCTGTTGCTGTCGCCCTTGCCCTTGCCCTTGCCCTTGCCACTGCCATTGTTGCCGTGGGAGATTTGCACCAGCATTGCGCACACTGCAAGCTGCTCAGTGCAGTGCGGGGAGAGCAACGTTGGCCGGCGCCCGTGTGCAGCACCGCCGCAGCAGGTCGGCCACACCCACGACCACCGCCGACGACCTCGCGCTCGCCTGGACCTGGAGCCCGCGGCCTTGTCCTACTATGCGCCCTGATGAGCGGCCTCAAACGCTCTCACGAGGAGGCTCAGGCTCATGACGGCGAGCTGCCCTCGCCCTCCGACTCGGCCGCCTCGCAGAAGCCCGCCAGCCCAGCCGCGCCCGCGCCCGCAACCACTGCGCCCACTGCCACTGCCGCCGCCGCCTCTACCTCTGCCAGCTCGTCGTTCCGCAATGTGAGCGCCTGTAACCGCTGCCGGCTGCGCAAGAACCGCTGTGACCAGCGGCTGCCTTCGTGCGCGTCGTGCGACAAGGCGGCCGTCAAGTGCGTGGGCTACGACCCCATCACCAAGCGCGAGATCCCGCGCAGCTACGTGTGGTACCTCGAGACCCGCGTCGCCTACCTCGAGTCGCTGCTGCAGGACCACGGCCTGCCCTTTCAGCCCGCCGACGACTTCAACCCCAGCTTTCAGCCCAACGGCAGCCAAACATCGACGCCCTCCGCTGCCCGCACCCCCGCCCATACTCATGCTGTCCCGTCGCGCAGCAACGGCGCGTCCGCTGCCAGCGCCCATGCCAACCAGGCCGACACGCCCGCCTCGCGCGAGGAGAGCGAGCGCTACGATCGCGAGAAGCTCACTAAGCTGGTCTCCAATATCGGCATGGTATCCGTCCAGGGCGCAAGTGACCCGCGCTACCTGGGCTCGACATCGGGCATCTCTTTTGCCCGCGTCGTTTTCGCTGCCGTGAAGAGCTCTGTCTCGGGCGCCTCGTCTGAGCGTGGCAGCAACCGTGGTGGCAAGCCCGCTGCTGCTGCCAACCTCGTCGACGGCGGCACCTCGATGCGTGACTCGTTCTTTGGCCTCCACACGAAACCCACATTCCGCCAGGCGCCTTTCCCCGACCGCGAGCTGGGATCGCGGCTTGTCGAGCTGTACTTTGAGCACGCCAATCCGCAGATCCCCATTCTTCACCGCGGCGAGTTCATGGACATGTTCAACCGTGTATATGCGAACGGGGAACGGCACCGCACGTCGCGTGAGTCGTACATGCTCAACATTGTCTTTGCCATAGGCGCCGGCATCATCCTGGGCAGCTCCGACGCAGACGACTCACCAACTTCTGACGGCTCGGCCTCGCCCAATGCCTCCCGCGCCTCTCCACCACACGCCAAAAAGCGGAGGTTGGCCGGCCAGCAGCACCAACCAGAGGAATACCATGCCTCCGCCATTGTACACCTCGAGAACTTTTTGGGCTCATCCCCCGCTGCGGACCGCCCGGACGGTTTTGGTGGAGGTCTGGAAGAGCTGCAAGCTGTATTATTACTCGCAGGTTTTGCTCTCCTCAGACCTGTTGCGCCTGGCCTGTGGTACATCGTGGGAGTCGCCGTGCGGCTTGGTGTGGATCTGGGGTTACACTACGAGGATGGAGTGGGTATCGATGGCTCAGGCTCGGAGGACCACGCCCTTGGGAGAACGGACCTCAAAACCGAGGGCTCCGTCAACGACGACACATCGTCAACAGGCCTTGGTGGTGCGAACACGGCCAGAATCGACGCTAAGGAGAGGGGGCGCAGACAGTGGGTCAGAGACCTGCGAAGGCGTCTGTGGTGGTGTGTCTATTCAGTGGACAGACTTGTTAGTACCTGTGTAGGCAGGCCATTTGTGAGTAGTCCCTTGCCCATGTCCCACTCCTCCGGCCTGCATTACTGGCCGTGCTGGCCAAATCTCGGACCAGACATTGCCTGTCACGCCAGTCTTGGGCTCATGTCACGCGGAATGCTGACTCCACACAGGGTATCACGGATCAGATTGTCACGACTGAGTTTCCCTCCCTGCTCGATGACCGTTTCATCACAAAGGAGGGTTTCCTTGACCCTCCACCACACCTCGAGAGGCCGACCTACAAGGTCGTTGCGTATCATTATTTCCGTTTGAGGTTACTTCAGTCCGAAATATTGCAGGTCCTGCAGCACCGTCAGGCCCAACAAGCAAGGGCAAGCGGTACCAACCAGCGCAATGAATTCATGCATACTAAGCTGCCATCACCTTTCCTCGCCAAATTTGAGTCTTTCCGTGCCTGGCGTGCAGATATCGACAGGCGCTTGCAAGAGTGGAAGGACTCGGCCCCGACCCAGATGGATGCGGGCGTGCAATTCTCACCACTGTTCTTGGAGCTAAATTACTGGCAAGCTGTTATCATGTTGTACAGACAGAGTCTTGTGGTTCCAACTGGATTACAAGGCGTGCTTGGTACTACTGGCTCTGACGTGGGAAGTCCGTCTATAGTCGGCGTCGACGATCGCGAAGACGAAGACCTGGTATTCCTAAAGGTGGCCGAGGCCGGACAGAAGGTGCTGAAGCTCTACCGCCAGCTGCATCGCGTGCACCTTGTGAACTACACTTTCTTGGCGACTCATCACCTCTTCATGGCTGGTAAGTCCTCTCTCCCCGTGCTCCATGACACTGCTGACTCAGAATCAGGGATATCGTTTCTGTACGCCGTGTGGCACAGCGTCCATGTTCGCAGCTTACTTGTAAGTCCGGCCTATCTTTGCTTGTGTAACATGTGTCGCAGAAATTTCATTTTGTAACGACACTAATTGACCCTGCAGTCTTTGGATGACGTCGACTTCACTGTATTGGCCGCAACCTCGGTCCTGGGTGACCTTATCGACAAATGTCCGCCCGCGGAGGCATGCCGCGATGCTTTCGATCGCATGAGCAAGGCCACCATTCAGATGTGCATGTCGACAACTGGCTTTGGCCCACAGGCTTTCCGTTCGTTGCCACAGTCACAGCAGCACTTCCCTCAAACACCTGGCACAGCATACGCCTCCACCTCCGACACCGATAGCAGACAATCGGATACAGACACGCAAGGGTACTCGCGAAATGCAAGCTACTTCAGTCACCAACCACACCAGCGGGCCCGTAAGCCTGTGCCAAGATTCGACATGGACCTGAAGGACCTCTTCTCCGATGACGAAACGGACAAGCGCTCTTTCAGCCGTGTCTCCAACCAAGTCACCACAATGCGGCCCCCGCCCACACCGATGAAGCCTGACAACGGTGGCGGCATGCAGTTCACAGCCGATCTGAAGATCTCACCGCAGCTGCGCACGCAAGGCTTCGGCTTCACGCCCAGCCAGACCATCCCTTCGCCCCAGGGCCAGCAGCAGCAGCAGCAGCAGCAGCAACAACAACAGACTTTCACATCGACAACGCCCACCCTCTCCCCGCCCATCTCGCAATCCCCTCCCCAGCCCCTCCCCTCCCCATACCAAATGAACGCAAACATCAACTACGCCGCCTACGCCCAGGCCCAGACCATGTCGTCTGCATACCCAGACCTTGGCTTCCACAACGACCTCGATTTCCTCGACAGCTTCCCCGTCCAAGGCAGCGCCACCAGTGCCGCCGACGGCGCACCAACCCAGGACGTCGGCATAGGGTTTGGCATGGGCTTTGGCGATGGCACGCACGACTGGAGCGACGGCAATGGCTTGGATCTGTTCGATGGCTTCTTCTTTGGGCCTGGTGGCACAGGCATGTAGATTTCGTTGTTTTCTCTTCCTTCTTTCCGAATGGGAATGGGGTTATTGGCCCCGTGTTGTAAGCAATCAGCAGGGTTGGGGGGTGTCCGGGCATTTGCTGCCGGCTTGTAGATAGATAGTGCTGCGTCACTTGCGGGGGATGTGAGCGGGATGTGGGGGCGCGAGACGGCGACCCCCGATCCATGCACGCCGCGCGTGACGAATTACATATGTATGATAGGAAGGTACCATGTACGAGCGAATCAGAAGTAAGGTTTGGATTGTATTTCCTGACCAATGCCATGGCCTTTTTGATAGATCCTAGATATGAGCGTCCAAGACTGGCCTGGCGTCTCCAGCAGCTGAAAAGTAGCAGTCTGTCGTTAGATATGCCTAAGAAATGAGAACCAAAATACCTTTCCTCCCACTTGCTCTCTGGTCGTCATGTGCCCTAAACGCCCTCGTATCCATGCGCTACTTGAACTGCTTGCACAGCTCCAGAGTCTCGGTGCCGACTCCTTCCATGACCCTCCTTGCCTCAGCGACCATCTGGTGAAGCTCAGTGCGGAACTTCTTTCCTTCAGGCGTATCGTTCTCCTTCTTAGCCTTCATCGCGCTGAAGTTGTTCTGAATCTCGAGGAAGACATCGTCAGCGTCTTTCCCGAGTTCCTCTCCGGCTGTTCTGACGGCTTTGCAGGAATCCTCTTCAACCCACCCTGAGATGTTAGAAAATGGTCCAGATGGGCCTGGGATTTTCTGCTGGAGGAACTCGCATCGTACATCCTTCATGGTTTTGGCTAGTGGCAGGCTTTAGTATGCGCCAGACTCGAGTATAGGGAAGCTTACATCTAACACTGCTTTTCACTGAAGTTGCATCTTCGTAGATTGTCTGCATTGCCTCAGGGAAGTAATCACCTTTTCCGACCCTGATCGAATGAAGATGAACTCGGCTTGAAGTCGTCAGTATATCGTTCGTGTAAGTGTACCTCAAGATCTTACATCAAATCTTGACGGAGAGCTTTGGTCTTCGCTTCAACGAAGCGGGAGATATCTTCGTCGTATCTTGCCTTGTTCTTTTCCAGACAAAGGTTGTAGGCATCAGCAGCTAGAGCCTGTGGATCACCTGTATCTTGTTAACACGACCAATACGACAAAGGTCATTTACTTACTAGACAGTGCTCTATCCAGATCACTCAACGTATCCTTGATCAGTTGGACTGCTTCTGCCTCAAAATTGCCGCAGGAGTCATCCAGTATGGCACGAAATGCTTCATCTATGGCCGACCGCATTGGTGACATGAGTTCCTCGTTCCAATTCATATTGAACCCCTTCTTCTTTTGAACGTGCACACCTATCGAAAATTAATATATGTTCGTCATCTCGAGCTTTGGTTACACACCATACTTCGTGCACAATGCTTTGTGCGTCGCCGCAGCCTGTCCCAAATTAGTTTTTGAATGATGATGTGTTTGTTCACTTACAAGTCCCTCCCACTTCGTCAATTTGGATCTTGCCTGGATATCAAACTTGTTCTGTAGAGCATGGTCGGCGAGCTCATCCTCGAGGCGTTTGATGTCAATCTTGATGAATTTGATAATCAGTCTTTCCATCTTTGTCTCAAGGCCCTAGTTCATGTTAATGAAGCCTGTGACAGTATAGTACAACAGGTGGCATACCTCACGAGCTTTCTTAACAATTTCTGTTGTGTGCTTGACCCGTGCCAGTGTGGTTGTGCTGCAAGACATCTCGATAATGCTCAGTAGTGTTTGCAGAGTTACCCGAGCAAAATGATCCAAGTCTGCAATTCGCCCTTTCGATGGCAGTGCGAATATGTGCGAAATAAGCGCTGGTATTTGTGTGTCTTCAATAGACATAGTCGGAACACTTGGTTCGTTGTCCGGATCGTATCCACGCAAGTAGCGCATGTACATTCTGTTTGAGACGCAAAACACAGGTGCGCCAGCGTCATCACCTGTGTCTGCGCGGTGGTTGTATCCAATGGCACGGCTGACTTGCTTGCTGCGATGCGCGATTCGAATGCCCTTTCTCTGTGCCTCATTCGCTGCTTTCCGGATCATAAGCTTCTTTTTCTGTTTCTTCAGAGACTTGTTGGCCTTTGACTTCTTGTTATTGGCGTTCTTCATCTCATCGGCAACTAGACGGATACTGCTTTCAATCTTAAGCAGCCTTTCATTAATGTTCGCCAACGATGTTTCCGTAACAGGATCGAGGACTAGAGTTGACCCATTTTCGTCGTTCAAATCGTCAGACCGCGTGGCTACCAATATTACACTGCCGCTGCGCCGTCTACGATAAGCATCCAGATACTGTTGTCGAAAGCTGGCATTATCTTGTAGGCGGTCAATTTTACCAACGACAATGGTAGTATGGCAATTGCTGCAGATACAAAGCAGCTTTGTCAACACGGAAGTGATTGACATCGGAGACACCTGGCACATCAGCAATGATGACGTTTTGAGTAAGGATCGGCGATTTGAGGGAGACTCGGACAATCTCCACGAAGGGCCAAGGCGAGAATCGTAAGGGTGTCCCATTGAAGCTTGCGTTCGGGACATGGCGAGTGAAGGGATGGTATAGCTCAATCAGCGTCTCCGGAGTGCTGGATTCAAAGTAGACTGAGGGCTCCCCACCCTTTATGAACTGTTCATGAATCTCAGTAGTCCATCTCATGAGCTCGCCCAGAACTTTGTTATCATTGACAGAGGTTGCAGTCAACATGAACATTTCCACGTTATCCAAGTCTACTCGGTCGGCGAATAGCTCTTGTAGACAATCACGAGCTGTCGACATCTGAGATAGCTCGATGTCATCGACTTCATCGGGATTTTGTCTCTGTTTCTGCTTTGCTCTGAACCATTGAGAGAACAAATCCTTCACAAGATTCTTACACACCTGCAAACAGAAGAACTTGACATCTGCAGCAAATGGCGTAACTTGAGTGGCATTAGACGAACAAAACTCGGTGATAACGCAAGTGCAAGCATGCCCTGAGTCACTCTGGGAGAGATAGTCAGCTTGAGAATATCGGACAACAGGCGGAATACGTACTTCAATCGTAAGATTCACCACGCCAAGCAGCGCATTTAGCAAAGCAGACTTGCCGACGCCAGTATCCCCAGCTACAGCTAGGCGAACAGAGTCTTGGTACTTGATCTTTCTCTTCTTGAGGATCTGGTTCCTCAATCGAGCAGCCTCGTCGTCATTGTACCCTTTCTGTGCAGATGTTGCGATGAACTTCACAAAGACTTCGAGGACTTTCTGAATTATGTTTTCAGTAAGCTCAAAGCCTGGATGGTATATGGGGAGCCTGGGCCGTGTCTGTGTATCGGGATCATGGGCTGGGACTTCCCCCTCTCCACTGTCGGAGTCAGAGTCTTCATCGTCATTCTCCTCGTCACTAGGATCTTCGCTGATTGTGTTCGCTATAATGTTCAGCATGTTTCCAGGCTTGCTGAATTGTTTGGGAATACCTTTCCGTTTGGCTGGGATTTGTGATGTCACCGCCGGATCTGAAGCTGTGGACAAATGCTCAGGAGCCCACTTGCTCTTCTCAATTTTTGCCCAGGCCTCAATTTCTTGAAGCTGCTTGACATACTCCGAAGGAGCAGAGGTACTCCCATGGTTGGTCGTTGCAGCACCTGGTATCATGACTGCGATCGGTATCTGTGAGCTTTGTCGTTGCGGAGGGCCTTCTGGCTCAAAGAGAGGACTTGAATCACGAGGCGCGGACATCGGAGGGGGCTGTGGATTTCGAGCAGCCCTTTGATACTTCTCCTTGACCGCTGCCTACTTCAGATGTCAGTGTAGGACTAGAACGAGCCAGGGAGCGTACCAAGCGATCTTTGTGTTGCTTAAGCAACTTCGGTGACATCAGACACACTGTTCGGGTGTATGGATGTGGACTGTGTTCGATGTATGAAGGTCTGAAGAAGTCAGACAAGTGTGTGGTGTGAAAGGTAGGTGGGTAAAGACTGGAAGGTTCTGGTCAGGTGGAATCTGGCTTTTATGGTTGAAGAGAACGCAAAGGTCCCTCGCACAGGTGAGAGATGTCAGCATGGCGGCGGTGAGGAGTTTCGCGCCTGTTCATGTGAAGGCACATCAACCACGTATGGCAGATGGCGGCACAGACAGTGAGAGGCGTTGCAACAACGATGCTGTCCGGAGCGTTGCATATTCGATACAGGCGAATTGCACCGGCAATCAAGATCGTTGCCAGAGTGGGCGTGGTAAAATTCACACAAGTTTGAAGTTCGATCAAACTGGCACCGTAAGGGACGTACTTCCTCCCGCATCGTTGCTACCGTAAAAGTAAACAGCAGTGGCAAGTACACGCTCTTCACAATACAATAACCCCTGTAAGCAATAGAAGAAACCATCTATACAGCCACACATCGCGTACGATGAGGCATCTGTCTAAACGCCTGTAAATGCTCAAACATGTCCTATGATGTACACAAGAACGAACAAACCGTAAAGAATGACCGAGCAACTTCTTGTCCAGCCTACATCATTCACGAGTCTAGCGTCAACGCTTCTACGCCTTCCATTTGCAGCCTCTTCATCAGCCCTCGTACAACATCGCAAGTTGCTTCTCTCTTCTCGTCTTTATTTTCCATCCACATGCGCGTCGGGCCGAGCATGTCAGTCTTATCTCCCCTCTTGCCACCTTCTTTGATGTTGGTGAAGAACATGCGCCTCTTCTTGTCATCCAGCCTATCCCAGGTAGGTGTGTTCTTGCCCTTCTCGGCATTCGGGTCGAGATGCTTGATGAAGCTGATGAAGTAGTCAGAGATCTCATTGGGTCGTTTGACCATGACCTGACCGACGGTACCGGCGTGCTTGGTGCCATAGCCGTTCTCTATGTCGACACCCCACATGACGTCCCATTGATATTGCCACGTTGGCACATTCTCCGGGTTGTACTTGCTCATAGCATTCGAGGCCAGGTACGTGGGGCAGATGTAGCGGATCTCGCCCTGTGCCTTGGCTACGGCATCCCAGTACCTCCCACTGTCGGGCCAGTGTCGATCATTCGGGTACGTTTTCGCTAGCAGCTCGAGATCGTCGTCGGTAAGTAGAGGGTAGTGGTCTTTGAGGTAGGATTTGAATTCACCAAGTGTGTCAGTGGTCTTCTTCACTTGGTCCGTTCCTTCATTCGAAGTAAAGCCAATGATGGTAGGCACCTTGGCATAGCGGTTATGGATGATAGCTGCTGGTGCAGGCTCTCTCCACATGCCGCCCACAGGCTCTGTGGTTGGTGCCCACATCCAGCGCGGAGGAGTGTTACGGCCAGGGAAGGACATAGGGTAGTTCTCGTAGTAGAGGTCGCCAGGGGATGCATTGCGAACACACGTAATGTCAGTGCAATTCAGACCGTCAGCAACTTCGTTGTAGAACTTCTCGGCCTGCGTTGGCGTGAAGAAGGTTGGGCTTGCAGGGCTCTGGGCGATTGCGCCGTGGAAGAGCGGTTTGCGACCGGTGCCGGGTAGAGGTACATGGTTATCGCCTTCGTTGGCGGTAATCTGAAGCAGTACTGAAGCACCTCCAGCGCTGGTGCCCATCAGGACGACGTGATCGGGATTGCCTCCAAAGTATCGAATGTACTTCTGCACCCATTCCAAAGCAGCCCTCTGATCTCTCAGTGCATTGTTGTAGTCTCCATCTTCTGCAATCTGCTTGCCGGAAAGGAAGCCATAGATGCCGTTGCGGTAGTACAACGTCACTAGGATGATGCCCTTATCCAGCTTGCCATTCTTTCCCTTTTCTTTCCTCGACTTGATAACCATCTCTGCACCATTGCTTCTGCCTGGCAGGTGGAATCCACCACCAGGAATGTTCACTAGAACCGGGAGATCGTCGCCAGGCTCAGCGTCAAAGGGCGTGAACACGTTCAAACTCAAGCAGTCCTCCGTCTTGTCAGCGAAGATGCCCACGACGTCGTCTCCAGTGATATCCTTTCGATTACGCAGGCTTGGATCGATCTTCTGAATGCGAGGACACATGCCCAAGGCACCCTGCCACACAAGCGGCTTGTCCTTCCTGCCAATCCCAAACGTCCTATTCACCGGCTGGGGGCCTCGAAACCTGTTCTTACCGCCTGTGGTCGCAGCATACGGGATGTTCCAGTACGAGCGTACTTCGGCGGTAACATTGGGCTTGATCGCGAGGTAGTCGAGTTCGACAATATTGGGATCTTCGGCGTTCTTGGGCGGTATCGAGAAGACAGGCGACGATGGCTTCGAGGACAGCGGCGGTATCCAATCGGTGCTCGGCCGTAGATCTGGCGAGTAGAGGAAGGCGAATGTGAAGGCGAGAATGACGATGGCACCGAGTCCTAGTAAGACTCTGCGGTCGAAGATAAGGCTCGAGTTAAGCGGACGTCCCATCATGGCTGCGTGCCTACGATGCGGGATCGCAATTTTCGTCGATAGAAAATTAGGTAGGCACCACAAACGTGCAGGTTGTGAGAAATGGCACAGGGGGCCAAGGGGCGTCGCGGTTTACGTTGCGCTCTTCATGGGCGCCTTACACAACCAAGACATGTCCCCGACAGTTGGTCGTCTCTATCTCAGGTTCCTTGGACATGAGCCGTGGGCACCACCGATGCGGTAAAGGGGCGCGGGAATCGGCATCTTGCGCGCTTGGCAATGACGCGTCGCATGGTTGGAGATGACATGTGGGGAGCAGGATGCAACAAGTTGTGGGGAGCGTGTACGGGGTTCAATGCTTCAGGTACTTGTCTTCGAGATGTCTACAGTTCATGTTGATGTGGTCGAAGGGATCATCGGCGTTACAACACGAGGGAGAACGAGCCACACGCAGGGCCTCGGAGCGCTAACCGCCGCTATGAATGGATAGCGTAGCAGACTATCCTCTCCCTACTGCATGTTAACTTCATGCTGGGTTAGACATTGTCGCTCCATCGAACGTCTCCGCGGTCAAGATGTCTAGGATGGAGTCAAAATGTGAAGCCTCATGCCAGCCTTGCTTAACGTACCTGTGAGCACCGAAACCTTGCGCCCTTGCGCATTATCGTATACACCGCTGCGTCTTTCCAGCTCCGAAGAGACGCTTGATATGTATACTGCAGAATAGTGGCTCTGAGCGGTGTCCTTCGGGGCTAAAAGGTGCAGGCTAGGTGAATTAACGGGTCGTCAGGAGGCTACGCGTTTCATAAGTCCTGTCAAGTCTCTGCTATTCCAGCATTGTGTTCTCTAAAGGAGCTTTGCGTCTTTTGAGACCTGGCAGTATCTAGACCTGTCCGTCATCGTTCGCTGCCGGCGAGTCGAATCTGCCGATATCGATCCCATTCAGAGTCCATTGTGATAGCTGCCTGAAGTCCACGTGGACACCACCTGCTGTTTGTCCGATGTGATGCGTGTTTGACTGCCGTTGTTTGCTCCCATGTTTCACCGATCCTCGTATGTAGCAGAAAGGTGGCTTCCTACTAGGCTTGTATATGCTTTCAAACGTCGTCATGCAGCAGAGGTGTACAGAGCATTACAGATTTCGGGGATGAACATATTATATATATATATATGAGAATCACAGTCTCTAAGAAGCGTTTCTTCTGCCGGCTTGTCAATGAGCCTGGTACGCCTCCGCTGTTTACTATTTGTCACTCTACTGCACCTTGCCAGCTCTGATGAGATTTCTCAGCAAGATGCAGGAAACGCACTCTGACTGGAGCACGTTCTGATTAGCGCGAGTTCATCGAATGCAAGGCTCTTTAAGGTAGCTGCACTGCCGATTGGGTCTGTAAAATGTATGCTTTTCCATCATGAGACCCTTTAAAAGTGTCAAGTGTCAATTGTCTCGCCGGAGCTGGCAAGATCATTCCGTGCCGCTTCTGCCTCCGCTGTCGCGATGCTCGCTGCTTCGATGGCCCTCAGTTTCTCTACTTCTTTCCTGAGTTCCTCATCTTGAATCTTTCGCAACCTCTGATCCTCCTCAAGTCTCTCTTTCTCGAGTCTCTCTTCTTCAAGCTTCTCCTTCTCCAACTTGTCCTTGTCGTCCTTCTCTATTTCATTCTGGTCATGGTCTTGCTCTACTGCCTCTGCCGCAGCCTGCACCTGAGATAGCTCCTTTGCGAATTGTTTCGCCCTCTCCTCCTCTAGCTCTTGCCTATGAAGCATTTCTTCATGGGTCCTCTGATCCTCGTTGCCTTCCTCCAACTCATGCATCCAGACGCCTCTTTCATCGTCGAACATCTGTCGCATATGAGCCAAAGTACCACAGACGCCATCGACCTCGCCCCACGGCAACCAAGTCTGCTCTTTAGACGTCCAGATCCCGCCTCGTCCACCGCGCTGGTCCCAGAAACGATCGCCACCAACAGCGTAGTCATGATAACCATTCGGACTTTGTGGTGTACGGAAGTACTGGCGCAGGAGAGCGCGTCTGTGCGGTGCGAACCAGAGGTTTCGGAATGAGACCCCGGCGCCAGATATCCCAACGGCGTCGGTGTGGTGGACAACTTCGGGTACGCGAAGTACTAATGCAGGAATAGCGCCAGTGTACGTGTTCTGAAGTAAGGAGACATCTGACCAGGGAGTGGTACGGTTAGGGAGTCGATCAAGATTGGAATCGTACTCTAGTCTGTCGATGTAGGCAGGCTTGTTGGTTTCAGGGGCAGGGTTGTGTAAAGCCGGATTTGGACTCCAGAAAGGAAGCTTACTTGACAGCAGCGCCGACGGCAGAGACAATTGTGGCGTGATAGTCTTGGGGTGGCGGTATCTTGCCAGATCGCTCAGATTGCCGTGTCTGAGTGGTATGACCTCGTCCACAAGCGCATGCAGAAGTGGCTGGAAGAGTGTATGAGTATAGTCGAGACCGATAGAATACTCGTACTGCTTATCGTGGTGGATTGTGGCGTTGGCATCTCTTAGTCGTCGTTTGGCGGCTGCATGCTCCTTGGACGATGTGCCGACCCACTCCTGTAGTCTTGAGGTTGCAGATCGGCTTTCCGTCAATGCTGCGTCGCGTCCTAGTTGCTGCTCGCCGAATATGGTGGTCAATATAGACTGCATAGTTTGCTTCTCTGTGAGGTCTTCCTCAGATCTCCTCAGGGCTGCGTCAAACAAGCTCCTGAGATCTTTAGCTGGCCCCATTACTGCCTTTGCGTTAAGGTACTTCGCAGGCAGATCCTTGGGTTGAACTGCTCCGTCGGCCGTACCATAAACATCGTGGGCTAGTATGGATTCGGGAGAAGACCGGCAAGCAGTGACATCGCCTTTGCACACCTTCTCAGCACCAAAGACAATCGTCTGATTGAACTTTTGGCGTTTACTCTCGTCGACACCGTACTTCTTGAGCAGCCTTGCATTCGCATACTCAGTGACTGCTTCGTATTGCTTGATGATCGCATCGCTTGGTAGCTGGAACCAAGTGTCTTGACCATCCACGATCAACAAAAGGTCTTGATCGTGCACCAACTTTTCATTATGAAGGTACTCTCGGATCTCAGCCACTGTCTGCCTCTCCTTGCCACCCGGTGATGCAAAGGATCTGCCGATGTTAACAGCAGTTGGTGGAGGATAATTAAGAAGCATCGCCGACAGTGTCGACTTGCAGAAGGCTTCCGAGTCATTCTCCGAGCTCATGAGAAGGTGGAAATTTGGCGTGGTCTTCTCGAGCTTTTGTGGCAGGTGAGCGATCTCTCCATTCTCGATCCGCAGGGTCGTATTCGAAGGAGTCTTGAAGGCTGGCTTAATAGCCTTCGGTGAGGTCGGGGTATACGGCCGCCATTGATACTCGGCGAGCGCCCTGTATCTCTCTGTGATAGCATCGGAGTGTCGTACACCTGCTAGAGCGAGCACAAATATCAAAACGACGAGAAAGAGAAGTAACGTTCTCCCTCGTCGCGTACAGATCCACTGGACTGCTGCTACTCCTATCTCCGTTGGTGTATGTCGTGGGGACACGGGCATGGGTAGCATAGCGTCGCCCGCCATAATGGTTGGATTGGCGAAGCCTGAGGAGGCTTGATGTCGAATAAATGGGCAAGAAGAAGTCGATCAGGACGCAGGAAGATGCACCCACAACGTTCGTACCCCGAAACTACCAAACAACGTCCAACCGTCAGCCTGGTGCGTCCCAACTGTTCTCAAGGCGCCGTCTGATCTTTCCCCGATGACGCCGCCGATCCGCTGTTCTTACGCGTCGCCTCCACAGAAGCTGAACCCTGCAATCTTGCCAAACAAGGAGGTCCTCCACAATAAGGGTGCGATAGCTGTAAAGAACAACATGTCGAGAGAAGAATAAGACGCTGCAATCATCACTCTGAATTTCTAGGAGTCCTCCAGGGCGCAAAAAAGAGGCGTTGAACACAGCCAGCCAGTGGTGATCTAGCCCACCGCGCGGGTACCCCAAGTCGCCGACTAGGCTGTTCGAAGATTAGGCTTCCCGTATTTGGGGGAGCGCGATCTCCAAATAGATCGCCTGAGGTGGTGTGCTCGTAAGTCTTATCCACGCTTATCTTGGCTGTGCGGGGCGATTTCCTCATCGTGAGCAGGAGTGGTGTTGTCTTACAGCCGTTGCAGCTTCTTCTCGTATGTTTTACTTGTGGAATAGGAATGTTGGCAGACACTGAACGTGTTTAATCCTTGCGCGCATTGTTGGAGGCAGATTTACACTACGGGTACGCTAGCCTCGCAAAGGCGAGGCGCCCATCACAACCCACGCCGGCGCGCCCGCTGACAGCTGATGCGGCTGAATCCAATGCAACGAAAAGGGGATTGTCAACTTTATGTGACTTTACCAGAAGATCAAGATTTCCCCCGAGATACAGTGCGGGGCGCGAAAGACTCCGAAACGCAACAAATGTACAGAAAACCTTGGACAAACTTGGAAAAGGGTACAAACGAGCGGGTGTTACGAATTGTGGTACATAATTTTGTACACTTACCGAACGCAGAAAATGCTCATTTTAGCCTCGCCAAGTGGACTTAGACTTGACCATACCATAACCGTACCATATCGTCGGTACTCACCAACTTGCCCTGGAATCATCGTACAAAGGGGGTCCTGCCTGGATTGCTGAGCGCTCCCAGCACCTCCCTGCGGGTTTGACTCACATGCCTCGTTGCGATCTGTCAAATATTGACAGTCAATGTTCGGAAGCACACAGCGCTTGTGACCCTAGAGAAACAAAGAAGAAGAACAAATTGCACTCCGGGCATGGATCAATACGATCTGATAGCAGTACATTGGACAGAGGCCTTAATCTCATGACTGAAGAATGTCAACCTTGCTACTGAAGATTCAGATAGAACATGCAGACAATATCACTTCGCGCGGGACAATACAAGTATCGAAACTTCAGAATCAGCGAAGCAGACATGGAAATCTTCCTCAGCCGTAATATATGCATTACCAGCGATGACGCCAGAGCTTCTATGTACCTATGATTCAAGTGACATGTCCTATAATCATCAGCACGTCCAGTTTGATGAGCTTTCAGTCTTTTGAGATCCAGCAGAAGTAAGTGTGTACTATGGATTGATTTCTTGTCAGCTTTGATCAGACTTCGTCCAAAACGCTCTCGGATAGATAAAGCGTTATCCTGCTTTAACTTTGGGACTATCGGTGCTCTGCAATGCAGCGGTCTAATTTAATGCCCTCAAGGCGCAATAATTCAGAAGTCAAAGAATTATAGCTCTTAAGATAGCTACGCGATTTATTGGTCCTCTACTGATTTTGCTCCTTGCTGACTGCATCCTTCAAAATTGCCAGGTGGTTACTCAGAGCTGAGAAGGCGAAGTATAGCCTGCTTTATTGGCAGCCCGATTACGTGTACTATCTGTCCATTCATGGATCACGATGGCTATTCCAGTCGTTATTTATCATGGCCTTCCACTGAAATCTGATCCTGTTATAATCTCTTTCAATGCAATTGGCCTTTACCATACCTTTGTCCACAAAAAAACCCAGCTTACGAACGGTCCCTTGGTTTTCAGCATGATCGTCAATCAAGATTGCTGACGAGTAGATTTTGCAAGTCCATAGCTTAAAAAGCACTGCAAATATTAGACAATCACAACAAGCGGACTGTGTAAAGATTGCAGAAGTGATGGAGTCTAATAAGCAAGAGATGGTGGGACAAAGCCCTAGGCGATTCGAATGGTACATAGCGATAAGGTGAATGAAATCTCGCATACCACAGCGCCTTTCCAGCTTCGATGAAGAATTCTTCAGTGCCTTGAAAAGACAAACAGACGATTGTTGATATTAAACATCTCAAGGATGATTGGCGCAATTCATGGCTACACGACGGACGAGTGCTGTGAAGTCTTTTCTTGTTTCAGATTATATTGAATCCTCAAAGATGCTAATTGTTTACTGCGAGCTGCAAGTAGTACCGTGTTTCCATAGACATGACGGATACATGACCTGATTGGCAACTTTTCGGGACAATAGTGGCACTGCTGCACCGAAGCTTGATTGGAACAACGCAGGTGCCATCTAAATTGAATTTTTTCGTGTATTGCAGTACCTGACAAAGGTCGAAATACTGAGAAAAGGACAAGATTGAGCCAGGACATAGTCGTCTCCGTCCATTATTCATCTATGCCCACCGTACTCCACTCCGTACACTGGCGGTAAGCCACAACTCATGATTAGGTAAAGAGCTTTGGCCTGCATCGGCGTGGGGTCTAACTAGGAATAACCTCAATTGGCTCGAGGAAGTGCGTGCAGTCGCACTCGACATGGCTATAGCTGTCAGTATCATATTTCGGCTGTCTTTTGGATGAGGATACACACAAGTAGCCACCGCAGACACCGCTTTGGAAGCCATGCTCCATGCACTGCGACAGGAGTCAGACGCTGAACTTTATATCGATCTTCTGAGTATGGCTCTTACTTTCCATTGGCATTTGGTTCTACTGAATGGGCATCCTGTCCAGCCCCATCGTGGTACCATATCATCTTTGGTCGGTGCGGGTGCGATAACAGTGTCGTTGGCTCCCTTTTCCATAGGAGTGGACACAGCAGTAGTGGCAAGCGCCAGTGTTGCCGCAATGGTCTTTGTGAGATGCATTGTAACGTTGATTGGTAGTGGGTTTCTGTCTTTGTATGATGATGGGTATGGGAAGTGATTTCGGCTGCAAGCAGTTTTGAAAGTCGTTGCACAGTGGCGACGCGGCCGATTTACTTTTGGAAAATCTTTATGAGTCTTGCGGTACTTATAATTTAAGTTGGTGTGTTGTTAAAATCGGACGGTCCCCTAGGTTTTCGCTGGATCCCTACCCTTCATCGTCCCACTTACTGTGTGTGAACCTGACCTGGACGCCCTTTAAGGTGCGTAGGGACCGCTGAATGGTTCCTCGAATTGCATGGCGAACCAAGCGATTTTGGTGTTCCAATCGTTCCGTTGACAAAGACCGGTTCGTTTCTGGCGACTCCCAACCGTATCGAGTGTCCAAGCACTTCGAGGAGTTTTGTAAAGACAATTGAGTGATCAATATTATTAAGTAATAATGACAATGACAGCATTGTAATAATATTTGCTCCACCCCGGAGTTGAAGATTAATTAAGAAAGGACAGTCGGACGTTGCGAGAAGCAGCACTGCTGTGTTCCTGAGCCTATCATAGCATTCACATTCCACTTATGTGAGAAAAGAAGCTTCGTAAGGCGAGACGAGCATGGGGTCATCATGCACTCAAGTTTGTGGCCTATCCCAAAAGTCACTGTTGCAATACAAGGCGTATTGCGGAGCCGTCTGTGACCCCTTTTGAAGGCTGCTCTGCACAGCAGGATCTGCTGGACGTAGGTTGGATGACCCAACAATTCCCCGAAATGATCTATGGTCCTGCAAGCCATGGTTGAACCTAAGCTCTATAGCGAGTACCTGAGGTCCCAATCGCCAGGCCTGGCTCTGGATGCTGTGTCACGATGCACAACGTGCCGTTTGACATGCAGCTTGCAGACGTAGTCGCGCTGCCGTGTCGCATCGCAAATATTTTTCATGTCAAGGCACCCCTGGACATGTTACTACAAGTCCAAATAGTCTGCGCCCGGTCTGCTGAATAGTCCAGCCATCTGTAACGTGAGGTTGGAAAGCGTCGAGAGGCGTATTGGGGGTTGGCAGTCGACACAATTTGACCTCACTCGGGGACACTGCCACAAGACAGGCTTTGCGCAGTATGGAAAAGCGCTGGCTTCTCATATCAATGTGGTCACCTGGGCGGTCCATGCAACAGTCAAGCAAGAGTTGTCTTGGACCCTGAATGAGAGCGCGCTGTATTCTTTGGCTCGGTTGACATTTTAGGAGTATAGTCGTTCTGGACATGTCCTACTTCCTTGCGTTACAGCCCGCGGTCTTGTTCCAGGCATGCATGACGCGGACTGTACCAAAGGAGAAGTGCACAATGTGGCTGCGGCGGCCTTGTCCTTCTTGCCCAACAGTCGTGCCGCCTCTCCTTCTCCGTATCAGCGCAGCCCTACAGAATCAACACCAGGAATCCCGGCGACTTGATGATTCAAGATGGCTTTGAGACTGTGGAGATGCGGAAGTGAGAGAATGAGGAAGTCGGCCGCTGGAAACGACCCCTGCTAGCCTTGGCTCTCTGACGCCACCAGTGAGCACCGTGACGGGATGGTGCTCACGACCTCGGATGCTTGCTTCTTCCCATTATTTTTACCACCGTGTTGCTGCAAACCCTCTGCGAAGCTGTACACATTCGGGCACCGTCGCCTCGATCTACCAAAGACCTGCCATCTGCCTGTCCAGACCCCTGCTGCGCGCCTGCCACCGCCAGAGGACAGCCCCACCACCGCCATCACCGACGCCTGCACCGCAACGCGCCTCAACCGCCAGCATTGTGAGAACTGCGTTGGCTGCTCATATAAAACCCTCACGTGCCCGCCCGACTGGTCGATTTCACTGCACGGCTCTGCACTTGCCTCTCGACAAGCCTGCCCCACTCTGCGCCTGCCATTAATCGACAACCCCGCCTTGTTCTTTCACACGGCATCGCTCGTCGACCCAGCACACGACCACGACCCCTCACCCACCCCCAATACCAACTCCACACACAAGCATGGCCTCCACATCCGCCGCCGCGGGGCTGCTGTCCCGTCAGCTTAAGCAAATGCAGAACGACAAAAGCATATCAGGCATCAGCTGTGGCTTGGTCGACAGCAATGTCTTTGAGTGGGAGGTGATGCTGATGATTGACGACGACACAAAGTTTTACGGAGGTGCGTGGAGCCACACATCACCTGGCACACCATGACTGACGGCTTTCAGGTGGATTCTTCCGCGCGCGGCTAAACTTCCCTCCGGAATACCCTCTGCTGCCGCCTAAGATGCGCTTCGAGACGCCCATCTTCCACCCGAATAGTAAGCCTGGATAGCCTCCACGCCTTGAATCTATTCTGACATGTTACAGTCTACCAGAATGGCGAAGTCTGCATCTCCATCCTGCACCCGCCCGAGGAGGACAAGTATGGCTACGAGTCAGCCGCCGAGCGTTGGTCGCCCGTCCAGACCCCCGAGACTATCCTCCTGTCCGTCATCTCAATGCTCTCGAGTCCAAACGACGAGTCACCCGCGAATGTTGAGGCTGCAGCGTTATGGCGAGAGAACACTCCCGAGTTTAAGAAGCGCGTGAGAAAGTGTGTGCGAGACAGTCTGGAGTTTGAGTAGAGTGCAGGTGATGGACATAAGATGGTGCCAATACGGGCCCACGAATACATAAGGCATCTCGATCGACAACTCGATCATTCAGGCGCTCACGGTGGACCTTTTGGCATGGTTTGCTTAGCGTGTAATGCATTTACGATACCTCTTCGATTTTCAACGTTATCCTGCTATGCGAGCGCCATCTAAGAACGCATTCAAGATTCCGAACAATTTTGTTGTTCTCTTGTCATCTTCTCAATCCGCGGTCTTCTGGCCCACCTTTCAAATCCTCATCTAGCACACGATCCAAGTACCCACATGCAGGTATTCCATCTCATGGACGATCAGACTGAACAATCGACCGCAAATAAAGTACACCACTCTCAATAACAAAAGTCCATTCATGACAACTCCAGCGCACAAAAGCGGGTGCTGTATCCCAAACGTAAGGAAGGTTTCATTTTCTGCCGACACAACGCCTCCTCGAATTGCAATGCTATGCACACCCGCCAGTACGAGAGTTGAAACTAGTAAGATAACGCAGCAAAACAAAGCATGTATTGAGCGTTTCTGCGCCCAGGAAGTTGCCTGTGGTCGTGTAGAATTGTGGATGGGAACAATCGGGCCGAAGTTGCCCTTCAAAGTGCTCTCTGATGGAAACACGGAGTCAAGAGCTCGTGCCCCGGATGTTTTTGGTGAAGAAGATGTGCTGGTGAAACGGTCCATAGAAGTTGAGTATGACGCAAGGCTTATAGGAGTTGGGGGCACCTGAGCGTCCAGCGAGATTCGTTGCAGTTGGTATTTGACGTATTAAAGCCGAAAGATGGGAACGGCTTTCTTGTGTGTGTTTGCAGCTTGACGGTGGATGGTTAGTAGGTCATTATGAAGGAAAAGTGTGAGTCCATGTGCTTAGGGTGTGAGAGAGGCCACCAGTTGGCGCTTGGCAATATGATCGGGGCATTAAACGGGTTCGGTCACCGAGCCTTGTCATGCAGGCTTCCGCCTGATCTGAATACGAAATCCACCGCTTACTGATGGAGAGCAACTTAACTCACTGGTGTGTAACATGTGAAGCCTCTCGCCAGCTCAAGGTGCCCACTCAATAATCTTGAAGGATTCAATCAGAAGGGAATATAAGGATTATAGGAATAACTCATGGCGTAGCCATCTCAAAATCCGGAGTAATATATGCGACGCTTATCACCTGTTCATTCGTACTCTACAGAATTCGGAACAGGCGCTTTGGGAGAGCGACTGATTGATATGGCATACGTTATCGCATACAGTTCGCCTCCACCCTGACCAGCCTATATGTCTACCATGACATATTTCACTGATCGCATGACGGCTCTTATTATACCACAGCGTGACCTTGAGCGTATCAACTGGAAGGACGTGAAGACAATATCAGAGGTGTTTACAGATCATGCGACCTGCTCCTAAACGATTTCTTTAGCTTCCTTGACACATCGGAGTTATTGAACCTGGTAGCCAAAGAGTGATTTATCCTTGACATTGCCCAGAGTATCTCACTACAGACAGAGGCTCCGCTTGAGTACTGGGACACCGAGACAGTGCTGCTGCTGAAAACTCGCATACACAAGCCATCAGACACTGACCTGCTGGACGAGAGGGATGTTGATAATCAAAAGAATACAGTAGGACTGGGTCAAGTTCATCAGGCCTTTATATTCTAGGGAATCAAGAAGTTAAATCGAAAAGAGCGTCCCAGTGGACACCAAGCCGTTGGACCGACAGCAATCTACGCTAGATGTAAATGTTGTAGCTTCTGATACAGACGACTTGCCTCTGAACCAAGATCAGTCATGTGTCGGGAATAAGCGGAAGAATGACTTGCTACCACGTGAGGAAGAACACACTTAGCAAGATCTAGGAAAGGCAGAATATAATGTCTGAACTGGAGATCTCTGAAACTACTTGGCGGGTTGAAATCATACTTTCACCCCTTGAGGTGACTACAGGTATAGTTGGTTACATGAGGTCTTTGAGTTTTGTGGATTGGAGTCCTCAAAAGCGCCAAGTGGCTATTCGGAGCTGGCAAAGCGCTGTACTGACAATGCCCATCTCACTAAGTTGCGAGGAGTGTTGCAGAGAAAGCTTGTGATGGAGAAAATCATAGTTCAGACACAACGCAGACAAAACGAACCCCAGGACTAACCTTTGAACTTCCATTGTGCCTTCTTGCCGATCCATAGCGGCTCTCCCTTGAACGTCGCCCTCAAGAGCTCGATCGGAACGTTGTTTTCTCGCATGAAGGCATCATGGAAGCTCTTCTCCTTCCACTGCGGCCCAGCAGGATCTTCTACAAGCTCCCTTCGCAGCTCTCGGATCTGGAATGCCCCTAACAGATAACCGGCTTGGTAGAGAGGGGGATAATCACCGGCAAATGACCTCCTGACTTCACCTTCGGCTGTGGCACGCTCATGTCCCACCCTCTTGACCAATAGATCGATGCACTCTTGGGGCGTCATCTGACCCAGATGGAATTTGATCGAGAAAACGATGCGAGCGCAGCGGTGCATCCGCCAGAACAGCATCCCAATGCGGTTCTCGGCTTCGTTCGTCGCCCACTTCTGATATGTCTCTGCAGGAAAGCCACGCTCCCACAGTAGCAATTCCCAGTATACCGACCATCCTTCGATCCAGAAGGGCGTTTGAAAGAGTTTCCGGTGTGGATAGTAGCGATCCATGTAGTAGAATTGAAGATGATGACCAGGAATTAGCTCATGATGAACCGTAGAGCGAGAGAAGGCCGGGTTGTTGCCACGCATGCTCATCAGTTTGTCTTCGTGAGACATGCTGTTGGTTGGGTAGGACACAATGATTTCCTCTCCACCAAGGAAGAAAGGATTGACTCTTTGGCGGGCGGGAGTCATCATGGTCGTTTTCCAATAGTCTTTTGCCACTGCCGGGACGGTTATGAGATCGTATCTTTCAACGTAGGCAATCGCTTCGTCAGCAAGATCACGGACGACCTATTGCATGTCATCAGTTACAACATCAGAAATGTGATAATTTGGACGTTAGATCTCACATGAATCTGCTCTCCGGGGTCCACGAATGTATTTTTGACGTGCTCCAAGGCATCCTGAGGTTGATCGAAACCCAAAGCTTTGCTTGCTTTTGCCATCTCCTTCTCACACCATTCGAATTCGGATTCGGCTATTTGCAAAAGTTCCTCAGGCGTATATGCAATCCACTCCGCCTCAAGCTCATCTAGCAGTGCCTCCCGACCGATCGGGTCACCAACAATATCATCTGCGGTCGAAGACCCGTCGATTCCAACCTTCTTCCCTAGCGCTGAGATCAAGGTGGTCAATTTGGCGCCCAGTGTTTCCCAAGGCTTTTCGATCCACCATGAAATTGTAGGGTCATAGCCTCGATAGAATCCGACTGCCTCTTCGAGGGCGTATTGCAACTCTTCGCATTTGGAGATCGTCCAAAAGACGATGAATCGCTCTTTACTGCCAGTAAAGCTATCGTCGGACTTAAGTGAGGCCAGTAAGAGATCGACTCCTTGCTCAGCCTTTTGCAAAACAGTAGCAATCTGCCTTCCACTCTGCTTGCCAACCTTGTGCCTCGTCTCGACAAATTGAACGCAGACGTCGACCCAATCTCCGAATAGGCCTAGGTCCTTGGCTGTGTCGTATTTCTCGGACTCAGCTTTGCCTTGACGGAGTAGCCTTTTAAGGTGGGACTGCAGTAGAAGATAGTCGACTTGCTCATCTTGACGAAGGAAAAAGAATGTGAAATCGTCGGGAAGAGATGCTAGAGTTGATTGAAGGAGTTCCCTGACTTTAGTCGCACGAGATGGACTGAATGAAATTCCCAAAAAAGATTGGATGTCTGCGAGGTCTGCTGTGAATGTTTGGATCGTGGTTTGAATATTCGGACGCTCTTTGGGTTCTGGAGGCTGGCCAGGTGCCGTCGTGGCGACAAGTGGTACGGGTACTCTGATGGTCATGGTGCTTACTGTGATGGGGGCAGAAGTAGGAATTTGATATTGGAGACTAGATACGACTAACGCCAGGCGTTGTTAAACAAGCAATCGAATGATTGAGAGTAACCCAGCAATGATCGTCCGTAGCGCCTAGGATCGTTGAAGTCAATGCACAGCCAATGTAACCTCGGCACCATTCCCCGCATCGCTTATCATCCCAAGCAGGTGTCGTATTTACCCACGGCCAATGCTCCACTTTTGATTCCAATCAAGGTGGTTTTCCCACAATGGGCTCGACACGCCGAGATGTCCAGGCAATCACTAGTCACTTTTGCTGTGAGTCCTCGTTCACTTTCTGTGATTAGCCAACCAGTCTATGCTCCGACGAGTAGTGGTGAGCTCCAGTCGTGTGATTATGGGATCAGGTACATGCTGGGGGTCAACACGAGCTTGCTCTTACACAGTGTGGCCGCAAACGAGCGTTCAGGTGGTTATAAAATATTCGTTCATCATTAACGTCTCCGACTTTTCTTCTGCTCGTCAATGCCACTCCCCTGGTCTTGGTCCAAATGTCTCTCCCTCCGCTACAGTCTTGCGATACGCCATCATGTTGTAATCCAAGTTGTTAAAGACATCGACGTTTCCCCACCATTGTGGTGCAGTGGCTTCAGGCAACGTGAGGGCAAAAAATATAACCACTGTGCTCAAGATCAAACCAGTGTCTAGTGCGGCAGCTGTCAGATAGTTGTACTGGTGCCACCACCCATGCCATCGCTTCCTGATCCATAGATTGAAGACGAGTCCGAAGAACACCCATGAGAAGAAGCTCAGTGGAGTGGCAGGAGGCAACCATCCCATCGCGCCTAGCATGACCGGAGCGTGGAGGTAGCTAATATATCGATGTTTCATCACCTTCGTCAGGCCCCATAGAGCAATTGGGAGCATACCGCCTACAAACCAGAAGTAGTTGAAGTTCTTGTAGATACTGTTACTGCCAAAGGCGCGTGTAGGACCAATGACACCCCAAACCACGCTTGAGGAGAAGAACGTGCGGCCGTTCGGACAGGTGAAGTGATGAGCTTGGATGGGTTCGCAAGCGTTCTCGATATTGGCAAGCGCCCAATCCATGGTTGCAATCTGCACGAAACAATTCCAGATTACCGCAGCTATCTGTGCAGTAAAGGTGATACGAGGCGGAATCTTCATGTACTGGGCCAGTTTGAGGTCACCGCAGAAGACCTATGAGCCAGGTAGGTTAGCTTGGTGATAATTGCGATGTTGAAAGAGCCACATACCTGAGCTTGGCCTAACACGATTGTGCTGTACACCTTGAAGATCATTACGCCGATGGGCTTTCCTGGAAATATATAGCCGCCAATGAAGGGGCTTATAACGTTCAGAGAGAGCTGAATGTTGGTCATCCCCAGGATAGTGCAGCAGGGAACAACGAAAACTGCAGCGATGAGACAGGCGACGAGGAAACCCCACCATGGCAGCTGAGTGTCATACCCGGCCACAACGCCAAAGCCCATCGCCATCGCAATGACCAACAAGGCCAGATACCACCAGTCTGGAGCTGGCTTGTACTTCTTGATCATGTTGAAATGAATATCCTCCGTCTGAGATGAAGCCTCTCGGAATTGTCGAGCCAGGATCTTGCCCCGGTGAAGTACAGTGTGAACCACAGACGCTGTCAAGGCTGCGAAGCTAAGACCATAGTTGAGTGCAAATGTCGGCGCGAGAAACAGTGGTGAGTACGCCTTGTACTTCTCAACGTCGAAGGTGAAATTATCTCCAAGGACATTGCGCACAACGTAAGGTTTCTGGGTATTGTCAAAGATGGTTGAGGTGTTCATCGGCAGATAGGCGGAATACAGAGCTCCAGAATATGAAATACCAAGTGCCGGAATGATGACGAACACGATCAGGCCGATGAGGGTGTTGACGTGTGAAAGTGTTGGCGAAAGAAGCGGATCATTCAGATATGGGATCACATTTGACCAGTCAAAAGTCAAAGGGATCAGAGAGAGACCGGTAAATCCACCGAACAGTTGGTTAACAACCACATTGTTAGGCGCGATCCAAGTTGGAAAGTCGAAGACTGACAGACCTTGCCATATGAAGCCGGGAAACCAGTAATAGACAAACATAGCCGACGCGACATAGACAAACCAGCGATAGCGAGAGATGGACCAACCATTGGCTTGCGCAGGATCTGTCTTAGACTTGTCGTGAAGAGCATACAGTAGCGTTGTGGTCGAAAAATTGGTTGGCCATGTCAGAGCAGCAGGCCAAACCAGGAAGCGGCGACCGAGTCCAGCGAGACAGATACCAATGAGCTGGCTGCTGATAGTGAACAGAAGCTGGAAGCCCACACCAAGGTCGTGATTGTAAAGTGACTTGGCTTGAAGTGCAAGCAAAGCGTCGGTGGAATAGGCATATCCATACGTGACAGATGCCATGAGCGTAACAACGGTGTGTTCTTTGATATTGAACGGGCCTGGATTCAGTGACCACTTGACACCGAACGTGTTGAATGTCCATGCAGGCACTACACGAGCCCAGAAACAACCAACAGGATAGACGAGAAGGAGTATAGCAACGACTGGGATGGTTATGGCGGGTGACCTCATGCTAAGAAGCATATCAACTGCACTGGCGACGGTGACGAAGAAAAAGCCTAGCACCCATGCACGAAGTGTGTTGGCGGGCTCTTCGCCATCTTCTGTGCGAACGGCGGCTTCCACGTATTCGCTCACAGCGACGGCTTCGGCCGCGACATTGGCAGACTGGTTATCAGAAGTAGAAGTGTAGACTGCACCGGCCGATGCTTTGACTGATCGCTTCTCGTCCAGGGCTTCCACAGCGGTGCTGGTCTCGTAAGAGTGGATTGGTTCCGTCATCGTAGCTCAACTTTGAGTCGGGTCTCGCAATTATTCCGTTTAGAAGTAGCGTACCATCGATGCTGAGTAAAGGTGAAGGAACGATCATGGAAGTACGGGTTACGAGCATCTTGCTGTCTTTGTACGACACACTGTTTGCGCGTGGACACCCGATGTGGCTAGCGCAACTATGTGCGACGATAGGCAAGTGTGTCTGCATCCTTTCGCTAACACGGCGCTTGGCGTAAACAAGAAGGTCACATCTCTGCGGGCACTGTTTGATCCCTTATCGTTTAGTACGTTGAAGTGGAGTCGCCACTTGTTGCGGCGCGGTCGTATCAGCAATTACAGACAGGGTGTATTCCTATATCGCCCATTGGTGCAGATGAGAATGCCTATCATAAGACCATCGTCTTTGCACGGTGAGGGGAAGGGATGAAAGTGTCGGCAGAAGAGCAGGGGAAACAAGCTTATCGGCGGAGCTTAGCCATCCTTCTTTGGGTATCGATGCTATCCTCGGCCCGTATACACCTGTCGACATGCCAGACGGTAGAGTTGCTGCGCGACAAATGGAAGCCATAATTGGTCTGCATCTTCCTATGCAGCTTAACACCGACGTGTGTTGACTTTTCAGGTGGATGAGATCTCTTGAGATGGCACGACCCTTGATCTGAATTTCAGGGCCCTCGGCTGTAACAAGCTGGGGCTCACGCGACCTGTCACGTGACATTACACCTTACGCGTCGGATCGTCGTGTCCGTCGAACGCTCCGAACAGGCACGTATACGCTCGTCTTATCGGAGGACTTGGGATTTGATTGGGCACCTCGAGAACGTAGATACAACGCTCTTGAAGACGAATGCTTGTGTAATCAGTCCTCCTAGATACCTGAATTCCCACCAATAAGTTCTCCAAAAGTGGCGGATGTCTCTTTGGAGTTGAGATAGTGCTGTTTGTGCCTGCTGTGAACCTTCACATCGGTGAGCGACAAAGGGAGTACTATCACCAAATCTGCACCAAGCCGGTGAAGTCGCATCCGGCCCTGGGGAGGAGGCATGGTCCCATTGGATGGTTAGAAGAGATGTCCGGGCATATAGGATCAAGGAAATTTCTGATGAGCAGAAAAACCTATCCATCAACTTGAAAAGGAATTTGGAGAGATAGCGATGTTGTTAATGATGAAAAAAGTACAGTAATTCATATGTTCGTACAATGTCTTAGCGTACCCGACACAGTATCTCACCACTGGGAATGACGATGAAGCGATTATCAGTCTTGCTCCATTCGTCCCATGCTCGAGAAATCTCCTGAATATCGTCATCAGACGCGAGACCATGCTGTTTAGCACTAGTTGCGTAGCTGGAATGAATTGCGCGATCAACCCAAGATGCTCCAAACGCTTTACCTGCCTCGTCTTGATAGTTCCAAACGCTCCAGGAGAACTGCACATCTTCAACGGCAAATCCTGCATCTCTTGCCCAGGCAGAGAGATATCTTCCAGCATTCGGCTCGGCGCCGTTTGCTTTTGCAATCTTCTGATACAGAGAAAGCCACCTGTCGAGCCCTGGATGTTCTGGAAACCATGCAAATGCTTTGTAGTCGGCGTCTCTGGCGGCAACCAAGCCTCCTGGTTTAGTCACACGGCGCATTTCCTTGAGCAGATGACTTGGGTTGCCAACATGTTGCAATGTCTGATGACAATATACAATGTCGAATGTGCCATCATCAAAAGGTAGTTGGTTGCCGTCCATCTGTCGGAAAGAGACATTGTGGACTTGCCGCTCCTTTGCCAGGCCCTGTGCTTGTTGCACCACTGCAGCCACCTGATCACCACCGATCACCTCGCCTTCGGGAACAAGTATCGCCAGGTCGATAGTAATTGATCCAGGTCCACATCCTAAATCGAGGATTCTGTCAGTGGATTTGATATGCGGGAGGAGGAAGCCTGCAGAGTCCTGCGCAGTTCTCCTGGCATGAGTTTTGACAACGGATTCATGGTGACCATGGGAGTAGGTCGCACGCTCAGTAGCCATTACAATAGGAATTTCGCTGCAATGGTACAATGATATGATCTTCGGAAGACCATGAGGAGATCATGAGCATGACCATATAGTGATGTTTTCCGATATCGGCGCCCGATATCGGCGCCTTTGTGCTGATACGCTACGACAAGAGTCCCCTAGAATGAGACAACCTTCATACTGCATCCAAACTGATGACTATGTTAAACAAGATGAAAAGGTCTTGCCTGGAGTGGGGCCTTTTTGACCTTATCGTAACAGCACAATGACGTAGCTGGGGTAGCTGTTCTACCAAATAACGTACTGTAGGATACATGAGGCGTGCATGGGTGAAAGCGGTCGCGAAAGGGCGACCAGAACTTCTCCTGAAGTCATTATCTGGTCCAGTACAACGACCGTTTGAGTCCTGCTGAAAATATAACTGCCAGAGCATCACTGGAACTGGTCGGGTCACCTGTGTGTCTCACACAGCTACAGAGTTGTCTAAGTTCACCAGCTCTGCCGTACGGCTCCGACGAAGTGGATTGTTTTCACTGATCCAGACTGCGATGAGTGAAAACCTCCTGACGTTTCATAGACCATCATCCCTACAATTACTTATGCATCTACCAGCATCACACCGGACCACTGCTAATCAACCCGGCTTCAGCAAACTATCCAACCATAGCGATGGAGCCCCGAAATTACACAGGTTACATCGGCGAAAGTCGGGTCGCAGACGATGATGAGATTCAGCTTGCAGCCGCAAGAAGAAACCCGCAACTCTATCTGAACCGCAGAGTCCCGGAAGAGATTCTAGCAAACCGGCTCAGAAGCTCTCGACCCTATCTCGACCGCATTGTTCCAGAGGAGCTTCTGCTTGTTATCATTAACTTTTTGGAAGGCGACAATGTAGCTCTTGCTAATCTTGCAAGCACAAGCCGCAAGTTCTCTCGACTAACACAGCAGATGTTGTATCAAACAATCACGATTGCGAGCAATCCCACGAGTAACGCCACAATGAATCTGGTTCGAACCCTTTTGTATCGTCCAGAATACAGGTTCATGGTCAAGAACCTGAATCTGACTTGTTTTACTTACGAAAGGGATGAGAAGGCGGCCCTTGACGGCCACCGCCATCGCTTTGGCCGTAACCCTGACTTTCAACTTAGGAGACAGCATGATCGTTTAGTAAAAGACTGTGCTGAGTATCTCAGAGTCTCCGAAGTTGATGACGCAGGTGCATCAACACTGATCATCAGTCAATGGAAGGCTTCGCTAGCAAACCGAGAGAGCGCGGCATTCGCATCCATGCTCCTTGCTTTGTGTCCTTCTTTACAGAGTTTGGCTTTCCAGCTCGAATACGATGCCGAGGGATGGTCAAACCACACAAATCGATTCGATTCCACTATACCGGCACTTTTCGGCCAGAATGATGCATTGGAGGAGCTCCGTTATAGGGTCAAGGAGCGATCTTACTTTCAGGAGAGTTGGCCATCGTCCCCAGCTCCGACATTCAACATGCCTGCGGTAAGCCGTATTTGTATCGGAATCAGCAATCTCGACTTACTTCTCCTGGGGTTTCCAAATCTCTCAATCTTGGACGTGAACCTGGTTTCTACACGCGCTATGGGGTTCTCTGCTTCGGTTATCTCAGAAAGTCGACTTGATTCTTTGCCAACGGTCCAGGGTGTGATCTTTCGGATCGATTGGGAAGAACTAGGATATGGTAACGATGGAGGCATCATGGTCTTTATTCAGACGATTAAGTTACCCCAAGTTTCGTCGGTGGCGGTGGTCCTCGAGCGAAGTCCGAGATACCAGGAGCTCTTCATGAATCCACCGGCCGGGTTCCCTTCGCTTTATGACAAGCTAAATAATGTCCACTCTTCGGACCCCGAAGGATCTCCCACCTTGTTGGCACGACTGAAAGAGCTGAAGGTACTTATCAGCGACGATGTGACTGCCTTCAATAAGTACTTCCTTTATAGACTGGATCCATTCACTTGTCTTCTCGACCTTCCTTGCTTGGAAAGGCTGACAGTACCCTGGACGGCGATTTCTGTACCCAGAAATCGAGAAGGATCCGTCAAACCACAGTCGTATGATGCCATGATAAGCTGGCCCTTGCGTTTAGAGACTCTGCGCATCACTTATCCAGATGAACAGACCGCAGAACTGCTTGCCGAACTTCTACAAAGGAATCCGGAGCTTAAACACCGTTTACAGACGATTGAGTTTCTCTTTGATAAAAACTGGGGTATTTTAGAGGGCTTCATGCACTGTCGGCGGTGGGAGATATTGAACGATCTACCTGTCAAGGTTACTGGCGGCTCTGTGCCGTCCGTTGCTGATGAAGTTGGCTCCTGTCAATCAGCTTGAAAGGTCACAAGACCAACCTCTGCCTTTGGGTGCGCATGATAGTCGCTTGCTCATATCACAAATACTGTTGACATATTTCAATGATCATTCTGGTACCGCGACTTCCCTCGATTCCTCATTTCCCACGTCATTACCTCATGCCATCCTATGCTGTGTACTACTACTACCTCAGACTGGCCGCCGACCGTCCGCCCTACCCATACTCTTTGGGTGAACTTCAGATTGGCTGATTATCCACTGTCTTCTGTCAGTACATGCTGACATATAGAACTGCGACTTAATTGACTTACCCAAGAGTGAAGTACACCCGGGATCCAGCCTAGGATGTCCAAACAGATGTTAATAAGCAAATCTGCCCCACACCCTCTTCGAAGCAAGACTGGTAGGAAGGGTATAAAGATAGCGATGAAGTACAAACACACGTTGCTCTAGCAAAAGTCAGCGACCACAATCTACGCTGCTGAGTGAGGCAGCTAAACTCACAGTGCTGGATGGCTAGTCACACGTCAGTCACAATACTTGTGCACAGTGCCATGATACGTACTGCGCCGGAACCCATTGTAGGAGTTTTGGTTTCGTCTTTTTGCTGTCTGATGCAAGTGCAGGTCCAGAAATTCTGTAGCGTTCCTTTTCAGTCTTGTAGGAATTGTTGTTATCAGCGTTCTGGTTGTGATTGCCAATGCGTTCCAGGACTGCAGCTTGGTTTGCTTCCGCGATATACAAGGATATTGCCTCACAATCTCATGCACGTATATTTATGTTTGCAGATGGATAAACCGGCTGATGACGTCGTTGGATGCTCGCACGATACTTCTTGGATACCAAGACGGCCGGGGTTCCGGATTTCGGGATTTGCGGATGCGAGCCTGGAAGCTTTCACGTTATGGTGCCGAGTCCCGATAATGAAGCCGAAAGGAGGCCCAGACTCATACTCACAAACGTAGGAACAGTTTCATAGGGCGGAGAGCAAGAAATATGTGAAAGAGACGCTAGCTGCTTGGTGAGATGTATAGATATGCTGAGCCGATCACTTCTTCTTGGTATCTTGGTATGATGCAGATTTCATATTCTTCTCGTCAAAACTATACAGCATGTGATGAACGTGAAATGCAATCACCTTCGTGTGGCTGCGAAGAGGTGCGCAACTATGTACAGAATACAATGTTGGAAAGTTACTACGATCTCATCCGTGATTTCACGATGATCAAAGTACAGCACCTTGCCAGGTCCGAGTAGCCACTCGACAATTTTGGCGGCTTCGACTATGAGAGAGTGTAAGGATCAGGAGACCAATCAAATGCGTAACCATCTTCCAGGCTATAACTTTTTTTTTAGCAAACCGTGCCAATCAGCCTTGGGGGCCTCCAGTATCTTGTACGTCAAGTAACTACTCGAAGCTGGCAAGGTGCTGTATCTTGTTTCTGCGCATAGGAAGCTCTTGAAGCGGTATGTTTTGGCTCTCCTGCGTTATGCAAATGTCTCCTTGGGTCTGGGAAGGCGCAGAATAGCCACCGCCAAGCTAATCTGTTGACAGTCAAACTGCCGTTCGTCGAGCTTGCATATCTTATGGCTGCGTAGCATTCGAGCTTGTCCCTCCTCTATAGCTCATCTAGGGTCTTCCAAGCGCCGGTATGGGTACGCTATGGATTGTGATCTCGCGTGCCATATTATATATGTATGCAAGTAGATTTCAATGATCGCGGCTCGTGAGAGAGCTTACCAAGTTGCTTCATTTCGCTCCTTCTGAAAGGGTTGAAGATTGGTATCTTTTCTGCATCGGAAGACACAGAGGCTGCACAGTGGAGGTCGATAGGGGCACGGTGCTTATAAATAAGCCGATTGTATTGAAGATCTCCATACTCTCCCGTGACCCTCAAATTACAAATGCTGCCTACTGAGCAGTCTTTAGCAAGATCTGCGAGGGACAACCTCCAGCTCTTTACACACCTGGCTTCAATCCTGCTTTTCCCGCATCGTCCATTCCGTTTCTTTGGGCGAGATTACATGCTTGGTTGTCCACACAGTTGTTGATCTGGTGCAAGATGCGGTTCGATGTCTGTTCATCGTTCGGCTGAAGGCGACGTTGTTCCGCAATGGCGCCTGCGCCTCGGAACCGCAGTCATCTCAAACCCTTCATGCATTTTGACGGTGCACATGCGGTTTGAGATTGCTTGAGCTTCAATAGCCACAAATTATTGTATTCTGTCGTCTCGCGGCTCTGCTGTACCGGAAATTTCTGAAATATCGTGGTTGCTGGAACAGCCTGCGATAACCGGCTGAGGAGTGCTGAGTCATGATCATGGTCGCGTCACGTCAATCTGGTTGGTGCCTGCAGTTGACTCCTTCAGGAGGGCTCAAGATTGTCTTGACAGATTTTGCTCCATATTCATATAGTAATATGGCGTGCTCAAGATGTCTGTAGCTCCTGTCAATTGCTGGACGTGCAAACGTACGTGGCCTGTCTGGGCTTTTCTTCAATGCTGACCACATGTAGAGCGCAAGGTCGGCTGCGATCGAACGCTGCCGACATGTCTCAATTGCAAGAAAGGAAAACGGGAATGTCAAGGCTACGGTCTCCGACTTGCTTGGCCAGACAAGCAAGACGGTCGTCGCAAGCAGAAGCGATATGTGGTCAGAGACCAAAGCGCCCAGGAGAGATATCTCTATCGCAGAGATGGGAATTTGATCTTCCTGAACACTTTAATTGAAGATCTTGATGGTTCCAAACTGTGTATGCAAGATCTTATTAGAGGCAATTCGATCAAGGTATCGTCTCAGGTGCCGACACCCTTGTATCCCTATGCCATCAACGAGCAAGATGGAATGCTCCTCCAACACTGTAAGCTTTCAGAGCGCATTGCCAACTACTATTCAAGTCATTGATCTAAGCCAGATGACCTCAAGATAGCAAGGATCACTACCACCATTGACGATGAATCCAATGGTTTCCGACTAGCGCTGCTACCAATGGCATTATCTTCATGCGATCTATCCGCTTGTAGTATTCTCTACACTACACTAGCTGTCGCTTGCTATCACTTGGGGCGACCGCAAGAAGCACTCAAGCACAAGACTCGAGCGATCAGGGACCTAAGCAGCAGCCTCGCCAACACGTCTATCCATACGATGGATTCTGTAACCAAGACCCGTCACTTTGCGGCTTCTATGATGCTTTGTGTTTACGGTGTATGTATACTAGCTCCGCCATGTCGTTCAAGAACGCTGACAGAAGCCTAGGTTTTCGATGAATCGGACACTGCATGGTACACTCACCTTGCAGGTGCTAAATCTGTATACGACATAATACCTGAGGCAGTCAAGTCTGATGTGAGCTTTGAGTTTCTCGAGCCATGGTTTCAATACCATTACATCTTCAGTCAGTACACGTACCCTCCTGTACGAAACGTGTATCAAATCACACTGCCTGATAAGGATCCAAAAACCTCTACAGTGAGTTCAACGCATGACGTACAAAGAAGCTTGACTTTTGACTAAACTCGGACAGATTATTGGTGTTTTAGGTTGCTCCACAGAGGTCCTCAACCTGATAGGGTGCGTCAATCAACTTTGTGGATTACGCCGTTCAGCTGGCTGTATCGATTTTTCGTCAAAGATCGACAACATATACCTCGACAGAATATCCCTAATGGAAACTCGTCTGTTAGACTTACAGCAGCAGCTTGTGCTTCGGCCTGGCTCGACCTCGGGTAACATCGACACTACGCGCATCACCTTCACAGCGGAGCTGTATCGTATCGCTGCAGTATTGTATTTTTATCAAACAGTGCCTGTGGCATTCGTACCGATCATAGACACCCAAACTCTCCTTCGCTCCGGCTTGAGCATTTTGTGGGAGATGAAGATCTGTAGCAGTCCATGGCCTTTATTCATTCTCGCTTGCAGCGTTACAGAGGATGAGGATCGCATTCGCATCCTCGATTTGATGGAGGCGAGTGGGTCGAGAAGGCGTATTGGAAACTACAGTATCATCGTAGGATTAGTGAAGGCTGTGTGGAAGAGGCAGGATCTTTTGAATGATGACAAAGCCAAAAAACAAGTCGACTGGAGGGATCTGGTGCAAGATGGTGGCTACATGCCTTCATTCATCTGATAGTATACTGGTTCATATTTCTGCTGCTAACTCCGTCGTTTCAAGTGGGCGTGCTTCGCCAAATTGACGTGCAGTACAACATCCTTGGGTTGTGGCCCTCATGACGATGGCAGCCTAGGTCTGAGGGTTGACGCGTTCATCGAGGTTGGGGGTGATGTTGCTAATGCGTTCAGGCCTGGCGACTCGTGGTTGAAAAGAGTAGTGGGTATTAACATAAATCTAATCGTACCAACACAGCGACATAGCTATGCTTCCCATCTCGAGCGCCTCTTTGCGGAAGACGTGCCAATTCTTATACAACCCCAACAAACGCCATGCTCATGCAGTGTAATCGAGCCGTCATATAGTACACATCTTTATACATCCTACCACAGTCTTCGTATTCTTCTCCCCAGCAGTTGTTCGCTTATTTGACCTCCTTCTCAAGCATTTCCTTGGCTTCGTTGACCTTAGTGGCCAGGTATGGGGAACCACCACGATCGGGGTGGTTGAGAAGCATAAGCGAGCGGTGCTTCTTACGGAGAAGCTCCTTTGTGATGCCGCGTTCGCTGTAAGATGTCAGTATCGCGAACCAGTCCAACTGCTCATTCCAACATACGGCATCTCCAAGATCAAGGCAGCTTCTCTCCGTGTCATCTTGGGCTCAAAGCCGCCCTTGTAGAAACTACGCCCCAGCTTGGAGCCTCCGACACCATTCTTACGTATCGCGACCAGCGCAGCGCGGCCCTGGCCAAGTTAGCTTTGGTGGCTAAAGAGTGTAGAGAGACGTACGAAGAAGGCACCAGCGCCCAAACCGAGGCCCCATAACCAGAGAGACATGATGAAATGTGTATGTGATGGCCTTCGGCGAGATCAAATGGGGGAGGCGACGATAGTAAAGCAGGCGGATACACTGAAGGATGCTGCGATAGATGCGCAAGTTGACGGCAACGGGCAAAGAATTGAGGGTCGCGGCGGTCGCCGTCTTCCCATTGGCTAGAAGTGTGGGGCCTAGTTCGAAATCCTAGCCGTCGAGGGTCCCCAATAAAATTGTTACCACCGCCCGCCTGAACACCTCAACACCAGGAACTCGCCTACAAATCGACCCTCACCGCCGCCATGAGAATTGAAACCTGCTACTTCTGCAGTAGCCCTGTTTATCCCTCCAAGGGGATAACCTTTGGTATGCATGTCAGCGCAATTGTGTTGGGATCTGGCACTAACCGCCTCCAGTGCGCAACGATGCAAAGGCCTTCAGATTCTGCAAGTCGAAATGCCACAAGAACTTCAAGATGAAGCGAAACCCGCGCAAGTTGGCGTGGACCAAGTCTTTCCGCCGCGCGCACGGCAAGGAAATGACCGTCGACAGCACTCTCGCCTTCGCCCAGCGCCGCAACATTCCCGTGCGCTACAACCGCGACCTCGTTCAGACCACCCTCAAGGCCATGTCACGTGTTACCGAGATCCGCGCTCGCCGTGAGCGCGCATTCTACAAGGCACGCATGCGCGGCAACAAGCAGCGCCAGCGCGAGGAGGACCGCAAGCTCGTCGAGGAGAACCAGCACCTGCTGCCACCGAGCGAGCGCTTCGCTGCCCAGCAGCTCGACGAGCAGGAGATGGAGACCGACGTTGCCGCAGTCAAGGCCAAGGTCGACAAGAGGCGGAAGGAGATCGAGATGGACGAGAGCGATTTGGAGAGCGACCTCGAGGAGACCCTGCCCAAGCAGAAGACCAAGAAGAAGCTGGCGAGGAAGGTTGGTGGCAAGACAGAGGCCATGGATGTCGATGCATAATTTGCCCAACACGGACTGGGCTGATCAAGGGAAAGCATCTTACGGAGTTTGGGCGTCAACAACGGCATTGCGGTAGATTACGGTCACGATTTCGATACCACGACAAAAGCATCTATCGTCTCAGTTTCAAAATTGAGCTTCGGCATCGTTCTCAGATTTTCGCAGTGATTCTTCTTGCTAATAGTTCGATATTGGGGACGTTTTGCATACCCTGAAGCCTTGCGGAACGCCGGGCTGTCGACTTGCTAAGTCCTGAAATGTCACGAACATCCGCACAAACATCGATACGACCATTAACGCAAACGACATTCGAATGTTTCAGCAGCGAAGTGTGCAGGTGACCATAAGGTGAAGACGATACGCTGTTATCTACAACTATCTCGTAACAAAGTGCCTGGTATGCACTACTTCAACACACATACCAAGTCACATCGATATGCGTAACGACGCAAAGTGAATGCTCACCCTCGCAATCCCTAGAGATAATCACATACATCGCAATATAATCACTCTTCGGTCGTAGGGTTGCGGGTGTCTGGGAGATGTTCAGGCCTGAATGGCGCAATCGAAGTAGTTTAAAAATTTTCGAGCCATCTACGCAAGGAAGTAGGTGGTATGAGGTATATGCTTTCATATCATTGAATCGTTCAAAAGTGCCACACGTATTGTTGGAGCTGATGAGTTGCTGCATCTCTTACCGTAGCCACAGATATTCAAAACATTCCTCCCCAGAAGACCTGCTCATCTTGACTGCGTTTCATTTGGCCCTTCCTGCTTTGCAACAGCCGTTTGCTAGGCCGTTGTATGAGTAGCAGACCTCTCACTCGGTTGTCCTTGCTTTTTCGTCATTGATTCATCTTTTCTTAAGCTCCCCGCGCTCCTACTATAGCGTCTCTTCTGATGATCTTTTCTGTCATTTGGCATTATCTTGCTTTGAAGTTCTATACGTTTACCATCAGGTAAATCAGTCCAGTGGGCAATTTTAATTCTATTGGACTCCTCTCCAGCCTGCCTACATTCTTCTCGTCAAGTTTCTCGCTCTTCTGTATCGGCATCTCATCTGCCAATCTTTACGAGGGAAATAGATGCAACAGCTTGAACGCATAACTACTACAGCACCTTACCAGCTCTGACAAGACACTTGGCACTTTTGCAGGATTCAATAAATACAGAGCAAGGAAAGAGCAACACCAATGAGTAGGGAAGGTATTTTCTACAATTATGCATCTACTTTGACCGGGCCAATCACAATCGAAACTTTCTGGTGGAAAACACTTCTTGCATTCTGCCAAGTGTCTCATCAGGCTGGCAAGGTGCTATACATTACCGGTCATAGTGGTGCCAACCTCGGTCGTACCTTGCCAAGATAGATTTGAACGCCTATTGTGCAGTCCTGCACTGTACCAAGCATATTGTCCAGCACCCTATATCGCCGTCGTATCCACAAACACATCCCCAGCCTTTCATGCTGCACACCACACCCCCCTTCCCCTTTGCTGTCACGTAGGATCCCTCAACGGCGGCGATCACACATGGCATGAGATTTCACGTGTCGGCAATCTGAACAAATCTCGGCTTGCAAGTCAGGGCTGTCAGATCACCACCAGGTTTGGTGTGTCCCAAGCTCGGCCCTAGCCGTGTAAAGTAACTGTCCACACTGACGGCAGACTTGAAACTCGAGCCGGGCGATTGCACACCTGTTCGGGCAGATGGAGTCAAATGAAGGACGGGATGCATAGGGGCGGGGTGCTGTATGCAGAAGGAGCGCAGCGGTGCGGTGTGGCAAGCAGTGTGTGAGTGCTTCCATGTGCATGTGTATGCATGTCACTTGGGGGATTGCAGTGCGGAGGATTTGCAGACGCATGTCAATGATATTCGTATAATTGCAGAGTTTGTGGGCAATGGCGAAACAACCCAGTGCCTTGGTCAGACGGGTGCAATCATGTGAAACCCTCAGGCACCATTCTCTTGCAGGACGGTGGGCGCCGACGGGGTTCCTGCGACAGCACTGGATGTTTAATCACGGGCGGAGGACTGGCTTACCCCGCCCACAAGTGGGCCGTCGACAGGCGTACGTAGAGATTTTTTTTTCCCCTGTGCCAGTCCGGAGTAACTTGAACAGAAATGTTCGCAGCGGCAGAGGGGTGCGGCGCGGCTGGGTGTGTGAGGGAGAGTTGAGCCTTGCGGTAATGAAACACCAGCGTGGGCCGAGCCGGCGAGGCATGCAAGCCTCAGATCAGTCGCAAGAGGCACGCCATGGGGGCGAGGCTCACGCAGCGGTTTGGGAGAGCGAACGCGAGCCTCGGTGGTGTGCGAGCCTGCTGTGGCAGGATTGGCCACACCACACTGGCAGGTCGCTATTGAATGAGGCTCACGACGATGCTCAGGCCCACTGTTGCTCGCTCGCCGCTCGTGTGGAGTAGCGCAATACCAGTGCCGTGTGCGTGCCTGCCTGTTCGCAGCAGTTGCGTGCGTGCTTCAGGGGCCTCATTGGGGCGTCGGCGGGCTGGTCCAGCTCCAGTCCAGCTCCAGTCCGGTTTCCAAGGCTTGCCGTGGAGCATTTTGGTTCTGGGCAGTGGGCGCTCGAACGCAGGATCGCAGCCTCTCCATCTTCATCTCGCTGGCTAGCAGCTGAGTGGACCAGCGCTGGGCGGCGGCGCCAGGGTCTGCTGCGTAGCCAACGGCAAACACTGGACGAGTCTGGAGGGCGAGTTTTGATTGCTGGTGCGGGCTGCACTGCGCTGCAGCAGCTGGCACGGGATTGGTTGTGGGCTACGGGTCAGGTCTATGAATAGATTCGAAGCGCTTAGGCTGGCACTGCACTCGCGCTGGCTCACAGCATCCACGCACCAACTTGCGCACCCTTCACGCCGCCCACCCACGATCCCCTTCCTGATGCTCCCCGGCGGTAGCGCTGCTAGTGGCTTTGGTTACTCTGCGCCCTCGACCTCTTGACCGTGACGACCGTCCGGTCACTGTTGTGTGCTGCTCTAAGCCCATTCGTCTCATAGACGCATGCAGACCGCCGCGCGCTCCAACACCACCACTGCCACCGCGACACGACCGCCCTGACCGGCCCTGCTACTGCTGCTGTCAGTCTGTACTATTGCCTTCTCCACCAGCGTTCCGCGCCGCAGTCACTCCCTCAGCGCTTCGAGGAGCCGGCATCCTCGCGTACTCGCCCAGCGACGCCCTCGCCCACCGCCCACCGACCACCTGCTTGCTTGCCCTCTGCTCTCCACTTGGTGCGTAGCACGCCGCCCTTGACCTTGCACAGTCCTTATTCTCTACCTCTGCCTCTGCTGCCGTGCTCTGCCCATGTTGTAGCGCATGACGCTGACCTGCAAAGACGCTCGCCCGCACCGAGTCTCTCCTTCCCGTCCGTGAAGCCTGGACTGAGACTGATCTTCGCGCACGACTGCCGCTGGCCCAGCACCACGCGCGCCCACGCCTCTTGTACTGCCGTGGCCGCCCCGTTTCTGCAGCTCCCAAGCATGCCGACAACGACATCAAGGAACTACATGCCCATGCCCTCTCTCGGCGCCGTCTTTGGAGCCGACTCTCATAGCATTGGACACGCTCACACAGCAGACCGCGACTCTACCACCGCACACGGCAACAATGTAGCGCGCCGCACCTCGAGCGGGACCACGATACACGGCGCTCCCTTCTCATCCTTCCACAACCACCACGACTCACGCGACTCCAATTCGACCACGTCTTCGGATAACTCGCCCACTACCACAATATCCACCATGGACTCTTCCTCTGTAACCGACCCTTCGCCAGGGCCCTCGCCCGAGTCCCCCATGCCCAAGATCCTGAACCATTCGTTCGCCCCCGACTTCAGGGCACGGAGGCCCGAGACCTCAGACGGGGTTTCGTCTGGGCATAATTTTTTCGAATTGGCGCGGCCGACCACCCCGGCAAAGAAGGCACGAAACCTGAAGAATCTTGGCATCAACACCACGACTTCCCTTACCAACCTCCGCGCCCAGGTGCCCGCTGCAGCGCCAGTCCAAGCCAACACCGAGAAGAACAGCTCTGCGCCCCCATCGCCTCTCTTCATCAAGCCTCCGACGCCCCCACGGAGACGGCCGTCGAATTTGAGCCTTACAATAGCGACTCCAGGAATCAACGACAACAAGCCCACGAGGCTCGTCATTCCCTCAACACCGTCGCTGAGCAGACCCACATTACGCCACTTCCAGTCGTCGCCGTCGTTACCGCTATGTTCTCCGAGCGTTGCCCCAGCTGGTGGCATGAAGTTTCCCGCCCTGCGACCAATTGTGACGAAAGCCAGTGGGCTGTCAGAAGTGCCCTTCGAGATGGAAGAGGAAGAGGAGGAGCCTAACTTTGACATCCCTCAATCGAAAGAGGAAAAGCCAGCTGCATATCCCAATGGACCCATTTGCATATATCCGGCCGGTGTCTACCTCTACTTCGAACCCACTCCTGAGCAGGCTGCCTCGTTCGACGTTATTGTCAACGTTGCGAGCGAAGTTCCGAACCCTTTTACATCGCGGCCCTCAGAATCGCGAAAGGATCTTAACGCAAGGAGGGTTGACGGGCCGGCCGCGGAAAATGTCGATTTTGCTGCTCTTTCGCAACAGCCAAAAACCACATTCGGATTCGGCAGTGACTCGCCCACTACGCCAAAAGCTTCAGCGCCAGTTCTGCGAACAATAAAGCCAGGTGAAACCACGATCAACGGCAAGGTCTACCGCACACCAGAATATATCCATATGCCCTGGGAGCACAACACGGACATTGTGCCGGATCTTTACAATTTGGTGAAGATCATGGACGATCGTGTCAAGCAGGGGAAGCGTGTTCTTGTGCATTGCCAGTGCGGTGTCAGCCGCTCCGCCAGCTTGGTAGTGGCATACGGACTGTACAAAGACCCCGAAGTCAGCGTTCAGGAAGCATACGACAAAGCCAAGAAGCGAAGCAAGTGGATCGGGCCCAACATGAATCTGATTATGCAGCTTCAGGAGTTCCGCAATGGTCTCATCCGGCAAAATCAGAACAACCGCACGCAGAATCAAGGCTTTGGGAGAAGAGTTGGAATTTCGACGGCTAACGCGAACAATCGATTTTCGTGCCCGAATCCCGAGAGGGATGATGTATCTGGAACAAGAGTACCGCAGACGGCACCGTTACCTCCTGATAGCGATATCACGATGCAGCGGGCAAGTACGGGCAATATGATGGCCATCTCTCCTGGACCATTGTCGGCTCCTAGCGGTGCATTTGCTGCACGATTCCGTAATTCTTGGGACTCCAGCAAATCGAACCTGGATCTTTCTGGCAATTCCACGCCAACGACCACGCCTTACGTCGATCCCAAGGGTCATGTTGTACCCGTGGTGGAGGTACAGCTGAATGGATCCACGGAGATCCCCGCCACGCCTGAAATTGTGCCACCAGCGCCAGAGCCTATCTCCAAGGCACCGTCAGTTCCGAACTTTTCTCGCCAGCTGTCGTTACGATCCTACTCAGATGCACCTGTAGAGCGATCGATAGAGACGAAGAGCTCAATGCTGGCGCCCATGGCTCCTATGGGTATGGCGCCCCTCAAGTCACCATCTGCTTTGACATTCAACATTCCCTCATTCGGCATGCAACAAGATGATGACAATGACTATGAGATCAAATCTCCTGTTAAGACGTCCTTCGAACTGCCATGGCCTTCAGAGTATGACGAGCCAGCACCTTCGCTATCAGTACCCAGAGCACAGGGCTCCTTCCAGCTTGGGGCACCGCCCAAGTCACCAATGTTTGCTCCTCCTCGCATGACGTTACCAAAGGTGAGGAATGATCGTAGCGAGAAACCACGCAACCTGCTACCATTCCGAGCTGCTGAACAAGAGTCGATGCAGTCACAAACTTTCCTTGGTGCACCTGAAGCGCTCGCACCTGAGCGGTCGCCAGGCTTTGCTTCCCCGACATTTGGTTCATTTCCCACGGATGCCTTTGGCTCTGACAGTGTAGTGGAAACCGACTATAAGTCTCCGAGAGGCGCTGAGTTCCATATGGCGCCTCTTAGGCCTAACGTCGCCGACGATGATCCATTTGGTCTAACTTCACCGACAAGAAGGGATTTCTCGTCTGGAAGTCAATTCAATAATCTCCCAAGCTCATCCCATAATGGAAGCGACGACCGGCGTCCAGCATTCCAAGCCATCCTACCTCCTGCGCATCAAACATTCAATGGCTTTGCATCTCTTGACGGGCACGCACGCACTCCATCGACACAAACTTTGGAACAAGTTCCGACGTCGTTACAAGCAGCCCCACTGAGGCGGAAGATCAAACCCGAATCTCACATTGACAGTCTTGACATGCCTTCGACGACAAACCCGGCGCAAGCAGAAACTCAGGTTTCACTACCACCAAGGCCAGAGACGCCACGAACGAAAGATTTTCTGGCGACTCCGGCAAAGACAATCCGCACTCGGTTCTCGTCGCCGAATATGAAAGAACAGAGGCAGCTGTCAAAGCTTCAGACCGAGATGGAGTCGAAGTTGGCAAACAGACCCGAGAAGCCCCAACAAGCTATGGACGATTTGGACGCTTTAATGTCGCCTCGTGCCGAAGAATTCACAAGGAATCCATTCCATCTCGATCTGACTTCTCCTACCGAGGAGGTCAGTCCAGCTTCCTCCGATGAGACCATCAAGGATGGGAAGAACGGCCAGACTTGGAGTGACCCACCGAGGCAGTGGACCCCTGAGAAGCTCACGGTCGATCCTCGAAGTCCAGCGCAGCTCGGCAGCAGTCCGATTGTGCGCAATATCTGGGATGTACTGTGATCGACGATGCATACATTGTCGAGCTCGACGACTCTCACAATTACGAATCGCCGACACACGGCTGCATCAGCGCTGACCAAGCTGCGCATCCTGAGCTGTCTGTGCGCCAGCAGCAACCGAGGACTCCGGAGCAATCTCCGCTGCACTCGCCAAACAGACCACCTTGGTGATCGTCTTCAGGGGATTCAGACACGAGGCGTTAAAGTTTGGCCGTTACGACGGCAAATTTCCGAGGATGGCGCTACGCAAAACCGACGACGTGTGCTTTGACGTGCCGTTCACAAGACGGAAGGCCGAGTCATGGGCTGACAAAGCTATGCTTGAGGCCTCCAGTCTTGTTGCACAACCTCACATCACATCTCTTATGTTCCGTTTTCTTTGTACAGGCCACCATACCCACGGCTTTCAATGTGGGGGAACGCGTTGAGTTACCACTGTAATGTTCTAGTCCCTAGTCACCTAGTCCCGCAGCATCCTCCACACCTACATTCGCTCTAACATAACATTGTTACATACTCACTCGCTTGTACATGTATCTTTCAGCATCAATCAAACTTACGAGGGACGCTATTTCCGGCGTTGATATAGGTGCATTGAAGCACCCAGGGTTTCGTTCGACAGGTCTAAGGACCTGATCTTGGAGTACTCAGGTCGGATAGCAGCGCAAAAGGAGGCCGGGTATGCAAGCTTCTATACCCAGGAGGAAATGTATGTAGATGAATGGATATCTTCCGCAAACCTTGCTTCCTTTTTGCTGCTTGCTGTTCACTCTGCGGTCACGGTTCAGATGTGGCCTTCGTGACCCTCTCCAGAGGGCCGCAGTGCTGTAATGCTGCAGACTGAGACACCTCCTCACCCAAGGACAGCCATCGTGACAGTTGCACAGGGCTCCTACGGTCCAGCCCGTCCTGCCAGCCGTGACGCCAGCATCTGCTGCACGCATACCTCACTCAACCGTCCTAGGCGTCGACAACCATTGCTTCTGAACACGCCTCATCCATTCCTTCTATACAGCCTCTTGTCGTCTCTGAGTGCACAGCTGGTCCTGCAATGCAGAACACCCAACGACCAGCACATTCGCCAGTAGTCTCCACGGCTGATTAGTGCCGCCCATGGGAAAATCGTAGGACCTAAGAGGGCTACACAGTTGGCCGTTGCCCTGATCTCTCGGCTGCGTTGTGGGTGTATCTTTTCAAGATTGCGCGGAATGAGTGCTTGGAGAGCTGACGATGATGGTTGTGTTGCTGCTGCTGTTCCTATCTTGAAGTTTTTGCCCGGACTTCACGTTGTTTCGCGGATAGGGACGGGGATGGGTGAGTCTCGCCTTTCTCGGGCGTCTGCTCTTTGTCAACTCCCCCCTCCAGAGACGAGTTGCTTTGAACCTCTCCTCCGGGACTGTCGCCGTTGATTGACCTGGTATCCACTGATGCAACACCACCTGGCCTGCCGACACGCCCTTCATCGGAGAGCGACTAATGTCGCCAGATGATGGTGCTGGTTCTGCAGATCTTCGCCTGTGGTATTTACACTTTCGACTGTTGCGCATGGATGAGGGGCATCCGTTTTTCTTGTCCAGCGCACAGGTGGGAAGGTCTGAGGGACGTTTGCTCGATGTTGTATGTATGTAAAAGCATCAAAGGTTACAGGGTATGTGAATAGTTACACGTATTCGATTCTATCCTGGTGAAATGCTACCATTGCTGGCACCGTGGTGATAATGATTTCGAGCTTCCATAGTTGATTTTCCTTAACGCCTTCGCTATGCATGATGCCTCTAACAGTAATTCTCTGGTACGCCAAGGGCTCTTCAGGGCCTTCTCAGGGTTCTCAATTATCGCCTCTGACGGCCACCTCAACGGAACAGCCGTTTCCCACCTGTCCTCGCCGCAGTCCTTTCCACGCCTTCCAAACTCATTCCGGCAAACCCGGCACCCCCGCCGTCGCGATCCCTCTTGTACCGCCGCAGGGCCTCTCGCATATGCGCGGGTGTCAATGGACCCTTGTCGCACTGCTTCAACCTCTCCTGCAGACTTGCGTCCTTGGCGATCTCGACCCAGATCGGCTCACTCCTGTCGACCTGGGTGGGATACATACCCGCACCCTGTATGTCTGCATTTGTCGGCTTGTTACGCGGGTCTTTGATATGCGCAGACGGGCGGCCAAGAGACTGTGCCAGGACCGGGGGCGGCAGAGTAGGGTTGGGGAGGTGTGTGCGAGAAGCAGCCCATTCATCGCGAACGGTCAGAGCGCGGTCGATCATCTCGCCCATGAAGGACTTTGTGTACGAGGTCACTGCGATGATGACGGGCTGGGGCACGGATTGCGAGAGCGTCTGGTTTACGAGTTTGCGGACGGTTTCGCGCTTGAGGCGGATACGGCGGTATGTGGCGTAGCGGTCGGCTTGCGAGGGTGTCATGTATTCCATGAGAACGCGCTCGTGTTCCTTCTCCAGGTTCTTGCGGTCCGCCATGGACTGGCCGCCTTCCAGAGCCGTGTCCATGTCATCGTCCATCATGTCGTCGTCGTCATCCTCGTCATCTTGTGCGTTCCCGTCTGCGTCGCCATCGCCGTTCAGCGCGCTCCGTGAATCTCCCTTGCCGCCGCGCATGCTGGAGCCTGCGATGCTCGCATCGTCTGCCGTCTTCTTCCGCCTCTTTTTCCCGCCTGCGCCGTTGATGACTGATGTTGTGGCCACGCTGTCGACTGAGGGCGAGCGCGAGTAGCGCGCGGGCGATCCAGCGCCTTCGGTCTCCGGGGAGTAGGCGTTGCGCAGCTGTGAGGGTTTGCGCTTCTTGGTTTGCGCCGACGACAGCGACGAGATGCTGCCGCGCTTTTTGGGCATTGTGAACGCCGGCATGTGCGGCGGAGAAGCCATAGCGGCTGGGTGCGGCTGGCAGCCTGGGAGTGTTGGCGGCGTCGGGGTGGGACCTCTGAGGTTGTGTTGCTTGTGTTCTGGGCTTGTCGACGAGTCGCCAAAGTCGCGAAACACGAAAGGCGTTAGTGCCCTCCTTCACCACGTTCAAGCATGCGTCATCCCGCTGCGAACCATGGTTATGTCATTAGCTCCATTGTAATCTAGCAGTATAGTAAGCTATATGTACTAGGCTCTAGATTGTCTGCGTCTATATCTACTGTCCCTTCAAACCTTACTACGCCTGAATTTAAGTTTTATTGTTTCCCACGCATACAGTACACAGAGTATCCCCACTCCGCCATGGCATCAGAAGGCGCATCCAACGGGATTCCTTCAACAGCAGAGGGCATGAACGGAGCAACTCCCACCAACGGCACATCACAACCGCCTCGATCTGTGGAAGACCTACCACCAGCTGCCCTCGATCTGGCCGCAAAACTATTCGATCTGGCACGTGAAGGCAACACAGCAACCCTTAAGCAGTACATTGACGCCGGCGTCCCAAAAAATCTCACAAATTCGACCGGAGACACCCTTCTGATGCTCACATCGTACCACGGGCATGCAGAGACGGCCAAGATGCTGCTCGATGCTGGGTCAGATCCTAATGTGCTGAACGGGAGGGGTCAGAGCATCATCGCTGGTGCTGTGTTCAAGGGTTACGAGGAGGTAGTCAAGGTTCTCTTCGACGGTGGCGCCGACGCTACGAATGGACAGCCAAACGCTGTGGATTGTGCGAGGATGTTCAAGAGGGAAAGTTTACTCGAATTGTTTGGCGCAGAATTGGGGGAGGGAAGGGAGTTCAGGGTGGATGAGCAATCGTAATGAGATGACCCTGTAAGGGCAGGCAAAAGTGCATTGTAGTATGGTAGATATGGGTATAATTCGCATCACGACACAGCATGACATGATAGAAGAGGAGATTGGAAGTGTAAACCCCGTAGGGCATTTTCAGACAGCTACACTAGCCGCCTGTCCCATGATTCATTTCCGTGAAGACCTTAAAAAAACCGTCCCGCTAAACCGCAAACTTAGTTCTCAGCCAACAGGTTGGCGAAGTCCTGGCCGGACCTCTCCTTGGTGTGCTCAACCTTCTTCTGGCCGAGCTTCTCCTTGGCGAAAGCAGCGGCGTAGGGGTTGAGGCGGAGCTGAACCTGGAAGTTCTTGAGAGGGTTCTTCTTCTGGACAACACCACGCTTGGAGACGGCACCGCCACGGGTGGGGCGGAGGACCTTCTGGACATCGCTGGAGTTGATGATCTTGGACAGATCGGGCTGCTTCATCATGGTGGAAGGCAGGAGGAAGTCCTTCTTGAGAGCAGAGGCCTCAGTGGTGGAGCCGTAGATCTTGTCGAGAGCAGAGAAAGCAGACGACGACCAGACGATGAAACGGCCGAGGTGACCACCAGGGGCGAGCTGGAGGAGGTTGAGCGAGTAGACGGAGCTGGTCTCGACACCGGGGATGTTGCGGAAAGCAAGGACGAGGTCCTTGCCATCCTCCTCGGGGTTGTAGATGACGAGAGGACCACGGCGCTGCTTGTGGCGGCGACCCCTCATCTTACCCTTACCAGCACGGACCTTGCGGGTGTTCTTGGCCTTCTCGACGTCGGCACCGGCACCGACGGCCTTGAGAAGGGCGACAGCGGCGGAGGTCTTCTTGATGGCGCCATCAGCGAAGGCGGTCGAGGAGACGACGAGGGGAACCTCGGGGACGGTGCTGATAGCGTGACCGCGGGCGAGGAGAAGAGCAGGGCTGCCAGAGGCGGCGAGCGCGGAGGCGGTCGCGAAGCGCTTCTGGTTCAGGTTGATCTTCTGGTGCCACTTGCGCCAGACCTTGGTGGGAGCGAACATGCGTCCGGAACGGCACATGTTACCGAAGGCGGCCTGACCAGCACGGTGTGTTCCTCCACCAGAGACACGGGGAATACGTGCGACGGCACGTCCAGTACCCCAGGACTCAGCAGAAGTCTGGTGACCGGCCTTCTCGGAGACAGCGTAGGGCTGGCGGCGGTTCTTGTTCATGCCGGTGTGAACCGAGTGAACAATGTCAGGGCGGATGGGAGCCTATGGTTCTGTTAGTTGTTTGTTCAGCTTCTGAAAATCCAGGCTTATGCAATTTGCATCGCCCTGCAAATATCCAGACTGGGAGCATCAGAGAAGATTCGCAGACTGGCGAGCATTCGACCCTGCTCCCATCGCAGGATGCGCCCATCGCAGAATCGACGTGTCCTACGCCGTTCGTGGCCTCTTGTGTCCCAGTCTTGGATATTTGCATTCGGTGCGAATTTTTGCAGCTGGCGTATCGAGTGGAAACTTGCCTTGAAGACATTGGGGACGGCAATGGTCTCCGAAGAGCTCTCGCCCTTGGGGCTGATGATGGACACGGTAGGCCTGGACATTGCGACTTCCTGCTGGATTAGTTGACGGAGAGACGTCTCGCAGTGCAGGAAAAGTTCGATACAACTGTGTGGACACGCTAACCCACTCGCTTAACCAACCGGCCCCTCTTTTCAGTCCGTGCACTCATCCCTGCTCTGCAAGCCGCTAACATCCAATCTCGAACATCGTGCGCTAAAGTATACCAACGCCCATCAACTGCCTGCAACTGCAAGTGATGAAACTGGATATCGCTTTGATAAAAACCTCATCGCTGGATGCCAGTGCCGTGCTGTTCTGCAAGTGACGTCCTCGCTTCGAAATTCATCTTTCTTGGCGACGAACGGCACACACTGGACCTTTGGTAAGAGACAGAGCTGGTTGTGCAGTATTGTAGACGGTATCCAGAAGGCCAATTGATGCAGTCTGAGTGCATTTGAAGATGGCTGTGCAATCCTCCGGGGTTGTCACTTCTTTGTTCCTTACCTGCTGGATCCTTCAATGGCGCGAAATGCCGATATGATCCGTAAGCAAAGACATAATTGATCGTTACCTTATGGAGACATTTGTGGTGAGACGACAGATGGAAACAATGCATATAGTTCCTGTCAAATGGACCTTGTAACTGCACGTCTCATTACCTGGTCGCAAATACGCTGCAGCCTAGTGTCACTATCAGCTCACATCAGTCATCTTTCGTATAGACGCCGAGTCTCTATTGTAAGGTGTCAGCAATGTGCCCATTTAGTAGTTGGGAGAATCTGCACAGATTGACTTCCAAACTCCAGCCACAGCATCGACATACATATGACACAGAAAGGACATATTTTTCTATTTTCCAATAAACCGTACCATAAACCCTTCGAGAATCTCACCAACTGCCACCTGACACCCACGAGGTGGCTGCTTCACAAACTCGGCAGACCACTTCTTTTCCTCAGTAGTCAAGAAGCGCTCCTTGCCCGACTTCCGTCTTACCAAGCAATGCCCATTGTACTGGTGGCATATGTGCTGTGCTCTGTTACCACAGTACCGCCATCAACGCCGCGCTCCTGCACCTCCTGTCCTTTTCCCTCGCTCTGATAGGCATCTTGCTCTTCATCCATCTCCATCTGGCGACGCTCTTCTTCCTGCTGCTGCTCCGCGAACAGAAACAGCTTCACCATTGCACGCCGAGTCTCCCCTTCCTTTTTCCGCTTATCTGCCTCGACCTTCCTCCTCGCATCCTTCGTCTCTTCTCCATCAAGCTCCTCAATCTTCTCCTGAATAGCCATATCCAGCTCATACCGCTCGGAGCAAAACGCTCGAAACACACACTCATTCGCTACCGAACCTTCGCGCAGCTTAGTCGCCACACTACGCAGCATGACATGATACAGCTTTGGGTGACTCGCCCGGAACCACCACACAGCATCGATCTCAGGGCCACTCGGCAGATGATGTAAGAGATATTGTTCGAGGCGGTAGAATACGTGTTTCGTGAGTTTGCCCATGCCCAGTCGATACGAAGCCTGACAGACTGCAAGTGATGTCATGAAATCTATGTTGTCCAGCTGCGACATCTGGGCAGAGTCATTGGTAACGGCGAGGAGATGGTTAAGAAGCGTGGTCACGCCAACGGAGTCAGTGTCTGGTGCCAGAGCGATATAACCGTAGGTAATGAAGGGTTGAGCATGTCTTGAGACAGCAAGAAGGAGGGCGGAGGAGATGGTGGCGAGAAGGCAGTTGCCAATATAGATGGGAATGGGGGCGCTGTAGAGGAGTGCCTGTCGGTCGTGTAGCGGTAGCATGCGGATGTTGGTGCTGATGCGTCCGGGTGCCGGGCAGAAGGGTACCGGCAGCATGAAGCCAGGCTGGAAATCGGTGGCCGTAGGGTCGAGATTGTGTGTGGTAGTGATGTTGTCAGCAGGAAGTGCCGACGATGTACTCGATACTATCAGACGAGACGACATGCTGATGGTTGTGTGTGAAGTCAAGATATGGTTGTGTTTGAACATGTACACTGAATCCGTTGAATTGAGATCTTGAAGGAGGCGATTTGGGAGCCAGTATGATAAACACTGTGACTCGATACTTGAGCGTAAGTGAACAACGCAGAGATGTGCCTTTTCACTCTACCCATGACTTGTCACGAGAGCTCGAGGGCCAAGGGTGGACGATTATTAGACCTCAGATTCATGATTTCAAGTATACAGATGTTTGTACTTCTAGCCATGACATATTCTGCATTCAGTTATCCGGGCTACGGGGGCTTGCGACTGCATATCAGGCCCGACAAATATAAACTTAAAAAATCCTCTGATTAAGATCGCTATTGATGCTCGATTCCAGCGCCTTATAACACCAAGAAATGTATGTAGTATATGTACAGGTCGCGTCTGCTTTTGCTCTCGCATCGCTGGCAGAATAAGGAAACAGGGAAGTCACAATCCCAATCGTCATGTTCGTCAAAAGTCGTAAGTATGTTCGTCCGTCGCAGATATGAACGCAGTTGGAACCAGAAAGAAGACGATGTGCGAATACCCAAGACCAATTGAAAACCAGGCTGATGCCAACGCCAGAAAAACGAGGTGCACATGCCAGCATGCCCAAAGGCCTGGACAAGCCCTCAAATCCAATCATCGTCGTTCTTCCCTCCTACCGGCCCACCAATATCGATTTCCCTGTCAAAAGCGAGTCCAAGATCAAGCTTGGGGACATCGATCTGGGGCGCAGGCTCGGCTTTCTTCTTCGGGCTCATCTTCACTGGACTTGTACTGCCGTTGTTCTTGTCCCCACTGCCCATCCTGACAGGCTTGACGTCCCAATCATCTTCGAGTGCCGCACCTATCCACACTTTGATACTGTCGTGCACAGCACCGTAATACTTCGGATTACATGCGCGCAGATGGCTCATAAGCTTCTCGAACCCTGAAATACGAAGATTCTCTCGAAGCTCATTGCGAGCTTCACGCGTGGGCAAAGATGCCAGCATCCCATTCAGAAGATCAATGTGCGTGGCCAAATAATTCGTTGCGTCCCACTCTACGCCACCGACGTAGGGCGCTGCAGGGACGATGGCGCGAGGTCCAGGAAAGTGCCTTGTCGCATAGCTTTTGGCCAGTGTTTCTGCAGACGGTGCTGCAGGAATCGGAATCACATTCAGATGATGAATGAAGATCCAAAAAACCTCCTTAGTGACGTTCGTCATTTCCTTGCACCAGACCTGGTAGGGACGGGACGTATGCATTTGTAAAATGAAAGGGATGGTCGAAGTTTCTTTTTCTTTGATGGGATCGCGAAGATAAGTGAGGAGCTCCTCAGTGCGAGAGGTAAGTTCGGATTCTGGCGCCATATCGATGTGAGCAAAGATTATCTGGATGATTAGCTCCCGAGTAGTGAATTCGCTGGGACCCTTGTGCTCTTCGTCGAAGAGCATGCCGAGAAGTGCAGGATAAAGAGTAGGCGCAATGCTGGCAAGCTGTTTCAGGGCGCTGTCGGTTGTACAAAGTCCCTTGAGGCAGCGGAGTAGCTCGTGCAGAAGCGTGTCTTCGTGATCCTCGCGCCACTCAATCTCCATGATTCGGTGGAGTAGACCCACGAGCTCCAGCATGCCGCCGTCCTGGATGAAAGTATCGACCCACTCGACTGTCTCGTTCCTCAGTAGTAATCGAAGTTTGTGCAATTTGCCCACTTCAACGTCCTGAGGTTTTTGCATCTTCTTCAGATAGTTGATAAACTCTGTTGACTTGACTGTCTTCGAGCTGTTGGATACGGATCTGTTCGAAGCCGCGTCCGAAGCCAAAGACCTCGAAGAAGGTGATTTAGGAATCGGGCTGGGCTTTGCAGCGGCGCCTAATTCTGTTGCCCTTTGCTTTTTAGTCGGTGAATTGCTCCTGTTGAATGTGAACGTCCGGCTTGTTGGACGCTCACGCTTCGAACCGTCTGCTTTATTTGTCTGCGCCGTTAGAGCTTCTTCTTGTGCCGAATCGTTTCTCCCTTTGAGTGATTTCGAAGGCTGAAGTTTCAGAGCACCCCGGTCGTCGCTCTCGGTGAGGGAAGGAATGGACGCGGAAGATAATCGTGGTGTATCGAGTTTGTGCGTCCGTACGAAGTCGGCCTTGACTTCAATCTTCAGAGTTCGCATCGCAGCACGCTGGTGTGTAGGGATGTTTCGCGATTCCTTGTCATTGTCAGATATACCCAGGAAGGCAATTTTACGAGAGCGAGCTTACCAGGACCTCCTCAAACTCAGCATCAACTACCTTTGGGTCGAGTTCTTTGGTTGGAGAGGCTGATGGCGCCTCTACATGCTTTGCCCTGCCGTTGAATGCAGCAACTGCAGCCATGACCCTATTTGGCTTCTTTGTTGGACTCGGTGGAGGGTCTGCTGCTCCGTTCGGGACGGGCTGCCTGCCAATATCGGTGCTTGCGCGGCCCAGTGCTGGTCTCGAGGGCTTGCTTTTCGAAGGTGAACTGTCTCTGGTCCTCTGTCCATTGCCCTGCGCGTCGGTCAACGGAACTCGATCAGCACCCTTCTTCCGTGAGAATGTTTCGAGTAAAGATGTGGCTGGCTTCGGAATATGCATAGACTTCGGTCGCTCCTTCGAAACAGGTCGCTCTTGCAGAGAGGGCTGGCCGATGTCAAAAAAGTCGCGCTGCTTGGAAGCAGCATAGTTTTGTGACGTGTACAAGTTGGCTGCGTCCTCGATGCTCCGACGTCGGCCGTCGACAGGAGCCTTGCTCGCAACCTTCAGATCCTGCAAAGGCTGCGAGCTGAATTCCGCCCATATCGGGGTCCGTGGCGGTTCAGACGCGAGAGCAAGCGAGAATGGAGCCGTGTTCTCCTTGTCCTTGCTGGGCGACCGCCCGATCTTCCTGGATTTGCTCTTTCCAAACATGGAAGCGAGATTGGTTGACGACTTGATCTTCTTCGACTTGTCGAGCGTCTCCTCCTCCTGCTGCGGCTGCGGCTGCTTCTCCTTGGCCTTTTCTTTGCCCAGTGACCGCAGCGATACCGTGCTGAGCGTTTTCTTGTGCAGACCTTTCCTTGGGCTTGAACTTCGCGTATCGTGCGCTTGTTTGCGTTGAGGCGGGGGTAGGAAGGGCAGGTTCTCGATCTGGTTGTTGGTAGCTCGCAAGTGGCTGTGCGGGTGGTCCGGCGGCAGCAGCGGCGCGTCCATTGGCGCAGACGACGATGGGAGGTAGGGAGCGGTCGATGGCGCAGCCTTCAGCGCGGTGCCGTCAGATGGCGAGCGCTTGTGCTGGCCCATGATGGACTTGAGCACCGACGCCGACTTGTTGCGGCGATGGCCCGCGGCGGGGCCAGGCGCAGGCGCAGCCATGGCGAGGGCAGCGACGATGGGCAGTGAGCGCAGGTGCGATGTTGCAGGCGGTGGCCGAGAGCAATGGCCAAAAGCGAGGCAATGGGAACGCGTGCAGGCTACAGTAGGGACATGTCTGGCAGGTAAGGTTGGGCGGAGCGGAGCGCTTGGGGTCGTGGCTCCAGATGGTTCGTGCCTCATTGACGTGAGTAAACAAAGTGCCGTTGCCCTGGGCACGGCCATCACGCTACAGTATCTGTGCGCGGGGTTGGCTCCAATGCACGTGTCACACCGCAATTCGACTTGCTGCGAGCGTCTGGGCCACTTGTTCCTCAAGCGATCCAAGAGCAGCTCCTTTTAGCCACGGCATCTTTGTCAAGTGGGGGAGTTGCTCGTTCGCGGTAAGAGCAGCCGCCCTAAGGTTCGATTGCCTCAGTCCACTCGATCATGCGGACGTATACCGACCGGGCTGCCACTGCGAGGTCTGAGCAGATTGTCAGTGCTGGCCTGAGTTCCAGGTATTTGGAAACATTGTCTCATTAGCCATATATCTATCGCACGCCCGAGAGTGGTCTTGCGCGAAAACATAACCTGCACAACCGCGAAGAGCACAAGAATGCAGACCTCAAACCGCCAGCTTGACTTTTGACAAGGGTATGCACAACACCTCGAGACACTGGCGAGAGGCAGACATGCTTTTTTTCGTACACCCAACCGGCCTGGAGGAAGTTGCGTCTGTCGTTGTACTCGACCGTCATACACCATTCAGGTGCTTAATGCCTGATGAGCAAGCTGCATCCTCCTCCCATAACCGCCATATATCCAGCCCATCGCATCGGCCATGTCGTTGTAATACGGTGTCCAGTCTATGGTCCGTCAGCTTCTGTCGTCCGCAAAGTGAATGGTTCATACCATCTCTGACAAATCTACCATCGCCATCTTTCAAGTCCTTCCAACGGGCCTTTTCCTGTGAACCTATCTGCACAGTCCTTGCTCTCTTACCTCTGGTCGCAAGAATTCTGACTTCGCCTTTGAGACTTTGCTCGGGCGTCGCCAGACGCCAATTCTGAATAATCTCGTGCCCCGGAAGAGCAGACCACTCATGCATCTTCCGCCCGTCCTTTGTTCGTCCCTCTTCCCTTGCTGCCTCTTGCTTGATGGGCACGATCCACATCTGCACGCCCGCGCCTGAGTCTTCTCCATCACGCTCTTTCAAGAGTGCATCCCAGCTCTCGGGCTGTTGTTGTCGCTTGCGTCTGTGGTCGTACCCAGAAGCAATAAAATCTGTGCAAGGCGTTATATAGGTGAGGGTCTTCCAAGCATCGCTCTTGAGAAGACTCTCAATGTCGAGGTAAGTTGTCACGTCGCGCCAACCATCGCCCTGACCATAACCGTGCCAGCAGTCGTACACTTCAAGGTGATCGAGGCAAAGGCCTGGAAACAGGGACAAGGCATTGGCAAAGTAGTACGTGGGATAATATTGAGCCTTGTCGTCCGCATAGAGTGGAAACGGGAAGGCTCGGATCTGGACATGACGTAGTCGAGTAATCACGCTCTGATCAACAGATAGCAATGTGTCCAGAAAATCTTCGGTGCCACGGAATCGAAGCGTGCAATTCAAGGGAAGATGGCGCCAAGCTTCGTTGTAGATTTTGCGGCATACGAGGAGTAATGCTGCACGAGGAGAGGATGCAACTTCTACTGTAACTTGACTAGGAGTGCGATGGCCGTGGACGATGGTATAAGAACTGAAGAGAAAGCCGTAGATCAGCTCGCGCAACTCGGCTGGGATGGTCAAAAGGCTCGGTGTCGTCATGTTGTGGGATGGTTACAAGTACGAATATGCAGCAGCTGTGTAAACTCTCTAACGCACGTGGTCTGACAGTGTTGAATAGTCGCGATTGTGTCTTCTCTCGCACAACGTCTGTATGTGGAGTCTTGCGAGCCGGCGAGGAGTTACACAGCTGAGAGAAAGGGACTTAACGGGATCACGCGCTGTCTTTATGGCGTGCGCGAGCACTTCGCAAGGGCTGATCTGTCGCTAACATGACGTTTGGGCACTTGCTGGGGTACCAATCGAGGACTACCCTGCCGTAGCGCGAACCGACCGGATTGGCTGCACATCAGTGCAGTAACGCAAACGTCTGGTTGAGATAAGGGCCCTGCCGCGTGTCGTCGCGTGCGAGCTACCGTAGTTCAAGACAGTTGCGAATCAAGGTCAGTTTGACTTTAGTATTGGTCGTGCGAAGCTTGATCTGCGAAAGTTTGCATTCCTCTATGGATAAGCGCGCGTACTTCTGGGGTATCGTCGATGCATCTCGAACGCTGCACTTCACCTGCTTTCCGTAACCCTGGCCGTGTCTGAACAGTTTCATTCAATCTTGGACCGCCCTCGAGTCTTCTGTTGTTGCGCTGCAGCCTCCTGTATCTTCTTCTGCTGCCACTGCCATTCTACCAGCACGGGTAGGAATTGCCACAAGTCGAATTCAGGCCAGAGACACTTGAGAAACACGATTGATGTGTTCTCATGGCATTGCCATAGCATGAAGTCGCTCAATCGCTCGACACCAGATGTGCGCACCAGCAGGTCAAGGGGTGGGGCATCCGCAGTCATCATGTTGTCCGTCAAAGTTTGAGCATTGATAGCTTCAGGATCCAAGAACTGATGCAAGGAGTGCGAATCATCCTTGTCGCTTGGGTTGATTGCGGTTGAACTTGACGATGGCGAAGATGACCGGGACTCGCGTTGCTCTGCTCCGCCTTCAGCATCTTCCTTTAGAGACTGTTTGCGAATGTGTTGCGTAATGCCCGATTCGGAGAAGGTACGCTTCGAGGGACTTTGGAGATTATGGATGGGCGTGCTGTAGGTCTCGACAGTCTTCATGACTGCGGTTGTGATTTCGTGTCGGGACGTGTAAGGGAAACAGATGTTTAGGATTGCCCTTATTTGGTCAGAAAATGGAACGTCTGGCTGTGCAAGCATACTGACTTCTTGTTGTGAGCAGTCCTGGAAACTGCCTTGTCGACGGCCTTCAGGACATCAGGCTTGATCAACTCTCGCTGACCGAGTACCCTGACGGATGCGCCATATCGGTCGAGAAGAGCGCCATGTTCGGACAGCTGCTCGAGCTTGACCTTCGCCATAGACATGAGGGCATCGACCTCGTGTTTCGATCGCTTGAAATTCTCAATACTGAAGGCATATATAGTGACGACCTTCACACCAGTCTTGTAGCAGACTTCTAATATCTGCAAACGAGTCAGTTTCCTGCATAAGCACGCGAGCGCTGCAGCATACCCTTGCCAGAGACTCGAATCCCATGTTGTGTCCTTCCACGGTCTCAATGTGATGATTGCGCGCAAACCGCCTGTTGCCATCCATCACAAAGGCTACATGCTGAGGGATCGGCCCCTGCTTAAGGGAGCCGATCAGGACCTCCCTCAGCTGTCGTATTGTCCACGCGACTGGCGGCGAGGTCGCGAACCATTTGTGTATGCGAGAGTCGTGGAGGGATCCCATGGTAGGAATTGTTGGGGCCTAGGAGAACGGGTGCAGGAATTATGGCTGAGCGTCGCAATTGCAGACCAGTGGTGTTGGTGGCCGAGGAAGAAGGGAAAACCTAAAACACGAAGCGGTCTACAGTGGAATTGGAGGGCTAGAATATCACGGAATGGACGGCATGCTGTATTAGAAGACCTTGTCTCGTAAGAAGCTACGTAACCCAGGGCCAAAAGTTGAGGCGCAGGCCTGACGCACCGCCCAGGGACACCTCGGAATCTCGGGTCCTCTTGGAAAGTAACGCGTACTAGCTTTACCCGTTTAGGGTCTTGCTTGGCAGTCTCGCTTCTTGAGCCCGCCGATTCTTCCTTTGCCTGCCAACGCAGCCTCTTTGCCGCGCAATCAAGGCTGGGCTTTCCCCCAATCTTCCTGCTGCATCGTCACTTTGCTCAGAACTAACACAGTCATGGGCGACGAGGCGAAGAAGGACGTCGCGCAGCTTGCGGACCAGCTGGCCGCAGGCTTCACAGCTTTGAGTGGAGAGTATCAGGCTCTTTTTGACCAACAGAAGCAGCTAGAGTACAAGCTGTCCTGGGCCAAACAGCAGGTAAGCCATCACTACCTTCCACCCAAGCACCAACCCCTCCTCCTATGATGATACACTTTAGCTCTAGACCTGCAGCTGCTTCGCGGCTTTGACAGACAACAACCACATGTTATCCTGATCTCTCTGCATTACATCACTTGTCACGCCACACTGCTTCGGGCCACAAGCTGACAAGCAATAGTACCTCGACCTTCTGAAGCGCTTCACGCCGAGCACACTGTCGCAGGATCATATTGCGTTCCTACAGGAGCTCGAGCGGGCTGCCGAAGAACAGCCTCGGGCACGGTTGAATGTGGTGGATGCGTTGGCTCAAGGCGATGATGTGGAGCGAAAGAGTCGGGCTGTAGTTATTAGACAGGCTGAGGTCGCTGCGGCTGCGCTGCGTGCTCCCACCGAGAATGCTGGTGTCAGAATCTGGAGCGGCCCTCAAGCGGACCCTCAAACAATATCATCGAATACCAAAACGAGCAGTGTCACATCGCCCATGGAGAAAGATTTCACTGCCCTCGGAACGCCCAGCAAACTTGGGTGTCCTTTTGCTTCAGGTGCTGGAAGAGGCAGCTCGCTCGCTACGCCGCGCAGCTCTGCATCAAGGTTGAGCTCGCGAGGCAGGCGCTCCAAACGACCGTCGTTCACCGATCCCATTCGCGCTGAGACCTGTGGCAATATGCCGTCTTCTCCTTCTGTTTCCGTCGAAGGTTCCGCCGCTGTGTGCCCTATTCGATTCCTCGACCAACATGATCCTGAAGAAGTTGCAAAATACTTTGAGAAGCATAAGCATGAGTTGCCAAGGAGCCATGAAGTGTGTATCACTCGCTTCCAGAGCAACCAGGAAAGCATTGATCAGTTGGACCGCAAATACGGCAACCTGGTGAACATGATTCAGGGTTTAGGCCAGAAACACCAAGCCTGGTTGCCAGAAGAACCTGACGAGGTCATTGTCGAAGAGCCGGAGCACGGCGGTCAAGCCGATACGAAAGCAGAGTCCAAGGTCACGAAGTGGGCAAGGGCTGTGTCAGAGAGCTTGCAAGACGTGACATCTCCCCCTGAGGACATGCCTCATGAACCTGCTGCAGACGATGACAGGACAAGTCACTTCGATAGGCCTCTCAAAGACGTGAGGGTGGGGGAATCTCCTAGCCGTCCGTGGGGCATTTCGATTCCAGCCAAGTATACCAACGCCGAGAGCTCGTCTTCGGTCGGTTCAGCTGCAACTGCGTCCCCGCAAATGCCTCTCAAAACCGACCGTGAAGTTGGTCACACGCCACAGAAGCCCGCTGGGAAGTGTCCATTTGATCATGAAGCTCTGGCGAGGATGAAAGCAGCGGGCGTACCGCCAGCAGTGCCCACAATGCCTACGATGCCGACCGTGGCGACTGCACCAACACAGCCAGGCCCTAGCACCTATCGGCCACCAAGTCCAAAGCGCGAACCAACAGTCAAATCGGAACCAACGCCACCCCTGCCTACATCACCATCGAGAGAGCAAGACCCCCCTAAGGTGATTCCTCAGATGGTTTTCAATGGTCCAGTCTTTCTTGGATACCCTCCAGAACAACTTATCGCGCTTTTGCAGAACAGCAATCTTGGGGGAGCATTTCGAGGGTCCTGAAGCGGGCTCATAAACATCTTCATTTGGTCTTTCTCGAGCGAGTGCCTTTCAGCTATCCTCTGAGCGTTCTGTATGCTTTCCAGTGCTGCCTTGGGCTTACACGCGATTTCGCACTTCCCAAACCCTATTCGCTCAAGCAAGGAGTCCTGGCGCTATGTAGCTTTACTCATATGCATTTGCATTTGCATTCACTCGCCTTGTCGCTGGTCGGAGCGTGGGCCTTTCCGTTGCTGGAAGGGCGCGTCTGTCGTGTTACATCAATAGAAACTCTATAATCCTGCCGTCTCTTCATTTCTTCTGTAGATCAGCCATCCACGTTCGTACACTCTTTGCACTATCGTGTGCTGCTCGGAATACTACTAGCATTAGTATGTGTATGCGCTGTGATGCACACGAGCACTTACACTGTCGCTCGTTTTCATCCAACCCTCTCATAAAGTCTGCTCCTTCACCCAGTGCGCCTCGTGGATTGTGCGCCTGATCGGCAATCACTGCCGCCCGAGCCTTATACGTCTGCAGCTTGGTGATTAATTTTTCTACAACCAGAAGAAGCAAACTCGAACATACATCTGACAGCACCTCGATCATCTCCTCTTCGTCAAAAAGCTCTAAGATGCGAGCACCGAGGTTGTAAAAGTGCGGTGCGAGCGCTCTCAGATCAACGGTCCGCGGATCTGCCTTTAAAGCGTTGAGAACGCGTGGGGAGAGGGCGCTGGGAGGATCGAGGGTCACTAATGACTGGGTGTTGAGACTTTGACTAAGTGCAAGCATCTCTCCCAACCACAGCGGCAGCTCAATCTTGGATCCTTGTTTCATATCGCCAGTCATGTTACCCTCAAGGTAGCCCAATCCAGGCACGGTCAGCTCGAAAGTGCAAGGTACCTTCTGAGCATCGGTGAGGATGGCATCGACGTCGTAGTATGACATATTGATAGGTTACTGGAGCGCGTTAATTGGCTCTGGGGCTCAAAACACAGGAAACGAGCAGAAAAGCAATGTGTTCAAATAAGCTGGGATGGAAACTGATGCGTAGGCTCAGTTGCCCCTGACAGACCATTTACATGGCATGGTCTCAGGCGAGGACAACAGAGCGCGAAGAGTACAAGACACAGTGTGTAGTCAGCGCCATGTGGCGGCAACGGGCATGTCGCGTGTCGTGCGACCAGACGCGTGCAGAACGAATATGCACAGCAACAGTTCAGTAAAAGCAATATTTGACAACAAGGTACGACTGCAAGGCAGAGCAGAACAAGGAAGGCGCTGGAGCAAGACAGAAGGCAAAAAGAGCGCTTGCTTACCGGTGTTGCCCCTTCAAGCTGTGTTGCGCGTCTGCGTGTGCCTGGAGCGGACTTGAGGATTTATAGGTAGCGTGTTTCCGCCGGCTGTGGTGGGTATCACTGTTCACTCGGCCCTTCGAAGTCCTGCCCAGCGGCCTGGAGACGTTTACCAAGAGCCTGCAAGAAGTCGTCTGTCGTCTGCACTTTACTGTTGTCCACCAGTTGGATCTTGGTGATTGTCGTCGCGCGTCCCGGCTAGCCGCTGCGGGCGTAGTTTCACCGCCTTCGCCGCCATAGCTCCTGTGAGGTCCCCGGTCACCATCACGAAGCGAGCCGCAGCTCGGGATTGCAGCAACCAGGCGGGTACTTACATGAACTGCGCACGGGAATCTCTTGGACAGATCTACACTTCCCCACTGCCTCCCGCGGTCGCCCTCTAGAATATAGAATTAAACACGTCAACTCGTCGACGCGGCAGGACTCAGGTACGTCATGTCCCCAAGCTCCCGCTGGTGATCATCTGGTGTCGTGTGGATACTCTCTCACGCTCGGCGCGGTTCGCCTGCAGGGTACTGAGCCTCATCATTGACATTGGCAGCAGCAGCAACAAGACGCCTCGCCTCCCCTTTCACTGACACGCGCACCGACTAGCACCGCACCGCACCGCACTGCACCGCCCGCTGATGACAGTCGCCTGCGAGGCCCACTCCACCACACCTGCTCGCTCTCCACGAACGCTCCGCCACCCCACACCCCTCCATCCCCACCCAACATGGCCGTCAACGAGCGGATATCGCATCTGATGGGCGGGCTCGACACGGGTACCGGCGCTGACAACTCACGAGCAACTTCTCCAGGCGGCGACTGGCGCGGCGCCAATGGCACAGCCAACGGCGAGGATAGCAGGAGCCGCCCGCGCACATTTCCCTACTTTGACTATCTGCCCTACCAGACCGAAGATCACAGCGAGCGCCTGGAGAGCCTGAACACATGTCTGAAGCACCTCTACATCGCCGTGTCCGCCGGCGACTTTGCCCCCGGTGCCGTGCACTGGACGCGCGAGATTCGGGGCTGGCTGTCGCTGAAGTTCGACCTCCCCCGCAGCACACGCGTGAAGCTCGTAAACCTGTACTATGAGCTGGCTCTTGCCCCTGGGCTGGATTACCTGGTGGCAGAGCGCTTTGCCTCCATGTTCATGGTCTTGACCAAGTGAGTATTCTGCAGCTAGGCTGTGATAACTATAGAGAGCTGACACAAGCCAGGCGAAAGCACTATCTGCGCCCCGGCAAGGACTTGATCCTCGATTGGCGTCCGCTGTACAGGGAGCTGAAGCTATTCGTGCTGCCCTCCGAGTCTGGCGGCGCCCACCCACCCAACGTCAAGCGCAACATCCGCACGCTGACGAAGATGTGCACATTTGCCCAGCTGTACTTCGACCCGAACGATATACCCGCTATGTTCGAGGAGATACTGCCATTCTTCAGCACATCTTTCAGTGAGGGCGCCTTCGTTGTAGTTGGCCTGCTCAATCTGCTCCTTCCTACAAACGCAGCCCCAGAAGATAAGCCAGATCTCCTGCCACAGGAGTACCTGCCCACATTCTTCCACTGCTGGTCGCTAGTAAATCGATCACGCTTGTTTGATGCACACTTCATCGACACAATCTCGAGGCTGGCCAGGGATAACTTGACAGCGCCACATGTGCCCTTTTCACAGTATGGCATGTTCACGGCGGAGCAAAACTCACACATCTTTACAGCCATTCTGCGCTTACTCGAGATACCGGTCGGTCAGGCTACATCACCATATAGCAGTGCGGTCGATCTTGGTGCTGGGTTAGCCATCATGTTGGATAGGGACCAACGCAAGCACCCTTCGACGCACCATATCGCCCGATTTATCGGCATGTCGCTGTCGCCTGCATGCGCTGAACACCCAGATTCTGTGCTGAGCAAGCTGGAAGGCCTTATTCAGGCTGTCGAGACCTTTTTCCACCCGTCAAATTCGGGCAGCTGGACCAGGCCACTAGCGCAACTGGTGTACTACCTTGCTGACTTCTTCGTGTTGCGCTGGAACCGGGAACATAGTGGTGAGATGGATGTTCCCAAGGAGCGTCAATTGAACGATGAGGTTAAGCGACGTTTTGTACTCTGTCTGCGAGAGGTCACGTTTATGGGTATCTTCAGTAAGAGCGACAAGGCTGTACAGTATGCTTTATCGACACTGCAGAGCCTCGCGTATCTGGAGCCAAATCTGATATTACCGGGTGCACTGCAGCGGATATACCCTGCCATGCAGGGTCTGGTTGAGGTACATCGCACAATCTCCTCTATCCGAGCGTTGCACATGCTTTCTAAGATCATGGCAAAGACGAAAGGCTGGCGGTGCCACGTCACAACTGTGCTCGGACTTGCGCTGCCGGGCATCGATGCCAACGACCTGGAAAAGACACTGCATACGCTACAATACGTGCAAGGCGTCTGCTATTTAGTACCATTCCACGACCTGACAAAGGCAAAGAAAATCAAGTCTTCCAACGAAGATGGTACAGATACGCCCCGAGAAGATATGGGCAGCGATACCGGGCTGGCCGTGCAATGGATTACGCAACAAGTTGAGCGGTTGGAGACTGCCAACGGCAATATCGAGATCAACTACGATGAGGAGCTTAGCGACGAGGACGAGCAGGTGATCTTACGGTCGTCTACAACAGGTCTGAACGAGTTCTTGATCTCATTCCTTGGTCGAGTTTTCACGCTCCTGGAGAACCTACCAGATGCCTCGCGAGTGCGTAGTGGATCTCCCGAGGAGTACGTGGTAAATCATCTGCCGGCTGCATTTACGCCTTTACTAGCTGCACTTTCGCCTGAGCTGTACGACGTTGCGTTGGACAAGATTGCCAACTTCATCTCGAACCACGTCATTCATCAGGCCCGGGACGCAATCGCCTTCATATGCAACAGTCTTGTCAAGATTAATCCCGAGAAGGCGTTGAAGCGTCTCTTGCCACACTTGTTTGCTGGTATCCGCACAGAAATTGAGGACATCGGCGCTGGCTCAACTCGCACGACGGGCGCCGAGGTTCTCCCACGCGACCGTGCTTTGGTGTGGAACCTCAGCATCTTGAGCATGTGCGTTGTGCATGTTGGCGACGCTGTTCTTGAATGGAAAGAAGACCTGCTTGAAATTGCAGAATATATGCAACAAAAGTGTCGAGGCACTCCGACTGTGCATGTATCAAACTTCATCCACCATCTCCTCCTCAACCTGACTTGTACGTACACTGTCGATTACGACATCTTCGAACAAGATGAGCTTGCTCAGGGCATCACGGCGGAGTCATGGGGGAGGCAAGTCGATATCAAGAAGCTGAATATCAGATGGCACACTCCTAAGCCTGAAGAGGTAGAGTTTGCTATCAGGTTATTTGAGACACACGTCAGTAACTCGATGAGCGCCCTCAAAGCGCTCATCTCGTCGGATTCGCCTATCAAACGAGAGGGTACTGGAAAGGATTGGTCAGACGAGGTCTCGAGAAATCTCGTGCTTCTGAGATTGATCATCTCTGGTATCTCAGTTTTATTCGACGTTCGACATGACCAGGTCAGTGGGACTGTCGACGCTGGATCTGAGAGCGGCTCCGATCCCGATGCCATGGACACCGAAGGCATAGATGACGATGCTGGTCTAGGAGAAGCGGAAGATGAAGAGGTCAAGCCAACGTTCCAGTACGAGTCTGGCTATCCACTTTCTCGCGACGACAATGATTATAAGCTCATTCATGACCTTCGTCACCGCGTCGGTGAGATCTTGCACGATGTGCACAGATTCTTGATCGAGAAGCAACCAGACGACGTGCCCTGCTTCAATGCCCTTTACAATGCGTACAGATCTTGGTTCATAGATGTGGGCATCGAGCGCTCCGCTCACGTTCTCGACCGGATCTCGAGGCTTCTTGACAATGATGAGCAACCGTTCAGATTCAGTGGATCGCGGAAACAGTACCCTCGGCCTCTTCTTGTTCGACGCGCCAACGTGTATCACCTCCAGCGCCTTCGTCACAATGCCAATCCTCGACCAAAGACTGAACTCGATAAGCAGTTGTTGCTCGACCTCGCAGAATCTAGCATTTCACTCTACACAGAGATCCGACGCACAGCTCAGACCGCAAACGAGTCAGCTGTGAAGTGCGTGTTGGGAGCAAGGCCTCTTGTCATACCAACACTTCTCGACGCATTTGTCAAAGCCGTAGCAGAGCATGATTATCCACGCATCAAGGGTGCCATGTTTGCCCTCCTCTTCGGTAGCCTGGCAAAGACAATCAGTCGTGACTGGAGGTTTACTCCTAAACTCATCAAGGCATTCATCGATGTCACTGGCGCCGATAAGCCATCGGTGCAAAAGCTAGCCTCCAATGCTACCTTCCAGGTCATGGATATGGGTAAAGCTATGGAGCGCATGGTAATCCTTGATAAGGAAGTTGTTCAAGCAATCGCATATGCCATCGACTCCACAGAGGACGAGATTGTCCAGCAGAAAGTCACCAAACGCCGAGAGTACATCAAGCAGAAGCGAGCTCGGATCGAAGGCAAGAAGGCGGATTTGTCGAAGGAACTGGTCGAGATCGCGAAAACGGAGCACTGGAAGAAGGTCAGCCGTACAGCAGCCATTATTGTTAACCTTGGAATGCGCTATGACTCTATTGCTTCGGACGAGATGATCGACCTGGTAGCTAAGGGTGCTATTGATCAGCATCCTAGTTTGCGTGGACTATACGCCGGCGCATTCATTGGTCTGTTCTCAGTCATCCAGACCCGCGCAATTACTGGTCATAGCTACGAGAAGTACCTGTTAGGCGAAGAGGATCTTCCTGACAAGATATCCGTTCCCACCCGACCGGATGACCCGAACTGGACCGGAGAGTACCTCGAGTCTTTTGCACAGCCCGAAGCCAAGTATTACGTCGACTTTGACTATCCTGGATGGTTGGTGTGGAATAAAACCATGCCGGCGTTCCTGCCGAACGCGCCCCAGGTTAATTACGATGACACCGAGAACTCCGTGCGCAAGAGAATTGCTGGCCATCTGACACGGTCGTGGTTTTCCAACTACTTCGCGTTCATGAAGCAAGAGCCTCGCGATGCCAGTGCCGATAGATTCCGAATGTCCAGCGCAATGCTGCTGACGCATGCCTTTGATCTGATCTTTTGCGGTCTGACCGAGGCTACATTCGAAGATATCAAGGATCTCACCGAGGCTGTATACAGCGACGGTAGTGACAAGCACCAGCATCGTGCGACATCCGAGATTATGGGCGCACTCCTTTCCTGCGCACCAGACCTCAAGCCTGAACAGCGAACGGAGGTCTGGGAGTATGTCTTCCCAATTGTTCGTGGAATCTTCCAGGACGGCCTTACCCCTGAGAATTCTGGCTATTGGACAACATTCCTTCATGTCGTTCTGCAGTCTAAGGATCCTCGCCGCGGATGGCCGCTGGTCGATTGGCTTGCTAGCTTCCGCCTCGATATGGAGTCAAACGCTGCATTCAAAGAGAGCTCCAAGGTGCATCTTTTGACACAGATGATCAGTGATGCAGGCTGGCACTTCCGTCTGGAAAAACCAATCCTCGAGGACTTTATGAAGCATCTCGATCATCCATATAAGGGCGTGCGTGAGGCAATGGGACAAACTATTGCAGCGATTTATCGGACCCGCTACCACGAGTCGTACAAAGACGTACCGACTTTGATCAAGGCTCAGAAGTCTGCCTCGTCTATCGGCATTCGGCCTTACCAGCCATCCGATGAATTCTCAGCTACTATTACTGAGACTTTCGACCGCTTGGAGGCCTGGAGACATCAACGTGAACCCGGTCAGCAGACTCCGTCGTCCTACACATCTGGCGGCAAGACCGTGCTTCTCTGGCTCGACTCGACTCTTTCCTCGTACGAATGCACTCAGCTCGTGAAGTTCTTCCCTGATGTTTTCATGGAGCAACTGCTTCACATGATGGATGTCAAGGAAGACCCTGAACTTCAGTCTCTCGCATATCACGTATTCCGTCATCTGCCTAACATCCCACAACGCGAAGGCGAAGATTCGGATTTCATCGCCGCACTCATTCGCATTGGCAAGACTGCAACAAGCTGGCACCAGCGTCTTCGTATCCTGATCAATGTGCAAGTTATCTACTTCAGACGGCTGTTCCTTATGAGTGCATCTCAACAGCAGCAATTGTTCGACTGTGTCTCGTCTATGCTGAGCGATACTCAGCTAGAGGTCCGCATGGGTGCCGCAGCCACACTCAGTGGTATGATCCGCTGCAGCCCTCAGGCGTTCCGTGACAAACAGGTTGAGACCTTGAAGAAGCGCTTCACTACTCAGCTCACAAAGAATCCGTTGCCCAAGAAGAAGGTTTCTGTACCGGGCACGCCATCAGCAGACCAGAGCAAGCTGGTATTGACACGCCACGCCGCTGTGTTGGGATTAGGAGCACTGATTCAGGCCTTTCCTTACCAGTCACCGCCACCAGCATGGCTCCCTGAGGTGCTTGCAACACTCGCGCGTAAAGCGAGCATGGATCCTGGCGTAGTGGGCAAGAGCGTCAAGACGGTATTGTCTGATTTCAAAAAGACAAGGCAAGATACATGGCACGTGGATGTCAAGGTAAGCAGAAGCCCTTGTATCATATGAAACCCGTGACTAACGCTGCAATAGGCTTTTGAACAAGAACAGCTCGAAGACTTGGAGGGCGTGCTATGGAAGAGCTACTTTGCTTAAGGCTGTAGCTATAGAAAAGGGAGGAGCGTTGCACGCCATAGCCATTGCAGATCGATTGTACGATATCACAACACAGCATTGTACATTGCATGATAGGGAGGAATCGATAGCGCACGTATCGATTTGTTGATAGAAGAATCAATAATTCCAATAATTCAAGATGAAGTAACCGAACGAATACAGCCGCACGTGTCTGCCTTTTCAACAACGCGGGTCAGATACAGGGGTGAATTTTTGAAAGTAGGGAGTCCTTTACTTCATCCTTCTGGTCTCGCTTCCAACAGCGCAACGTCAAAATAATGGATATACGTCGATTGCGCTCTTTCTTCATTGAGTGAAGGCTATCCAATCAACTTTTCTTCTGAACTTGCAGCCCTGACGCCGTCATGATCTTTGCCAGCTCTCCAGTTTTCTCTCGTCCTAAGAGCTTGAAAGGCTTTCTCAACCCGCCACTCTCCCAACCCCTCAACCTCATCCCTGTCTTAACAGCTGAAGGGTAGTTGCAAGATTCGAGGAACTTGCAGATTGGGAAAATCTTCCTCCACAGCTCACGGCCCTTCTCTAAATCACCTTCTACTGTGATCGTATTCCACAACTCGATAGACAGCTCGGGTATAACGTTTGTCGCACCCCACACGGATCCCTTTGCACCTGCGCAAAGACCGTAGAACGTAAGAGTGTCCCAACCGTTGAACGCGGTAATCTGGTCATCGAGTTCGAACAGAAGCTCCGTGAGTGCGGGCGCATTGCCGGATGTGTCCTTCAAATAGTGTACACCCACGTCTCGCAGGGACGCCATCTCTGATGGCGATAGCGCAAGGCCACTTGCAGAAGGTATGTTGTAGTAGACAATAGGTATCTCTGATGCCTGGTATACTTCTTTACAAAGATCACGCAGCTGCTCGTAATTGACCGGATCGTAAAAGGGAGGAACAATCATGGTAGCTGCGGCACCGGCTTTGGCGGCATGCACAGCTAGTTCTACAGTGTCTTTTGTGGATAGCGCGCCTGCTCCTGCAATAACAGGGACTCGGTCTGCAGAGAACCTGATACAGAGCTCGGTGACTTGTTTCCTCTCCTCGAGTGTCATGGCTGTGAATTCCCCTGTCGTGCCGCCCGGTACGAGACCATGCACGCCCGCATCGATCATGCGGTTGATGTGTTGTTCGAGGCGTTGTTCGTGGATTTTGGTTCCATCGTCTGTGAATGGGGTGATGAGAGCAACGAGAATGCCTTTGAGCTGTTGATGGGCCATACTTGCGATGCAGGCGGAAGACTCAGGGGATTGACGAGATACGTGAATGCAATGGTTTCGACAGCGTTGTAGCTCTTTTGTGGTTGGCCGGGCTGGATGCACTTACAGTCCTCTCCGGTATCCTCAAGGAATAGCCTTCCCAATCGGGTAAGAGTGATATGGGACGAATAGATTGTACAGGCGCGAACGTCTTGAGCTCTCCGCTCCTGGTGACATAGCATGCGGGGTAGAATTTCGATGATAGCACCGCGCTTGAAATAGTATCGCTTTCCATCTCAGAGCATCAAGCTTATCGGTTCATGATGAGGTCACGCTTCCGGTCGAGCTTCGCATCAATGTTCACGTTCGGAGTGACGAACTATCATAACTCAGCTACCTTGTCTCTTAGATCTAGTAAGTCCTGAGACACATTCAGTTCTTCATCTGGCTGACAGGGCCTCACCCCCGTCGAGATTATCTAAGGAGTATTCCATCAACCGAATTGAAGCATGGCCAACCGCCCGCCAACACTCGATCCCCTTGTCTTCTCAATTCGCGATTTGGAGCACTATGGTTCATTGAATTTATCTGAGGAGTTCCGCGAGTATTACAACGGTGGCGCAATGGACATGATAACGTGAGTCTAGCTCAAGGCAGCAAAGACTGCGACTGATCGTGCTTTGGCAGGCTTCGAGAGAATGTGACCGCATACAACAAATACAAAATACGACCTCGGGTACTCAGAAACGTCTCCAATGTAGATACTAGAGCGAAAATCTTTGGCAAAAAGGTAACTTTTCCTTGCGGCTTTGGTCCCAGCGCCATGCACTGTCTCGCGCACAAAGATGGAGAGCTTGCTACATCAAGAGCTGCGGCAAAGACGGGCATACCGATGGCTTTATCTTCGTATGCTACGACTGCACTGGAGGATGTAATCAAGCAGGGAGCAGGCAATCCATACATGATGCAGATGTGTGTTGTGAAAGACAGGAAAATAACTATGCAATTACTCAGAAGGGCAGAAGGTAGAACTCAAGTCGCCAAGACACGCTCGGTTGCAATGCTAATGTGTTCAAAGATGCCGGGTATCGTGCCCTATTCCTCTCAGTCGACGTTCCGGTCCTTGGTCGCCGGCTGGGCGAGATGCGTTCAAACTTCACGTTGCCCAAGGGCATGTCATTTCCTAATTTGTTATCGGAAGGATCAGACGAGTTTGGCACGCCAAATGGCAAGAATAACGGACCCCAGGCTTTTGACGATACCCTCGAGTGGGAAGAGGTTATTCCATGGTTGAAGGCAAACACCAACATGCAAATCTGGCTGAAGGGTATCTCGTCGCCAGAGGATGTTGAGCAGGCGATAGCTGCGGACGTTGACGGTGTTGTCATTTCGAACCATGGCGGACGGCAACTCGACGGTGTTCCGGCTGCTGTTGACTCTCTGCGGCAATGTGCGCCAATTGCGAAAGGCCGTATACAGATTGCTGTCGATGGTGGAATAAGAAGAGGATCGGACATCTTCAAAGCCATCGCGCTCGGTGCTGACTTCTGCTTCTTGGGGAGGGTCGCAATTTGGGGACTTGCTGTAAGTTGCGCTACTATGGATTATTGAATGCCGTTCTTATAAATCACAGTATCAAGGACAAGAGGGTGTGGAGCTGGCTGTCAAAATCTTGTTGGAGGAGTTCAAATCAACGATGGCGCTAGCCGGGTGCCAAACAGTCGCAGAGATCACTGGTAGCCATTTGAGTGTTCTCAAAAGCGATGGGGCTCTGGCCAAGCTGTGATTGAGGGTTGTTTTATTACCTAGCTACAATTGCACTTTGCCAGCCCCAAATTTCCACCCGGCAATTTCGAAGGATACAACTGCAAGGAAGTAAAAGGATTGGAATAATAACAAATTGCGTAGCTATCTCAAGAGCACCTGCGAGGACTTTCGACTACTTGCTCAATAGAGCATGAGCCAAAAGTTACCTTCTCTCAACACATCAACCCATGAATACATGCCCCTCTTCTTAGTCGCAATCTTCTCAGATGAGCTATTCGTGTTACCCTCTGTATTTCTGGCGGCCACATCACGGCGTTTCCACACCTCGCGCATGACCTGTTGGGCAGTGGTGAAACCATTGAATGCGGAATGGGCAGCACCCTCCTGCATCCACTTCATTAACCAGTCTCGAGGTGGTTTTGACATGGCTTCTGAGCCTGCAATAAATGCTGGCCACGGGGTACCAGGTGACCGTACACCAGATTCGTTGTGGGCGAGGTCAAAATCCTTCAATGCTGAAATGACGTCGTTGACGTGCGCTTGTAGGATGAAAGGGTGGACCTTTCGTATCCGACGGTAGAAGAGAATAAGTAAAGCAGAAACCAAGGCGCGCATCATGGCTCGACTAGCTTTTGCTGCACCAAGAGTGATGGATTCGCCCTGCTTGTCACGCGATGGCGATAACTGCCCAGTAGCACTGTACTGAGCAGAGAGGGAGCATATGCGGTTCTCAAGCTGAGCTGTCTTCCTCTGTAGACAGTCGTGAAACTTCTTCGTGGGCTGAATCTCGGTTTCCTCGAGATAGTCCATAATGTTTGCAATTCTTGTTGTTTGCGAAACATAGCTGAGCCAGATTTCAGGAATGCCATAGATATCCATGTATAGAGTGTTGGGCCACAGGCGGACATCCTCGAGGTGGATATCGCGAAGGCCAGTGTCTGGATCCTTCTGTGCTTCAACATCATCATCGCTATCGGTACCACAAGACTGTATACGGAGAAAATCGTCTAGCTGGGACGGCTCTTGCGATACACTTACGTCGTAATTTGTACCACATGATCCAATGACGGGAGTGGAAGCATGATTGTTGAGCGTCCTTTCGATCTTGTTCTGTAGAGAAGCGTTCTTGTGGTCGTACAGGACAAACGTGCTCTCACCTACGATGCGTTGCCAGGTGTACACATGATGTAGAAGCCGAGCCCTGCGGGACGCTTTCTTCGTTGACATTCCTCGTAACCGCACAAGACGCTCAGCGTCGATAAGATAACACCTCGCGTCCGCGGCATTCCCCATCTCGGTCTTCATAAGGTCAGCCCGTGAAATGGCACTTGGACCTCCTGCGCTTGACTTACTGCTAGAGCGATAAGACTGAAGATAGCCATGAGCTGGTCCTTGTACTTCGCCTTCCCTGGTCCAGAGGTCTCGAGCCTCAGAGACTCTTGCATGTGCCGCTTCGCATGCTTTGAAGTAAATTCAAGAATTTGTGCGCTTTTAATGGGGTGCAAGTCATGAGATGTAGGTTGCGACCTCGCAACTACATGAGCTGAGCATCCCAAGAGAGCGAAAAGGTTTGCTTTGTTAGCATGCTTGATGTTGGTGCCTTGCAGCCATGTTAGTTCGGCGTGCGTCTGAATTGCATTGCTCCAATTAAGCGTCTCCCAAGGCGACTTGCAGCTCATAGGTACTGGACCAAATTGTGGTACAAGCTTTTCTCTAAAATGCTTGAGAAGATACCGAGCTTCATGTAGAACATGTGCTTCGTCAAGCTCTGTTGGCGTGTACGATGGAGTCTGTGAATCAAACAACATGCTCGTCGTGTCCAGATTGTGCTGATGGTTTGAGGGATTTGGACCAATGAGGATGTCTAGAGGTTGAGTCATGAGTTGCGGCTGTTGCGCGACGTGTGCGAGGAGGCTCAAAGGATCATCAGACGACTGATCGTAAACTTGATGTTCTATCAAGGGCATCGACATGTCGAATGATGTATTGAATATATCGTTCCACATCAAGCCGTCAGATGATTGGAATAAGGACTCTAGATCCAAAAACCCGTCGCCTGGAGAAGCATCGAAGGGGTCCAACTCTTGCAGCTGCGGCGCTGTGCTTGATGAGCCCGTCGCGTTAGGTATCAGATTCTCGTTCCCCAGGTTGAGCGGACTTGGATCGAAGCTCACATCCTCGACAATAACAGTTCGAGTTCCATATTCTTCCAAAATAGCTGGATTATGGGTCGGTTGCCCAACATCAGGTATAGAAGAGGGTTGGTCCTCTGTATGGTGCACTTTAGCACTGGCTTCAATAGTTCTCTCTGAAATCGACTCAGTAAGTTTTGCTGGACAGACTTTTTAGAACGTACGACGTTTCGATCGATCCGATAATCTATTCTCTTCCGCTGCAGGCGTTGGCCCGGAAGGCCCACAGGTCATCGACGCCCATCGGATCTGCGAAGAATAGCCACCACAGTCGAGCCCTGCCTTGCGGCAAGTCGCACATGAAGGTCGAGCATGATCACATTTTACGTGTCGTCGCCGGCATGTCGCGCATCCCCCAAGGTTGTGCGTGCGTTTCTTCGCCGCTATCCGACTCTTGTTGGCAGGCATAGCGTCAATGCGAGTCGAATGGTCCTGACGTCATCTGTTACAAGATACCAGGAAGGAATCAATCGCACGAATGGAGCAATTGGTCACCACTGCTGCTTTCACGATGTTCAGGAATATCACGAAATCGTGTCAATTCCGAGCTACGTACCGTTCATTGGTATGCTCGTCGTAAGTGGGGCGAACTAAGCTCCATACAGCAGGAGACTCCGGCTGCTCTGAGTGCCACGCCCTTTGCATGATCTGTGATTTATCATCTGCAACAACACAAAGCTTACGAATCAACTACTACGAGAGTTACATAAATTTCAATTGACTCCAGTAGCAGAAGATCAGAACAGTCACAAACACACAAACGGGATTTCTTCTTGCATATTTCAACAGCAAACAGCAGCTTGAACCATGACAAAGATCCTACTGATCGGTGCTACGGGGTATGTCAAATGACCCAACAGACGAAGTGGACTGACATGAGATAGATATATTGGCGGGGAGATTCTTCATACCTTAAAGCAAGCCAATCATCCAGGCTTGCACGTCACCTCGCTTGTTCGAGATGCTAGCAAGGCGCAACAGGTGCAGCGTGCTTATCCAAAAGTCAACACCATCTTGGGCGATCTGGATGACACCGACCTGATAAGAGAGCAATCAAAGGCTGCGGATGTTGTGCTGAGTATGTGTTCGTTCATCTTCGGCGATACTGTTGCTGACTCGAGCTCAAGACTTCGCCGCCACAGGACATGCAGCAAGCGCCCAAGCTATCGCAGAGGGCTTACAAGCGCGACAGAAAGAGACCAAGAAGCCTGGATACTGGATCCAGATATCTGGAGCTACTGTATACGCTGCTGAGGAGATTCAATCAGGTCGTTACGGCCATGCGACTGATGAAACCTACGATGATCTCAAAGATCAGAAGAAGATCCTGTCTGTCATTCAGAAGAACCCTAAACGGGTGGTTGAGAACCTGGTCATCTCGCAAAGCCCTTCCTCAGTCAAAACCGCTCTGATTGTTGGGCCGCTCATCTACGGCGTGGGCAGAGGTCCAGTCAACCAGAGGAGCGTCCAAGCGCCGGAAATTGCAAGAGCGACACTACAGCTTGGACACGGTTTCAGGCTAAACGAGGGCAAGAACAGATGGAGCAACATTCACGTTCACGATCTGGCTAGTCTGGTCTCTCTGCTGGTCGGAGCGGCCAAAGATGGCAAAGATGGTTTCTGGAACGAAGACGGCGTCTTCAACGTGGAGAACGGCGAGCTTGTAGGTTCCCATCTTACAGCTGCGAATGCAATGGCTAACAAAGCAGGCTTTTGGAGATCTTTGTAGCTCGATCGCAAAAGAAGCATATAAACAGGGCTTCATCAAACTTGGCGACCGGTTGGATACCATCGACGCAGCACAAGCTGATTCCCTGAGTGACCACGCATCCATTTTATGGGGTACAAACGCACGCACACGGTCATCGAAAGCTCAGCAGATTATTGGATGGAAACCTGTGGGGCCTTCACTGGAAGCTACCATCCCGGACTTGGTCAGGAGTGAGGGGAAATAAACATGTATCTTTGAACTCTTCTGGGCAACTTTGTACATCCCTATGCTTTGCATGCCAACAAAATAGAGAACGATATGGAAAGATCCCAGAACGCTCTGTATTAAGACTTCCTCCCAGCGCAACAGATGTAGCAGTTAAGAATAGTGAACGCATGAACTGAGATTGTTGCAGACAGCGTTGGTGAGCGGTGCCCAAGATCATCGCTGGAGGATAGATGAAAGTAGACCAGAGACGTCAAAATGCCAGCATCAACATCACCTTCCGCTTTGCCTTCCATCAGCTCCGGCCGGCAGCTCAGAGACATGCTGCTCCACCGACATCTCATGGGCATGATCTTTCTTTACACCCAGCTCGGAGTAGGGCACAGCATTAACCTCCACACGGGCGTCATCACCATCCTTTTGATGAATCTGAGCGCCATCAACCTGACTACCGTTTTCACTTTCGCTCCCACGCTCGCCCTCCTTCGCACGCTTCCTTCTTCGGAGCAGAAAGAGGACCAGCCCAAGAACCGCAATGAGCGCGATGAGGGCCCCCAGTACTGCTCCAGCGATTGCACCGCCCTTTACTTTCTTCGCCTTCTTTTTAGTCGAGCCTACGATACTGGACAACGGCTTTTGCGAAGACTTTGAGGCAGAACTGCTGTCCGTGGACACATCCCTCTTCACCGCGCACCCCGCCGTCGCACTACTCGCCGCCCACCCATCAATCGGATGCGCCCATCCCTGCGCGCCGGTGGTACTTGGTGCCCAAATCTCCTGGCGCGTACTACCCTTTGCATCGTATACGACAGCCGTCAATTCTTGCCCTTGTGGAATGTCCGTATAGCAAATACCTCCATACGCAGGTCTATCAGACAACGTTGGCAGCCCAGTGGTCGCGAACCTATACCCGCTAGGACAACACGCGATGTAATTGTTATCGCCAACATACTGCGTACAAAAGTTCTGCGGACAGACGAGCGGCGACATGGCCGGTACTATGGACGAGCCCAGCGCGCCGGTTGTAGTAGGTGCGATGGAGGTATAGGACTTCAAGAACTCGGTAGGGTAGCAGTCGCTCACTGTTCGACCGGGAAAAGGGACTGGTTCGTTCCACCATATCAGATAGCCGGGAGAAGGGAGTATATCGATTTGAGACGGCAGCGCGCATGATGAGGGTGGTGTGAATGTTGTTGAAAGCGCAAGGGTGGTGGTGGGTTGCGATGGTGTTCCTTGTCCCCAATTGTTTACAGGCCATTCTGGTGTTTGGCGAGCGACCAAATCATTCGGAGACATATCGATTGGATGCGCGGAGGCGACCTGTGGACTGCATGTATATTCGATGTGTGCTGGTGCGGGCTTTTAGAATTTGGTATGTGGAGCAAGGAATTGCAGAGCTGGAAGACATCGATGCATTGATTTTATCGTGCTGACATGCGTAGACCTATTCGAGCACATCTAATCTTCCGTCATGCAGGTGGTGGTTGGATCTGTACATGGTTGTTAATTGACATTCAGCTGTCCCGCCAATAGGAATTCACAATGTAACGAGCGCTAGCCGTGTCAGCAATTGAGCCCCCAACGCTTTGGAGGCCTTACTTGCACAAGGAAAATTCATGAAATATCAGGCTCGAGTCCAGGTACCTACCAGAAGTTGTCTGCGAGTGTGTTTCTCTGAAGCTGTGCGCTTTACCTCATTCGTATATGCACGTCTTGCATATCGCTCTAGCCGGGATCGGAAAGGAGATGACAACTCAGATGCCTCAGCCTTGGGGCTTATATTTCTCGCTTATCGTTTATTTTAGATTCTTCCAATAAAAGGCCACGCTCTGATCATCGTCAAAACAAGCTCACGCTTCCGTCCAGCTCTCCGCACTTGCCTGTGTATAAGCGATCATAGATGGTGATACTGAAAGACGCGAATTGAAAGCACAGAATCTCGCGCGAACGGCGGGCTCCACAAGGCGTCGACCAGCAAGGCTGAGAAAACTATGTCGCTCACTCCTAGGAGACCTGAGCTCGAAGATATTGAGTTGGTGGAAAGCGGTCTACAAAAAGCAAAAGAGCATGTGGACGAGAAAGCAACTGTCGATTTGTATCATGGCACAGTAACGGATGGGATGTGTAAGTGCTTGAGCCATTCAAAGATGTATCACTTACTATGACCGAGCATACCTTAAGAACGCTAAGATTGAAGATTTGCAACGAGTTTTGAAAGTATGTATGTCGCTTTGCTTGTGACCTGTACTCAACCATCTGAAGACTCAAATCCGCGATTCAACTGAACGCTCGATAAAAATATGGTTGGTATCCAAATTTAGATAATGCAACAAAGAGCACCGCTTAACTTTTCTAGTCTCATCAAAACCCCTGGCGATCATACCAAGTGGGAGAAAGGCAACTTCAGCATCTCGCCTGATATTGTACGGGCCTTACGCACAGCAGGTCTTTCGGATACTCTACTTAGTAACGTGTACTCTAAGACCGGGTACTGGGCGAAGATGGGAAATCTTCAATTTTCGAGTTCCGATGTCTACGGTAGGTGAACCGCCCGCATTTTGGTCGTACTCTGCTTATAGGGCTACAGAAATATGCTATCAATACCGATGTGGCTGGGGTGATGCAATCAGCTACATCCATCTGATGCGGTCCTCATCAAGCAGCACGTACTTCTGCATCAACTACCCTGATAAAGCCTTACAACGACTTCAACGCTGCGTACAGGATCATAAAGAGGCTGTCTTCCAAGACTTCTTTGTCGATGCTCTAGCTGCCGATGCCAGCTCGAAAGCCTGGCTCCTGGACATCAACAAAGAGCGGAAGGAGCTCCGAGCCTGGGTCAGACACCTCCTCCGTATAATGAGCTTTGTCATATTGACGACCCGCAGGAAAAAGAACTGGAGAAGTGGACGGAAAGATCGGATGTTGAACAAGACTTTGTTGGAGCTACGCGCAAACTTCATCTGTTGTCTCAAAAGTGGCTCTCAATTAGTCAGGACGCCGAAGACTTTCAAGCACAGCTGGCATTCATGCGGGACTCACACAATGTCTTCAAAAAGACATATGGTGAGCAAGGTCGCAAGTGGCAAGTTCACAGCGCCACCAATCTCGACGACTCGTTCAAAGCACTTCAATCTCAAAGCGAGATATGCATGCGCTGGACCAAAACTTATCGTAGCCGCACGGAAGTCTGCATCAACCTGGTGAGTCAATGCAATACATCGATGCACATGACTAATTAATCAAAGCTTTATCACCTTACGAATCAAGCCGAAGCTCGCACGAGTAAGAAGATACAGGAATCTACAGCTCAGGTTGCAGAACAAACACAACGTGACTCCGCCTCGATGATCGTCATTGCAACCATGACGCTGTTCTTTCTCCCGGGCACGTTTGTCTGTTCTATATTGAGCACAGTATTTTTCAACTATACTGGAAATGACCTGGAGGTGTCTCACACTGGATGGCTATTAGCTCCTGCTATTATTCCTCTGACGCTTGTGGTGTTCGGTCTATGGCTTGCTTGGCTTTACAGAAGCAGGCGATCTGCTTTCGACAGGGTCGCGAGTTGGTTCTGTCTGAATGACAGCAAAGGCAGTCCTCCTGGTCCATAATTGACATGGCTGCAAGACGATATCGTAGGATACTTAGCTTGATAGGAACCGGGGGGAGGGAGGCTCAGATATAGCAATGATGTTCTGAAGTGACTTAAATTTGTATGTTATAATCAAATATACATGGTTCGTGCAAGCTAGTTTTCTAGTTGGGCTGATCCCTGTGATTAGAGTACCGCTAAATCGGCTTTTGACTTCACAACGGACTGTGACATATGGGCGGATGAATCTGCTGTGTTCCTATCGATATCATGTTCGTTTACAATATGCATCAGGGGCAAGGAATTTCTTACTTGTTGGAAGCATTTATTTATCGCAATTGTTGCATCAACACCGGGTTTTATAATAATGTCAAACACGATGGCGCAGTCTGGGCGGGTCAAGAGATTTTCGAGTTGATCATACGATGAATTGGCCGCTTTTGCTCAGTGCTTTCCGGATTGGATACACAGAGTATGAAGTGACTACTCAGAGCCAGTGATGCGCAGTATACAAACATCTTACATAGATTTACAATAGACTGACGCAGTCTGTCTAGGCCTGGTCAAAGTTACGAACAGGAGGCATCATGCCGAGGCCTTTACCCTCCGTCTCCTTGGCCTCGCCCTTTGCGTCTGTGACACCGCCGGCGCTCCTCTCCTTGACATGACGCCTCAGCAGCGAAAGGATTTCGCTGCCCTTCCATCTCTGGGGCACGGGCCTGTACGCAGGCTTGAATGTGCCGACGGTCTGCGCCCACTCGCCTGTCGCGGGCTCGCGCTTCCACTCGTCCTTGGGCTCGATGTCCTTGCCCTGCGCATTCTGGGTAGCCAGATTGTCGTGACCGCCTTCTGCGGTCTCGTGGGATGTCGGGGTCGGCTCTTGCGTGGCCCAGTAGTAAATGTCCCAGTCGTTCTCGTCGAGGAAGAGATCGTACTGCTGAAGCAGCTGCGGAGACATGGTCGCGAGTTTGGCATCGGCGAATGTGCTCATAAGGAGGTCACTCTCGAGTGTTCCGCGCTTACGGCTCTGGTCTGGCAGCTGTCAGCAAGGTAACGCGAGGAGCTGATCCGTGGAATTCAGGTAGCCTGGAAGGGCATTGCAGGAGCAGTGGGACAAACATAGTAATCGTGCACGCATGGTATTCGCATCCTCTCCAGTTCGCCTTATCGGCTCAACCTTGAACCTGAGGAGGTACAAAGTGAGCATATATCCTAGCTTGGCTATCAAATACAAGTGGCTGCTTACTTGGCGCCCTCCAACTCTCCAACACCAAGCTCAGCATTCTTTCCGCTGACCTCCGAGCCCTCGCTGCTCTGGGTTCCACCAGTCATGCGCTGTGTGTTGTCTGGGACAGCATCCTTGGGTGTGAAGTTGGGGTCGACGTTCTTGATGAGCTCCGGCGGGGGCGCATCCTTGCCGACCGAAGGCATCTCGTTGGCGATAGTCGAGGTTGTGTTCGTCATGTGAGGATTGAGGGGCTTCTCCTTCTGGAACTTGCGGTATTGCTCAGAAGTGTCATTGGTGCGCTTGTTCAGAGCTTCGAACTGGTTGTTGCGGGCTGCCGAGACGCTGAAGGAGCGGTAGGTCGAGCGCTGCGCCGCGACAAAAGCGCGCGATGAACGCATGGCAAGTCTTGAGGAAGCCATTGTGGTGTTTGAAGTTTGGGAGGGTCCAATGGCGGGATGGGTGGCTGTCGGCGAAGGTTTGGTGCAGCCGAGGAAGTGGAAGCGTCATATTTCGCTTACTAACGATGCAGCTATCCCTGCGATCGCCTACTCAAGTCCATTACTCCATCGACCGTCCATCAAAATCGCACCTGTGATAGGTCAGCTACCACAAATCAGTCACCGAACAGAAGCATGTATTGGAGCGCTTTCTTTGGGGATGAGTGCAGACCCATCTGCAAACTGGACAACACCCGGTTCTTGCGCTGCAATTTTCCCGCATGTGACCGCCTAATACACTTTCTCGGTCTCTGCTGTTGTTGCAGACTTTAATAGCACGACGCCAATCATTTCTTTCTCAAACTGCACCATATTCTCCGACTAGTGTAGCTCACAGGGAAACACGGTCCTTTAGCATATCAAAAGCGCTGAAGACGAGCATACTCTTACACCGCAATCGTAGTTTGTCTCGCCACTTAAGCATGTCTCTTCGAATGGAGCTGTCTATGGTCCTGCTGTATGTCCTTTAGCGTACCAAGTGCTCTTGAGTGGCTGGTGGAGACTCGTGGTAAGGACCTCACGTAAGGATTGCACGTCTCGACATCACAATCCAAACAGAAAAAGAGTCAAATTCGATCATGCCAAATCTGGAGATTCAGTCGGGCTTCGTACCTGATCCATTTGGATTGTCGTCCGGAGAATATTCGAGATTGACTGTTGGATTGGTAGACAATACTTTTGCACAAAGCCCGTAAGCTTCACAGTGCTAGAATAGCTTTTCCACCCGTCTAGTCAGCTTTTGTCAGCGCACAGCGACTGCTCAAAGCTAATTCACTGCAACTCTTAACGCTTCTGCTAGCATCGAGAGCACAGGAGAGTCATGTTCTGTGTGATGCTCCGAATTTGAATTACATCCGGTGCAGGTCTAACACCCCATGAAGCCACAGGGTAATAATTTACAAGTGCGAACATCGAAGACTGCTGGGTTATAAACCATATTAAAAGGATACACTGTATCCTGACCTGCCAATGTTGCCGAAGGAAAATACTGGTCTTGCCCAATAGTCTCGAATGTGTTAGAGCATGGCCCAGCCATTCGGAAGCACAGACTTGGCAGGAGCAAGCCACTACAAAGGAGAAGAGGTGCAAAAGCGGAATCTAGCCATGATGAAACTGAAAACCCACACTGTCATCCTGTCGGGCGAGAGTGCACCGAGCGGATAACTTGGCCGGGACGATCCGAGAGCGAGCGCGAAAACCAACGGTCCCGGGTAGAATAGCCGCAAAACGGGGCCCTGTGGACCTTCTTTGAAGTCCTCAGCTTTGGTCAGGGGTCACTAGGTATTACCGGGTAATTGGATCTGTCACGACTCAAGAGATCTATCCGCTGCTTGCACCCATGGTTGTATCATTAGACGCGATCTGCATCTGCGGCTGCTCGTGCACAGTTGCCCCGGTAAGACCAAGGGTTCGGGTCAAAGCAACGTTGAAACAGGCCCTGCATTGCTGCTCAGTGGCGTTGTCGATCCGGGAGTGTGGTCCAGCGTAAGTGGACAGGGACAATGCATTCTGATTCGACGTCCATTATGTACAGGGACAGGTAGAGTATCATTCTATCCTCTAACGCTTGCTTACATGGTGTCCTTACTTCAAAGACCACACCCCATTCTCCTCGATGATCTCGATGGGCCGGTTCTCGTCCAGCGATCTCCTCCCAGCCTCAAGAATAGCAGTTGTGGCAATAGTGTTCTTCAGTGTGGGCAGCGGACGTGCGTCGAGCTGGTCAAGTGTGACCTTGCCCTCGTTCAGTAAGTTTACAGCATCAACGAACTTCTCGAAAGAGATGTAGCCATAACCAGTATGTCCTGCGAAGTTACCTTCCTCATCAGGAGCGTATTTCATGTAGAATCTACAATAGTTCAGCGATCCGTTGTAGGCACCTGTGTGGCTTAGTAGTACTTACGGGTTATACCAGAGCAAGCCACCCTCGTCGTCAGTAACATCGTAGCCGCGCTTCGCTTGGTTGACTCGAATCTCTCCCGATGACGACATGTAGTGGAAGTATTGATTTGAGTGAACACCAGCCTTCTGCGGTGCTGCCCATCCAGCTGTATAAACGCCTGTTGCGCGCTTGCTGGGGTCGTCCTTCTTCACCCAGTCGGTGAGCAGTGTAATTGTGTCTTCCGTGGCAGGATCGCAGCCAAGGTTCGTTGCAATACCTTTCGCTGCGCTTCCCATGACCCGGACAGGTTTGTAGTCTGGCACCATAGATTCGTTGATGTCGATGTGGTGCGAGTTGAGATAGTAGGAGATATCGCTATCCTTGCCGGCCCACGCCTTGAACGTCTCGAGCTGGCTTTTCGGCTGGCTCATGTAGGAGTAGAAGTAGTTGAAGTCACCAAGCTTCTGAGCTCTGAACCGTGCGTCCGCATAGGCAGGGTCGTATCGCTTGTGGTGCTCAATGTACACAAAGACGTTGTGCTCCCTTGCCTTCTTGAGGAGCTCTTGGTGGTGTTCGAGCAGCTTCACGGCGGGTTTTGTGATAAGGACGTGGATGCCGCGTTCAATGGCATATAAGGCGATCGGGTAATGAGTAGTGTCGGGTGTGAAAATGGTGACTTTGCTTGATCAGCTTCCAATATTGCGTGCACTCTGCTTGGCAATCAGACTCACTGGCACTGCCTTTTGGAAGGGCGTCAATTGCCGTCTTGTATGCATCAGGGTCGGTCTTTCCCTCCTTGGGAAATTCTTCGAAAGAAACATCCAAGCCATTGTACGCCTCTGAAATATTCTTCTGGAGGTGCTCGCCTGGCTGATGTGAGCTGTTGCACTGTCATGCGCTCCGGAGCGGTGACTTACGAATGGCAGGGAATTTGCCGCCAGAAACGCCTACCATGGACAGATCCCCTACTTTGCCTCGCCTTCGCAGGTCAAAGAGGGTCAGGCCTACGACTCCGACCTTCTTGTCTGACTTTGAAGCGCCGCCGCCGACGAAACCAGTAGTGTACTCTCCAGTACCGACCTGGAAAGCTTGTCAGTAATTTGACTATAACATCGCTCGTAGAAAGAAGCCAAAGCTCCTCCAGCTTGAAGATACGCCTACGTAGCTGCCCACAGCAACCGTAGATGTCGCAATTGCCGAAGGCAGCTACTATCGTGCTGGTGAGGGGTAACACACCATCAAAACCGCGGGAGGCGCCATATTAGCTGTAATTCTTTGCTGTACTTTCTTCAAGAGGGGCAAATGAATATCCCTTCAGCTTGAGAAGAGATGTTAATTGAGGGGAGAGTGGAACGGGCAGTTTCCTGGGGAAGGCTCGAAGCCATGCATAACAACGCGTCGGCTTCGTCGGCGTTTGAACGGAACAATTGTGCCATTTCTTAGCATGATCCAATGCACTGAGGGGCACGAGGGGCTTGTCGGACGGCTGACAGACATGTATCATTTTGCCGTTTCCCGCGGCCGGCATGACATCTAACTGGTTCGCAAAGTCGCTGTGGGACTTGTTCGTTCGTTGATTTAGTTCGGGCCACAGCGTTGATGCGGGGAAAGTTGCCGTTCCAATGCATACTGCGTCAAAGCCGCCGCACAGCACACACAGTGCCTTGGGAATATTTTGCTGTACGATGACATGCGGAAGTCTACAAGCACATGTCATGTCGAGGGTGACGCCAATGCTCTTCCCCAGGCCAAGAGAATCGGGAAATCGAGCATGATGCACCCCACGCGAGCAGCTCTGTCGTGATTGGTGGGAAATCTACTCCAGTTTCTCCAGGCTCCGAAGTCGAACGCCCCCATGCTGAGCCACCGTCCAGAACCCTGCTACACACTGTAACCCTTCAATACAGGTTACAAATTTAGTCACCCCACAGTAGTAGGTCCCGCATCTCGCGCAGGTGTCGCCCGAGAGTACCAGATGGCCCCAAGCCTGGCATACGATTCGCCCTGGGTCCTGTAGTCTCCATTGTATCGGTCTGTTTGGCGAATGAACAGCTCGCATTTGACAAGACGTTGACGCTCGGAGGGCGGCGGAGAGGTGTGATCGAAGGTGGGATGGTTTGGGCTGCCGAATTACTTCCGCCGACTATCTCGCTGTTTTATTAAAGCTGACCGAGCCCATATTCCCTCAGGATATTGTTCCTCCCTTTCTTCTGCCATATCATCTCACAAACCTCACACCAGAACATAACACACCACAAACATGTCTGCAAACGGTAACGGTGTTAAGAAAGAGCGCACGCCTCTGCGCGCTGGTGTCTACTCGCCCACAATGACCTTCTTCGACCCCGAGACAGAAGAGCTGGATGTGCCCACAATCAAGAAGCACGCTGTACGTCTCGCTGAAGCTGGCCTTGTTGGCCTTGTCACTATGGGCTCCAATGGTGAAGCCGTCCACCTTTCGCGCGCTGAAAAGCAGACTGTCACGCGAGCGACCCGGGAAGCTCTCGACGAGGCCGGGTATAAGGACGTTCCCGTCATCGTCGGTGCTTCAGAACACGGCATTAAGCTCACCATTGAGCTTGCCAAGGAAGCTGCGGAAGCTGGCGGCGAATACATTTTGACTGTTCCTCCTTCTTACTACCGCTACGCCATCGATGAAGAAGCCATTGAGGAATACTTTACCAAAGTTGCTGATGCATCACCTCTTCCGATTCTTATCTACAACTACCCTGGTGCTGTTTCTGGAATTGACATCGACTCTGACCTACTCATCAAGTTGGGCAAGCACCCCAACATCGTCGGAACAAAGTTTACCTGCGGCAACACTGGAAAGCTGACCCGTGTCGCCTATGCTTTGAACGCTGTTTCTACCAGGAGCACCGGTAGCGGGTATATGGCACTTGGAGGTATCGCAGACTTTACAGCACAGACAGCTATGTCCGGCGGTTCTGGTATCATTGCTGGCGGTGCGAACGTCTTGCCCAAGACATGCGTCAAGGTTTGGAATTTGTGTGCTGAGGGCAAGTACGACGAGGCGTTCGAACTGCAGAAGAAGCTTAGCAAAGGTGACTGGGTGCTTACCAAGGCTGCTATCCCTGGTACCAAATCGGCTATTCAGAGTTACTTCGGTTATGGTGGGTTTCCCAGGAGGCCGCTCAAGAGGCTCTCGAAGGAGAAGACGCAAGCGGTCGCCGATGGAATCAAAGAGATTATGGAGATCGAGAATAGTCTCTAAGTGCGAATCATCTTGCTTTGGGATTTGGGCGGCCGAAAACGTTATCCTGCATTTACGAACTTCATCGTGTATATAGTCATCCACTAATGAAAGCAGACTTATGAACATTGCAGTCGCTGAACCAGAAATGGGGGCATCGTCTATGCGAGTGAGACTAATACGACCGTGCATGTGATATTTCAGCAGGCTGGTAGTGTTCTGTACCCTGAGTGATTTGTCTCTCTAGTATGCATCACATAGTCTATCCCATTGATAGCACAGCATCGCATAGCAAGTCGTTTAAAGCAGACACTCGCCTTTACCAGAAACGCAATTCGCAGAATGCGTGGCAGAAATGTTATCTTACTGCACCTACCCTCGCTCAGATGCTCATGCACCGGACCGCAACTGTCTTTGCACAACTCCAGTACAAAGTTTGCCAGCGTTTTATCCTTAAGGCATGCCCTAATAATCGTCTGCCGTATTTCTGCGCGCGTAACTCTGCATCCAAATCTTGGCCAAGACCTTCCTTCGCAACATGGAGGCTTGGCCGCTTGACGATCTTCTGCAAGCCAAAAGACATCCCCACTCTTTTGTTTATCTTTATACTGGTACTTCGTGACAGATGCGTTTTGTTGGTCGAGCAAGAATGCAGAGCGGGCGCAAATGCTCCAAGAGTCGGTCTCCGAGTAACTTTTACATGAGTCGTGTGTGGGGCAGGTGATCCGCTCGTGACAGGAGGCCGCCTCCGGTGTACGTTTCGAGATCTAACGCTGTTGGTTTAGCCAGCAGCTCAGTGTCTGCAGGCTGTGGGTGTCGGACCTCTCCGTCCTCTCTGAAGTCCAAATGCTTTTCTCGATGTCATAGAGGCGGTCTAGGTCGAGGGGAGACCGCGGTTTTGTGGAGGGAGTCCACATCGTCGCACACATTGCCCTTTGGGCAAGCTCCGAACGCTTCGCATGCGGGAAATCGCGGCTTATAAATCATGGAACAATGGTGAACAGCTTGCTGCTGAAGATGCTGAGCACAGATGGTTATGCGAGGCTTCTTAAGATCGATCCTTCGGGGATGGACCCTCTTTGATGTTGATGGCCTCAGATGATCATGATACGGCGCCTGCACCTACCAAATGAGGTATGAGCTACGGAGTGGGTTCTTGCAACGGGATACCCACTGTTTGGAACTGGCCTGGCAGTTGAAAAGCATGGGTGGCATGAACAGACAACTGTTTCGCAAATCTGGCGATCCAAGTTGGATGTGGGAGGGTGAGGATTGGTCCCTGTCGTGGATCTGTCTCCGAACCACCTGAAACATTGCTCAGGTCCCACAATTATCATTGCTGCTTTCCGTGCCTGCCGCTAACCGTGCTTCCGTGGAACTCTAGCCGCCTGTTTTCCGTTTCCGTCTCACTGGTGTGCACCTTGCGCGCATGCATTTCATTAGAACATTCCCTGACGGCTGCACTGATTGTCGATTGCGTTGACAGTGTCACGGCGCACGAAATGCATCATTGAGATGCGTCAATGTTGGGCGATGTTCTAGAAGCCAGTCTCGGAAGCAACTAAGCGACTTCGGAACTTAGCACTGCACATTGCATAGACGTCCCGAATTCGAAAGTACGTGACTTGCCCCCTGATAGAGGCTCTCAATTGGTATCATTTGCGCTGTCTGCTGCCCACAGACTCCGTTCTCGATATTGGTATCTTTTAAAATCAAAGTTTCGCTCATTTAATCGTGCAGTATCCGCAAACACGCTTTGCGGTTGTCATAAGTTGTGAAGGTGTGCATATCGTCATCGATACGTCCCACACCCCTGTTTTTTCTTCTCGCATGTGGCACCAGAGGCGGCCCAACTCAGATTGCGAGACCATTGCCCAGGCTGGTCCATCGGTACAGCGAAAGTACTTCGCGGCGTTTCGCAGGCGTCATCTCTCGTGCGTGCCCATGACCCTTGATTTGTGCCAGGGTTGAGATCATAACCTTTCGGAAATTTCTCTGAAACATGAGTCAGTATGTGCTCTTGTGGCTGAACGGACCGAACGACTGACCTGATACTCTGTGTTGAGTGTGACGACTGCGGCTTCATGTGCACGAACAATGATTTCGCAAGCGCGTATCACTCCGTCGTTCGTTTCAGTGGACAACTTGTCTGCCAGCAACAGAAGAATGAGGCTTCCTTGCAACAGATACTGTAAAATTTGTTAGCGATAGCTCTTTGCAGTAGCTAGAGGAGAAATCTTACCATGCCAAAGAGATATGGCATGAACGACAGGTCAGGGTCAAGATCTAGGATCTCCTCGACCGCGTGTGCAGCAGATATAGCATTCGATGTTGCAGCTAGAAAGGATGGTGAGCAAATCCACATGTTGTCATCTTCGAGCAATGCCACGGGATCCCATTTTCCGTGCAATAGGATATGCAGAACGTGCATAATGTGTGTTGCGTAGGCAGCAACTTTTCGTGTCTGGTGGATCCATTCCATGCGCACAGCATCGGGTGTGCCATTGACTTGATTGACATCGTCATTTTGTCCACAGCCATGCTGTGCCTTGAAGTCTTCAATACTGTATGCATAGGCTTCGAGTTGTCTTGTGATCTCAGCCTCGTGGAGCTCCCAGGAAGTCCTTTGTCCGAATCTCGGGTGATTCTTCTGCGCGTTCAGGTCGACGATATCGCCTAGAATAGTCATGAGTGGCAGGAAAAAGCCAAACACATCGTGTGATGTGCACTGGAAATTGAGGCCTTTGCTTCTGGGTCCTTGGTGGCCGGTGTAGAATTCTCCGGCTTGCCAAACTGTATCCGGCACTGGCTGGAAGAGGTCTTCGCACTCGTTATCCAGCATAGCCAAGGGTCGGTTGTAGCAGAGCCCCAAATGCCGATCAATCATGTACAATAGCCACCACAATCGTCGTCGTTCCTCTTTCATCTCTTCGACCAGTGCTGCAGCCGGTGTGCCAACGTCCACGTCACCGTTCTCGTTTGTATGTCCGTTGCGTTCTTTGGCGGGATCCGACGGTACCTCTCTACCCAGCTTCAATTCTCGTGCTAGTGACCATGCCGCATTCCACCACCGAAGCGACGCTGCTTTGTACTCGCTTGCCGAGGTGACCACGCCCAAGTTAAGATATGTTGCCACATCATCGAGATTGCTAGTAGGTGGCATAGCACCGTCCATTCGTCCGTCGTATCGTCCTATCGTGCGTTCCACATTGAATTGATCATGTGCGGCTGAGGTCACTCCGCCCCGGCCAGGTGTGTGAGTGCCTTGGGAGGAAGGCGAATGAACAAGCGGCTTAAGGAGATCTACTGTCAGCTTCCATAGCTTCTGGCAAATAATTGCTCTTGCTGATGGCGAAGATGTCAGGTAGGTGGCCTCGCTCGTTTGTGCGGAAACCCAAAGCATACTGGCAAGCAGAGCAGGGCTGCATTTTCGCGGCTTGTGTTGGCGCAAGAAAGACCGTTTCCTGAATACTATGCCAAGTATGTACGGCGATACTGGCTCCATAAAGACGGAGGACGAGCTCTGGAAGTAAAAGTCGAGGAGATCGCACGCCGTTGGGATGCTCATGATAGTGCCCAGATGTGGAAAAAGGGGCTTCAAAACAGGATATCGGCAGGTGGTAATTGCGCCAGCTTGGGATGAGTTGACACTCACGCCGGACTGGGGTGATCCAGTATCTGCGGAGCCGTAGCTGTGCGGGGGTGATGACTGTCGAGGTGCTTGGAAAGGGATCGGATACCCTACATTAGTATACTCTGTCATGGGTGCCAATCCGTTCATTGCATACAACAGCTCCTCATTGCGTGGCATCTCAGCATGCATGGAGCCTAGCAGGAGCGGATCGATCATCATATGCGTCACTGGCGGATTGAAGGGCGCACCTGTCCATCACCTCAGTACTTTACAGAAGGAGCATGTTGCTAAACCATAACCTACCAGGATTGAAGCCCTGCCATTCTGCAGGTGGAGGATTGTGAAGGCTTCCCTTGGTACCAGTGACAAAGTGTTGTGTCACTGGTGTTGGTTCAGATTGCGACCAGCGTTCATCTTCGATCTCTGTGACTACGGCTGGCCTTTCGAAGATGTTGTTTGGTGGGACCTGGAGCTCATTTGGGGTCTGTGGGCTGCGTGATGCAGCAGCCTCTGCTTCCCTTTGTTTCTGAATGTGCCTCGGTACCTTAGGTAGTCAGTACTGCTGGATCAGCATTCGACAACGAGCATGCTAACCTTGCCACGACGCTTCTTCTCTCTGTTGTACTGGCAGACATACTCGAGTTCTACAAATTGTTAGGCTGGCTCTAAAAGGAAGGTGATGCACGAAGTACCTATACATCTTGAGCATGGAGCCTGTCCTACACCAAGCAACACAGTCAGTGTTTTTCTTTCATCAGACGCGACCCACTTACCATTGCAGCGCGTTCGCATGCGGTGGCAATGATCGCACGCCCTGCTTACCCTCCTCTTGACCGCGGCGGAGCTCCTGCGTTCCATTTTGGAAATGTCAAGTGCCGCAGGCTCCATTGTAGCTATGTCAACCGGTGGAACGTGGATTCGATAAGAGGTAAGGGAGCAACAGTCTGGGGAAGGACCGGTTATGCGATGGTAGAAAGCATATGTGGGCCTCCGATCAAAGGTCTGCCGAGGAGCATCTCCGAATATGGACACTAGGCGGGAAAGTGGCCGGCGCTTTGAAGGCCAGTGTCACCTGCGCTCTGACAGTTCCATGCGTTCGAGAAGCGAGGTCAGCCTACGCGCGAAAATGCAGCAGGCGTAACCACTAATTTCAGTAGTGTTTCCATAGGATGTGGCTCGTCGATCCTGGGGCATTCGCTGTCGGCACAAGTCAGGATCGCAATTCATCCGGTGTCTTTAGCCTAATGTCACAGAGCCCCGCAAGACAAAGCATGTCAGGCTAGCGCCATTTCCCGCATCGCTTGTCGCTTCCATCTCGCGGCTTGTCACTGTGTGCCTGGCTGCACCCCAGGTTATGGATTCCACATCATCATCATCATCATCATCATTGCAGGAATCTTAAACTGCTGCCTCCTACGTACTTCCCTTTCCCCGGAGACGACTTCTAATCACGAGTCTGGCGGTGAGCCACGCTCAGTGGTGCAGTTGCCTCCTTGAAACCGCTCTTTCCTGTTTTCAGATTCCAGAAACGCTCACCTACCGGAGTGGCAGACGTCAGGCAGTGTTAGAGCGATAATGCACCAGTGAATGTGTGCTGTGAAACGGACATCACCAAACTATCGTTCCCGCACCGGGCACGTACTTTGTAGCTATGTAGAGACCGAGCCAATAGCACCCACCGTAGAGTGCTGTGACGTTCGAGGGTGGTGAAGTGTCTTTGGTACAAAGCACATCCACTTCGGCAGACTATCCCTCTTGATCGCGGTCCGCGAAGAGGCACTTGTCGAACTCTATAACATGGCGCGTGTTGTCGCGCTGGACAGGAGGTGCACGCCAGACGGGTTCGTGCGCTGCCGGTTTGCAATGCTTACTTTGACTCCCACAATAGAGTACTCGCCCGGCGCGCCCACTCGGGGGTCTGCCAGCAGGGGGCAAATGATGCAAGGACGTGCAAGTTGATTGCCCTGAATCGTCGGTGAGTTGACCTCAGGCTTGCCATCGACTGACCGCATGCTCTGTGGTGCTCTGTATGTACAGTGCAATCGACAATAATACATCACTCCATGTCTTTGACTGCAGCACCCCGGCTTCAGGAAGCAGACTTCCGCATCCTTCTATGTATGTGCAAGCACAGGGCCCACTCCTGAGGCTTGAGCCGCAGCTGGACGGTTCCCCGTGAGGAACCCAAGTGAAACGTTCCATAGCAGGGGCATGCATCTGCAGTCGATGTTCTGATCGTCGCGCCACGACGGACGTTCGAACTGAATTGCACTCATCAACAGATTCTTAGGACGTCGCATATATGCTATCAAAAGAGCACTGACTGCGTCCGCGTCCCATCAAAAGGTGTGTGCTTGCTATCTTCACATATGGAACAGTCGGGAGGTGGAGTGAGAGGGGCCGTGATGAGAAAGCTCTCTACCAATGATGCACGTCGAGGGCACGTTGATGCGTTACACGCCTGCAAGCCTCGAGCACGAGGCCATGCTCGGCTAGTAGCATGCCGACCGAAATCTCCACGTTTCTTCTTGCAGCACTGATGCATCTGAGATGCAGGAGATGCGGCCCGGAGGACTTGCATTGGTCGGCTTGCTACACCACCCTGGGGAGTGGCAGAGCGGCAGGCTTGCGGCAGTCAAAGTCGGTCGGTCTGTGTCATCACACGGGGCAAGGACACAGGTCTTTTTTGAGAGAACCGAGCGCGGACATTTGCCCACCTGCGGTTAGACTTGTGTATACTGCGGTTCGCCTTAGCGCGCAAAAGCTCTCCACCGCTGATCCATCATTCCCCACAGCCGCTAGGGTGTGGCTCTGACAGCCAGCTCACCACCAAGCCCCATCGCAGTTTCTCCTAGATGGTGGGGCTGGCGCATACCCAACCACCTGCGTTGCCTGCCTCGTCGGATCTCCGCAGCTAGCAGTGCCCATTCGACGTTCTCCTACTCTACTTTTCTCTGTATTGAGCAGGTCATGATGCAAAGCGTTCCACAGCCACCAATCTGCTGGCCCGGGGTCTCGTTGCGCGACTTGTCAGCCCTCGGACGCAGCGAGATTGCAGCTGTGGGCCGCCAGGTACCAGGCACAGAGTCAGCTGCAAGTGCAATCACGGTGCAACGTCTTGACGGCGGTTTTGCAATCAATGTCAGTACTGTAATAGCTTCATAGCAAGGAGGAACACCCACATCCGTCGCTTAGACAACTGTAGCGCCAGGTTGATTCGGCTCAACGGATGTTCCCTAGACTGTCTAAGCGATCCACATGTTGCCTCAAGGCTACCTTACGCCTGTCTGTTATACCCTGCATCTTGTAGGGTAGGACCATGTATTGCCCCAAAGCGGAGCGAGTTGACGTAGAGTCTCTTCCCGTCACTGCAATGATGAATTGCTTTTGTCGTAATTATCGTAAACTCAATCTGATCGATGGCTAACGGCTACCTAGCAAGCGAAAAGTAGATGAGCCGGGGGGTCGCAATCAAAAACGGCAGCCGCCGTTGTCGACTGGCCGAGATCATGCACTCCAGTTTTCATCGTACGTCTGCAGGGGAGACGGCTATAGTGCAGCTATTAAGGTCCATGTGACACTCTGAACACTTCAGTTGCTGATGAAAGGACACCTCCACCAAGGCGTTAAGAATCATCGAGTTGATGCTTGTGGTATTCTAGTTCTCATTAGGTTATCACAAGCTGCGGATGTCCTTGGCCCGCGACGCCTCCATACCTGAAGAAGAGTGTTGGCGCAAGCTCTGGCAATCGTTCTTGATTACACCAATTACAGTAACCTACCGAATTGAGTATGACACAACACGGTGCTTCGGCAAAAGAGCATGCCGTGGACACTTGTGATGTGCTCCAAGGTTTAACACGTTTCCATCACGAGCGAACTGAACAGGGCATGCGATTGCGGCTGCGGCCTACCCTCAGTTGTGCCCATTGGTCGTACGGTCTCCTTCTTCATTTTGAGCCTTCTCGAACGTCTCAGATAGACGGGAGGTAAGCGCGCCTAGTCGGGACATGTGCCGGCAGTACCTAGCTATAAGATTGTTTCACTATTTTCTAGTATCACCAGGTGAGCTTCTAGTCACACATTGAACCATCTCTTTGGATCATCAAATAAACTTTTGAAATGCACGCTCGGCTGCAGCCAGCATGGCTTTGTAATTTGTTCGACTAGGTCAGCGTCTCTGCATTCCTTTTCTGGTATGCGCGATGCCTGTAGCGAGGTTAATTTGTATGGAACACCGAACACAGTAGACAAGGTATTGGTGAATGGTTCTGCGTGATTTCAGGCAAGGCGCCGCTCAATACCTCTCACATCGATCGAGCATACTGCATCGCAGAACTACAACCTGGCGACACGAATAGTCAGCAAGTACATTTCTCTATCAGTCAAGCTCAACCGATCATCGCTCCCTCACTAGTCGCGCATAGCCACAGTGTGACCATAATATCCACCCGTTATCTTCTGCGAAGTCTCCATCAAGATGAGAAGCCGACATCTAATTTCACAATCTCCGTCGAGACTATCGAAATCCGAAACTCAACACTTACTTGCCAGCCTTTTCAGCATCTGCCTTCATGCCAGCCTGCACCCACTTGCGAGACTCTGCAGCGTGGTGCTCCATCTTCTCCTTGTCTTTGAGCAGTTCCTTAATTGTGTGTCGGTCAGGAACGTGACGTCCTTTCTCGACGCCGGATCGCTGTGCCATACGCTCCTCCCACGCTTTCAGGTTTGGGAAGTCGTCAATCTCGACACCTGCCCAGCCTGCAGCCGCAACCCAGCCCCAGTGTGCGATATCTGCCCCTTGTCAACATTGTTCAGATGGAGGTGATGGCGAAATGACGCCGAGGACCGCATCGAGCATCCTCGAGCTGACGAAAACACTCGCAGGCAAAAAACACATACCAGCGATAGTACACTTCTCACCAACCAGATATGGTCGCTTGTCAGATGCAAGATGCTTGTCCATCACTGAATATAGGCGACGTGTCTCATTCACGTATCGGTTAACTCCATATTCGATGCGCTCCGGGGCGTAGCGGGAGAAGTGGTCTGGGTTGCGGTCAGCCTCACAATTGTAGGTAGGCTGCGTGACGATTGGCACAGGAATGCTCGATTCAATAAAGACATGTTCTCTTGGGGGATAACATGAACAGCGAGAGCCCAAACGGACCCAAACAGCTGACACTTCCTACCGACCGTGTTGTAGCTCCTGACTTCTGCCATACGTAGACACTCCACTAAAACACAACCGGATTGATAAAGTACAAGAATGCACTTACTGGCTTGGCCTTGCATAGGTCCCACACCGGCGTTCTGAAAAAAGAGCCAATTGTTCATCTCGTACCATTCTCGGGAGCCTTTGGGGTAGCTGATCTTGTACTCGGTGTCGTAGCGTTCGACGAGGTACTGCATGATGCTTCCAGACTCGAACAAGTTGATAGTCTGACCATCAGTGAACTTGTCTGTCAGCGCCGGAATGCGACCATTTGGATTGATTGCCAGAAACCAGTCTTCTTTCTGCGTGTTCTTGCTGATATCAATCTTCTCAACCTTATAGGGCAGACTGTGGTTGTCAGTAACTACGCTCGATGAGCGCAGCAAGCGGTCTCACCCAAGCTCCTCTAGCGTGATAGAGATCTTGATGCCATTGGGCGTCTGTGTTGTGTAGAGAACGATATCCGAGCCTTGTGACATGGTAGCAGGCTTTGGAGATTATCTGAGTGATTTTGGGTTTCAAATTCACTTGGGTACTTTCCAGCACTTTGTACTGGCGTGAAGTGGGGTTCGGAAGAGGGGCTATGACAAACTCGGGAGCTTGCTTAGAAATTGTGTTCTCACAACATACGTATCACGCACCAATCTGCGGAAAGATTGGAGATGGAATCAGCGTCCTCTTCGCACGAATACGGTCGAGTAATATGATGACCCAATTTGTCCGAAAGTACAACCTCGAAGCTCGTAAAGTGCCTGCCACTCACCTGCCTGAGGCCATCCTGGACAGATAGCGAGGGCTTTGGTGCTCCAAACATGATATGCTACACTGTACACATGGTTTTCTTCTTTTGCGACTCGGCAGGCCTTTCGACCTGCAGCCATCGGAGACCCTCGATGAATACTCGGAAAGCCTAGCTACATGATGCGTAGGATTGGAGTCAACTGAGAGCCGCAGATAGCAAATCTACTGGCGAGGTCCCTGAATAGTAGTCCTGCTGACATAGTGCTTCTGCTGCCTTGAGTGAAAAGACACTTCCAATGTTGGATACCTAAGTAGGTAGGCATCCAGGGCACGTGACTGCCAAGCCCGAGCCCCAGTTTACTTTTGCCGCGCAGTACCACTTTCGCGCGAACATCCTCATCGTCAACAAAGCCTCCTCCAGCTAAAATGTCGTGGCGCAATCAGGGCATCACCGGTTCGAACAATATCCCGCTCGGTAACCGCCGGCGATTTGGCGGCGACGATGAAGCGGGCGGCTACAACCCATCTGCGCCTGCAGAGGGTCTGTCCGAATTGAAGCGCGGGCGCAGCCCCGAGCGAGGTGAGTTCAGCTCGAGGCCTCTTCCAAAACACAATCTAATTCCTCTACAGCTCCCGATGGCCCCAGACAGCGCAAGAAGCGCAACCGATGGGGAGATGCTAGCGAAAACAAGGCCGCTGGCCTCATGGGCTTGCCTACAGCTATCTATTCGGCCATGACCACGGAGCAGCTCGACGCTTATACGCTCCATTTGCGCATCGAGGAGATCACGCAGAAGCTCAAGATCAACGATGTGGTGCCAGCGGATGGCGACAGGTATGTTACTATCCTGTTGGATTCCTGTGTAGCTTTCACTAATCATCACAGGTCTCCTTCGCCTCCCCCTCAGTACGACAACTTCGGCCGTCGTGTCAACACGCGCGAGTTCCGTTACCGCAAGCGCCTCGAAGATGAGCGTCACAAGCTTGTCGAGAAGGCTATGAAGACGCTTCCTAACTACCACCCACCTGCCGATTACAGGAGGCCTACTAAGACACAGGAGAAAGTCTATGTGCCAGTCAATGACTATCCGGAGATTAACTTCAGTACGAAACTAACCCCTCTAACTTTCCTTCCTAAGTCCCTCACAACCCCAGCCTTTGTCTTGACCAGCGTGCTCAGACTGCTTGGTGCTTATGCGCATCTGGCGAAGCCTGCAGTATAGCTTTGTCACTAACCCTACCCTTCCTTTGCTCAACCAATTTTTGATCATACACTAACCACAGCTTTTTGCACTAACAGTTGGATTACTTATTGGACCTCGTGGAAACACCCTCAAGAAGATGGAGTCTGAGTCCGGCGCAAAGATTGCGATTCGCGGCAAGGGCTCCGTGAAAGAGGGTAAAGGACGGTCTGACGCAGCTCACACCAGCAACCAAGAGGAAGATCTGCACTGCTTGATTATGGCGGACACAGAGGAGAAGGTCAACAAGGCCAAGAAGCTCATCCACAACGTCATCGAGACTGTAAGTCATACTCAACCCTTCTTGAACCTTTAAAGAATGGAACTGATTTGTTGGAGGCTGCTTCTATCCCCGAAGGTCAGAACGAGCTCAAGCGCAACCAGCTTCGTGAGCTCGCCGCGCTCAACGGTACTCTCCGTGACGACGAGAACCAAGCCTGTCAGAATTGCGGTGAGATCGGTCACCGCAAGTACGATTGCCCTCAGAAGCAGAACTTCACTGCGAGCATCATTTGCCGTGTCTGCGGTCAAGCTGGTCACATGGCTCGGGATTGTCCTGATCGTAAGGTCGGCCAGCCGTGGCGCAACGACAACCGTTTCGGCGACCGTCCTCAAGGTCGCATTGGTGGTGCACCCGAGAACGAGCTGGACGCGTTCTTGTCCGAGATGGGCGGCGGTGGTGGCCAGCCTCGTGGCGCCATTGAGTACAACGGTGGTGGCGCAGGTGGTGATGGCTACGGAGGAGGCGAACGCACTGCCAAGCCCTGGGAACGTGGCTCTACTGGCGGCGCAGCTCCTTGGGCACGCAGCGATAGCCGTGGCGATCGTGGCGATAGCAACGCGGCTGCTCCTCCTCCCTGGGCTGGAGCAGGTGGCGCTGCTGGTGCCGGTGGCTCTTACGACCAGAGCGGCGGCTATGCCAACAGTGGCGCTGCGCCCTGGGCTTCTGCCGCGCCTGCTGCGGGTGCTTCGTATGGTTATGGAGGCTACGGAGCTGGCTACGACCAGAACGCAGCAGCAGCATACGGCGCTCCAGGCTACGGCGCCCCTGGCTATGGCGCCCCTGCGGCGGCGGCTGGCCCTCCTCCTGGCTTGGGTTCTATGTACCAAAGCTACGGAGGTGCTGGAAGCCCTCCCCCACCGCCACCTCCATCGGGCTCTGTGCCTCCTCCACCTCCTCCAGGTGATGCTCCTCCTCCCCCACCACCTGGTGACGCTCCTCCACCACCTCCTCCCCCAGCCTAAAGGTCGCGGGATCATTAGTCTATACGTATCTACATTGGCGCTCCTGAGAAGTTTGGTCTCTCACACAGAAGTGAAGCTTAATGTATTATCCAAAGAACAGATCTTTCTCTGTGCTAGCTGGCGACAGGATTTGTAATCTCGTATTCCTTCGCAAGGATACAGGTAAGCATCTTCTAATAAAATGGATTGTTTCCTCCAAGCCCGTTGTGTGACTGAGTGGAGACGTGTGGTTGCGTTGGGGCCCTTGTAGATATGGAGAAGAATGATTTTGATATTTTGCGCTCCCTTGGGTATCGGTATGAGCGTATTTGGACGGCACGCGTGAAAAGTGGCATAGCCCAAATCAAAGCCCCATGAAGCTCTAGCTTCAGCTTCAGCTTCGACGGTGACGTTATGTTACAGGTCCGTGCCAAGACCTACGGCCTTTGCTAACGTGAACGCTGGGCACATGCACATGCAGAGGCTCCCGATCCCCCACAAACGCCAGACATGCCGACCTTTACATTGACTTGGTAACGAGCTTGACCCTGCGCAACGGACGCTTCGACTTCCATAGCGGTGCTGCCTCTTAAGCACCTCACAAAGGGGTTTGGCAAGCTGCACCCCCACATCGCATGCAGTCGGCGTGACGACTGCGACACGCGAGCTTACCCACCATGGACAGAATACGCGTGAGTAAGGTATGGGAGGCTGTGTCTTAGGTATCAAGTCTACAGAGCCAACATGACATAGGTAGAGGATGTATACCTCCTACGGAGAGGTACACGGTTCGATGGCACCCTGCATCTTATGCCCCACCACATCGTCTTCAGCTATCTTCCGAGCAAGCCCGCCGACGCACCGCCAGACGCGAAGCCGCCGCGGCAGAAAGAAGTATGGATCACGTACCCTATGATCAACTATTGCTGTCTAAAGTCGTGCCCGCCCGTGATGCGCCAGCAGCCGTCGATACGTATACGGTGTCGCGACTTCACCTTCTTTGCCTTCTTCTTCCCAGACGAGAAAAAGGCCCGCGACGTGTACGACAGTATCCGCGCACTGTCCTGCAAGATCGGACGCCTAGACAAGCTGCTGGCCTTCAGCTATCAGCCGAAGCCTCCGGAGGACCAGTTTAACGGCTGGGACATATACGATGCGCGTCGAGAGTTCAAGCGCTTAGGAATTAGTCCCAAGGATAGCGAGAAAGGCTGGCGGATATCTGAGATCAACGCTGAATACAAGGTAGGCTGCCATGTCAAGACAGCACCTGCGCAACTAGGCAAAGCTCTCTAACGCGAAGCGCAGTACTCGAAAACATACCCTGCCCTTATTGCCGTGCCTTCCAAAGTGTCAGACAGTGTCCTCCGTTACGCTGGCGCATATCGCTCGAGACAACGCATACCTGCACTTGTCTACCGTCATCCACTCAACAACTGCTCCATAACTCGCAGTTCGCAGCCAACACCTGGTATAACTGGGAACCGAAATCCTCAGGACGAAAGGCTTGTTGCCGCTATCTGGGCTACAAACCGTGGGTGGAATCCGGCGCCGACACCAGATGCTGCTCGTTCCACAGCAGATCTCACTACCGAGAATGTGCCCAGCGCAGACAGCTCATTCGTGGACGCTGAGGCTATCAACTCTGGAAGGACAATCGCTGATGATTTGACTTCCTCTGCTGAGACTGACGAGAACGCGCCCAAAGTGTACGGTGCACAGCAACGCAATCTTATAGTTGACGCCCGTCCTACAGTGAATGCATATGCAATGCAAGCAGTAGGATTGGGATCGGAGAAGATGGATCACTACCCTGGAGCAGAGAAAGCATATCTTGGAATTGACAATATCCACGTCATGCGGAAGTCACTGAACACAGTCATCGATGCCTTGAAGGAGTCAGATCTGACCTCATTCCCACCAAATCAGCAGTTGCTGGCGAAAAGCAATTGGGTAAAACACACGGCAAACATCCTTGACGGCGTCGCGCTCATAGCTCGGAGGGTAGGTATCATGCATTCACACGCTCTGATTCACTGTTCGGACGGATGGGATCGCACGAGCCAGCTCAGTGCACTGAGTCAGATCTTGCTCGATCCCTACTACCGAACCATGGAAGGCTTCATTGTGCTTGTCGAGAAGGACTGGCTCTCGTATGGCCACATGTTCCGGCATCGATCCGGATTCCTCAGCCACGAGAAGTGGTTCACCATTGAAAACGAACGTATCGAACGCAAGAACGACGGCCAGGGCGGCGGAAATGCTTTCGAGAATGCTCTCCGTGGAGCGAAAGGCTTCTTCAATAGACAAAATGAGTCGAACGAATCGTTGAATCAACTGCCTGAAACGAACAGCACAGAAAACGTAGGAGACGTATCAGACGCCACTGCCACGAAACCGTCAAGTAAGATCGGTGCCGCCGAGGAACACCGCATCACTAAGGTCAACGAGTTGTCGCCCGTATTTCATCAGTTTCTCGACTGCGTGTACCAGCTTCAATATCAGCATCCCACACGGTTTGAGTTCAGCGAGCGTTTTCTGCGACGACTCTTGTACCATCTCTACTCTTGCCAGTATGGTACCTTCCTTTTCGATAACGAGAAGGAACGAATGGAAGCGCGGGCAAAAGAGCGTACCAGGAGCGTTTGGGACTACTTCCTTTGTCGCAAGCACGAGTTCTTGAATCCAAAGTACGATCCCGAGATCGACGATGCAGTACGAGGAAAAGAGCGCATGATATTTCCGCGTAAAGGCGAGGCTAGATGGTGGGCAGAGTGTTTCGGACGCACTGACGATGAGATGAATCTATATGGCCCTCAGCTACCTCCTTCCCTTACGCCACAAACCAGCAACGCATCAAATGGTAGAAGTGGAGCAAACACACCACTCAGGAACGAGTCGATTGTGACCGGCACGGAAACCGCAGAGAGTGCAACAGGCGCAGGCACCACCGCTGACCTGCCCCCCACTCATGCAGTTGGGGAACGCTCGGTGAGTGGTTCGACTGCTTCACCAACTCCATTTGATGCTGCGGCAGCATTGGGGCAAGATCTAAGGCAAGGCCTTGTGGCAGGCATGGGAAGACTAGGCATCAGCGGAATCAGTCCACGAGCAAGCACAGATTCGAGTGGACCGCAGCCAAGACTTAGCACTGATACCAGCGCACACAACAGTGCGGAGAGGAGCCGAAGCAGGGGTCGGGATAGACGAGAAGATCTCGAAGTTGAGATGCAGTAAAGAAGCTCCATTCAGACAGGCATGATCTTTTACACTGTCTGCCGGAGGCGGGGCAAATACAAGCTACGAAGGTGATGAATGAATGATACCCTGATATCAATCGATGATTGGCAATATTATTGTGCCCAGAAGTCAGCTTTTCTGATTGCAGTGCCCGCACTTACTCTCGCCAGCGGAGTCTCATTTGGCTGGAGCTCGACTACCCCTATACCATCTTCCTGATCAGCATCCTCTTTCTCTGCGACGAGTACTATCGTTCGATGAAGTCTCGGTCGAACTGCAGTCTGTCGAGAGTGCTCTCTGTGAATAAACATCCAAGGATCAGTCGAAGAAAACCAGTTCTCTAGCATCTAGAATCGGAATTGTTCAGGTGTTTTATCAACGAATTCAGGGTCAAGCATGCTGTTGAATGGCACAGCTGGAGCGTGTCAGCGTACTCATCAAGCTAAGATTGTTGACAGCAGAGTATTACCTTTCCTGACCAGATTGTACCACCATACATAATCCTATTATTACGGTCAGAACACCCTTATCTCTTCCGAACTTTAGCTAGCACGCTAACTTCTCATCAGAACTTAGAACCTTATCGTCTACTCTGCCGTCCCACGCCTTAGCCTCATGCTCCTCCATCTTGTCGAACACAATTGTGCCCTCCACAGCAATCTGGATGGTCGGTGTCCGTCTGCAAGGCTTCTTCAATGCAGCGTGGGATAGTGACGGGAGAACTAAATGCTACGAGACTGACTGCCGATAGTAGTGAAGGAAGTGTGTTAATAGAAACATCAAGGAAAGAATCAATACTCATTTCATCGCTGCAAAGAGAAAGTGGAGAGTAAAGCGTAAAGCCATCGTTAAAGTTGCCTAGGCTAGTACCCAATGGGAAAAGGTCACGATGATCTAGCGTGGGCGCCTTGCCAACGTTACTACATAGTAGATATGGGAAGCAAGACTAACTGATCAGCTTTGGCAATGGCTTCACGTGAGGTGACATATCTCAGTCGGACCGTGATATCATGAACCATTTGCCATGTCCTTTGGAAGACCACATTTCACAGACTGGTTTCTTATCCTAAAGAACATGACTATGGCCACTACTCGCGCAAACTCTCGTACATCCATTCGTCATCGAAACATCGTTAGTGGATCACACTTCTGTGTTTCGGTCACTTATCTGTACATCTATATCCTGGTTGAGGAATATAGGACAAATCACTAACGAATAGTATCCTAATGTCCGCGACCCTAAGCATTCCATTGGCTCATGATCTTCCACAATCGTACGAATATGTGCATTAGCCAGCTCATAATGACATTTGCGCAAGGCAGACCGGATATGAGCAAAGCGGATGAAAAGCCTCATTAGGTCTCGAACAGCAACGCACCATGTATGCAGTATCCGCCGACATTCCGATGCGGGCTAGATGGAATCGCACATGTAACTCGGATACTCGTGCTGATTCTTGGTGCACACGGCGATCCTCGCACAGCAGCATCTGTCAAGCTGTCAAAATCGCGCCCGCGTTGCACACTGTTCTCACCTTGTCCCCCTTCGGCTCATCTGACCCAGCAGGGCAACATCGCCAAGGCCCAAATCATTCCTTGGATATTCCTACACAGCGGCTCATTGGTTCATGCTTTGCGGCCGAAAGACACGTTGTTTGCGCAGTCGCAGGTACGGCGTGGTTGTCAGCGTGGAGACAGCCTCATCATGGACATTACTCTTGCTTCGATTGGAGCAATGGGTTTGAGGGGTGCGTCCACTGGTCAAGTTTTCGGACGCCAGGCTGAGTGGATGGCCAATCTTAAGCATTGTGGAGTGTTGGGCGATGCTGTGCTAGAGTCGTACGTGTCGCGAAGAGGAGGGTGACCCGTTGTCATACTTGCACCGATGTGCTGATAGCGGCCGTACTGTATACAGCGAGAGCCACTGATAAGCTCTAGAGATTGACTGAAGTAGGTCAGTTCCGGGTCTTTCCCCGCGTTCAAGGATGGCAGGTTCGGCAGTTTCGTTCCCGACTGGCTTTGTCTGACCAAGCTGAATGAAACAAAGCTTAATAGAAGCACTGCAGGTTCCGGTCACAACCTACTACAGACGTGCTTTCGTACCAAGGACTGAGACTGCTTCGCTTCACAAGTCTGTCTGACCAGTTCTGTGCGAGTTTGTTCCCAAGCAAGGCGACATGCTCCGATGGCATGTGTGTCTTTCTCCGATGGTGCTTTGATGGTTGGTTACGATACGGTAGGTGTTCTGCAAGGTCCCGCTGTCAATCGAGTATATCAGTGGCTGCTAGGCAGCTTCGACGCTGTGAGATGACCGCGTGTATGATGGAGATGTTTCCTGGGCGAGACTGCGAGACTGCGTGCAGCTACATGAAGCAGTATGTCGGAAGGCTTGAATTCGATATGACCGTTACATGTCGCACGCTGTCGAAATGGAAAACGCTCGAAAGTCTGATTCTACCATCTCCGTTCCTAGGCGACATCAATGACACGGTACAGCTTCGTGTCACAAGCATAGCACGGCGTAGTGCGATCTGCCTATTCTATTGAATGGTCATGTGACACGGCAGTGTATAGATGGATAGAGAATCAGGCCTGACAGGCGGTCAAGAGTCTATTCATGGTCTCTTTGGCGCTCACAGCGACATATAAGCTAGCTGCAAAGGCACGGAGCACGTAAACTCTCAATCAGGGGAGCAAAACCTTCAGCTATGCACAGCAATTCTGCTGTCACAGGCTGCACTCTATTGGATTCAGCTATGTAGTGACGTCGCTCTCGGTGAATCTAGTACAAGGGGTGAGTTCTGATGGCCATCCTAGCTCGGTCGATTAGAACATGATTGCCGCCTTTTTGAAACAGCAAGCAGAGAAGCGCAACTTGGGGCAAGTCCCTGTCAACGGCATTATATATACTATGACCTATGCACAGCCTTCGAAAAGATCTAATCTTAGGATGGTAGTTGCTCAAATACGTTTCATGTGAGCCAACAACGCTGCTTCGTTTGTGGCCGATGCAGAGGCCGCGCCGGGAGATTCTGAGACCATCAAACGAAAGCCGCGTCCAGATGCCATCGCATATGAGCGCAAGGCTTGGACAAATATTACACTCAGACCATGTCAAACGGCGAATCGCGTAGCTGGGAGCTGTCGTCACTACTTTCTCGACCTGGAAATCGCAGATTAGCTTTGCCTCTTGTGGAGAAAATACCGCCCCAAAGTGAAGTCTGCGTCAGTGGTCATATGTGTGCACGTCTCTTGCGTGTGTTTCAACGTCAAGCTGGTAATTATGGATGACCCCACGCTGCATCTAAACCGAGAAGGGAGTGTTACCAGAATTCCGGTGTTGTGTAGCCCCGGCAAACGGGAAAGGTCCATAGAAGCGAAAACGTGTTTTCCTCAACTCCTGAAGCGTTGGGCTTATGGTCAACAAAAGGTGCAAAGACAATTCGAGAGAGACAAAACGGCGTGTCGAACAGAATGATGCATAACGCCGCCAGGTACGCCATCTGGCTTGTAACAGAGATGTGAGCTGTCCTTCTTCCCACCGCCGGCCCCGTGCAGTGACGGCGCCTGAATTAAGTGGATCATACCATTTCAAGGGACACATCTCACAGGACAGGTTTGTGAAATGTGACCTCGAACTGCATGGGGGCGCATCTTGAGCCCAGTGAACATAGCTCGAGACAGCCTGGACTGCGGCCCAGCCTTCGACACATCGCAGGGCAAGCTTGGACATCCGTTTGCCTCCTCGGCGATGTCGATCATGTGTCCATTGCAGACTCAAGTGATAATTAAACCGCTAGAGTTGGACTGAACGACAAAGAATGCGCAAGTGTATTATGGATGCACGCGTCTCTGTATCGGAGCCTCAAAGGTCAGGCTTGGAATCATTTCCTCGGTCCCTGACCGACAGCACGACAATCCAATCGCTTGCGAGATTGTGCTGTAAATACGCAGTTATCCGTCCAAAATCCCGAAGAAGACCTCTGACAAGGTCACCCACGTTTTGCTGTGTGCAACAAAGTCTGTGCAACTTTCGGTAAGGTGTACACTGTATGGCCACTCCGTTCGTTCTGAGACAAAGTGACATGACAGGTCCGTCTGGCCTAGTTGAGCTTAGCAAGGTTGACCAGGTGATAGGTAACATGATGTAGGCGATCGTGTGTAGGGCAGGAATTGGCACTGGATCCTGGGAAACTATGGTTTGTTTCTCATAGATCAGGCTCCCGCGAGAGTAAACACGACTTTCCGAGACCAAGCCCTCGAGATTATGCAACGGGTTGGAAAGTGCTGCTGCTGGCAGTTACCAATTGCTGTGTGATCCGGTGAAGCATCAAGCTCGCACTCTCGCTGCTTTGATCGGCTTTGCCACAGCTATATGAGTGTTGGACCACATACAAGGACATTGCAAATAATCATCTAGAAAGTATACAGGGTTCACGATGCGTGAGCGTTTGATATAGTGCTACACAAACCCTTCAAAGACGATTTCTTGTCACCGCACTGGCCTCTGCCTAGTGCCTGTCGACATCTGGTCCAATGAGAGAGACTCCCAGGTACAAAACTGGAAGGGATCATGGTGGTCGGTCCAAATCTTCGTGCACATGCACACCGGACGCGTCCTGCACAGCGCTTGGTGGTCTAGGGCTTAGCGTGGTCTCAAAGGCAAGGTTCCGCTTCACAGTAGGCGTATTAAGCGTTGCGAGTCCTTTGCTGACACTTCCACGTTACCTCCAAGCTCGAGAAATCTAGTTGCCGTGTTGTATTCGGCCACCACTCTATCAACCAGGGATCTTTGTAAGTGACATGACTGCTGGTTTCCAAGCATGCATACTTACTCGGACCTTGGCACATAGCCAATAGTCATTCGAGACATCAGACGGCTGAAGCAAGCTGCCACGGATCTTCGAAAAATACACTGTGATAACACGTAGGTCCGCCGCTTGGTCAACGGTGCCAGCTCCTCACCTGTATCAGATTCGTGTCCGCGCCTTCTGCCTGTTGCCGCTGCCGACCGCGTCACTGCGAGCGCCATCACATCTGCAAGTGCAGCCTCTGCTTTTCGTTGGACTGACGCTGACTGTCTCGCGCCAGATTCTCCACGGGTATTGCCAGATCGTGGTTTGTCATATTCGCGGTTCGTAGTGAAGACCGCTAGCTTGCTTGACCGAACAAACGGTCCTTCGACTGTTTTTTCCAGGCTACCGTACCCATTCATACTAGAGGTCTTACCTCACCGAGTCAACTCAGACCTGCTCGACGATCATGGACATTGCGTTCTTACTCAACTCACCTGATAGCGATGCTAAGCCGCGCACAGCAACTCCTCCAGCCCCACCAGCCTCCAATAATCACCACACGGTTCACGCTGCAGCATCCAGGAGACAAAAGCTTGCCAAAGATGCCCCTATATTTGTAAAAGGTACCAATACGGTTGGACATGTGAACTATCCCCCACATGAGGCCGGCGAGGACACAGACTTGCAGGCTCAACACCGCCAACTCAAAGTACACCCGCTTGGGCAAATTTCTGAACTTAGCGTACGACACATCCCGTATGTCAGCGACAAGAAGCACTTCAAAGAGAAGACCGGCCGCGAGGCATTCGAAGGTTGGTAGCTGCAAAGTCCCACGTTCATCATATCCTAACCAGGCTCAGTGTTCCAGTATACGTTCATGGTCCCTGGTGACGAGAAGAAGTATCTCGTTGTCTGGGATTACAACAATGGCCTTGTTCGGATGACACCTTTCTTCAAATCGTTTAAATATTCAAAGGTTTGTCCCCAATTACCTCTCAGAAATGTTCGCGCTGATGTGAATAGACCGTTCCGGCCAAGGCTTTGAACCAGAATCCTGGACTGAAAGACATCAGCTACAGTATCACTGGAGGGGCTCTGGTCTGTCAAGGTTAGTCGTGAATACCGCAGACGTAGATTGCTTGCTGATGTGCTCTGTCAGGCTATTGGGTACCATGGCATGCTGCCAGAGAGCTTGCAGCAACCTTCTGCTGGAACATTCGCTGGGCGCTCACACCAGTGTTCGGCAACGACTTTCCTGACATGTGTATCCCTCATCGCCATGTCTCGTTTGGGAATTTCATCATCAGCCCTGACACAGTGCGATTCTGCACCGAAGAGACGGCCCGGTTCAAGGAGGAGAAGGACTCATACCGACTCATTCAGTCGGGGCCAGCATCGCCAAGCGTGCCGATGGAGAAACCCTTCTTTGACACACCGATATGGCAGAATGAGATTTTCTCTTCGCCCGCCTACTTGGATTGCAGAGAGTACAACGCTGAGTACGATAAAGCTACGTATTCGACCCAGGTGTCACCACATAGTTTGCATACTCCCAGTCATCATACCTCAGCAGAGAAGGATGTTATTCTTAGCTCTCCAGCCCTCACGTGGGCCCTCACACCACAGTCTCCAGAGAGTCCTGCCTTAGACGCGTGGCATTCCGAACCTCCCCGGACAAAGCGAACACACTCCAAGGTTGCGTACGACGATGGCGATGATAAGAGTGATGCGGGGCAGCCTGATGAGAATCGCCAAGCTCACGACTATTCTACCGACGAGCTCGTAGCAGCCGACATTCTGTTGTCCATTGGCGTGGTCACGCGCAATGCAGCAGCACTGCCCAAGGTCAAGAGGATTCGCCGGGGCTCAGACAACACTGATACCTGGTCAGCAATGACGTATTCCCCATGAATGGTCGCACTTTCCTGCCTATGTGTGAAAGGCATCACACTGCAACAGCAACAAGTATCCATGCTTGCTCTTTCCTTTACAATCTGTTTCATCTCTCGGTGCATCGTCGATACCCTTCGTTGAACGCGTCTCGTTGGCATTGGCATCCTCGGCGCACTTTTGCATTACTCTAGCACCAGCTTCGGCTGAGCCATCACTCTGATCAGCAGCATTTTACGAAGAAAAATTCAGTAAACACACAAAATTTTTCCTCATTCCGGCGCCGTTATGTTCCTGAAGATAGATTACGATTTCGTCATAGAGGGCTTGATGTAGATGAACAAACAGACACTCAGTCAAGCCGAGAATGGTCTTCTGAAATTGCGTCATTGTTTGATACTAAGTCCAAGCTACATGCCTCACATAATTTATTTGGCGGCCGCCTTCAAACTCGCAATCTTCTTCTTGGTGGCAGGAATGACCTCGGCCTCATTCCAGATATACGTAACACTCTCTTCCTTGATGACGGCTTGCGCCCACTTGTTGAAGTTTGGCAGCGCCTCGAATCCTTCCAGTATGCTCTTGGGCAGCAGGCCATTCTTGGAGAAAGAATACACCCTCAAGATAAAAGGTGCAGTCAGTGCCTCAGCCAGCGTCACCTTGCTGCTCCCCCCAAAGAACGGCTTCGCATCCTTCAGCAGTGGCTCGATCTCCTTGCCGACCTTGTCCAGGAACTCTTTCGCCAGCTCCTCCTTCTTAGTTTCCTCATCCGCGCGTAAAATCTGGAACCAGTAGCTCCCGACCTTGTCAAACCAGGTGTCGACAAAGAAGTTGATGCGTGCGCGTACCAGCGCGGCGTCGGCGCTGCCGGTATTGGGGACGAGATGCGAGGGGTACGCGTCGGCGAGGAAGCGGGCTACGACACCAGACTCGGTGATTATCTGGTCGTTGAACTTGATTGCTGGCACGAGACCGCGCTGGAGCATATTAGTGTGGATGACAGCAATGATCAAGAATCTGCAGACTAACGGGGTTGATTTCAAGATACCATGGTTCGCGGGGCTTGTCGAGATCAATGATGACCTCTTCGTATTCCAGGCCAAGCTCCTTGACTACAATGTGAGCGCGGTGGGCCCAGGGACAGCGGTGATTAGTGTAGAGGGTGATTTTGTCTCCGGAACTGCCCATGTTGAAAGTGGTAACGTCGGTGCGAGTCAAGAAGCTCTAAGGTAGGTGGAAGGAATGACTAGTGATGCAAACGCAGTATGGCTACTATGGGCTTTCAAGATGCGCGGTGTTAAGCATGCTTGTGATTGTAGGAATTGATTGTAAATAAAGAAGGTCCCCCCACCTCGGACGGAGTTTAGCTTAGAAATCAACGCATTGCATCAGTGTAGCTGGAGATCGCATGCTTCATGCGGTGGGGTACTCGAAGCGCCGACCTCCGACTCTTTTCGCCCGTGTGGAGCGGGAGCGCTGTTACTTCTAATAATTGGGTGCGTTCAACTAACGCATCATGTAGTCTTTGCAGCATTGGCTCACTTCTCTGGCATTTTCAGTAAGAGGTAGAGGCACTTGCTGAGGACGCTGCATGGCCTCTCTGTGGCAGGTTTCCAACCAACCGCTAGCTGGTTCGCGAACTTCTTCGCGTGGATACAGAACAGCAGAGCGTGCTGACCGTAGCCACTGGACGAGAAGGCCACGGCAATATGCACCTTCCTTTCAGGTTCTGGTCAGGCTTTTGAGTTGCCTGGCAATCCCACAGACGCGTCTAAGGCGCGCCATTCTGGTGGTGTAGCCACCGTTCGTATGGCTGTATACAATCGATCGCTGCCTCAAGCAATGACACCATCCCCCTCAACATTCCACTCCATGGCGTTACTATCCCCCTTCTTCTTTGCCCGCCGCTTCTCGTTGCGCTTGCGTCTACGCTCTTCGGCTTCTTGGTCCATCTTCTCCCTGTTATGAGCCAGTCGTGCATCGATGTCGATGACCTCGTCTTTTGCTGCCTCATCCCTCTTCCTCTTCAGGTACCGCAGGCGATCTCGCACGTCCTCCAAGGTAGCGCGCCGCACCTCACCTGACTGGCCTGTTGCAATCAAGTGCTGTTTGCTGTTCAGATGCTCGATGTACTGGATGTTGTCCTTGAAGGTAAGGTCGCAAGCCTGACAGTAGGCGCCCGCGCCTCGACCTCTCTTGCCAACAGCTGCGGCCGCCGACGTGAGAGTTTGCTTGCCGACCATCTTGCTCCAGTCTATGCGCTCATTACGGGCCTCCGTCTGCCGCAAATCTTCTGGCGTCGACGCGCGCCGCCTATACGTCTTGCCCGCAGCTTTGGCTTCATAGCGCTCCTTTGCTTCCTCTCGCTCCTTCGCCTCGCGCTCTTTGGCCTTCTGGGCCATTTCCTCGCGATCCCATGTTTTCCTGAAGTCGGTGTCGCCGCCGCCCGAAGTGCCGTATGCGCCTGCTTTGCCGCTCATGTTGACCGTGGTAAGCTAATCGCGTGCAATCGGTAGGTAGCTTGTCGGTGCTGTGCACTGTGTTTCGTTGGGCGTAGAAGGTACAGCCTGATTTCGGAGGGCTATGAGTGGGTATTAGGCTTGGGCAATATGCTATTCAATAGTGGAGTGATTTTGGTTGTCATGGACTTGGAGCTCCAAAAGTGCCTATCGAGTGACGCACGGACAGGCATGGCAAGTTTAGGCGGAACAGAGTTCAAGATTGCCGAGAGTGCAGTGCTTAGGTGCGGTGCACAACGAACAACCACAATGCGGGGTAGCTGGGCGCTGCGTGCAACACCACAGGCCATATGCAGCATCTCGACATGTCTATCTCGTCCTCGTAGGAGTGCATTCGGATAGCTCGGGGACGTGCTCTAGATCAGCAGGTCCTACAGTCTTAGTGCTGCCGAGGAGGTTGAATCAGTAGTGGAGCTCTTAACTGCCAACTCATTGCGCATCACCATACCTCATAAGCCGCACAAAGCTAGCCATTCCCATGCGGTCCCTCCCAACGTCGTCATGTAACATGCATTCTGTCACCGCCCGTGCCTAACCATAGAATCGCCAGCCTCGCGCCCAATTCTGCTGTCTTCCACCCCCCATATAGTACACTCACCCACGCTGGGTAGTGGTCATGCATGAGTGTCCCCTGTGAAGAGGACTCTGACTATGGATCACGAGCCCAACTGCGCAATATGTAGCGCACCACCGAACGCAGCATGTCCTTGCGAATCAGAACGTCTCCAGATTGCCATGAACCAAGCCGAGAGTAGGGCAATGGATGAGAAATTGGCAATCATAAGGTACCTTACTTCCCGAAGAGGCCGTGTGAGACCGACTGACTTCCATGAAGAGACTGGGTCATCACCAATGCGCGCCAGCACATACAATTTGCCTTCCAACGCCTCGTCAATATCCGCCAAACCGCGCAGACCGCCTACCTCAATTCGCTTCCCAACTACGAGATCTACATGCGCTTTTCCGGTGCGCCGCCCATCCATCACTTTGCCATCCAACAGCTGCAATCTCAGATCGCAGAAGCCCATGCTGACTTCAAGCGCGGCATTGATCTCGACTGGAAGGCTTCTGTGCTGCGGTACCCGGAAGTCCTCGACTATTTCTACAGTCTTGTCGAGCTGAGGCTTCCCAACGATGACGACAACAGGGTTGTGCAGCCTCCGTTTGCAGCTGCTGGGTATCAGGATCGAGGATATATGGTAGGAGAGCCTTCAAGGGTGGGAAGTGAGAAGCCAAGGAGAAAGAAGCGGACAGATAGTGCAGGGGCCATGGGCTATCCCGCCGGGATGATGATGAGGCCACCTGCGCCTCCTCAAGTACCGAGTCCGCCAACCCAGCATCCTGGATATGGCATGCCTGGGGCTTATCTTTGAGGGGTCGGACGTTTTGATTCTGCATTCACTGGCGTTGGCTCCAATCAAAGTAATCACTTCGTGGAGAAGCATAGCGTGGGATGACTTCTTGGTAAGCTTGTTGCTGATATCAATGTCACTCAATTCTTGAAAAGAAGCTGCCAATATCTAATGCGTTGAGTCGATATGTTCAGTTCAGTGCGGCCAAGGACCCTTTTTGAACTATGCTACATTCTGAGCCGGATGTGCAATATCTATTGCCCTACTTTGCGTGCCAACAGTTCCTGGATAGAGAGGTACGCAGATTGTTCGAAGACCATACCAGAGGCTTGATTGCAGCTTCCACATACGTGGATACGGGACTCGGCGCACGTGGTCAGGCCAGGCTAGTTGCGGGTAATTGCAATCCGAGCCTCGCTCTCACCGCTCGCCTCGTAACTGCTAAATAATGCCATTCTTTACGGAGCGGAATTGCGCACACCAGGTCTTATGACTGTTCCGCGAAAAAGTTGTCACTTCGCTTAAGGCTGCCTGTCGGAGACATCTTACCAGTATTTGTTCCGGTATCCCCGGATTCGGTGGGCCTGACACCGTCTAGATTGTAGTAGGCCCAACCATAACTGGTACGATACCAGCTCGTGCAACACCGAGGTGATCGTCGTCGGTGAGTTGAGGTGCAAGTAGTGCTTATCCTGCAACGACGCGTTTTCAGTATCGGTCAGCGATGACGACAAATCCAACATGCGAATATGTAGACGACAATGCGGCGGCACATATGTCCTTGAGTGCAATAAATCGCAATTAGGGAAGCACAAACATGAGGAAGATGCGCTGAATGTCTGAACTGTGCTCCTGAGTCAGCAACTCGGATCCTTCAGCCTCTTAGTCGGGAGACGGTGCCCCCCGCCAAATTTTGATGGGGCAGTTGTTCAACTGCGCGCCCTTCGAATTGACATGCATGCGCTAAGCCGTTCCGGTAATGATAGCGCGCTCCGATCTGACTCTGAGCAGGCCTCTTCTAGGGCACTTGTCGCTCAAATCCACATTCACGCCTTATAACCAGTTTTGTTACTCTCATTTTGGGCAGAGGGCGTGTTAGTCAACACTTCGTGCTCCTTTCCTTTGGTCATTGGGTCTCAGGTGACAAATCAGTCCCGAGTGGCTACCACGATGGCTGCTTCGAGCACGGATATGGCCCAATTCTTCGATTTCGGAGAAGCGGCTATGCCTGACACGCAGCAACAAGCGGGTCAAGATGCCTCAGCGATTCAAGAAAGCGAGAGGTGAGTTATTCACCTTACAGCCTTTAGCCGATGCCGTCAAGCTCCTTGTTGAGCTAAGACTTACTTCATATTCGATCTTCAGCAACCTTGTGCATGGTTGACTTAGCAGAGATCGAATACCCAGTATTGATGGCAGCACTCACTAACATACTACAGCCAACTTCTCAATGCATTCCTGGAAACAGACAATATCCAAACAGAGGAGTTCAACACAGACTTTTCCAGTTGGCTTCCTGGATACATAAAGCCTGCCACGCCATGCGATTACTGTCGCTCAAGGTCCCTTGAGTGCTTCATGTATAACGCAAAGCCTGGAGCAACATCAGGTTGTTCACCTTGTAACAATCTCTTCCGGCCGTGCAGCTTCTCCAATCCAGAGTTGATGCCCTACCGAACGCAAAGGACCGCTCTGGACACGCTAGACGTAGTGGGCGAGAACGACGTTCACCTTTGGGGTGGCTTGACCCGCAGAAAGCAATTAAGATCAAAGGGTCACGTCGGGCCCATTGACGATGAGTCTGGGGACCTCGGTCCCAAGAAGGGCGCTGCTGCGGCTCGATTTCCACGAGCTGCTGTCAAGATTTTGAAAGACTGGATGGTCGAGCACCACGAGCACCCTTATCCGACTGATGAGGAGAAAGAATTGCTGGGCCAACAAACCGGTCTTTCTACTGGTCAGATTTCAAATTGGATGGCCAACACACGGCGAAGGCAGAAAGCTAGACCCAAGCGAAGCTCTTCGCCCAGCATTCGACCATCGACTGAAGCCCTCAATATCCCTCCAGGAAGAACATGGGAGTCTCTGAGTAAGCCCTCCCTTATTGAGTCCATCCAAGCAAAGGCTCCTGCGGCTGCCGTTGGCCGGTTCATAAAGTTCCGAGTCAATGAGCAGCGTCAGGATAGCTCTAGCAAAGTGGACTTGACCCAAAGCACATTCTCTAATGTGCCTACTACACGTATGCAGGAGTGTTTCGGTTAACTTGCGGTAGATCCTTTCGAACGATGGAAGCACTCTCCCCCCGAAAACGAACCTGCTCCTCTTACAGCTATTGCTCAGGCCGTGGAAAACTTCGACTTGCCTGAAAGCACCAGTGTCAGCAGCAGTTACCAGCATCTCTCTTCCAACAAGAGTACAGACAGCTTCTCAGTATTCAGGGCACCTTCATTGTCGTCTCTGGAGACTGGATTCACGAACATGTCATCAGGCTCACTCGGTTCTCATAATACAGCCTACTCACACGGCTCCAAGCATTCTCTAGGCTCGATGAATAGTCTGAAATCGAAGGAGAGGCGCAGGCGACGACGCATTCCGACTCGAGCGCCCAAAGACTCCGAGAAGGATGCTCCTCGTATTTACCAGTGCACATTTTGTACCGATCGTTTCAAGTCCAAATATGACTGGTCGAGGCACGAGAAGAGTCTCCACTTGTCCCTTGAAAAATGGATATGTGCGCCCTTGGGAGAGGTCGTTGCTGATACCACAACGGGTAAGAGCAAGTGCGTGTATTGCGGCGAACTCGAACCTAGTAAGGATCACCTTGCCACACATAACCACTCTGCCTGTGAGGAGAAGGGCTTAGAGTCTCGTACTTTCTACCGGAAAGATCACCTGCGTCAGCATTTGAGGCTGATGCACGACGTCAAGATGACTCCAGCCATGGATCTTTGGAAGTCTGAGGCCCAATACATCAAATCAAGGTGTGGCTTCTGCAACATGGAGTTCAACAAATGGCAAGATAGGACCGATCATCTGTCAAAGGAATTCCGCAATGGTGCCGAGATGAAAAATTGGAAAGGATGTCGGGGTCTCTGTCCTTCGGTTGCTGCACATGTCACCAACGCCATGCCACCATATCTTATTGCGAACGAAAGCAAGTCTCCTTTCCCATTCTCTGCAACCAACAAGGGCAGTTGTAGCGTAAGTAAACAATCAAATGCCCACCACGCCTGTGCTCTAAAACTGACTTGTGCACAGCAAATACCAGTCAATTTCGGGAGTCAAGATTTGGAGTATTTGCTACCAACGCAAGATCTTTCGGATGCGTACCAAAATGGCGGACAGACAGTGGGTCCGATCGTGCTTCAAAATACTACAGCCGAAGACTACTCCGCGCAAACATCAGGAAACCACCCTCGTGCGACATGTTGGGAGATCTTGACATTGCGACTGGGAAGGTTTGCTCGTCAACACATCGAGAAGAACGGTGCTCAAACCATCACGGATGAGATGCTGCAAAAGGAGGCCCGCATTATCCTCTATGGCGAACCGGATGATCCATGGCACCAAACTGCAGCGGACAACCCCGAATGGCTCAACCTCTTCAAGAAGGCTCACGGTATCGACTCAAGCATACAGCTTTCAGGTACGACATCCCAAGTTGAGATAATTACTTGACACTAACTATCGCAGGCTTCAACTCCAGGCACGAGATCTACGAAGACCTTGGCCTGAGCGCCACCGCACAACTCGACCCCAGTTTCAACGCCAACAACGTAGTCGACTTCAACGTACTGAAGCTACCCATGGATGATCCCACACGTGCGATGCAGTTCGAGTGTTCTCTATCGGGTACAACGACCATGTATGACCACGCGCGTCAGCTGTCCCGCACACAATCTCCTAGCGCCTCTGGCCCGACAGGCTCATCATCCGCCTCTCCCACAACCACTGCTTCACGCCGTGCGTCTGAAATGGCCATGGCCCCCATTACCGAACAGAATTGTATGGACCTCTCAAAAGCGGTTGACGAATTCCACCTACCGAGCTGGGATCAGCTACCGAGCGAATTTCAGAATCCTGCGACAAGTACTGGCTTCCAGTCTACGATTCCTCTGGAAGCAACTACAAGTGCAATGGATGTGAGTCTAGTGGATACGTCGGCGCCGATCATGACTTGGGACGACCACGAGTTGAGTTTTGATATGGACATGGATTTGGACTTTGCAACCGAGTTGGCAAATTCTGAATTGGCGCAGTGATCGGGGCTTATAAAGAATGCAGGCATGCATTGAGGGCTTTAGACTTTGATACACCCTTGGGTTTATGGCTAGGCGTTACTATGATGAGATAGTGTGAGCAACTGCAAATCAAAGTGTTTGACAATCAACGAAAGTCGACAGCCAGAGTGCGTTAGTCTGCCTCTTGTCAACATGAGAAATAAATCTATGCGTTCGAAAAACTTCGGCTGTTAAAATAAACGATGTTACACTAGGAGTTGATAAGTTCAACATCGTGACCTTTGATAATTGCCAACTTCTGGTAGCCGCGAAATTGGCAACCGTCAAAGGGCGTGCTGTCCCGTACGCCGTGGTATACTTATTTTGGAAATGCGAGCCGTGATCGCTCTGCAAGGGCGACTTGATGTCGCGAGCGGGGCGAGATAAGATGCAAGTGGGGGCGACGAAGATGGGCCACGGCGGTTATCTGATGACGCTCAGGATATATAAGATTCATTTCCCTTCACTTTCATCAATTCACTAGCCTTAACCAGCTAGCGATTTCTTCGGCGTCGTGGCGGAGTGGTTAACGCGACAGACTTGAATCCATTCTTGTCATCTGTTGCCTTCGGGCGCGCAGGTTCGAATCCTGCCGGCGTCGTTTTTTGCATCGGATGTTTTTGCCCTTTCGCACCTATAGAGCTCAGAACCGAGACTATTCTTTCAGCGAGCACGGTTCTATCAGAGTACGAGGCATGAATTCTTTCAAAGCGCTGTGTATGACGATTTCAAGTGACGAATCTGAATTTCTTGGTAGGCGCGATTTTTGTTCAGCACGTCAATTGAATCCTCTCGAGTCGCGAGTGTTGTATTATTCATGAGCGACATCTGCCATAGCCCGAATCATGAAAGGCGCCTACCCGCCAGTAGACCCCTGAGCAATCAATTGACCGTGTAGTATAGTTCGTTGCTGGCTATTCTGCTCACAAGGGTAGTCCCCAAGTGACTCAAGGCGCACAGTTAAGTACTATTCAACATTCACCGGGCTCTCAGACTGGCGTGTCGTCGTCATTGTCCCTGGTGTCGGCGTCGGCGACGATTTCGCTTTCTTCTTCGTCCAGAGCTTTGTGCAGACTCTCCATCCAGGCATCGTACTGTCCACCATAGATGTCGTAGTTTGCAGCCGCCGCTCCCAACTTGGGCCATTGCTTTCTTTGCATCTCTTCTGCCCTGGCAACTAACGCTCTTTCCAATACACCGGCTTTTATATCGTAACACATCCCTCTATCCTTCCATACACTATACTGGTCGTCTACAAGCCCGTTCCTTTCACAGAACGTCATCCACGTTCTCCAAGCATCGTCAGCGCCCAGAATATTCGGGCAGCCTATCACGAATAATGCTTCCTTAGCACGCGTCAGAGCCACATTCATCCTACGCCTCTGATGCACTAAGCCCACAGCCCTCTTCACATCCTCGTCGACGAAGCGCTGCCTTGTCCTCGTCGTACAGATAACCACGACCCTCTTCTCTAAGCCTTGAAATGCCTCTACAGGCCCAACGTTTACATCCCACAGCCCTTTCCCACCTCCATACCGACTCGATCGGATCATTGAGCGCAGTGTCTTGACTTGCGCGGCGAACGGCGAGATGATGCAAACGTCTTCCTGCTTGACTCCATCCTTCGAAACTAATGTCTCGGCAATCGAGCACGCAAGCCGCGCTTCACTCATATTGTACCAGCCACCGTTATCTCGCTCTATCTCATCAGGGCCGTTATGCGGAACGTACAGGACTGGCCACTTACGACCGCGCCAAAGTGAGGAGGCCTGCAGTGAAGTATCGTGGAATATGACCTCTGTGATCAGCGTATCATGATAAAAGAGCGAGGATGGTACACTCAGAATAGCGGGGTGAGAACGGTAATTGCGGATTAAGTTTGTGAACGGTTGATAGAGAATGGGCAGCATGGAGCTTTTGAGGACCGGCGGTAAAGATGAAGGTCTGGCTTTAGAGCGAGAAAGAGGATGGTCTGAATACAGAGCACGTGAGAAAAGGCGAGCAAATAAGGATCTGCAGACTATGGGATCTCGAGATGCAGTGCGTGGACCCAGTTGGTGCTCGTCGCCCGCCATGACCAGAATCGGTTGCCGATGATCTTGTGGATACGCGGAGGGCGGGCAAAGGACGCTTATAGCTGATAAAACATCGGATTCGGCAGCCTGACCTGCCTCGTCAAGTAGAAGTGCTCCCCAGTGTAGAGGTGGTGTCAACAATTCTTCTTCGGGATGGAGGATAGAATGAAACTCGCGCTCCATCGTCCAGAGATCTGCATTGGTCAATCGTGCCTCTGCCAGTATAGCAGCATCGCGACATGAAGTGACCACTACGCTGCATTGCATGAGTCTTTTGATTGGGGGCGGGTAGAACATATCATCTTGCAGGAAGCAGTACTGCAGCAGTTCGCGCGGTACCTCATTGTCGGCTCTACTTGGAGCATTGAGGCGCAGAAGCTGCTTGGGAGTAAGATACCTCGTCAGTCGCAAAGAAAGGGTGTCTGCTGCAGCTTCGGAAGGCGCGCAAATCAACAGATGTGCAACCTTCGTTGTGTTCAAAAGCTGCATGGCCATCTCAACCAGCGTCTTTGTCTTCCCAGTGCCAGGTGGGCCACTAACGAGGTACGGCAGAGTACCGAAAACGTTGGTACACACAGAGTTGACAGCTTGCGCTTGTTCGTAATTGATAGCGTGATCGAAGAACTCGCGGCGAGGAACACTTCGTAGCCTTGTCTGGAGCCTGCCGTCTTTGTCCAGAGGAAACAACATCCTCCGTATCCAGTCGTTTCCCGAAGCTATTAAACTTGCTTTAAGATTTCCACCCACTGACAGCAACGCGCTTCGCTGTCCTTGCACAATCCGATCCTTGGCTTGGAATACCACGTTCACGACCATTGGCAGGACATCCTGATTGTTATATGGAGCAAGATGCTCCAAGTCATCGACCCTCAGGTAGACTGTTTCGTGTATCCTGCTAATGCCATATACGACTGCATTGTGTTGCCTTCCAGTCCATGTTCTATAGGCAATCATGCCAGCAAGAGAGATCGGCAATTGAATGACATCCCCAGCACTATTCACATATAACTGTCGGATCTGTATCGTGTCTCCCATCTCCACAAATGGGCTATCTTCTCGTAGCCCTGGTATGGACAAAGCCCAGAGTCTGCTACAGTCGGTCCTATCTATAGGCTGCAGCGGAACTTTGTAAAGTGAATACTGTTCGTTTTCTGTCTTCTTCGCTTCAACTTCCCGACGCAGCAACAAGTTGAAGAAAGGCAGATAAGTCTGCTCGCTGAGCTCCATTGTTTGCGACACACAATCATTAGGCCATTGCATGTCGCAATGGACTTGATGTTGAAGGAGGTCCAAACCTGCAAAACGACGTATGTATGTCTCGAACGCTATACTATGCTTCACTCTAGTATTGACTATGACCTCTGCTGGTTCATCGTTGATGGCTCGCAGCCAAGAAGGAACATATGATTTCGCATAAACGTCGAGTATGTGTACAGTTTGTGGGAGGGCAGCTCCGAGAGGGGGCGACGACTCTGAAATGCTATCATCTGTTGCCTTACGGTGGGTGCCATAATGATGTTGTGCAGCTTTTTCTGTCGTCTGCGTCGATGCTGTCGAGATTGACGGTGTTGGCAGGTTCAAGGATGCAGCGGCCCCCTTATTCTTCTCACCATCGCTTAAAGTCGAGACGAAGGGGCTTGCATGCATATCCATAGTCGTGCTTTGGTGCTCGTTCTTCCGCGGCCCCACGTCATGGCGACTACTTTGGTCAAGAATCATGATCTGCATTTGAGGCTGATAATCGCCATACAGAAATGCCTCGAAATTTTGTTGAGCCCTTGCCTAAATGAGTGCACAATTCGCGGGTGCTGTCTTCATGCGATAGAAGAGCTAAGGAGGTTTCGGGGGTAGGGCCCACAGTCCTATGGATCGTTGTTTTCACAATATAGCCACCGTTAAATGCATGACAAATCTTTGTAGCGACGAAGCTGCTTCCAAAATGTCCAGACCTATCGAAGCAACCAGATTGTCCAGAATAAGAGAGGGTTGAAAGCTCCAATTTAGCTGAAACCGTGATCAGGCAATTTGGAGGTGAAGAAGCAGAAGCAGGAGTAGGCTGTGGCTTCGACTCTCTCCAAAGCAAACAACTTGAGAACAATGAAAGTGTTAGACTAAGACGGTAAGAAGCACAAGCAGCGTCGTGCCTGGAACCGAGATGATGTGCCGTGATGAGGAGATCAGGCCCCGCACACGCGCGGATCCCATCCGTTGCGAAGCACGGACTTCAGCCCAACCACTTCGGACTCCTCACTCGAATACATGACGCCGGTCTTCTTCACTCCACTTCCGAGAAAAGAATATACTTCAAAGACATCCATCACGGGTCGCAGTCGCTGCCGATGTGTTGCTGCGCTAAAGTAGCGTAAAGGGCTATGTATGCGGGATAGCGCCAGCAAGAGCCAAAGCTGATCGGGATCATTCAGTGTATCACATCTGCAGACAAATCAGGTATGTCCATGATTGAGCTACCACCGATCTCAGCGCGAGATTTCTAATCGTACATGACGTTCTCCATCAGGAGAACCGGTCTCGAGACACTTGGCCTTTGCGAATCTGGCAAGAGTGAAGGCTGTTCCAGTCTCTCCAAAAGCGTCCGGTACAATGGTCTTCCTTTTTGAATCCTTTACTTCCTTGCAATATGGGCTTTATCACTTGGCATATGTCGACATCAAACAGGCATGCGCTGCAAGTGTCTTGTGACTTTGGTTGAGCTGCAGATATGCTGGAGGCTCCCCAGGCACACCCCGTCCCTTTCATAAAGTGACATTCCAGATTCGTCAACCAGTTCTGCCGGCAGTTATTATCCGACCCAGTGAGATACATGAAGGGTGGAATACTTGCGGGAAAGGCCAATCACACTGCAGAGATCCGAATGTGCCACCCCATCCAATGTCGACTCGATTGAACTTTCTCGTTGAGGGCTATATTAGAAAGGTGGATGTAATAAGTGGCAAGTGGTACTTTGTAGGCGATACGGCACCCCTGTACACTCCCTCAAATCGGGAAGGTGGGCTAAAGTGGGTTTCACAAGGCGAAGCTTGGCCCCTTCGAGAAGCCGTTCCTGAGCTCTAGGCTTGTGGCTGTCTGCAAGATCCACACGTTCCGTTATTGATTCGCTGCCAGTCGGCAGACTATACACGCCCGGCAGTGCTGACGCTGCGAAGTGCTATCAGCGGTTGTCTTCTGCACTAACCCACTACACACGACGTTTCGAACTCAAGATCCTGCCCTAAACCTATTGTGCATGCTCCGCCAGCACGTTCGAGTGTGGATCTGACGGCGAACATCACAATCAGGTTGAGTCCTGACCACCTTGCGGACACTCCCGCATCGTCACCACGTGCCGCGATGCGCGCAGCATGCCGGCAGTCGCCCACGCGACGAGGATGTACCTGGATGTCACTACCAAAGTTTGGTCCCAGCCGAGGGCTGACATCGGCGACTGTTTGACCATCACATACCCGGTATGACTATTGCGCCTCTAAATGACTTTTGCCGTGTGCTTGTGGAAAGCTAGAGCTTGGTCAAACCTGGCCCCCCAATGTGCAACCTCAGGCGCTGCACAACAGAAACGATCTCGAAGTCTTCGATCCGCGCAAGCTTGCTGCCGAGGTTGCTATGCTCGTGGATTATCCTGCATGAATTTCCCCGGATGTCAGCCTGTTTCAAGAAGGTGAGGTTGTGGTGTGGCTCACCTTGCATATTCGTATCCCGCCCGTGTTTAGGATCTCGGCGTGCGTCCTAGGGTCAGCCACTTTGTACAAGTGAATATTACGACAGACACGGGAGTCCCTGCGCATCCGCTAGGCCTTCTCCTATGTAACAAAAGCAATCGCAGCTTCAAGACCTCGACCTCGTGTAGTATCAGGATGACTTCAAGGTTTCCTACACCGGCGGAAATTCAGTCGTTCCCTGCGCCAAACTATGTTGATCCTACAACCCGGAGACCTTTGGCCATTGGGCTCATCACGCCCATGACAGTCGTAGTCGTTGCGTTCATCTCTTGCCGATTTTATAGCCGCACTGTCTTAACAAAGACACTTGGCTGGGACGATGGAATTATGCTTCTGGCAGCTGTAAGTACTCGTCATACTTCAACAAGTAATGAGACATTTCACTAAAGAGGCAGATCACTTCTGTTGGCAACAATGTCATGGTCATCATATCAATGCTGCCACAGTACCAGATGGGTTATCATCTATGTAAGTGATCAAGACATAATACCCATTTGCTTGATTTAACGATAGCAGGGGATATACGGCCTCAAATTCTGTATGGATCGATGAAGGCTGCCCAGGTATGTATGCCAAAGCTTTCCGAAGGAGACCATCTCACAAGGTGATAGATGGGGATGTCGACACAATTACTCTTTACCGTAATCATAACACTGATGAAAGTTGCAATCCTTATGACATACCTACGTAAGTTCTTACTCTCATGGGCGATACTGTGGAATGCTTACAACGTTTCAGGAATTTTCCCTTCTCGATTGAATAAATGGTTCTGCAGAGTCATGCTATTCTACACGGTCTCGCTCAACACTGCGTGCTTCTTCGTCACACTCTTTCAATGCGCGTACGACACCCTCCTCTGGTCTTCTCATTCATATTGCTAACATGGATGGAAGACCTGCTAGCACGTATTGGAATATCTTCAAGTATTTTGGTCGAGCCAAGTGTCTCAACATCCGAGCTATTTACTATTTCCACTCAGGCCAGAACACACTGAGCGATTTTCTCATCTTTCTCTGGCCAGCCAGAGATCTTCTCAATGTCAAAGTCTCGCTTCGACAGCGCATCACTTTGACCTGCATGTTCTCACTTGGTGTCATGTGAGTGGTCAGACGTCAACTTCCGTAATCATGCTCACTAAGACTCAGCGTCTGTGTCGCTGGCGTGGTGCGATTGTACTACACTCATTTGTACCTTGAGTCGTTCGATGTTTTCTGTAAGTAGAGATATTGCTGAACGGCATCTTTGTAGACAGTAGCTGACCAGATCAGGGCATGGTGCTGAAACCTTCATCATCATGTGCGTTGAGACCAGCGTTGGCATCGCATGTGGCTGCCTACCTGGCTGTAAGCCACTGATGAACCGATGCTTCCCACGCTATTTTGCCACGACCAACAATTCTTCTGGCTCTTATCCTCGTCGGTGGAAGCACAATCATGCAAAACAGATCGACGACGAAGAATCAACGCGGCCCACGGGATCGATGCGAAGCGAATCTATTAGGCTTACCAGTCCGCGAACAACTGACCCCAAATTGATTGCAAAGCCTGCACCTCTTCAGCAGAAAACATCAAGTCAGCCACAAAGCAGCATTGCACCAGGCCTGAGTCGCACAACCTCACTCACAACAACACGTACCGTCAATACCAACAGCATGCGAACACCAAATCTCCAGCGTTCACCTTCCCACAATACACAAAATACTTTCACAACTACCATCACAGCCCAGCCGCATTTATCTCGATCTACATCGCGCCACACAACAAGATGGGGAAGCGGGGACACCAATAAGCCGCTTCCAATCCGGCCGGCACCACCTGCCTTAGTGGCGCGCAAACCGAGCGCGAGTGGATACCGAAGAAGCAGACAGGCTTCGAGAGAACTCAGCGCTATTAGCAATGAGAGTACGGAGATTTTCATACTGCAGGGGAGAGAAAGTAGATCCGGGAAGCAATCACCTGAGCGGAGGGACGAGGTCTGGATGGGGTAGAGGTGTCAAAGTCTAGATTGCAAATCGTTTGATGATCTTCATGCCTTACCTGTATTTCCACGTGATCGTATGATTATAAGCATCCTTTCTCACGGGAATCCTCTCAGCATTGCAGCTATGCACACTGCCAAGGCTGTTCACCTGCCGCTTGTTTCAGGATCATTCGAATGTTTTCGAGTCTCAATTCCGGTGAACATAGGAGGGATTCCGGCCCGACATGCCGTCCAGACGATGAACCTTGGTACGTGCAATGCCTCCTCTCATCAGAAACGCTGCCTGAAAAGAGTCGCTCTTCGAGACTATCACAATTTGCTTCATCTGTTAAGCGGAGATTCTGGGTAAACCTAACTGTTATGATGATGACATAGATATAGATGGATCACATTTCTTGGATATAGGACAGCAAGAGCTTTCGACCATTTTGTCTTTGACATATTGGCAATTCTTTGGTCCAGCAATGTTGTAAAGGAGCCGCATATATACTGCTCTCGCACGTACTACCTTGTTCTATCTCATGAGACCTAGACACCAAACCTAGGCGTGACTTCTACCGGCCTGTTCTTGAAGATGGTTTCAATCTCCTCCAGCACCTCAGCCGTTAACTTTCTGTACACATCGATAGCCTTTACTGTCTGGAAGATCTGCTCCGGTCTGCTCGCACCTGTTATTGCGCTCGATACATTCTTGTTACTGAGAACCCAAGCCATGGACAGCGTTGCAACGTCCGTTTCAAGCTTTTCTGCCACCTGAATGAGCGCGCGTATCTTGTCCTGCTGCTCTTTCCACGCGGGTGTGTCGATGGTCTTGACCACACTCTGGATGTACGGGTCATCTGAGCTTTTGAGCCTGCTGTCCTCTGGTATGCCATCGATGTATTTGCCCGTCAGAAGGCCACCGGCTAATGGAGAGAAGACTGTAAGACCAAGCCCGCGGCGTTCAAAGAGCTTCGCATTCTTAAACTCGTCGTCGACCTTCTCACGCCGAAGTAGACTGTACCCTGGTTGTTCGACAACAGGACCAATCAAGCCGAGCTTGTCCGCTACTGCCCATGCCTCCTCGATCTCGCTGGGCAGCCATTCCGACGTTCCCCAGTAAAGAGCCTTACCACTGTTGATCAGGAAGTTGAATGCGCGGACTGTTTCCTCGATTGGAGTGTGGCGGTCTGGACGATGTGCGTACACGATATCCACGTACGACAGCTGCAAACGAGCGAGAGCTGCATCTGTGCCTTCAATCAAATGTTTCCGCGAGAGACCCAGATTGTTGATCTTGTTGCGTGGTGATGGGAGACTGGAGTTGTGTGTGCCCCAGTAGATCTGCAGCGTTGTCAGTAATTCTCGATCTTACAGGCTGCAATCTTTCATGCCTAACCTTTGTTGATACAACAATGTCGTTCCTGTTCCAACCAAAGTGCTTGATGGCACGTCCCATGACACGCTCAGACTCTCCGCCAGAATAGGACTCAGCAGCGTCGAAGAAGTTGATACCAGCGTCAAATGCGGCTTTGAGACAGGCAAAAGTGTTCTCGTCACCAACGTGGCCTCCATCTGAGGGGCATGAGTTCTGGATAAGGGGAGCGAGAATAGTCAAATGCCTAACGTACATGTGAGCCAGCCCCCAAGAGAGATGGCAGAAATCTGAAGACCACTTCTGCCGACGAAGCGGTACTCCATCTCCGGTAAATCTTTAGGGACTTCTGTAGACATGTTGCTGAAGTGTGAATCGCTATGAGGCCAAGGTATTGACGTGAGTAGAAGGAGGTGTAGGTGACCATGGTCTCTGGCCTTTTAAACCAACGGCCGATGACGCGAGAGTGGATGAAGCTCGCGCATTTGCAATCCCGCCCTTCAGCCCTTCGCTGTAAGATGCCCCGCCGAATGCCCCGCCATCAATGAGAGGGAGACGACCAACTAACCGGGTTGGGCAAGAGATTCCTGGTGGTATGAGTGCTGGCTTATACCTTGAGATCCCGAAATCCCGTGGCTACAGTAGATGCATGGACAAGGAAGGCTGCTTGATCGCAGCTAAGATAGAAATTGGCCGGGTTCAACAGAAAGACGCTAGCGGTCTGAATCAAATTGCTTCATGTATGCTAACTTTGCGAAGAAGTCGTACTCGTCTTGTCACACCCCAACCTACCAAACGCCAGGAACCATCCTCTTCCTAGAACCTACCTTGTCTCGGCCAAACCTCTCTATGTACCAATCTTTGGTGCCAATTGCAGTCACTCCGAGATTGACTGCAACAAAGATTGTGCCACAGAACAGTGTCCAATTTACAAATCTGCCTGTGGGAGCTGCCAGGAAAGATAGGCCAAGATAGATGGCAGTCTCGCAAGTGTAGTGAGGGCACAGCAAGTCGGAGAATATTGGATGTGTGGGGAGTTGATAGCCCTTGTTCTCGGTGCGCAGACGGTATAGGTATGCGTGGTAGGAGTGCTGGAGCAGATGCGCCGTAAGTATGGCAGGTACAAGCGTCGCAGAAGACCAGCTAGTGAGATGTCCAGCAGGCCTCTCTATCCAGATGGCGACATTGATCGACAAATAGAAGAGAAGCCCAAGCAGCCAGTGCGCGAACCACATTCTGCTCTGGCTCGAAGATGTGTATGCGTTCGACTCAAGCATGCGGCGAATGCCTTGCAGGAGCATCAGGCTCCAGACGACCTGCAACTGCGCACTAGCTGACCATATCTGCAGTCGCCACCCCCAGAAGAGGGAGCATGCAGCAGAGAGGACGTAGAAGTGCGTGAACCAATTGTGCGGCACCTGGAGCGTCGCAGCATAATCCAAGAGCTGGCTCACAAGAGAGGGCTTTGGTTGCTTCGATGCTGCTGACGGCCGACTGGCTGGCGAGGTCGCACGTGAACCATAAGCAAGAAAGCGGCTGCGCAAAGCAGGAACGGCCTGTATGACGATGATCTAGTAAGCAGTGCAGGTCAGTGTAGTGCAAGTCAGGCTGGCTGGTGTCGCAATACAAGAAGAGAGGCGGCGAGGTAGAAGGCACGCAGCAGGACTGCTCCAGCTGGGGCGAGCAGAGCGTCCAGCTGACCGGCGGTCGCTGGCGGTGGCATTGCGAGGCACGGCGGTGTGTAGTTGGTTTCAGTAGAAACCTACAGCGAGGCGCGTGCGGGGGTGGTGATGAAAGAATGATGGAGCGCGTTGGGCCATTTAGATTCGTGGCTGCGTTTCATCTGGGGGCTAATGGGCGGGAACCGATCCACTCTGTGTGTGCTGATAGCTAGCCCAGTGGCTGTTGCTGTTACCACTGTTGAGCGCCGCCGCCCGGTGCAGACGCATCGGCGCACCAGTGACCACCAACGCACCTGCACCGCCCGCTCGACGAAAGACAATTTCGGATGGATTCCTTAAAGGCGAAGCCACATGTCTGCGTGTCGCAGTGCCAGACACGGTCACGAGGCGAGGATGCAGGCTGCTCCCACAAGGCACATTATCGCGCCGATCGCATTCACTTGGGGTTAATTAACGCATTTAGCGGCAATTTGGCTGCCTCGCCTCGCCTCGCCCATGGTGGTGCTTGCTGCAGTGCTGGCACTGGCAGCGCGCTGGTCGAGGGCCGTGTCCGCCCACACAAGCAGGAGCAGCAGCTCTGGGTGCAGCGGTACAGGGGAGGTGGCAACGGCCCTCTGCTGCGCTGCACTGCACTACGCTACGCTGGTAGCGAGGGCTGCCTTCCCATCTGTCGCTCGCCCATCAGCGAAGCGTCTGCGCAGTTTAACGGCGTCTTCGCGCAAGCAACAATGACGATGCGCGCTGGTGGACGCTTGCGTGTGCAGGGATGTGGCTAGGCCACTGGGACCGGCGCTCAAGCCAGCGTCGGTGCAGCGCGCTGACTGGCTGGTGGCCCGCAGCCTTTGCCTGCTATCGTCCAGCGCTCTTCCGCCTGCTCGCTCCCAGCACCTCCACACGTCTACGCCTTCATCACAACAACACGCCGCCCACCACCTGCCGCCGCTCCCTCTGGTGTCGCTGCGGGCAACAGACCCCATCACGCGACGGCCCTCCCGCCTCCCGCCTACCGCCTACGGACGATTCGCGTCGTGCTGCTGCTGCTCCCGCCTGCCGCCCACGCCTGCCGTCCCTTGCTCTGCAAGCCGTCATGAGGCAGGAACTCCCGTGTCCTGTCCCATATATGCGTGATGACCAGTAATGGCGACCTAAACGCATCCCTCGACCCGCCTCGAAGCCCGCGCAACGCCCCTGGCCACGCCGTCTCGCCTGCACCCAAGGCCGCCTCGCCCTCGCCCAAAGAAAATGCCCCTGCCCCAGCCTCGCAGAATGGCGACCACGACGACAACGAGTCCGAGGCCGAGACGGTCGTGCTGTCAAAGGACGACGAAACGAGAGAGAAGAGGGTGATCAAGACTGAGCGCGACGACGATGAGCCGACGCGCCTCGATTCTATCAAAGAAAACACGCACTCGCATTCACCACAGAATGGCCGCAGACGCTCCAGCGACATCAGAAACGTCAAGCCCAATGGACACACCAGGGCTGATTCCGATGACGCGAAGAGCCCTGCGCCGACTTCGCCCAGCACCGGTTCCCGTCAGACCAAGGAGAACAGCCCAGCTGCATCGCCGCCTGCCCATTCTGCACTGTCACCCCGGCAGACCGCCACCAGAGGCCGCAGCGCGTCGACTGTCGAGAGCCGCAAGCGTAAATTGCGTGACGAGTTTGGAAAGCTGGAACCTCCGCGACAAAAAGCAAAGACCGAAGGATTGAAGGACCGCACGCAGCCTAATTCACCCGCGACTGTACGTGACAACCGCAGTTCTGGTCATCCGCATTCATTGCTAATTTTTCTTTCCAGGGTGCCTTTGGCCGTCCACACAAACGTTCGCAGTCCACACAATCTGTTATCTCTGGTGCTGCTGCACGCAAGCGCAGAGATATTCCTGGCTTGGCCGTTTCGACTGAACGATATTCAGACTCTAGTTCGGAGCGATCCTCGTCGCCGCGAGCCACAGATGCAAACCCTCACACGCGTGTCAAGCGTGCCACACATCGAGCGTTGACTTCTCCGGCAAGATCTATGCCTCACGGTCGCAAGACTGACAGATTTGGCGCTACTCGTCTAGCAAGGGAAAGCGAAAAGGGCGACTTGGAAGCCGTCAAAGCAGCTTTTGAAGAAGCTGAAGGGGAGCTCGATCAGGCGGACTTTGCGGGCATCACGCCTTTACAAAAAGCTGCACTGAATGGGTGGGCTGAGGTGGTCGAATTCTTAATTGAGAAAGGGTGTCGAACCGACTGCGAGTCCGGCGATCGTGACACACCTCTTATCGATGCTGTCGAGAATGGACACCTGGAGGTTGTGAGGATTTTGCTAAGCAAAGGGAAGGTCAATCCGCACCACCAGAACAAGAAAGGCCAGCGTGCCATTGACGTTCTTGATCGCGAAGACGAAGACTGCGAGGACATCGAAAAGGAGCTCAAGGAAGCCATGAGACGGCAGACCAACACCTCTACAACCGAGGAGCGCGAAAGACCAGGACAGAAGCAGAACAAGAGCGCTTCACGTCTTCTCTACAACGAATACAACGTCGAAACCTTAATCGAGAAAGCTGGCGACGGAGACATTCTGGCTGTAGGCGAGCTTATTAACAGTAACATCAAGCCGAATATTGCTTGCGGTGTAGCAGCAGCAAGAGGTGGACATTACGATATCCTTAGCATCTTGCTTGCCAGCGGTCTCAAAGCAGACCCGGATCCTTCAAAGCATCCTGAGACACCTATGACTGTTGCCATTGGACGAGGCCATATCAAGATTGTCACCTTATTGCTTGAGCAAGATAATTTCAATCCCACCAGACGGAACAAGGAAGGCAAAACTTACTGGGAAATTGCCGAGGAGCGAAGAGGACCTCGATGGGAGGAGGAGCGAGATATGTTGAAGCAAGCAAGCGACGACTACAGCTCAACTCACAGAAGTCCGAGAAGAGCCAAGAAGGAAGCGCCGAACCCAGCAGCCCGAATGAAACGAAAGTCATCTCCCCGACGAGATCGATCTTCTTCCCCAAGGCCAGACCCAAAGCGTGTTCACCTAAAAAAGTCAGATTCCGCGTCGGCACCACAAAAGGCCAGACGACTCAAGTCTGGGACGGAAGTCAAGCGACGGAAGAGAGTCGTCAGTGACGAGTCTTCTTCTGAAGAGAGCGAGGACGAAGTACGTGCGCCAACACGAAAGCCTAAGCAACGGTCATACAGCGAAGGTGAAGAGGGCAAGCCTGTGAAGAAACCGCTCAAAGCACGTTCAGACGACAACGAGATTACGAAAAATACTGCACGTGCAAGATCGAATGAAAGCGACGAAGAGAACGACACGAAGTCCTCGCCCCCCAAGGTGCACAAGAAAGTCGAGAAGATCAATAGCGCGAGACCAACACCCGAGGTTGACTCCACCGACGAGCGCAAACCTCTCAAGAACAAGATCAAGTATCGAACACTTGATGACAAGATCAAAAAGCGACGTTTATCGGATGTATCGGTGGATGGTCACGTTACTAAGAGGACTCCTACTGCATCTGCGAAATCGACACCTGCTCCTCCAGAGAGAGTTGCGACTCCAGAAGTTCTTCGTGAGCGTCGTGCAGAGGAGCAACGTCTAGAGGCTGAGGCCAAACGGAAAGCTGCTGAAGCGGAAGCCCGTAAGGCAGAGGAAGAGGAAGCAGCTCGGAAAGCAGCAGAAGAGGAGGAAACTCGTAGGAAGGCAGAGGCTGAAGCTAAGATCAAACGGGAGACTGAGGAGGCTGAGGCTGCCCGCAAACAAGAAGAGGAAGATGCTCGTAAGCACGCAGAAGATGAAGCCAGACGACAAGAGGAACTTGCTGCCCGACAAGTGCGTGTTGCAAAGCTTCCGCGAGCTCTACGACGTGCTTGCGAACTGGGCACTGGTCGCCCTCTGCATTTCTCTGGCGAAGAGCTGGGTGTGTCACCTGTCTTCCTTCCTCTCCTTTATGCCACGGGGAAAGATCTACGCGACCCAAGTGTTATCTCAGACAAGACCTACATCTGTTCGTTCCAGATTGTAGGCATTCTTGGTTTGCCTGAACTCGATCTCGCTCACCTACCCGCTCCATACTCGGATTGGCATCGCATTCCTGTGACGCTCAAGCAGAGAGACGCTATCTTGCGGCAATACGATGTTGCCCTTCTCGCTCAAGACATTCGTTTCCCTATGGAAGGCTCCCCAGACTTCGATTATGCGAAGATTCAAGAAAGCATCAAGGAAGCCAAGAACCAGTTTTTAGCGATGGACGGACTGTACTGGATTGAAGAGTCGCTTCTCAGCTCCGAGGTTGAAAAGATTGAGTCTCTGCAACCTTTGCTCCATGATATCAGGTCAGAGTGCAAGAGAAGGCGCTTGCATATCATAGACATGGATGACCACAAGCTGGAGAAAAAGCACAAGCCAAGAAAGAGTTTCATGGATATGGTTCTAGCACAGAACAAGTTGAACGGTGTCACAGTCAATGGGAAGGGATGAGGGCTGCTTCGTGCGATTCGAAGATTCGCAAACGACACCACTCCATCGATCTCGCAGCTTCGCATCTTCGCCGCTTGCCTGGGCCCACATGCAGAACCGAACCTCTTAAAGGGACACCGTGTCGAGATCAGGGTTGAAGTCACGAAGACAGGAAACGGTCAGGGCAATTTTAGGAAGAAGCGGCCTTGGATCGGTCTTCTGAAAAGGCCTTACAATGCGCGAGAAAGGGCAGGAAGGCAGCAATTGTTGTAAATATGTACGAAATGTCATCTTGACGATCCTATGCACGATATTCTGGTGTTGTAATGTCCTTTGAAACCCGTCCAACGAGTGGACGCTGTAAAATCTATATGTGCTCCTTCTAGTCTCTGGTTCAGCTTTCACTGCGTCGAGGCAACCTTGGAAGTCTATCCCAATACACAGCACAGCGTGTCGCGTCCCTCACCGCCCACGCCGCCGCCCCGCCCCGCCCCGCCCCGCGCTGACAGCTAATGGGCTAACGCCTGAGTTCAGCATTCCACGCTGTGCCACACCAACATAATATCTGCACATCGCTTGTCGAGACCATTACTATACAGCAGCAGGTAGTCGTACCCCGTATCGGACGTGTGAATTCACTTCTCCTGCGGCACAGCGTTACATCGCTTCAGCACAAAACATGGCACCGAAGAACAAGGGGAAGGGCAAGGACTCGGGCGATTCAAAAGATGGCGGCAGTGGCAAGAGCAAGCTCAAGCCCGCGACAAGCATCAATGTCCGGCATATCCTGTGCGAGAAGCACGCAAAGAAGGAGGAGGCCTTAGAAAAGATACGCAACGGCGCCAAGTTTGATGAGGTAGCGCGCGAGATGAGTGAGGACAAGGCGAGGCAGGGTATGTGCATTGCAGTTGGAGAGCCATTTCAAGCTCAAGTGCAGGGCTTTGCTGATTGTTCTTACAGGTGGGTCTCTGGGCTGGAAGGTTCGTGGAAGCCTGATGCTCGACTTCGAGAAGGTTGCGTACGAGCTTGAGCCCAGCACAACGGGCGCACCGAAGATTGGAGAGGTCAAGACTAGCGAAGGCTACCACATCATCATGGTCGAGGGAAGGAAGTAGCTGTGAATGCGACGCGGAAGGCCTGGTCGGCAACAGCACAGACACACACCACGCTGCCACTGTGCGTGCGCTCATCATCGCGACCAAGCCTGAGTATGGGAGTGCACATTGCCACTCGTATTGGGCATCTTTGCACACTCATAGCGCATCTCGAGGCATAAGAGATGCCCCACGTCGACCCTTGGATGTTTTCTCGAGCATAGAAGCAGACCGGTACATACGGCAGTGGCGGCTTTCGCCGAGAGGGTCCGTGTTCGGTACTTCACCGCCACAGCCGCTTTGATCCCACACGAACCTCGTAAATCTATTTGCGGAACACGGCCGATGCTACCCCATGTCTGGGCTCTGAACCTCAATCTGAACACGAGCCGGGAAAGGAAGGCTCGCAAGGTTTGACAATCGCATGTATACTTCCAGTGGACTTGACCTCGTACTGGTCAAGGGTCCGCTTTGACCAATTCCTGAAACAGCAAGTGTCATCCTGAATTTACTACCTGTCATTGGCTCTCAGAGAGATTGTGTGTGCAATGCAGGACTTGTTCAGGGCACGACAGTATCTTTCGTGTTGTGATCTTCCACTAGGGACCCAACAGAGTACATGATCATTGCGAGGATAGTATAAATATTGTGTGCTCTCCTGACAGCCTCTGGATATCATCAGTTGCCGCTGTGTCGCTTCTTCTTCGCTATTGACATATTCTTTTGTAATAACAAGCACTTGCACCGACCAGCGTAGCAATGAAGGTGTCTACACTCGCTGCCGCCCAAGTGGGCTTGCTCAACATGCTGCCCGCTGCGGCAGAGTACGTATGGCCGAGCAAGTATGATGCCATGGAGGATCTTCTGGTCTTGCAAAGTGGATACATCCGACATGGTTTCTTCGACGGTACATATCATCCTCATCATGAAAATGATAGCCAGAATACTCATTTCCACCAGGTGTCGAACCGTGTACTCGCAGTCCTTCCCCTGAGCGTCAAACTGCAGCCGAATGGATTCGCACAGCTTTTCACGACATGGCAACGCATGACAAAGCTAGTGGTACAGGCGGCTTGGATGCTTCCATTCAATTTGAAACGAATCGCGCTGAGAATGCCGGTGACGCCTTCAACGGTACATTTGGCTTCACGAACGGATATTATTCTGTTCGCACTTCGGCCGCTGACCTGATTGCTTTGGCAACGGTGATTGCGGTAGGGAATTGTGGTGGTCCGAAAATCCCTCTACGCGTAGGTCGCGTGGATGCTACAGAGGGTGGTGTCCTGGGTGTGCCAGAGCCGCAGCAGGACCTGGATACTCACAAGAGGATGTTTGCGAAGGCAGGCTTCAACACTGGTACGTTATTTTCATTTTCATCCATGATTCAGCAATTGACGGAGTGCCAGAGGACATGATCGCCATGGTCGCCTGTGGTCACACAATGGGAGGTGTGCACGGCAAGACTTTCCCAGAGATCACCGAGAACGCCAACGAAACAAACGTCGTTCATTTCGACTCCACTGAAGCCACCTTCGATCGCACGGTCGCAACCGAGTACCTGGACGGAACTACACAGAATCCCCTAGTCGTCGCCCACAACGACACACTGAACTCGGACAAGCGCATCTTCGCTGCTGATAACAATGTCACGATGAAGGCGCTCGCCTCGGACAAGAAGACCTTCCAGTCGATGTGCTCGGACATCCTCGCTCGCATGATCGATACCGTTCCATCCACCGTCACTCTGTCAGAGCCCCTCGAGCCTACACCCTTGAAGCCATATATCACATCCTTCGCCTTGACAAATGCCACCCACATCACCGTCACTGGCCGCATCCGCCTTCTCACCACACAGGAGCGAGTCGATGACGAGCGCGTTACTCTCACGTATGCGCCACGCTCCGAACCCGCTGCTAACGCAACATTGGACACCACCATTGTCGCCAATCCCGCGACTTTCGTTCTTGGTCAGTCATATGGCATCTTTGGCGAACTCTTCAAATGGCACGAGTTCTCCTTCGCCATGCCCGCCTCAACCTCCATTAAGAACTTCAATGTAACCGTGTCCCGAATCTCTACTGGCGAACAAACACATTACGATAACGCGGGCCACGGCTATGTGCTAGACGACACTGTGCTCTACCAGGATGCGCAGTCGTGCCGTGTCAACACAGACACCACAATTGTGGCTGCAGTCCGCAAGAGCGTCGTCGATGCCGGCACACCGGTAGTTGCGAAAGTAGCACGCAAGTATAACAAGCAAGGTACCATGGTGCCGGCGTTTGCGATGGAAGAGTGGAATGGCGAGGTTGGCGAGGTGGTTGGCGATTATGTGTTCGTTACAATGAAGGGCACTCAGGAGGGTGTAAGCTTCAACACTCATTTTGACCTCGTGGCTGGTGAACACACGAATGAGTACCTGCCGATGAACGTTATGGATACAAGGAAGTGTGCGGCGTTCTAGATATAACATCAAGCCCTCTGTTTCTTCTCATCTCGCAATTTTGAATGCCCATCGTGACTTCCACTTCTGTGAAGCGATCCCAAGCCCAACGTGTCTTGAGACCTCCGATTTGCTTATGATGTCAGGCCACTCCCTCGACACTCGTGGTGAGTCAACTGATTCCGTCACTGGTACCGTTACTGATACCTGGCAGGCCAGGCAGAAACTACATACGACCGGCTTTCACTCTCACAAGCAATGTGTGCGCATGCATCTGCTCACAGGGTACGATGGTGCAATCGCCCTCAGTATGCTGCAGGGCGTATTACGGACGCACAACACAAGGTATCTCAACTGTGCGCCTCAGGACAACCAACCAGTAAAGCCTCTCTACCTGACCTTCGTGCACAACAATCTCCAACCGGCCAAGCAGTATGGGCTATCTTTGTCCAGATTGGATCTACTCCGACTCTTCTGGCGTGCAGTAGGTCGAGCCCACCTACGTCCGCATGAGCTGCGACTGACCTCTCAATAGCGTCGCAAAGGATAAGGAGTGGTTCACATCGTATCACCCTTTTCTCTCCGAACTGAGCTCAACATATCCTGTCGGCGGTCGTCGCTTCCCCGTACTAGGCATCGGCACCATCCAGCTTACTGTTAAAGCGACCCCTGGCTCTTTCACTGTCTACGGGATTTCCAAAATCGAATTACACAACGTCCTTCACGTCCCAAGCTATTCTCACAATGTTCTCGGTCGCCCCTTAGCAAGCACGTATCAAATTCAACTCGGGCGGGAAGGTGCACCTGTATCGCAAGGCGGCCTTGTACTGGACGGAATACAGATTGCGTACTTTCAGCGAGGACCTCTAAGCTATCTGTCGCTGGCAGTTTTGCCTCCTGAAGGCTTGCATTTTGGTCCAAGTGCAGTTGCTAGAGGCGCAGCGTGGGTAGCAAGTTGTCACTGGCCGAACGAGGAGCGCGTGCGCTGGCATTCCTACCAGGCTCAAGCAAAGCTTGAACATGCACCGCCACAGTATGAAGATCCATATACTGCTTTTGAGCTTGGCTTTGTGGCAGCCCATTGGGAGAGCGAGTTCCGGTTTCTTATGCAGCATGGCTTGCATATTGGTGAGGAGAAGGACCGCAGCAAGGGCAGGAGAATCTTAAGGGCACTGATCAAAGGAAAGGACCTCTAGGATATCCAGTCAGGACGTACTTTGGGCGACTTGCTACTGTCGGCTCGTGCCATCGGTAAGAGCCTTTTCGGGGACGAGTTTGCATCAAGGGGACCATTCTTTTAGTCTGGGCAGAGTCAATTCTTTCACGTTCACCAGTGTTTTCGATGCTTCTTTCGATGTCATAGGTAATCGGGACTGAACCTCTTGATATAGTCTAAGAATAGCGCGTGGGTTAGTTGGAAGTTTCAAAGAGAAAGGGGGCGAAGCTTTAATGGAAGACATGCAAACCAGTGTAACACTCCTGCGCGATTTTGCTGTAATCTGACATGTCTGCTTTGAGTACTTATGCTGTGTTTTTCATCGGCCGATGCCAAACTCGTGGTTGTCCATGTTCCAGGCACTCAGCCTTGACGCTGTGCTGTGGGGTTGTCAGAAGAGCTGACATGTCCGCAACACAACAATGACGGTACAGTCAGCCAGTAACACGTCGGCGTTTCTATCTTCAGATCGCCGTGTGTCCTGCCAAAAGTGGCAGCCTTGAACCAAGATTTGCCAAAACAGCGATACCCCAACTTTAATCATCGACTTAGCAAAGATCTACACTACACCGGTCGATGGCTTACCCCCTGAGGTCGTTCGTTGTGTCAGTCACAACGCCGACTTACCGAGTAGGTAAATGAAATGCCGCGGACGCCGAGGCAGGCAAGGCGGGCTGCACATGGCAAACAAAGGTTCAAGGCTGAGGATGTTGTACAATGTCATGGTTCTCGAACAAAAGACATCCAAGACCGTAGAATATCGTGTCGTGCACGAGATGTCAAATGCCGTGAGACATTGGCGGATGACGCAATGCAACCTCGCCAAAGGAGAGCCTCCGCGACCAGCATTCCACCAACACTCCAAATCCATCGTCTTTGCCATCTTACAATCCGCTCGCTTGGACCACGTTCTCGGTTCCCCACGCCGACCGGAGCTCAGCTCCCCCCAAACGACCGGAAGTGCCAGGCATGTGGGTCAGCCTTGCTTACTAGCGCGTGCTCTATCACTCGTTCGTTTGCGCTTTTGGCTCACATCACGAGAGATCGACATGCGGTACCAGCTGCAGTTGGTACCACGACGGCCATGCAGGGCACGGCTCGCGTGTACTCAAGCCTTTTGCAAGCTTGGTAGTCGTTGACCCTGTACCGATTGATGCTCGGTTGTTGCTGAAGACCGAGTGAGCCACCGGACAGAATGCTGTATGTCCGCCAATACCAGTCAAGGCAGACAGAATCGCAGCCAATGTACGAAGTCTATACTGCGGTAGTCACCGTCAGCGCCAAAGGTGCCGGTAGCTATTACAGTAGTGTTGTGAGAATTGTGGAGCAGACTAATGCCTAGATGCTCACGCTGCGGATGTAGAGATGCAACACAGCAGTGGCGGTGTTTGACCAATGCCACTTGTTGAGTAAATTCGGTCAGATTCAATGATGCGAGGTGTGATAGGTTGTTTAGTGGGTCTTACAGCACATACAGTTCTTGCCGCTCACGCCAGTCTGCGGCTATATATTTGGTAGGTCTCAGAGTTTAATTTGAGTAGTATCCAACTCTCTTTATATTCATCGTCTCCTTTCTTAAGGACAGTACATTCACTGTGAACCTCACTCACTGCTTAAGTAAGATATTTAGTCTTCAGGCCACTCGTCCAGGCAAGCATCGATATCAAGATGTTCTATCCAACCATTGCATCTCTACTCCTTCTCTCCTCAACAACGTCAGCATTCAACCTATCTCCACGAGCATCCTCCTGCCCTTCAGTTTGGTCAGATGCTCTTCCCGAATTGCAGGCCGCCTTCTCAGGATGCGGCCGTGACGCACACGGCGCTATCCGCGCCCCGTTCCATGACTGCATCAACAACGGCTGCGATGGAAGCCTCATCTTGACCGACGAGTGCAGCCGCTCGGAGAACGCTGGCCTCTTAGATATCTGCGGCAAGCTGCTTGGCTGGACGAAGAAATACAACACCAGCGCAGCAGACATGATCCAATTCGCCGCCGCCACCGCCATATCCGAGTGTCCTCTTGGTCCACGCGTGAAAGCACTCGTCGGCCGCAAAGACAACAGTGAAGCAGCACCCGCTGGCCAAGTACCTGGCAGTCGCGATCCCATCTCGTCGATCCTGGCGGCATTTGCGGCCAAGGGGTTCAGTGCTGACGACGTTGTTGCACTCATGGGCACACACTCGGTTGCTGTGCAAGTTTTCGATGATCCAGAGCAGGCGGGTAAGAGCTTGGATTCAACGCCGAGCGTGTACGACTTGAAGTTTTACCAGGAGACGCTGGATGGGACTGCGCCGTACAGCCTGCAGAGTGACAAGGGGCTTGCGAATAACACTGAAGTGAGTTTCTCGGGATAGACCGCTAAGCGTGAAGGTCACTAACATCTTGCAGACACAGAAGAGATGGAAGGAGTTTGCGGATGGAGATACTAGTGCTTGGAACACTGCATTCACTGACGCATGGAACCGATTTGCGGTCGTTGGCAACGATGTGGGCAGTCTGCAGGACTGCTCGAGCATCATTCCTTCCGGAGCTTCGGAGAGACGGCTTGCGCGCAGATTGGGTGGCTCGGCGGCTGCGCGAGCATTTGTGAGGCGCTTATATGACTCTTAGGTGTAGTTGGCAACGGGTTCGCGGATGCATTTGGTCACAGTTTATAATATGACACTAGCGGGGCGTTAAGGTAACCTCTAATAGACATCGTTGATATACACTTATCAAATCACGCATGGATAAGCTATCGCATGAAACGGCAATACATCACAGAGACCTCACTAGAATCGATATGGAACGGGTGCCGCTGAGCACATCACTTAACTCTTTTGGCTGAAGAATAACATTTAAAATAATCGCTATTTAAGAATCGAAGAGCTCCCACTGGGAGATGCATATTTACAGATGCCTTTTGTATTCACACGAACAGACATGGCCGCGGAGTGACTCGCTTAGTCAAAGCAACAAGCTTACTCGGCCTTCTCGAGGAAGGAGATGAGCTCCTCAATGGTCCAGAGCTTGTCAGCAGCAGGAGCGGCCGAGGCGGTGGGCTTAGCGGAGACGGCCTCCTTGGAAACGGCAGGGGCAGCGGAAGAGGCAGCAGCGGTGGGCTTGTTGGCAGTGGGCTGAGCAGCTGTGGGCTGAGCGGCGTTGCCCTCACCCTGGACGCACTGAGAGTAGTAAGGGTTCTGGACCTTGCAGGTCCAGCCGGAAACGCAGGTGGTGCTGCCGGTGTAGCTCTGGCCACCGCACTGGCCGTAAGCCTTGACGGCGGCGCCTGAGTCAGAGCCAGAGTTGGAGCCGGAGGTGGGCTGGGGCTTGGTCACAGTAGCAAGAGTGGTAGGGGCAGCAGACTGAGAAGCGGCGCTGGTAGGCTTGACAGCAGCAGAGGACTGGGCGACGGTAGGCTCAGCAGCGACCTGGGAAGCAGAGGGAGCAGCAGAGCCGTTCTCGAGCTTCTCCAACCAGGCAATGAACTCAGACATGGAGAACTCGGCGTCACTTCCGGGCTGAGACTCGAGGTACTTGGCGAAAGTATCAACGGTGTACTTCTTATCGCCAGTCTCAGGGGCAGCGGTGGAGGAAGAGGCAGGGGCAGAGGCAACGACCGAGGAAGCGGCAGCGGAAGTGGCGGCCTGGGTAGGCTTAGCTACAACAGCAGATGTGGCAGGAGCGGCAGATGTGGCAGGAGCGGCAGAGGTGGCAGCAGCAGATGTAGCAACAGCAGCATTGGAGGAAACAGCGGTAGCGCTGGCGGCGGGAGCACCCCCGGTGGCAGAAGGGACACCCTTGATCTCGCCGAAGGTCAAAAGCTGGGGATCAACCTTGGTTCCGCGCTCGTAGAGGGCAGGGCCAGGCATAGGGTAGGAGTCCATGTTGGTGTGGATGGAGAAACCGAGACCAGGGCCAGTCTTAGTGTACGCCTCAGGGAACTTGACACCCTTAGGAGTGGCAGTGCCATCACCGGAGACCTTGAGCTGGTAGCAAGTGACGTAGTGCTGAGCACCGCCAGAAGAAGAGGCAGCGTGGAGGGCGACGGCCTCAGCGCGAAGGAGGTAGTCACCAGGAGCGATGTCGTCAGGAATGGTGAAGTCAAGCTTTCCGCAGTTGTAGTTCATGTCCTTGGTGCCCCAGTAGTCGTTGTCGCCCTGGGTCGAGCCGGGAGCCTTCTTCCAGCCGTTCTCGTAGATCTTGAAGAACTCGGACGAGCCATCAGCAGTAGCGGCGTCTTCGACCTTGGAAAGGTAAGCCATGACGGGACCCCAATGGGCGCCGCCAATACCCTGCTCCGTGCAGCTACGGCTGCTGCTCTGCTGGTGCATCTCAATTCTGTGTCGTCATTAGCATCTTGGATATGCCTCATGCACTCGTAACGTACGTGACTGTGTCACCAGCTGTGAAGCTGCACTTGCCAGAAGCAGCAGCAGGGTTGACGTTGCACTGCAGAGCAGTGGATGTGTAGTCCTCAATAGGGCTGTTGGTGGAGGGAAGACGAGCGCAAGAGCTCTCGAGATCCTCTCCGTTCTTCCAGAGTTGTTGCCATGTGGCGTGGGCATTTGCCAGCGCAGTGATACCTGCGAGAACAGCGACGGTCTTCATGGTGGATGAATGAGTGTGGGGTTCAAAAAAGAATGACTTAAAAAGAGTGAACGAAGAACGAAGGTTGTAAGGCAAGGTAAAGAAGGTCAGCGCAGCTGCGTTACCATCCAAGAAGTTGGAGCGCAGCACATCTTATATCACGAGAGGTGTCAGAGCGCTACTCCCATCCAGCACATCATACGGTTAGCCTCAACCCAGACAATTGTTTCGTTCTGCGCCATCCGTCGCTAAAGGGCGGCGCTAAAGACGTGATGTTTCTCGAACGATATGCGCATTGATAACCCGGAGGAGACTTTACTGTTTTCTGCTCAGGTACCAGATCTCGCAGGTTTCAGAGAGGGTTTGTGATTGGCGGGCCACTTACTGTGCCTGGAAGTAAACCGTTGTTGGTCTAAATAGCGCCCGCTGTCATCCCGTGCGCGAATCCTTCGTCATGCAGGGGTTTCGCTCATGCTCCTCCACTTCAGTCTACCAACTTTAACCGGCTCTATCATTGACGTGATACTCATCGATCGTTCCCATAGTAGCTTTGAAGAAGCGGCGTCGGAACATCCCACTCCCTGATTTGACTTTGATGAACGGACATGAACCAAAGCAAGACTTACATCTTTTGCTTGGAGGCATGACTGAACAGCCGAATAGCCTATTGTCCAGAAGCTAGTGTGGCGCATCAGAAATCCTCGGCTTCCTTCCTTCTGGGCTCGACCATGCCGGCTACCGCATGCAATCTTAGCAAGTAATGAGGTTTCATCATGGCACAGACAATTCCGGAACAACCTCACTGTAGCAATCGTGACCTTTATTGCTGGCTATTATCCAGCGATGCAGTCTACTCTTCTGTGCTGTTTGCCTGTGTCTGCTCAGCTCTCGAGGAACAGAACAACTATTCAGTTTGGACGAGATCAGGTTCTGGGCGTCGAGGCGCGCGCGGTACGAATGAAACGTCGAAGTGGGGCCATGTAAAACGACATTTGCATGATCGCTGCATGGAATTGAGTGGTCGACGAGATTGCGCGGAAACGAGGAGATGAGCGTTACAATTTTTACAGGCGAAGTCAGCGCATGAAGACGACGTTGGGTCCTGAGGATTGTGGTGAGTTTAAGAACGACAGCGCGCGGGCAGCGTTCCCAGGCTTGCACGGTTCGGTTTCTTGGCTAAGAGCGCGTTTCATCCAAAGGCAGCCACTTCGAAGCCTTAGGGTTGAAGACCAGAACCACACTTCTTAGTACAGCATACAGTTATTGGTGTCCTTCGGTAGATTCAAGATTGCGCTGATGTTAAGGTGTCGATGAATCGTAGGTGAGATTGTCTACTCTCGGCGTCTATTCGCCCCTGCGCTCAGCCTCACCAAAGCAATATCGACTGCAGCGGGCGGACGGCTTATTCTGGATACACCATTTTCCTCCCCACTCCACCATCAACAATGACCTCTTGGCCTGTGACGAACCCACTTTCAATAAGATATTCCGCAGCGCGAACAATATCCTCACTCTGGCCAACCCGGCCTGCGGGGTGCCACTCTTTATCATCTTTGCTCAATCCTTCTTCCCAGGCAGTCCCTTTCTCATCGGCGGCTTTGCTCTCATTTTCAACGTGAATCCAGCCCGGGATGATCGCATTCACTCGAATCTTGTGACGATGGCCGAGAGATATCGACATGGACTGAGTAAGGCCCAGGATGCCGGCTTTCGCTGTAGAGTAGGCTTCGTGATCTGACTCAGCTTGATACGCTCGTGTCGAGGAAATGTTGATGATGGTGCCTGGAGAGCCCGAAGTCGAGCTACCTGCAAGGAGCAGGGGAACGCAAAGTCGACTTAGAATGAATGGCGCCGTAAGACCAATGGCGATTTTCAAATCCCACTCAGCTTCGATACCGTCACCCTCCCCTTCCATCTTCCGATCGTCCGCAATCTGTAAAGTCGTTGGGAAAGCATTGTTGATCAAGACGTCCAATTTACCGCCGAAGGTCTCCTTGACAGTTCGAACCGCATCTTTGATCTGCTCGCGTTTGCTCAAATCGCATTTCAATGCATGCCAGCTCCCCTGCGAGCTCGACCATTCGTGGGCTCTCGATTTGACGTGCTCGAGCTCCTCCGTGTTTGAATCGAGGATGAAAACTCGATGGCCTTTCGCGAGGAATTGTCGAAAGAGACCGCGTCCTATACCACGAGCTCCGCCCGTAATCAAAATGTTCAGCACTTCACTAGTAGCCGCTGGCATGATTGAATGCGAGTAGTTTGAAGGTAGAGTTCAAGGCTGTTCAAGCACGGAGAACTTAGTTGAAGCTGGATGGAATCTTCGTCGGAAATGACGTCATCGACAATTGCGATTACCTCGTCTGCTATACACTCTTCTCCCTCCCGTATCAATTTAGTACGACTGTTTGACCATCCCAAGTCATTTACCACCAAAAAAACATCGGTCATCTCAACACAAAACTGAAAGTGGTCCACAAAAAATTCACGACCTTCCAGAAGCAGAGCAGTATGATTGTAGGGCTCAATAAGGGTATCAGAAAGTACATCACCACTCCAATCGGTCATCACACGTCAATCTCACATCCCACCTATCTTCGCCTTTCCACACATCTCCTCCTCTGTTGCAACCAGCAACGATACTCCTCAAATCACTGATCATTCCCCCTGGCCCGGAAGCAAAGACGTCCGTTCTCCCACGAACAGTATCAGCGACGAACTCTTGCACCAATGTGTCCAACCTGGGACGTGCTTGAATATGGTCCAGCCCAAGTTCGGCTTTCGAGACGCCGTGTACTGACAGTGCAGAGGACAGCGAGGCCGACGAAGATTCTGAGGTCGACACTGGCTCAATCTCCTGGGCGCAGTCATTGATTGTGGCTTTCTCAGACTTCGTCACTCTGGTGGCGTCGCCATCCTCACTCGCGCGGGTCACATAGATGTGAATACGTGCTCGCAGATTGGGGCACTTGCGCTTCAGGATTTCTAGCTCAGGTGCAACCCAGTCGATATCGTTTCTATGTCGGACGACCCAGACAAGGGTCATGTGGCGATCAGGATGTTGCGAGCGGGATGCAGCCTCAAGCAGCACTGGAAGAACGTATGTGATGCCTGTTCCTCCAGCGATGCAGAGAAGATTAGAGGTAATAGGCACGTCATGCATTGTACGCTCGCCATAAGGTCCGCAAAGAACCACAGAGAGTCTTGCATCGGCCATCAAGCTCTCATGGGACTCTTCATGGTGCTTCATGCGCTCTGCTCGCGTAGCTGACAGAGCGGCAATCTTCTTGGTCTCGCCCTTTTTCGCGCGGAAAATGTACGAGTGCCGTTGTGTGTCTGCTCCATACACAGGCAAGCTAAGGGGCGTAAACGGGTGGGACTGCCAAATGCTGCTTTCGGGAAAGGTCAAGTAAAAGTGCTGTCCAATGTCCCATGCGTCCTGAGGATGGTCGAAATCAAGACGAACTACATCGCCATACGTCTCGTCTTTGAAGAACGTTATATCGGCGGAAGCTGCGCGGAAACCCATATGACCAGAGGGCAGGAAGTTGTAATGAAGAAGCGCAGTTCTGGCGAACCGGATGCCTCGATCAATGAACCAAACAACAAGGCCAGGAAGGAGGAAGACTTTGAGCTTCTCCCAATGGGCCCAGCAGGCACCAATGTAAACCATGGCAAGGACATAGTGAGCCTTTCGGAAGAATTCATAGCCGGTCAGTCGTATTGCCCACGGCGTGGATAAAACGACCAGAGCAAGCAGCAACGCCATAGCAGCAATGCCCCAGATCATATAAAGCTCTGTTACCAGCTGCAAGGCAACCACAGGCTGAGGTTGATACAATCTGATTTCAATCACGCACCATCCAATAGTGTGGAGCACGGATTGAGCAAAGATAACGTAACCGAGCCAGCGGTGCAAGAAGTTGAAGCTTTGATAAGGAAGTCCAGTTGCGAGCGAGAGAATTGACTCGCGGCTCGATAACAAGATCGACAAAGGTGTGAGAGCATACGCAAGTACGCCGACTCGATCTGACCAGGGACCAAGACTGGTTCTTGTATTGAACGAGCCTGGATACTTCTTGACTGGTGTGATCCATTTCCCGTAAACGATTCCGACAAAGCTGAAGACGATCAGATAGCCACATAGGATGAGGAAGACAAGTACTTGAGTCCTGGTTACTCGCCCGAAAATTGGTCTTGCAGCATCGGGAAGTAGGTATCGCCTGGAGTACGTGGGTACAGCTGCTTGGAGTCTCTGCCACGCGCCCCTGGCCTCTCCGGAATCCTCTGCTGATTCAACAAGGAGTTGCACCCCAGATGGCTGCGCGCGCATAAAATGGCGTCCAATCGCCCAGAGAACTAGGATGCCACCTATGGTCGCCCAGAATATTCCAGTATAGTACATTCCTCGATCATGGGAGTCGTATACGACATCGAGATAGGCGCAAGAGCCTGCGTCGACTGTACATGGCATCTGGCGGTCGGCATATCCCCAGTGGTAAACGATGCTTCCACCCTCACTGAAGTTCTGGATATGGCGTGGGAAGACATTGCCTGCATCCATGTTTGTGGTGGAGAGCTAGCTTCCACAGAGAAGCTCGGATAATAGACTGTTGAACGATGGTTACGTGGTATCCATCCGCGACCATGCAACAGTTATAAGCCGGACCCAAAGGTGCTCAAAAGGGATCTGGAACATACCCCCACGGTGCAGCAGCCAAGCGGCTAGATTAACCTCCCAGTGAGCGGTGGCGGAGAACCGGGCCTAGCGTGAGTGTGATTGAGCACGTTGCCCCACAATTCGACATTTGCCGTCTTGGGCAATACCGGTCGTGCCATCTTGGAATATTTCATACATATTGCGTCGGCTTAGACGGAAGGGCGACGTGGTGATGTGTGGTCATACGACCAAGAGTGGTGTATTTGCTCCAAGCCTTGTATTTAGTTGTGGTCTCTCACAAAAACGTTCAAGCGAAGTCTGAGAACACTTCTACGTCCTGACAAACTTCGTCAGATCTATCGAACAACGGTGTGCATACAATCACATCTCTCCCACAGATCTCATCATGTCACACTCAATGTCTGGAGGTGTGAACATGAATATGGACAACAGTACGTGTAAGGTCGAGGTCGGTATTATCAAATCTCCTACACGGTCCTGACAAAGACTGACTCACCGCAGATGCTGTGGAACTGGAACATCGTCGACTCATGCTTTCTCGCCTCGAGCTGGCACATCAAGAACAATGCAATGTTTGCAGCGTCCTGCATTGGTGCCGCCCTCCTCGTCGTCTGCCTTGAGTTTCTTCGCCGCGTGGGAAAAGAATATGATGCATACGTCCTACGACAGTTCCAGCGCCAACTCCGTCTTCAGCAGTCACAGATATCCAAAGAATCAATCGACTGCTGCGATGGAACTGTAGCTATGGGCGGTTCGCAGGTTGCCAACTTTCGCGCCACTGCATTGCAGCAGCTCGTTCGAGCGGCCATCCATGGCGCAACACTTTGCGTGGCTTACATTGTCATGCTGCTGATCATGTACTACAATGGGTACATCTTCATCAGCATTGTCCTAGGTGCAATCTTGGGAAGATTTCTTTGCGATTGGATGGTAGTGAGGATACCATATGAAGGTCAAGGGAGTATGGATGATAGGAAGACTTCCACAGTCTCGGCTGGGCCTACCGGGTGCTGTGCGTGATCAGCCAGTTCCGATGGTGCACACAGTGTACTGATAGCCTTCATGTGCCACCGTGAGTTCTTGTCAACTGCATGGAGCTCGTTGCCTTGCTGAAATCGCCATACTCTCAATCTGGATGTAACTATAATTCTACTTGGGCACTCGGACTCATCAAAGTCGCTTCTTTTCTCTATCTTCTGCGAGTGCTGGAAGTAGGCCTCATGCTCGGAACTACTATTCGGCACTCATTTACGCCACTCCCGCATAATTTGCTCATATCAAGCCTCCAAGATCAAAAGTAAAACTGCCAACGCAGATTCATCGCCACATACCTGCCTGAACAGATCGGTCCGGTCGTCGCGACGCCACTAGCTCTCACAAAGCACGCTTATCTGACGCTTCCGTGAGTTGCCAGCATTTCTTGATGGTGAAGAGGAGTAAAACTTGCCCAGTAGAGCCGTCACATGACTCGTAGTTACAAACGCGCCTAAGGTCTGGATGGTCTGTCACAATATTGGAGCCTCCAGGAACAGACCATGTGAGTTTAGGATTCAAAGAGAGGGTATTGCGAAGTCGCCTTTCGCCTTTCGGAGCAAAGATCTTTTGGAGATACCATTAGAAGCATACAACACATTGTACATTACTGGACCAAGCAATTACAAGGAAATCACATTTCATTGACTGAACCTAATAAGGGAATAAGGAAGGAAGCGCCTGGTCCGAGCGGGCAAACAAACACCATATACATCAAGAACGCCTCTGGGCGCCCTGTAACTATCATTCCGTCTGGGTGTGGTGAGGGTCGCGCCGACGCCTTCTCGCAAAGGAAGGTTGTGAATTTCAACGCCAGAGTCCAAAAAAAATCTCCTCACAGGTTGATACCTGCAAGCACCACGCTACATCGTACGATTTACCTGTAAAGACTTACTGCGTCTCCTCGTCGCTCGCATCAAGGATGTCGTATTCCTCATCAGTCATGAAACCATCGTCGTCGGAGTGCAGAGCGACACTTTCGGCATCCTCAAAGAATTCTTCATCAGAAGCAACGGTGACCGTACGAGCGATAGTGCTCTTCTCAGAAATCGGAGACTCTGGCTGGGCCGTGGGAGCCTCATACGTGCTCGACTCAGGGGACTCCTTCTCCAGTTGAGGGAAGATCATGCCCGAAGCTTGTACGTTAGGTTGGCGCTCCTCTGGCTTCTCTTCCACTGGAAGTTCAGCAGCAGGTGACTTGAAGGTCTCCTTAGGCTTCGGTAGGGGAGCTGATCTAATACTGGCCAGAGCAGCTGCCTGGTTCTTGCGACGCTTTTCAAGAAGGCGCTCGACTGCAGCCTTGCGGACTTGCTGGATACGCTCCATCTTCTGTTGCTCAAGCTGCTGTGCTTGTGATTGACAAATGGCCTTGGCCTTCTCCATCTTCTCCAGTCTGGCTTGAAGGAGAGCCTCATACATCTGCAGGGAAGATGGGGCCTCAGCAACCTCGGCAGCACGAGCAGGGGTTGGTGTAGGGGCAGCGATGGTTTGAATATCGCACCATAGTCGATGACCGAAAGGAATGCCATCGGCAGTCTTGAGACGCCAGTAAGAGATGGCGGTACCCTCACGTTGAGGGGCCTTCATGACGACGCGGAACGAGACGTCTTCGCCAGCCTGGACTGGAGCACCGATAACATTGCTCTCGCTGGCATTGGCGAGATCAGATTGGCTGAATGGGCGGGAATTATCGATATTCAGCATGTTGTCGCCTCCCACGTGTCGCACGCTGCAGCCTGCAGGCCACGGGTTCGGACCAGGGTTACGGAGAGTCCATACTTGGACGAATTGCTGGCCAGCGCAGATCTTGGAGCCATCGATGATAGTATCACGGATGAAATGAGCATCGAGAGTCTCACGACTGGGTTCGCTCTCTACTACGGCAGGCTGCTCCTGTACCGAGTCAGTACAATGATCGTTGTCCTTGTTAGAAGATGAGCATACCTGTATAGGCTCCGACAATAGATCCTGAATGGCAATCTTCTCCTTCTTAGCAAGCTCAACTGACGGCTTTACGTCAACAATTGTCTGTACTTGAGTTGCGGCGTTGGTAGGAGAGGCGACAGGAGCAGTCTCCGTGGCAGTGGAGCGCCTAGAAATTGGCCGACGGTCCCCGAGAGCGGTGATCGAGTTGTTGACTTTCTCGTCCATTGTAGTAACGCTCACGTTACGAACAGGAGTCTTGAACTTAATAAGAGGGTGGGTGTGGTTGTGTTTGTTGCTTGGGTGCGCTTCGCAGTTCTGACAGAAGTCCGTATCGTGACACACAGCGCACTTGTAGCGGATGCCTTCAATGTAAGACAGATTCTCCTTGTCCTTGCAAAGAGGCCCATCGCAGTAGATGCCATAATGGCGGCACCCACTTGACAGAGGCTCAGTAAGAGGCTCGTAAATAGGGACGAAGCGATGACGCGGATGTATGATCTTGGCATTCTGCAAGCACTGAGAGCAGTAGTCCCAATCTGGGCAGTTCAGGCATTTATGACGCACACCGTAGATGAACTTGTCGCAACCATCGCAAACAGCGTTGTGGCGTGCGTTTCGGCCTGGGTTGCACAGAGCGTTGCCCAAGGCAGACAGTGATGTTTCCGAAGTAGCTGCCTTGAAAGCATGACCAGGATGATGGCCGTGCTTGTTGCTCGCATTGCATTCAAGACACAGATCGAAGTCTTCGCAGACGGTGCATGTGACAAATTCCTTCTCAGAGAGAACTGTTCGTGTCAGTAAGGGTGAACAGCAGCAGATATGTCGACGTACCCTTGACGCAGCTGTTGCATGTACGAGTTGCCTCTTCTTCGTAGATGATGGACTGCTTCTCGTCGGTGAAGGCGCCGGGGATATCCTTGGGCTCTGTGGTCTGGATCTTAACCTTAGGAGGAATGCGTTGAGTGGTGCTGTTCACGACGTTGCCGTTCTTCACAAACCGCTTTACCATCCAGTGACCATCTCCGGGGCAGTGTATGCCCGAGTCTACGCAAGCTGGACAGAGATCGTAGTCTCCATTGTCGCAGACGCTGCAATGGAAGTGCTCATCGTCCATGGGATGATTACAATTGTTGCAGTACACAACCCATGCAGTGCAAGCTGCTGTGGACTTGGGGCGGAACGTCAACGGAGCATTGTGGGGAGTCTTTGTCAGCTTGTCGAAGAAGGCTGCAATTATGTCAGACACAACCGTGATTGGTCATCAGTAGCGGTTCCAGGCAGCACTTACCCTGGCGAGTGGTGAATGGCTTGGGCACTGGCGCCTCTCCATCGTCTGCAGCCTTTGCGGAGGAGACAGGGTTGACAGCCTCGAACTTCGGTGCCTCTGGAGAGCGGGCAATGACTGGAGAGATCGGGGCGGCAGCCTGAGGTGTCAAGGTTTCGGAGCTTAGGCGGAAAGCAGAGGCGTCTGCGGTGGCAGCACGAGATAGAGCTGGGAGAGGGGGCATGGGGAGCTCGGAAGTTTCACCCGGAACCGTAGCCCTCAGACGGAGCTTGAGCTTCGCCTTTGCAGCGCGGAAGAGCGTCTTGTACACTGCAGGGGCGTTCGAGTCTAGCGTCACGTAGGCAGCGGCTGAGTCGGAGTAGCGCTCAAAGACAACCTGCTCATCGTCGCGGATTTGAAGGCCGGCACGAAGCTACACAGTCACGTCAGTCAAGGTACACTCCTGTGCCTGGGTGCTGGCGAGCTTGAGCTGTCGGCCGGAATGAGGCGGCAGCCTGCTGAACCGGTAGGCAGGAAGGGCTGCAACGCACCTTGTCAGGGAGAACGTTAGCCCCTAGATCCTTCAGAGGCAGCTTCAGCTTCCTGGTCTGGCCACGGAAGAGGACTTTGATAACGATAGGCGTGTCCAGCGTGACGGGGACGTTGGTGGCAGCCATGGCGGGCAAGGGCAAGGAAGGCGGCTGATAAAGGTCGATTCTGGCAAAAGGCGAAAGAGAACGGCGCAGCAGACTCGCTGCGGCGCAGTGCTGCGTGAAGAAAGCAGCTGACAATAGAGGGCACTGCTGGGGGATGCAGTTCAGTTGAAGGTGGAGGTTGGAGGTGGAGAAGGTGAGGTAGCTGGGGCCGCCGTAATGGAGCTGCGGCTGCCTAGCCGGGCGGTCTAAACGTGATGCACGCACGTCAACCGCGGAACCAAAGCGACGCCTTGCCTCTTGCAGGCAGCAACTTGCTATCAAGGGTAAAGACTCGACCTGGACAGTCTAGCCTTGAGATGGGTATCTCCAAGCTGCTGCAGGAACTGCTTGTCCACACAGCATGCTGCTGCAGCCGTCATGGCCACGGGGAGTTGCTGATGCTGCACGTGAGGCAGCGATAAGGTTTCACCACCTGGGCAGCGCACGATAGCAAGGGCGGTCTAGTGCAGAGGGTAGGGCCGTATCACAGGTGTGACGCACTGCACCACTCCGGTGAAAGAAGTCCAGGTCGATGCAACTTCACGGTTAGAGCATATTGACCGCTAAATGGTCATTTGACCACGACTGGACGAACTCGGTGGAATTTCTCAGTGCCCAATAGAGATGCACCTTCTTCTATCCGCCAACGAATACCCTTTCATGTCTCTCAAGATTGCAGTGTACACATTTCAGATTATCTGTGCAAGCAGAGTGTGCCCTACAAGATAAGGAATTCTGTTTCTGCTCGTAACATCTGCTCAAGATGCTGCGCGACCGTTCCTTGGGGCGGAGATCTGCCCCACACGCGCTAATGCGGTTAATAAGCCTAGCCCCGTTGTTTTCTTCGGGCGCAAAAGTCGTGGCAGAAAAAGTTCGAGATTGTAGCACTGTTGCTGTATACCATTTAACAACATGTCAGACATTGAGATGAGCTCCGGGGAGGAGACCCAGAAGGTCGTGAAGAAGGAGAAGAAGAAGGATAAGAAGGCAAAGAAAGAAAAGAAGGAGAAGAAGAGCTCGAAGACGAAGGTCGAGGCCGAATCGAATTCGGACAGCGAAGTCACCGAGACACCAGCCAAGAAGCGTAAGCGCGAGATCTTGCCTGAAGAGATCGTCGTCGATGTCGCACTTCCCGAACCAGCCTCGAAGAAAGCTGCCCGTGCTGCGAAGAAAGCGAAGCTCAACCCCAAGCCTGCTACTACCGACACAGATGCGACCGCTGCTGCAACGGACGGCGATGCGAAGAAGGGCGAGGAGAAGCGCTCAGAGTTTGGCGTCTGGGTTGGCAATCTGCCCTGGTCAGCCACCAAGGACTCCCTGCGCACCTTCATCATGGAGAACTCGGAGATCAAGACAGAGCAGATTACCAGAGTGCACATGCCTCCCTCCACAAAGCCGGTCCCTGCCCATTGGACAACTAAGCCCAACAACAAGGGCTTCGCATATGTCGATTTCTCGACTGAACTGGCCATGTACGCGTGCATCGCCTTGACCGAGACAAAGATGGATGGTCGCGCGCTGCTCATCAAGAACGCGAAAAGCTTCGAGGGCCGACCTGACAAGCCAAAGGCAGAGGCAGAAGAAGCCGGTGGCCGTGGAAAGGCTGCTGGCAAGGCCAGTGCCCACCCACCCAACAAGCGTGTCTTCGTTGGCAACCTGTCCTTCGATGTTACGAAGGAGGATCTCGAGGCCCATTTCAGCCCATGCGGCTCAATTGAGAACACACACATGGCAACCTTTGAGGACTCAGGGAAGTGCAAGGGTTATGCCTGGGTCACCTTCGGTGATGTGGATGCCGCTACTTGCGCTGTCCAGGGCTTCGTCATGAAGACTGAGGCTGAAGTGAAAGCTATGAAGAAGAAGTCAGACGGCGCAGAAGATGACGATGATGCCGAAATCAAAAACCCCACAAAGAGAAGAAAGTGGCTCTTGAACAAGCTTAACGGCCGGGAGATGCGTTGTGAGTTTGCTGAAGACTCTACGACCCGTTACAACAAGCGATATGGCAAGGACAAGCCATCTGCGCCTGTCGACGGAGTCAACCCAGATCGATGGAAGAACTTTGGAGGCGAGAACGATAGGAGAAGGGAGCCTCGCGAGCCGCGTGCACCGCGTCCACCTAAGAACGGTCCTAACAGCATCCAGCCTGGCAAGGTTGACCCTAGATCTATCAAGAGCGGCTCAGCGCACATGAACGCTCAGAGAGCCAGTCAGGCTATCGTTGAAGGCAAAGGCAAGAAGACCACGTTCGAGTAAGATAGTGGCAGAGTTGTGTGCGATCACGATTAGTGTCTGCACTTTTCGCGATGGCAGGCATGACTGTCCGACTTGGAAGGCAGCTGCACTTAGACTGTTGTTTGCAAGATACCCGTTCAATACATCTCACCATCAATCCACGATCCTGCACCTGCTGCCCTATTGACTTGTACATTGTTATCTTTCGTTCCCATGTCAAGCCTCAAACGCATCAATGTCAAGCCCAATCCTGCTTACGAAAAAGCAGGCATCGCCTCCTATGCAAGCTTACTACAAAAATATGCCTTCGAGCCTACTACAGCTGGACCTTTCCAGGTAATCGAGGAAACAAAGAAGACATTCAAGAACGCCTTTCTACCGAAGAGCAAGAAGGCAACAAAGCCTATCCTGCGCAAGGTCGAAGAAGACGGGAAACCTGGGGCGGTCAAGGCAGATGACAGGCAGAATGATGCACTCTACATTTGTCCCGTAGAAATTGGGACGCCGCCGCAGATATTGAACCTGCACTTTGATACAGGCAGCTCAGATCTCTAGGTGTGTCAACTCCCCAGTCGTGAATTTCACATGGTCTTGACTGACTCCCTCTGCAGCTGTGGTCTACTGAGCTGGACTCCACGACTAAAGCTGCTCGCGGCGAGCACACCCTGTTCGACCCCGGAAAGTCAAGCTCTTTCAAGAAAATATCCGGAAGCTCCTGGATAATCAGGTACGGGGATGGCTCAACCGCATCAGGTATTGTTGGCACGGACAACGTCACATTAGGTGGTCTCTGTGTCGAAGGTCAAGCGATCGAACTAGCCTCGAAGCTCTCCCCTCAATTTACCAAAAGTGCAGGCGATGGGCTTCTAGGTCTTGCTTTTAGAAAGATCAACACTGTCAAGCCCAAAGGAGTTGCTACTCCAGTCGAGAATATGGTGTGTACTCACTATCATTACTTGATTGGAAAACATTTCGTACACTAATAAGGCTGCAGATGACGCAAGATGACATTGTCGAAGGTCAAGAACTCTTCACTTGCTACCTCGGCTCGTGGCGGGACAAGGACGAAGTTGACCAAGGCGAATCCTTCTATACTTTCGGTTACATTGACCAAGACGTCCTCAAACGTTGCGGCGTCTCAGAACCTCACTACGTTAGCATCGATACAACGAAAGGGTTTTGGCAATTCCCCTCCCCCTTCGCATCTGTAAACGGCAAAATGATTGATCGAGGGCCAAATACTGCCATTGCGGACACTGGAACCACTCTTGCGCTGGTCAGCGACGACCTGTGTAAGCGGATCTATGCAGCTATACCTGGGGCGAGATTTGACGACAAGAATCAGCGATGGGTGTTTCCCATTGGCCCTCCGATCGAGCAGCTGCCGAAGGTTACTTTTGCTGTCGGCGATAAGCAGTTCGAGGTTCAGAAGGAAGATCTTGGGTTTGCGAAGGTCGGAAACGGCATGCAGTACGGCGGCATTCAATCGAGGGGCAATTCAAAGTTCGATATCTTGGGCGACACATGGTTGAAGGCTGTTTATGCCATCTTCGACCAGGGCAAGAAGAGATTCGGTGTCGTTCAAAGGGTAGAAGAATTTCAGAATACGGCTGCGGCACCCACGAGCGGTAAAACGTGACGAATATGTGCCCAGTCAGGTACATAACGGGTGATAAACGTATCGGTACCAGAACAGACAAATTAGCACATTTGGATGAGATTATGATATTCATTAATCATTAACTAGATTGAAGTGTGGCCAGAAGATCATCCTATTGGCTCCATTACACCCTGTATATATCTTCTATCTTTTTCCAAGCCAATAGATCCGACTGTTGCCAACACCGTCAAGATTGGTACTCAGATAGATCGAGGTCAGCCTCGAGGTACAACTTCCTCGAAGACGCACCAATGTAAATCTTCTTGGGGTACTTGCTGATGACCCAGTTCTGACTCTCAACCTCCCAGTTAGAGACATCACGACGGAGGATATCAGTCGTGAATGTAACGGTCTCGTTGGGCTGAATAGACAGGCGATCAAAGCCGCGAAGCTGAATGGCAGGATCCTCGGGGCCGCCCAAGCTGAGGTATAGCTGGACGACTTCGTCGCCAGGAAGCGTGCCATTGTTGGTGATGCTCGCAGTAACTGTGAATAGTACATCCCACAGTTGTGGGTTACCACCGGGTGCACCACCTGCAGCGATGCGTGCTTGAGGCGAGCCGTCGGACGAGCCGGCGGGCCAGGAGTAGTTCAGGCCGTACTGAGGATCAAAAGAAGCCTCAGTCAGGTTGGTGCTGTTGAGGTAAGGGTAGATGAAGGTGCCCTCGCGGGTAAGGTCAGAAGGCCACTGGTAGTCGTTAAGGTCCCTGCTGAAGTTGCCTAGAGTGGGAGCCGCAGTTGTCAGGCCGGTAGTAGGGACGTAAGGACCAGCATTGACCTTCTGCACACTAACGTTCGAGTAAGAGAAGGTAGTGTAGGACAGACCGAAGCCAAATTCATATACGGGCGTAATATTCTTCTTGTCGAAAGCGCGGTAGTCGATGAATATACCCTCTTCAAAGTTGTCCTGAGGAGAGTCGTGACCAGCGATGGGTTCGTAGATAAGATCAGGTCCATACTCCTCTTCGGAGGTACCGATGGTGAAGGGCAGCTTCGCGCCGGGGTTGACGCGACCATAGAGGACGTCGGCGATAGCATTGCCAGACTCCTGGCCGGGCAGACCGGCCCATAGAATAGCGGTGACGTTCTCGGAGTCATAGAAGGAGTTAACCAGAACGGGACCAACAGAGTGGATCACAACAATGGTGTTGTTGCAAAGGGAGGAAACGTTCTTGATCAAAGCGTCGCCCGATCCCCAAGCAGTGAGGTTGTTGCGGTCACCAAAGTTTCCATCGACAGTAATGTAGCCCTCACCAGAATCGGCATTGACAAACACGATAGCAACGCTGACCTGCGCGGCCAACGCCTGAATCTGGGCATAGGCGTAGTTGTCGAGGACAGATCCTAGAGCACGACCGTTGTCTGTTACCACACGCTTGATGGCTTCGAGAGGAGTGATGAGGTAAGGGAAGTCAGATGTTCCGGAGCCCCAACCCATAGCAAGGGTACCGTTGTCGCATCCGCGGTCAGCACAGCCATTGGGTCCGTACAAATTCTCACCAGCATCGTTACCAAAGACACCAGTCCACTTCTCGTGACCGGTCAGAGGAAGAGCGCCATTGTTCTTTAACAAGACGGTGGACTTTGCGGCTGAGGTGCGGATGGAACGGAAGTGCTCAGCGCGAACATCAATGTGCTGATTGACGAGCTCGTAGTCTGCTTTGCCGTAGTAGTTGCGGTAGCTGTATGTGTCACGAGTCCAGCTGTTGAAGTTTGTGGTGACATTGTCGCGGTCGCGGCCAACATAGTAGTAGGCAGCCATGATGCGTGTTGCAGCATCGTCAAGACGCCATTGGGGAAGGGTACCGTTAAGGACAGAAATGGTCAGGTTGGTTCCCCAGTATGAGAATCCAGAGTTGAACACTGTGTCTCCGGGCATGGTCATATCAAGACCTGCCTGGGCGGAGGAGACACCGCTGTGCTGGGCCTGCCAATCCGACATAATGAAACCCTGGAAGCCGAGCTCTCCCTTAAGAATGTAGTTCTGGAGATACGAGTTCTGGCACAGCTGAGAGTTGTTTGCCTTGTTGTAGGAGCACATGATGGCGCCAGTTCCAGCACGGACGGCGTCGGCAAACGGCCAAAGGTACAACTCGTGCAGAGTCTTGTCATCCACATTGCTGCTGATGGCATCCACGAAGCCGAAATCCTCGAAGTTTCCTGGCTGACGGAAATGCTCCTGCTCGTTGTAGATGTAGTGCTTAGTGCAAGCAATGACACCAGCATCTTGGATTCCGCGAACAGTCTCGGCGACAGCATGGCCGGTCAGGTATGGATCGGGGGAGAAGCCTTCCCAGTTGCGCTGTCACATGTCAGATGTGCCTTGGAATTACATGTCTCGTGAAACTTACACCACCCTTAGGATTGCGGCCAAGTGGACCAACGGCAGGACCGAGCTGGACGTCGACACCCTTGTCGCGATGCTCTGAGCCCATCTCATAACCGCGACGGTAGAATTCACCACGATCCCACGAGGCAGCAACAGAGCCACCAGCAGGGAAAGCAGAGACGTAGTCGGCGAAACGAACACCAAGAGGGCTGTCCTGCATACAAAGAGCCTTGAAGCCCAAACGAGGGATCTCGCCGACGTTGCCGACACAGTTGTCGCTCTGCCAGCCAGTGCCGGTCGTAAGATTGACCTTCTCGATAAGTGTCAATTGGCGCACAAATGCTTGGGCTTTAGCATAAGCTTCCTAACATAATTGTCAGTATGAATAATTCGCTGATTGGTAATGTGGACTTACGGCCCAATCGCCGGTACCCTCGATCCATGGACTGGGGTAGAATGGAGGGCTCTGAGCGTCGTTCAGAGGGCTCGAGCTGTTGGTCGGGTTTGTGGTGTTGGGGTACTGCGTTAGTGTTAGCAGTGGTTTGGGAACCCCCAGGACGGCACGTAGATCAACTTGGAGAAAAGGAAACAGCCCTGCAACGAGGAGCGCAGTGTCTGGCAACATGGCTACAGCTTTCGCAGAGCTCCAAAATGGGATTGAAAGTGAAGTGTTGTGTCGAGGTAAAGCAGAAGGTTTACACGTACCGATTGGGCCTGGACCAATCCAATGGCCAGCAGTGCTTGTGCGAGCCGTTGCATGACGTAGGTATTGCTGTCAGGGCGACTGAACGCAGCAAAATTCTATTCACACAAAAATGTGAAGCTGTTAGCAGGTGACAGGAGTGAATTCCTGAAGCGCACACAACATCAATAGCCGGGCATCTCAGAGAGCTTTATGGGAGCTATGACAGGGAAGTAGCTACGCAAGCTACGGTTCATTAGCTTCGCGCACATGGAGCGATACCTTTTCCTGTGGGGATTGCCAGCACCGCCCCTGCTGATCGCACCCCAGCTCCCCCAGCGTTGCTGGAGCAAGGCCCGAAGCCTCCGAAATAGCGCATCCGACTTTGGCACCATCGGTGTCTTTCCAGGCTTCGACCTGTGCTAACCTCACGACTCTCCACTCTCCTAAGCCATTCCTTGCAGAAGTACACATGTACCGCGAGCACACCATGTCACAGTGCTCCGCTCGGCACGCATAGGCGCATCCTGGCCTCCCTTAAGCAGACAGGATAGGAATTAGCAGCCGTCACATTGCCTCGGCCTGAGTCGCGATGAACATCGTCATCTTTCTGCACCAGGCCCTTGTCGTAGACTTAAGCTCCTCTTTGTAAGCCGCTGCCGACGCCACAGGACGCCTGACGGGAGCATACCGCGCTGCTTGTGGCGCGCTATTGTGCATGCGAGTGCAACTCAAGCAACAGCGGAGCGGGGTCAGTAGCACATCGACGTACCCTCACGCCGTACTCCGCCTGCATGTATCGATGTTGAGAAATTTAGCGCACAAAGCCTGCCTACAATTTGCTGATTGATGGATGTCACTCTTGGTACATGCCGGATGATGCAAAGCTCTGGGGTCCCCACATCGGTAGAACCTCGGCCCATATGCCCCAGTTCCCGTGCATGAGACTTGGTTGTGCCTCCGCGGGGATCCATCGTGAAAGGATTTGGGCATCACGGGAGCAAATTCGCACAGTTTTTCGGACGAGACAACTGCCGGCGGCTCAACGCAGACGGCCTGCATGTCACGTTTCTGCGGGTACGTCTATTGATGTCGTAACTGAATAAAACAGATGCTGCATCCTGCTCATGTTCGTCACGCCAGGCCAGGGTGCTCACCTTGGCTGTCAACCCAGGTGCAAGTGCGGAGTATGGTCATGGTCTCCACATATTGGCAGCCGTCGCATTACGATTGGCTTGTCGCATGATCTGTGATTGCCTCGCTCATTGCTCATAAATCAAATAATATTTATCCCTTTCCAAGATTCACGCATTCAGGCACCTACCCGCACAGTATAGGTTGGGGTGGACAGGGCTAAGTACTGCGTGTGGGCTCCAGCGAATCACGGAGCATAGTTCCGTAGCCAGCGACACCGTTACACTCAATGATGATCGACCTGGACCAAATGCACGCTAATTTTCTCAGCCGCACTCGATGCCGTGTCCAAAATCCAGGAAATACCTTCCCGTTCGATCTGGGTACTCGAACGATTGAGACGAACGACCGGCAGGGATACCCTGACTCCAGCCTACACCGTCAACGGTCCAAGACCCTCGTTCATTTCGACATTCTCTGGAGCTCTGAGGAGATAACATAAGCGCCTCAAAAAGCCATCACAACTCTGGTGCAACCAGTCGACTCTTATACATTCACAGCACCTTGCCAACTCCAAATGACAACATGTTGTAACAGAAGATGAATGAAAGGCAGTGCTTTGTTGGTAGGGTTTTGAAGCTGGTTGATATAGATTGTCAAAGTCCCGTGGCTTTTCAAATGGTCCTCTAATGCTTTCACTCTCATTGGATTGAATCCTTCGAAAATGCTAAGTGGACATTTGAGGCTGACAAGGCACCGTAGAACAGATATCCGTCCACAGTACCATGAGTCAAATGATTCGTTCGCACGGTGCATGGTATTTCCGGTCTTGGATATGCCGCCCTTTGCAAGAGTACAAGTTCGTATCGTATTCACATAGCTGGCACCATGCGCCTAACCGCTTGGGGTAAAGCGTTCTGGAAGAAGACTAACGATACTACTCCAACATCGACATGAACGATTGTACCTTTCAATTTATAACCTGCATTGCGACGTTTATACAAACCATGACGCCGTAGCCGGGTACCTCGCACGACACTGTCGTGTTGCTCTGTAGATGCATTTAGCGTCACAAGCGGTATTATGCTATAACAAGATGTTGTGTTTGAGATTTTTATCACAAGCTACTTGAGGTTCTTCTTTTGTAATCAAATGACAGGCTTTACACAACACCAGATCCACAGAAACGGTTCCGAGAAACCTAGCCAATGATATCTATGGACGTACAAGGCTACCTGTGGTGCCTGTAGGCAGCACCGCCATGACGATTGAGTCACTAGAGGCCGCTTTTGGTTGAGTCAAGCAAGCCGTACTTAAGTCATGAGCTGTTCATGGTAGAGAACTCGAGTACTGCATTTCACTATGGATTCTTGTTTAATAGAAGTCGAGCAGCCTCTGCGTGCGGTGGCTGCTGCCTCATTGGACGCACCTGCTGAGGAGCAACACAGCAAAGGCAACAAATCACACGCAAACACGCCGCGCCAAGCCAACCACATTCAAACTGCGCAAAGGTCACTGATTTTTCTCAGCCCTTATGATGCTGCCAACCTCACTTCGCCGAAGCAGACAGTCACCACGACCAGGCGGCGTTACAGCGAGCCTTCACGCACAGCAGTGATGGCCACGGTACCGAACGCGGACGGCGTGGGACATCTTGCAGCATTCGAGGGATTTCTCGCTGAGCGTGATATGATGAGAATCGACACGGATTACGAGAGTCCTATCCACCCTTTGTACTCAGCTGCAACAGATCCTGGAGATGTCGAAGAAGAACACAAAGATCCAGAGGACTTCGAAAGGCAATGTATAGGTTGCTGCTGCCAGTTACCAAGCCGAAAGGACCGAAGACATGCACGGGAAGCTATTAAGCCTTGTAGGTCATGTGATAGCACATATTGCATCTCATGTGTCAAGGGAATGTTCTTAGCTGCTTGCAAAGACTCGACTCGGATGCCGCCACGCTGCTGCACGCAAATTCACCTGCACCAAATCAAGGCCCACCTGACAGCTGAGGAGATTGTTGAGTACAAATCAAAGCTGGAGGAGTGGAGCACACAAGATCCGCTGTACTGTCCAATCCCATCCTGCTCTGCGTTCATACCGGAGAGACTGCTCGGACAGCAAGCTAAAGTAGACGGGAGAAAGAAGGTGGACTCTGGAATTGGAACTCCTGCATCACCAAAAATCAAGTGTCCGCAATGCGAAGCCGATGTTTGCATCGACTGCCGACAGTTGTACCACCCTGATGGTCTCTGTGTAAAACTCGATTTTGGAGTTGATCCAGCTACCGCTGCACTTCTCAAAGCATGGGGCTACAAGCGTTGTCCAAAATGTGGTCAAGGACTGAAGCGAATGTACGGCTGCAATCAAATGGACTGTCGCTGTGGTGCGCACTTCTGCTGGGTATGTCTGAAAGGTTCAGATTCGTGCGAGGGAGATTGCTCTGAAGATGATGAAGGAGAAGATGAAGACAACGAGACAGAGCCTGACGAGCCAGAAGGCTCCTTAGAAACAACAATCACGGGCTCGCAGATAAGCACCAGGCTGCGAAATCTAGATGGAGGTCCGTCGAGGTACTGGGAAGCACAGGGCCTTGACTTCGGTGCGGAGCCCTCCCAGGACATCAAGGACAGAGTCTGGGATTGTTTTCATTTTTTTCAGCCATACACAATCTCGTTCACTGAAACACTCCAAGATGTGTCATCAGCAGATGATATGGAATGTGTCAAATGCTGGCGTACAATGAGACCGAAGATTGAAACACTTCCTGGATCGAACGTTCTCCCACGAAATCCCAAGACAGAACGTGGGTTATCACGACACAGAGGTCGAGGTCTTCATGGTAGCGGCCGTGGAATAGCACCTCGACGTCGCCTTACAGTATACGAGCCTCCCCGCGGTCTAGCTCGTCTGGATGCTACCATAGGTACCGCACCGCATCTCACGGTACCATTTCGTCGTGATCGTTCTCAACCTCGCTACCAACAGTTGTCAAATCGAATGAACGACATCAACACCGAAGTAACGGCAGTTACGGGGGAAGCCCACGTCGGGGTAGTGCCAAAGCTTAGCACAAAAGCTTCGGCAGGATCAGCAGCCTCAGATGTCTCCAGCGAATCCTTTTCATCATTCAGCGTAGCGCACGAGTGCAACAGATGCAGACTCCTTGTGTGCATGGCGTGCATGGATTCTCTAACCCTCCAACAACAACACGAGCAAATACCAAAGGCAGCTGCGACCGTATTCGAGAGTACAGAAGTATTTGGGGTTGAGGTGGAGCATCATGGAGGAGAGTAACAACGGAGCAGCTACGAGCCACTGTTTTGACTGATTCGACGGGAGTCGCGTCTCTGAATGTGTTCCAGACGATCGGATATGATGGTTTTATTTTGGTTGTTACATGAGTCGGTATCAAGAGTCATGCTCTAGGCACGGTAAGGTCTGTTCTCGAGTCACAGGCATGTTGGTGCGTTGTTATTATGGTTGTCATAGATTTTCTAAGCCACCATCGTGTCTGCTTAGAATATATATTTACGTCCACTCTACGAAAGTTGAAACGTGCTTCTACACACTAATATCACTGGGTTTGGTCGAGGCCTGACATCGCGTCATGAACGCAGGACTATTTTCAAACGTCCGTGGCCGACATGCCTTGATAACATACTGAGTGATGGGCTGGGTGAGCAAATACTTCTGAGCCAAAAGTACATTGAAATCAATGAAGGTCTCATCACGAGTTGGTGGAAGGAGGTAATAGTGTAAGCGCTTTGAACGAGAAAAGTCGAATGAAAATGTGTGAATGGCGAGAATAGATCATGCAAGCGATTTTCATTCAGATCAAGAAACAAAAAGTCTGCGAACGTCACTGGGCCGAGGACCAAGGACAAACAAGGAGCTCACTGCATGTATAGAGATGCGAACATCGAGTAGATGAGATGATTTTCCTGCCGTCCATCTTTTTTAGAGAATCCTTATATCTTGTTCAGCTCCTCCGTTCAATCGTCCATTCGTCAGATCGCTTTGTTTGTCATATCATCGAGACGTCGTTTGGGCGAACGTCAGGCACGAGCTTCGGGAGTCGTGCTAAAAATCGACGTAATGTCGAGAGGCGTCTATGCGCCAAGGCTGGGGAAAGCGCTGGAGTCGCTGAGGTTGGGGGCGTTGCCGCCACGGCCACCGCGGGGGGCACCAGCAGCACCACGAGCCTCACCGCGACCACGTCCACCGCGTCCCTCACCGCGAGCACCACGGTCACCACCGCGACCACGGCCCTCACCGCCACGGAAAGATCCACGGCCCTCGCCACGGCCACGGCCGCCACGGTCGCCGCGGCCACCGCGGGATCCACCCTCGCGGGGAGGGGGAGCAAGCATGCGCTCGCTGTCGAGCTCAACGTGGACCTTCTCCTTGCGCTGACGCTCACGCTTGGCCTTGCCGCCGGAGCCGGCGAAGAAGTCCTCCTCCTGGCGGGTGACCTGGGTACCCTCGGGGAAGTTCTTGGAGCTGCCCTCGTTGGCCTTGCGGATGTTCTGCTCACCGAGGCTCAGCTTCTTCTCGGCCAGCTCGGCAAGGTAGGCAGCGTAGGACTTGGAGTTGTCCTCGGGCTCAGGCTCAGCAGCCTCAGCCTCGGCGTCCTCCTTAACGGCGTCCTTCTCCTCCTTCTTGGCGATGGCCTCACCAGCCTGCTCGTCAGCAAGCTCGGCCTCACCAGTCTCGGCACCCCAGCCGTGAGCGGCCTGCTTCTCGTGCTCACTATCGAGGGTTAGAAGATACATCAGACATCCTGTGATTGCATATCGTACCCAAGACCGGTCCTGCTGTGACGGTCACCCTCCTGGCGGGCGAGGCCACCACGGCCACCACGGGCACCGCCGCGGGAACCACGGCCGCGACCACCACGGCCACCACGCTGCTGCTCGGGCTCTACACGGAATCAGTATGAGATGGTGGGTGTTTCGTCCTGGGTGAACTCACCGCCAGATCCGCGAGCGCGGTTGCTGCTGGCACCGACACCGCGATCCCTAAAGGCTGCATGTCGTTAGCCCAGAAACCCTCGTCGATTTCTTGTCCCAAATGCTTCTCTCGGACGGCTGGGGTGGAAATGCGTCAACGTACCGTTGTCGTTGGCGTTGTTGCTCTGCTTGGCGCGGCTCTGGTTGCCCTGGCGCTCAGCGGGGGGAGTGGCCTTGACGTCGGAACCGTCGCGCTTGCCGTGCCTGGGGGCGGGCTTGTCGATGGCCTTTGTCGGGGGCTCAGCTGGCCTGTTGGGGTCGAGCTCCGGGTCGTTGCCTGCGGGGTCGTGAGCGAGTTTTCGCGGACAATTAGATTCGATTCAGCGTACCGAGCAACTCGTACATGTTCTGCAGGCATTGTCAGCTATTATTCTTGTACATGGACAGCTCCGAGCGCCCCATTGAGGCTTGCATTGCGGCGCGGGGCTGCAGCGGACGCTCGAGCGAGGTGCGAGCTCACCTTGGAAGCAATTGTCGTCATCTTGTCGGTTTAGAGCGCCTTGTGCGCTTTGCCCTCTAGATGCGCAATCTGCCGGGGTAAAGAAAAAAATGCGAGAGCTGGCCCTACGGTATTAGGGACTGGACTCTCGGTGGTGGCTCTCAAACGAGGTGTTGACGCTGGTGGAAGCACGCTTGTCGGCCAGGCAAGGAAATTCGTGTGGGTTGGTTCGCTTAGTCAATTAAAACGCACGGTCCCGGCTGGCAGCAGGTACTTGAAAGCGCGCATGACGCTGCAATTACTGATGCATGCAGCGTGTCAATTGCAGCCTTGGGTCACATTTATTCTACTTTGTAATATGAAATGCCAGGTTTGGTGGCGTCTGCGCTGTGTCAGATCTCGGGGATGGGTACCTCATCCTCTGGCACGGTTCGCTTAATCGAGGCAGCTTGGACTTGAGTCAACGTCATCCCGAGGTTGGGCATGGTGGGCAGTGTGTTTGTTACGCCCTTGCTTGGACGTTACGTTGAGCTTTAGCCTCCTGGTCATGTACAGCATCTTGTCAGCACCGAGTGGCCACTTAACAATTTCGAAGGATTCACCTAAGAGAGAACACCAGGGATATGTGACCAATTAACTGCGTAGCCATCTTAAAAGCTATAACTTTTAGGAAGTCTGCTCCAATCAGCTCGAAGGCCTCCAGTATCTTGCATTACGCCAAGTGGCTACTCGGAGTTGCAAAGGTGCTGTATGTACAATGTCGCAGTCGGTGCGCACATCGCATCATCGACTGCGCCGTCATTTGAAATGCCTCTAAGCCAGCTCAAAGCTACAAGTGATCCATCCCACCCGAGGACCATGAACAGCTGGCCCAGCCTAAACACACCCCTAAAAATGCTTCTGTCAACGTGCAAGGAAGAGCTGTGCACAGATGCTCAATTCCTTGCCAAAAAAAGCTGCTATATCCATACAATGAAACGTCTATAACGGTTTCAGCGAAACAATGATGCCTGGGCACCTGATGAAAACAAGACCATGGTAAAAATTGGGACCATGGTGGAAACAGAACTTTTGAGAATGGTGCCAGGTCTATGGCCACCGGTTGCCGATATGTGAGGAACGCCGTTATGCTGTCTGACGATGTCGAAACCAGTCGTGACGCCCGCTAAAGAACACATTAAAAACGTAAGGGTTATAAGGTCCTGATGCCGAAGGTAGGTGTCCTATGTGCCCTCCTCATAACCTAATCATATTCATCCTTGCGTCGATCATCTCGATTCGTACATGGTAGGGAAGTGCATGCTGGCGGAAAGCCCAAATGGATCTGCGTCTAGCATTGGATCGTAGGGGTCGAAGAGGTGGTTCATATTGTTGAATGGCTGGTTCCCGTCGGTCGGTGCCAGCGTGGATGAACCAGCGAAGGGTGGGTTCTGCGCCGGGGGCATTGGTGGGGGCATGCTATTCGCGGGGGGGAAGTTGTGATGCGGAAAGGGACCACCAGGGCCGGGGCCGACCGACTGATCGCTTGGCTCATCATGCTCGTAATTATCCGCTTGCTCGTCGTACTCTTGCTCTGCATCCTAATTAACTCACTGCTTCCAGGGTCCTAGACTTCAAAGAAGGATATGGGGTGAACCACTTACCTAATTGGTTCATATGGTCCGAATACTGTGTCTGGTAGAAGGAAGATGGACCACTGCTCTGCGTTATGCCGTTTGCGTTAGGACCGACAGTAGATGCACTGTGGATGCCATTTGCGGGAGCCTGTGTAATGGATCTTTGAGGGGGGCCTGTCATCATAGGGTTAAAGTTTGATCTCGGCGGCTGTGGCCGTAACTGTTGCTGTTGCTGCTGCTGAGGTGGGATCGGTCCAAAATTAGGCGACACAGTTTGACCTTGGGGTAAGAAGTTGGGCGAGCGCGTAGCCGACTGAGCAGGGGACGAGAGGTGGGAGCCTGGGGTGGGCTGCGACAGAGGTGAACGTTGTATAGGACCATCGGGCTGAATCATGGGCAGACCATTGGTGCCCTCAGCCTTAGGTGGCCCCTGCAACGATCGCCTTTGCTGCTGTCTATTCAGAATGGCACGTTGTTGAAGGGGCGGCTGGTTCGGAGACGTGTGTGCAGAAGCCGCAGGCCTCGAGGGCCCGAGACTGGGACTGCCAGTTTTTGCGCGCAGCTCAGCCTGAACGTCAATGCCTGGTAGAGCACATATCAGCCATGATGACAGTCAGCCAGTGCGGTGATCTAGCGTTACCTTTCTCGAGCAAGACTCTCTCCAAAAGAGAGTTTTTGTACCGGAGCATAAGACATTCGTCGGCGGCGTTGCGGTGACTGTTCTGCAGGTTCTGCAGCGTCTCTTCATGATGCTTGATGGTGCTCTCTAGCTGCTTGATGTACTCGGTTCGGCGCTCGCGAAAGGCGGCCTGGGCTTGTCTATTGCGCTGCTTGCGCTCTTCCGAGGTGGCATAGATCTTACGACGGTTGGTCAGTACAATTCGTGACATGTCAAATGGATGCGCAATCGCAGCGCTCATGATAGGCAAGATAGTGCGATAATGGACTCATGGAGAGGCTCACGGGTTTGCGACCGCCTTTGCGCTTCTGCTGTTGCGGGTTCTCCTGGGTATATGTCTCCGCCTGGCCCGGCTCGGGGGAGTCTTCGATAGAGGACGTCGAGCCCTCGCGCGGGTCCTCAGCTTTGCCCACGGCAGCCGTCATAGCTGTTACGCCGTTATCTCCCATCTGCGTCCACCGTACCCCTCCGATCTGAAAGAGGGGCACAGGAGCGCCAAGAAGTGAGATAGACGCGACAACGAACAGGCGTTAATGTGCGGCAGGAGGCTCAGTATGGGCTAAGCGCGCACTGGGGTAGACAGCCGCAGCACCGGGTTGACGCGCGATTGCGTTTGTTTGGGGGTTTGATAATGTCTGATAAGAATCCAAGGAGTCGAGCGATGTGTGTGGCCGCGCAGAAGTTGTGAGGTAAGCTCTTGGGTAATGAAAACGAAAGAGAGCCAGCGGAGGGCGGAGGTGCTGGACTTCAAAAGGCGCGGGCGGGCCACGCCAGTTCAAGGTGCCGAGTGCAGCTTCTGAGAATTCCTCTGCAGCGGGCAGCTTACTCGTAGCGAATTGCAGCCGAGCGTCCAGTCGCGGGCGCCTGCACTTGACTCTGGCCAAGGCGTGCGGAGATGCGGTTGGCGGACCAGCTCAAAATTTTCTTCGCGGGGTGCACTGGTGCACTGCATCGCTGCTGCCCTCGCGAGACACTGCATCGTGGAGGAGCCAAACGAGGCAGGGACTGCCGATACGGACGCCAGCACCGCAACCAGCATAGCTGGCCTCTAGCTCCCGCGCCACCAGGCAGATTTTGTCGAGCATCTCCGGCATCTCCAGTGTTTGCGGTGCGAGCCTCAGACTTATGAAGCCAGCCTGCGCCCAAGGGCAGCGCGGATGCATGCACTGTGCCATTGCCCACCGCGTGCACCCTTCATGAACTTGTTGCATCCCTCTACGACGCCGTGTGGGCGAAGCCGGCGAGCTGCCTCAAAAGGAAGACCGGCCTCGGGTGGCCCTGCTCCCTGCACCCAGGCCACGCGCTGTAGCCTGTGAGACGTGGTAGACTCACCATGAAATCACTGCGCACGCTGACATGACATGGGCGCGGGCGCGGGCGCTGGCGCTGGCTCTGTAAGGCTGACGCTGCAGCTACCTGCTCGAGGATCGTGGCAGGAAAAGCAATATGACCATGCTTGGGCCGATCCTTTCCTTACCCCAGAAGCAATCAACTATCCTACTCGTTCGGAGTGTGCAGGTCAGTCTGCCAGACATGGTGCACAAGCAACGAGACTTTCCACCGCTTGGTCACGAGTAACCTCCTGGCATGCACCCCGCTTAGGAGCAGACGGCGCCAACATGCGCAGACGTTTGATTCGCAGGCTCCGGTAGGGCACGCCCGATATATCGGCTGCTGAAAATTCGCACGCTGGAACCACTCTTTGCAGGTTTGACGCCTTGCAACAGGTACCAAGGTGCTATCCCGATTCGGTAAACCAAGATCATGCGCCGCGTCTCCTGAGCAGGTGACCTTGACACGGTCCAAGGCACAGGAGTCGAGATTGCTTGGACGCTGCCGATTTCGCCTCTCATGTTTGAAGCGAAAGCCGTGGCCTTGCTTGCAGTGCTGGATAGCACAATATGCATCAAGCTTGTGTCGAGCTTATTGTGCTTGGCCGTGAGCCAGGAGGTCCCTTAGGTGAGAGACATCTTGACGCGTATGGACGCAGCCAAGAAACGATAGCCCGAATAGACAACAAGGCTGTCAACACAGTAAGTTGAAGTTGTGCGTAGGGCTGCATGACATTCGAAAAGATGCACCGTAGTGAGAATGAGGGGGCTAGTCCAGAGATGCACAGGGTGTTCATTCTACCAAGTTAGGCACAGGATGACGGGTCAACGCAATATCAACGCGAAATACGACATTAAGCACGTAGAACCTGTCATTGATGCAATAGAGGAATGCTCGTATGCCTCTACTATCAATCCTCCTCCATCGGCTTGTCTGGCGCTGGCATGTCCCCTTGGATTTTGCCAGGCAGTTGCACCTGCACGCAATGACTTCCTATCGTGTACCGAGATCTCAACGTGCCTACCAACCGCGTGCGAACATCCTGTCCACGGTCCGAGTGCAGCATTCGTTTGCTCTGCACACCTCAAGCGGCAAACCTCACCTCCAGCATATCCAACATTGACATAGGTCACATGACTTTCTCCCGTTTCTACGTAGACGGCTCCAAATACAGCATTAATCACTCGGTCGACATATAAGCAGCATCCATCAGTCTCTTGGTCCATCGTTCGCCATACTGCTACGTGCAGCCTTAGAGCTTCTGGAAGCGCAGCAGTAAGGCGAGCTGCGATGACATTGGCCGAGCTTGCTGGTCGACTACTGAAAGGATCAAGTCACTCGCAATCGCGGCCAGGTGCAGGACCGTTCTCGTTGTCTCGGCCTTCTTTCGAGCGGGACTACGACCCGTCTTCAGTGCCTCCTGGTGAAGCAGAATGCAAACGATTTGTTCTTGATGGAGGCATGGTTAGCAACTCGTTTGGCGCGCCTAGGGCACCCTCTCTACATGCGCCTTCATGGCCAAAAGCTCGACCTCTATCTGACATTCGCGAGCTCACTGAGCCAAGCTTGGCGGAAACCATACCGCGAAGGCTTCTTTCCGATAGTGGAAACATCCCTCGAAACACGTCGCGCCCAGATATTTCACGAAAACCTTCGGCCGCATCAAGATGTCGCCCCAGTATCGATACCCGGTATGGCGAAAATCGAGAGGGGGACAGGAAGAACAGCACAGAGAGTAACGGCAGCCGATCTATGCATCGTGGGCGAACCTCTCGAACGCCATCACCGCCGAGTCCTATGGACAGTAACAGTGTTTCAAGCGTATACAGTATTCCACCTGGTAGCGTACCCCCTCGGTCCTCTTCACGGAGTCATGCACGCAGCGCTTCTCAATCTCGAAAGACACCCATAGTCTTGCCATCATCAGCCGTGCATCGAGCGCAAGGAGGTGCTGCCACACATACTATATCCACAGGTTCGCAGCTTCCGAGCAGCGCTGGTCATTCGATACCTCGACACGGTCAATCCCTATCTCCTTTACGAAATGTTGCTACCCGAACAGATACTACAATGCATGACAGTAGTGGGCACATAACTTCACGAACATTCGTCCGTAAGCCTCTTTCGAAAGAGCTTCTCGAGTTCCCAACACACCGTCATCCTCGCATCGAGCTCGGTCTGGATCTATCAGCGGGTGTGTTTGTGGGTGGAGGATCTATCGAGGGTACTGCCCAGATTAGCGTTGACGATGCTGAGCGGATACGGCATAGGAAAACTCTAGATATTGCTCGCATATCCATCGATCTTTTGGGTATGGAAGAGATGGGCGGGAACAGACGACATGTATTCCTGAACCTCGCCACTGAATTGGTTGACGATGACCATCCTCCACCTCAACATATGGTCTATGATCAGACACCGATCGGACCCAAAGATACATTCTGGCACCTCGTACCCTCTGTTACTAAGCTGGCCTTCAGTTTAAGCTTACCTCTCAACGTCGGCCCTCCCCCATTCTACTCGAAAAATGCACGCATCCGATATACACTTTGTGCGTCACTCCTCATACGAGATCGTGGCAAGCAGTATATTGTCAGGACTTCAGAAGATGTCACCGTCCTTTCAGTGTATGACCGTAAGTACACTGCATATATCTGTTATTGTACGTTCTAAATGTCGCCTAGCCGAAAAAGCACTCATGTCTCTGCCTAGCCCTCTCACTGCCTCCGACGAGTGGATCAGAACTCGCGAAACTACCCTCGACATCATACGAGTAACAGCGGGCCTTCACAGACAGGTCTGGGTCAGTGGGACCAGCATCTATGTCGACGTGCATATTGCCAACAACAGTCAGAAGATGATCAAAAAGATCGAGCTTCAGCTGGAGCGGGATATCCTATGCTATAAACACGTTTGTTTGATAGCTCCCATATCGTTGTTTGCGATATGCTGATACATAGTGTTATAGGCCGCCGCATCGACCATGGAAAAATCCGCTGGACAAGCACGCATTTTTGATGACAATGAACGCTCGATTCTCAGCAAGAGCACAGTAAAGCAGGGTACTGCCGGATGGCATGGCGTGCCCGCCCAGCATACGCACGTTCGCACTTGTGATCTGGAATTGCCGCGCGGACATGCTACAGTCAAGTGTGGTGCGCAGTAGTATTTTCAACCGTGAACCAGACGATACTAATGTTACAGGCAAATATTTTGAAGTACGGTATTTTCTGAATGTCGTTGTCGGTAGTGCACATACGTTAGTGTTTGGACATTCGACGTGGTCAGCCTATCCGCTGAACTCATACAGGAGACTGGTCACTGTTCAATTGCCAATTGTTCTCATCCATATGGTGAGTTTCCCGTTGATCAGAGTCTGTGGCTTCTGACGACTGATCTTCGCCAGAATTCCCTTGATGTTGTGCCAAATTCAGTTGCTCAGGTAGCCATGGCCATCGAGGAAAAGCGTACTACTCATACGATTCAAGGTGGCCACTCCCCACATCGCCTTGGCCACAAGAGGTCTCAATCTATCCAAGGTCGCGCCTTCGCTGCGCCACGCCTGCAATCACTTGGTCGTATGCAAGCCCATGCCAGAGATCTGCAAGAGCTTAGGGAGATACTTGATCGCAGCCCTCGCAAACATGCCATACGTCGCGAAGAGGCAGACTGGGACTACCACACACCGCCTTCAAACCGCAAGGGCAGGGTCGTTGATGATGGCGATGCTGCAGAATTGCAGGACCGTTTGCGAAGAGTACGTTCAAATGAGACGATTGGTTCAAGACAGCACACACTCATGCGGGGCAACTCCTCAAAGTCCCAACGCGCTGAGTCCGCGCTCGGTTTTCGAGAGGCTGAAGTCCGAGACGATATGGAGCTCGCTAGCATAGGGTTGTCAGGGGAAGAGCCTTTCAAACAGCGGCTGGAGAGAAGCCGCTCGCGCCAGTACCAGTTCATCAAAAAGAGGAGTGTCGAGAGATGGAAAGGTGTAGCTTCCTCAGGGGTGGGATGGCTAAAGGGCCACAACGGGGGCGGTAAGGATGAACGGGAGCGTGAAGACTGGGTTTGAATTGATTGGAGCTCATTTTCGGCATTGCCTACACCACACACATTGTCAGATCTCTGCGATGTCTGCGCCAGAGTCGAGAGATCTCGTATACTCGTGGATGACTCTATCTCTCCAAGTAGGCCATCTCAATGCGTCCTATGTGATCGCTGCTACAATACGGCACTAGTTCCATCATGGAATGGCTGCTGGTGCGTCTGCCAAGTCGACCAAATGTGATCAATCATGAGTGGTTGTGACCTTGATCGTGATTCCACTTGCTGATTCGAGCTGCATGATCCAGGAATACGGGGTGCGGCAGCCACCGGCCCCCAGACAATCAATCTCTTGTTTGTTGCGAGGATAGTGGATGATGGTTGCATCATGTCAGCGCGTTGATGACGCACAGGCATCAACAAACGCGTTCGGCGAACTTTGAAAGTGCTGGCAACAAACAAAGAGCCACGAACCCTAGAGGACTACCAAATGCCCCCGGAACAGGCGTACAGCTTCTGCACTCGCTGAAGGTAAACGTGCTAAACGGCTTGGTGCAAACAAGGGCTGGCTGGCGAGCTGATAGCCCTTGCCGATTCTCGGTCCAGGTTGGGCTTATCGTTCTTCCTGCAGCTCAAATTGAGCGTGTCAGCAAGGACAGCTGTGCAGACTTGAGCAATCTGTGGTGCAGCGCGTCCAGGAAAGAAAGTGCAGCGAACTCATCTGAGCTATCGTGTTTTGCAAAGACTTTTTGGCCGACGCTCAAAGTCTGCTCGAGCTGTCAGCTGTCAAGGGGCGTTCGCCCACTCGCCGCACTTGTCGAAAATGCACTATCGCCTCTCACACGTGACTGTCATCAACGACGCGCACGGTCATACATTACGAAAGTAATTTCGGGCGCAATTGCAGCTCGACGTCTGCGGCTCTGACTATCTTATCCCTATCGATAGCTCACCGCGTTCGACAAGGCGCGACCGTTGACGCCGTTTCGTTTCGTCTTCTGCGGGCTGTTCATCTTGCATTCGACGCCAATCGGGCGCGTCACTGAAAACAAACACCGGTACAGACACACGTTCCAGTGCGCAGGACCGCGCACCGCGGCCCACTTCCCAACCCCATCACCTGCGAACGCACCGACGCCGCCTGCCACTTTGCGCCAACTGCAATAACTCTCGACACACGCATCGCGCATTTGCAGAAGAAAGTGCACATCAGCAGCAGAGGTAAGCATCTTCCCGTGAGCGTGGTGGAGGGGCATCGACGTCAAGGACTCGTGCCATGGCTGCCAACAGTCGATCTGGCGTCATCGAGGATGCGCCTCAAAATATTCGCAGACCTATGCGGGAGAACCTCAGGAACCGCCGTGCCTGTTGGCTGCTGCGGCTGCCCACGCTTGGTAGCGACTACCAGCAAGGCAGACGCTCAGCAATGACGACTGGCCAGGTGCTGTGGTTTGGTCCCTGCCGAGCACGGGTGCCAGCATTGCAGCAACCAAACAGCAACCATCCCAAAATCCACGAGACTATCGCTAACCTTTACTCCTCCAGCGCCCGCGCCCATGCAAGATGCCGCCACGCGTAGGACTTCGTTCCCGTCGGGAGCCTGACGCTCAGCCGCAGTCTGATGCCGACTCCATAGCCACTCCCTCGCGGAAGCGCAGACGCGTGAGCAAGCCCATTCCCAAACATGCACGCCAGATTTCCTTACTAGATCAGCTCAATGGCAACGAGCCCACTGCGGCACCAGCGGACCCCCCACGCACACGAATCACCGAATCCGTCGCCAGCAACGACAGCAACACCACCCTTCCCAACGCCGATGATGAAGACCCTGTGGAGCGCCAGAACAGGATCATTGCTGCCCTTGGCATCCCCTCCAACTACACGCCGAATGCTGCCATCGACTACGCAAACGACCTCCAGGCCCGCAAGAACCAGGGTCACAACATCGCCGCTTTCGCGAAGATAGCAGCTCGTGACTGGTGCTTCTTTGTCCAAGAAACACGCATCCTCATTGGCCGTGCCGACTCTTCAATCCGTCCTCAGCCGCCCAGCTCGCAGGCAGACATTCCAGGTCATCCCCAAAGTGAGGCCCAGTCGGTCTCCAACTGGGGTGTGCATATCGACTTGGGCCCCGAACGCCAGGTATCGCGCGTCCACGCTGAGATCTACTTCGACTCTGGAGATCAGAACTGGTATATTATAGTAAACAGCCGCAATGGCCTGAAGCTGGACGACGTGCATGTTATGAAGGGCCAAGTTGAGCAGCTACACTCGGGCATCTGCATCAGCATTATGGGCACGCAGATGCTATTTCTCCTTGCCAGCCAAGAAGATCACTTCCATCCCATGCTCTTGCGTCAGGCGAACGGGGAGGAAGCCGGGGAGTCTGACAACGACGGCAACCCACCATCAAGATCGCATCACAACATCCCTCCCAGTGGACCTACGCCAAAGCGCGAGTATTATGACCCTTTCCCACCCTCTTCACATCCACGAAACCGCGAGAACAAGCACCTATCGTCGCAGGCCTATTATAACCAGATGACCTCGACTCCAGGCCGTCTGCCGCCAGGCACCCCTCAGACCTTGCAGCCAGGAACTGGCCCGCGCAGCAGTAAAGGTTCTCCAGCCACCTTCTCTCGCGGCGTCATGATTGATTCTGCAGATGAAGTAGACTACAGTCAGGATCATGCCAAGGATATCAAGCCCCCTTACAGCTATGCACAGCTGATTGGGCAGGCCATTCTAAGCAACGAAGAAGAAATGTTGACTCTGGCAAATATCTATGACTACATCAAGTCACGTTATGCCTTCTTTCGTTTTACCAATGGTGGCTGGCAAAACAGCATTCGTCACAACCTGTCGTTGAACAAGTCATTTGAGAAAGTTGCGCGACGAACAGATGAGCCAGGCAAAGGAATGAAGTGGAAAATCGCTGACGCAGAACGTGAAGAATTCATCAGAAAGCAGCTGCTCAACCCTCGCAAAGGCGGGGGAATTGCCATTGGATTTCGACCTGACGGCTCTGGGCCCAGCTCGCCTGCGCTCGGAAACCCATCTCAAGCCACAGAGCGGCTGGTTGGCGCGCTAGATCGCGACCCAAGACCATCAAGTGCTCGTATGAAATCCCCACCTCGCTCTGCAACGCCGCCTCTGTCTTCTGTCCCCGCGCCGAATGAATCGTACACTCCTGATCGCGGCTCTCGCCCTTTCGGCGGTCTGAAGCAATCACCCAACATTCGCGAGATGAACCACTTTGTCACACCAGCTAAGCGCCTTGTCTATGGTGGCAACGACCGCAATACCCCCTATATCAAGACCGAAGAGCCCAGATCTCATCTCGAGTCATCGCCGGGCGTCGACCCTGTGAAGCCGATGGTACAAGGCCTGGGCTTGACTGGCCTGAAAAGTGAAGCGGCGAATTCACCGCCTACTCTCTATTCTGACACAGCCACAAGTAATATTCAAGGCAACCATGATGCGAGCCGGATGAACAACGCTCTCGTCACACCGCTCGTTAGTCGCCATGCACCTCGCCTTGCACCTCCCAGCACTGCACAAATGCCCAGTCAGTACATGAACTTTTCAAGCCCAGCACCCTTTTGGAAGTTCGTCGATCTGCCTAGCACACCCGCCAAATTTCCCATCGAATTCAGTCCTACTAAGATGCATCATGACGAGAAGGACAATGAAGAAGAGCCGCAGCCCAGCTCGCCCCCTATGCTACCCGATGACGATCACAGCGCTGAGCCCGAGGACCAGGATGCGTCTGATGACAAGCCAGGTGACGATGAAGATGTCGGTGCTGAAAGTCCAAGTCGCACTGTCAGCAGACCGGTCAGTCGGCGTGATTTGGGCGGAAGCCAGCGGAGCCGGAGCAATTCGAATGTCAATCTCCTCGGCCCTACTGGGTTGGGTGGTATGGTTCGAGGCGCAAGCTTGACGAGTTTCGAAGAACCAGACGAACCGGAGGAGGAGAGCTATGACTTGTCAAAGTAAGTCTATGCTCAGCAGCCTTGCTTCGATCACACGACGGCGAAACTAACAGCACGACAGGGGATTTCAGAAGATTGGTTCATTCCACCACAGTATGGCACAGGCTCACGGCGTTGTTGGTCGTTCTGCTATTTAAAAAGAAGTCTGTTGCGAAAGATTTGTATGATTGTCGAACAGCCCCTCTGGGCTGAAAAGATGGGATGGTGAAGAGGTGTCAGAATCAGCACTTAGGTGCAGTGCAAATGGCATTTCCTAACTCACCGATCGGAGTTTGGTAATATGAGGAGAAAATCACGTTACATGCACACTAGCAGGGGCTCTGGAACATGGTTTACCGTATGGCGCACTGGGCGCTATGATTGCTTACGATGTCACGATATTCGATGATACTGCTGTATACTGCTATGACGGCGCACTGTACAAGACCTACGACAAAATAGGCTAATTGGAATTCTTGCATTCGATCGATCATCTCTCTACGGCTGGCACTCAATTCGTTTGATTGGTATACGCAGTTCTCCTGTCTTGTCCATTCTGCTCCTCCCTCTGCCATCATCTAGTTGATTTCCTTGTGCGGGAACCACTTAGATGCCTTGAGGTTCTTCTCCTCCAGTGGAGCGTCCAATACGCCGAGTCTCCGTATCTCACCAGCCGAGGGCGCGTCGTCGCGCTTTATGTTTGCTTCGGCCTTACGGTACGCGGCTTGAAGGGCGAGCGTGCGGGCAGCCTGTTTCGCGTCAGAGACCAAATTCGAAATCCGTCCCCGCAGAGGATAATGTAGCTGATCGGTTGATTGTCCTACCTCCTTCTTGTGGTGCAAGCACTCGTAATAGTCCTCAAGCACGGGAACGCATTTGGCCTTGCCGCTGTCGTCCTCGGCATTCGTGTTGGTGACGTAGCACGCGAGGACTTCTTGCCAGAAGGGGAAGCAGCGCGAGGGTCCTGAAATGCCATGTCAGTCGTGTTTTCGTAAGATGTAGTAGTGTGCTCGTGGCGAAGAGCGGCTTTGAGATCGCGCGGATCACGGTAAACGCGGTGCAATATAACTTCTTGGAAGCCAGGCGTTTGTTCATGCTCCTCAGGGGTGTGTTTCGACAACTTCAGTGCGACGGCATATTTCGCGCGATAAGAATGGCGACATGGCGAGGCTGTTGCTGTCGGCCGTGAAGTCGATTTCTTGTGAGTCGAGCTGCGATGTTGTGCAGGGCCGGTGCGAGGGTAGGTTTGTGCAGACAGAGGCGAGCAGCTCCAAAATTCCTCGCGCACGCCTTCTGCTCTGTTTGCTCTTACGCATACGAGCATTGTCGCCGTTGTCGCGCTGCAGTCGTAGTTTCCATGTTGGTTGTCTCGGTGTTCGTCCTGCCATTGCGCCTGCTCCAAGGCCTCCGCCGCTCTCAAAGTCGCTCCTCGGTGCCAAGGAAATACAGAGTATACGTACCGCCAGCAAGTCCGTATCCTGAAGCCATTGTCGCGGTGTAGATGTGGGGTTCCGTAGCCGTACGTCGAGCTTCGACAGACGTGAGGTCGTGCCCAATGCCGGCTTGTCTGCATTGGTACTAGTCTCTTGGCTTACATAAACTCCAATCGTTCACGCCTCCAGTCCACCGCATGCATTTTGGCGCAATTGTGACGAGTTCCTGTATCAGACAAATGTCTCAGGGTCATCAAAAAATGCAATACGTGACACTGTGCCATGACTGTTTATCACAGCATTACATGGCATCTTGAGTTGGAGTAGTCAGTATTGAGCTTTTCAGATTTAGGAAACAAAAGGTACTGAATTTATTCCAATCAAGACCGAGATGTCTATCGTATTTCAAGGCATGTGATCAATGCGTTCCTTCCATTAATGATTACACGTGCTCGACGATAAATATTCAATCGTGAGACACCGTGGCTGGAGACACGGTCGAAGAACACAGCCATTGTAACTCAATTCAAGTTGCAATGCACTTACACTTTGCGTATCTTCATCAAGCTTTGGTCTTTCAAGCCTCTCAGCTCAATATCATCGCCCAGTGTCATTGTGTTCACATGCTGCCGCACATTCGCCAGCAACATTGTCACAGGCATGACGCCACCTCTTAAGGGGGAGATTCAGCAAAGTCCGTTCGGGCAGAAACGCCTTCCAGCTCAGTGTTCTGTCGACGTAGTAGCTTTTTGCTCCAAATTATATCGGCTTTGGTCTTCATTTGCACTTTGGTTTATGGCAGAGTGCAACAAACTGCGGAGGGTAGACACAACCAGGCTTTGGAAATTTAAATTCTCGCGAACCTTGGATACAACTAGATGCTAATTGGGTCTAACTCAATCAGCTAGAATGAGACTCGTGCTGACCATCTTGTGTGTATCAACAGCTCGTATCCACGTGAAGGGACAAGGGATTGTTTAAGGTTCTTCTAGCTCTGGCCATGCCTCTTATTGCGTCTGGCTCCCTCCCCAGTGCATAGTATCATACCAGGGATGCAGCAACAAGTTGGCGATTGGTACCTTGTCATTGAACACGCATCATCTTTCATACATACCTGGGTCAGCGGCCTCATCAGAGCTACGAAGTCCCTTCTGATATACTGATAGCGTCAAGTATCCACTCTACTTGAAGCAATGAGCCTCCCCCCCCCTCCGGTGGTGCTTAAGTGACGTGATCAATCAATCAAGTCGTCGGGCATCAGGAGTGCAGCGCCGTAGGACTATCAGATTATGCAGTTATCTTTAGAAACTTTGTCGGCGTTTTGTTGAGACACGCGCGGTCAATAATGGGATGGTGATGGGAGAAGTTGTCACTCGTACCTCAATGTAGATACAGACACCCAGAGTGAGCAGGAGTCGACTGGAGTGCATGATGCACAGAAGTATGAGTCGCAAGACTCGCGCTGTTTGGAGCGAGTAAAGATGGAGCATTAGCCACTCGATGTTTCACTGTGCTGTGGCTAGGACTAGCGGGCCGCGCCAGATCGTCGTTCTCAAAATCTTCAATGCCATCGACGATCATGTTGATCAGCGGAGTATGTGAGGCGAGAAGAAAAGAAAACGACTTTTACCCCTTGGATGAGCACTGCGGTAACAAACGGTCGTTCAAAGCGTCGAGAGCAGATGGCGGCCTAAAAGATGCACGGGCATTCCGACATCCGAAAGGTGCCATAATAAGAAGCAGACGACGTGTTGTTGATCAGTACCCGGGCTGTATTCGCCCTTGTGCTCAGGTCTTTATGCGCTACGTGTATGTTTTGGACTCTAAGCAATTACCTATTAATATGCTAGGCATAAAGTCCGATGCTCAACAGAGTGCGCTGCGGCCGTGAACGGGCATGCCAAAGTTTGAAGAAAAACCGAGCACGGCGGACATTTCACTGGGTGGCCAGTGGGGTCTGACAATGCATCATGGCGGCACGACAGCAATAGCATAGAATGACATTGCAGACTGCACATTGCCACATGTAGCAAGCAATACGGACGACAGAGTACAAGCTGCAGAGTTGCTGTTGCGGCGGAAGCCGCAGCATCACGCGCACTGACCTTCACCGCACACCCGGGACTTCCGACAGCCAAAAAAAGGTTACCAGGTCCTTTCCAGGACCAAAAGAGAAGCCCGACGTGGGGCTCGAACCCACAACCTTGAGATTAAGAGTCTCACGCGCTACCGATTGTGCCAGCCGGGCTCGTTGTTGCTTGATGAAAGATGCGAACGAAATTTACTTTATATATTAAATTTCCAAACGTCCCCGACGTCGTAAAGGCGTTCAACATCGAAGGAGTACACGTCTGTCTTTCTAACATCTTCCGGCACCCTGAACCGCTGCGCCGGTTTTTGCTCCAGCCCCTGAGTGCACTAAGCGAGCGACCTCGGTTATCACATCATCGTCATCAGGTCAATCCTTACGATCCATACGTGCACATCATGGCAAGCCATATACGGCTCATCGACAAGTTATTCGTTCTCCGAAAACAGCCGGTCGGGCTAATCTTTAGTTTTTTTTGTACCAATTCCGTAAATACACTGAAGGCTCCATATATCAGCACCAGGAGACATGCAGCGTATCGACCGTAAGTAGCGATCGTACTGCTCGTTCATAACCGCCAATACTCTACAGCCCATGGTGACATGACTACTTACTCTGAGCGCCAGTGTCCTTGCACGAGTCAGCACGAGCCTCATTGAAGCAGTCGTACTTACCAGATAGACCTGGTAAAAGTCCATCTTGACCTTACCGCTGTCTTTCACAAGATGGGCCCGCGCTGCCCAATCGAGGCCAGACTCGCCGCCGGCCTTGAGTCCATATTGAACGGTCCCATAAAGCATACACTCATTTGAACCAGGACCAAATGGGAAGATCTTCACGGCCTTGTGCTTCCTGCTGGCGACCTTCTCCCACAAGCCCTTGCGCAGGGCCAGGATCTCTGATCGATGTGAGCCAAACTTTCATGGAAACAGAGGCACTGCATAGCGAACCATCCGACCCCGTGGCCTTCTTCGATGCCATTATCAAAACCGCATCTTTAGTAAAGTTTTCGACATATTCCTCATGCGCATCAGGTGTGTCTGACGTAGCATAGAACTTTTCAAAGAAGTCCTTGTAAGCTGCGTCGAACTCTACTGACGGATATTCGGAAGCGTATGCGGACATCGTGAAATTGAACAACAGTGGAATCAAAAGCAATTGTGAACGAAGATGAAGGTATCCGCAGCAAATTTCCGTGCACTCCACCCTCACGAAACTGACGTAAATGCAAGCAGCGGGAAGTGCAGCCGGCAGGACACTACCCGCCTGTTTCGGCGAGGGCACCCAATCAAACTTTGGAAGGCGGAAAGTGCACGTTCACTCTTAGAACCACCAACAATGTCTCAAACATACCACATCTACCCAATTCACATGAAAACCTTTGTAGGGCCGCCAGCGCAATTTAGCTGCACTTTTGCCTGTGTCTTGGCAAAGGTCCGCCTGAGTTCAGACGGGAGATATATCCTCGCCATCCGTGATTTGGGAATCAATTTGACGTACTAAGAAGTGGAGCCGACAGTTCCGTCTCGACTCTGCTTGCCTACCTAGCTGTCATAGCATCCACTGAGGTGCTTTGCCAGAGCTAATACGGAGTGTGAACCCAAATACGCATGGAGCTGTATCGTATTGCGGGGTGCCGATACCAGGCCGATGACCGTACGTACATCATTCATATTTGACATCCGGACAGCTTTTGCTGGCACAGAAGACCCTGTGTCGATATGTCAGTATCCGATGCTCAAATAAGCAGGACGAGGCTGCACTCAATCTGCCTAGGGCTGATGCCGGTGCATCTTCTTCCAAATCCCAGGATCTCAACTTGGAACAAGGATCAACCTGCAAGGACAAGGATGCAAGAAACTTCGTGGTCCCTGCACCAGCAACCATCAGAAGTTCGACAAGCATCAGACATGGATCAGCGGAAGTTTGCGCTGCTAGCACCCGGAATACACAGGAAGGCCTGTCTGCGGTGGCACTCGGCGTCATTCATAACATCAGCTTCGTTACGAGAAGCTCAGCGAATTTGAACCCCTATCACGACATCTCTTTTGGAGAGAGAGCAAGATGAAGAATACGACAGCTCATAGATCCGATGTTTCGAGCCTCGTGCGCAAAGGCCAATGCTGTTATTTTTGTTCATGATGCAGTGTCCGATCTCCAGCTCTGTTTGCCAGCAACCTACACCGTGGCCGTGTATACGAACACAGTCTCCGCCCACTGCCAAGTTTCGTCATCCAACACAACATCACTGTAATTGCCTTAGCTGGCACTTCACCGGGCTGTTCAACAGTGTTCACTAGTCTCCAAGTCTGATCCTCAGCCGCGCTGTTCCGTGGATCGCACACGACATCTGTGTGAGAAAATCCTGAACAGTAAACTCCAGGCATGGTCTAGTGGCTAGAGCATGGTCAGGATTCACTCACCACGTGGCTCGACGCCTGCCATGAGCCGGACTCATGTCAGCAATCCCGATCGATGTAGATGAGGACTAATCTTCGTGTTTGTGCTTCATCAAAGGCGACAAAACCATCGCACGACGGGCCCACACAATTTGCGACGACCCGTATAAAGCAATTTTTGGAACTTGGCCTTTCCATGCATGTCACTCGTGTCAGTGTCCCAGACATGGTGCATTCTAGCGTGTAGGGCGAAGTTCTTAGCGGGAAGCAGCGGGTGGCGTCTCGGCGAGTTTAAACGGTCCGCTGGGTTACTTCCAGACGTCAACGTGGGATTGTACCGAACAGTCTCTGAGAACTCTTACGATCCCTGAGCGTCGGGGAAAAATGGTTGAATGTCGATCGACTATCGTAGCGCTGCTTTCAAACGTCCATCTCTTCTAGATTTTTACTTTTGCGCTAGCCACGGCTATGGCTTCGGATGAATAGAACCAACATCAAGGTTGCTTTACGAGCAACTTTGTGCCAAGAATCGACAATTACCTAAGTGGTAATTGTGTTTCAAGATGTCAGCGTTTGATCTCCATGGTCTGAGCGTGAGCATACTTCGCCTCGGCGGGACTCATCTCGCAGTTTGACACTGATGCACGGTCAACTTTGATGACGACAAGGTCGGAATCCTAGAACCCGGTCTAAGAACACTGGTTCCTGAACCGTGAGGGAAGAAATGCAAGGGTAGGGGCTACGGCACCTTGCCGTCTCCGACAGGATGTGGCTTAACACCTTAGTCTGCAGTTAGTACACTCTTATTGCGGTCGCTTTGACTCTTCTTCAAATCTTCTCAGTTTAGCCCCGATTAACTTTTCCATCATCGACTTCTGACATCCGAGAAGCTCAAGCAGAGTCCATGCGTTGCAGGGGGGAAGTAGCTAGTCTAGATGGACAGCATGGATACAATACACGCTCGCATTGGAGGAGCCCCGCAAAGCTCCAATGCTCAAGGGTGATGCAAGTTTGCCGCTGCCCCTAGGCTCTGCGAGTTCCGGTCCTTTCTATATACTTTGAGTTCCCGTCGTCTGTATGGTAGCAGCACCTATATACTATTCTTAATTTCATAATGGTCTTACCACCACACAGCCAGCATCAGGCTGAGTACTCGAGCGAGAAACCTTATAACTACAATCGCCAATCGTATTCAGCAGCGGTGGAAGATGTCGCCATTCCAGCACACCTTCTCCGAGCCACCGGAAATCTTGGCTCAGTCCGTGACTCCAACCCACAACTAGGATGGGAGCCACAATCACCATTGATGGAGGACGAGGAAAAAGGCATCCTTGGGAGGAACCAGAGTATCATAAGAAAGGGAGGTCCTGCACAACGCCTCAACAGTCGATCAGCATCTCGTCCGCCAAGATCGGTCAGTAGAAACACACAACCTTCACAACGTTCAGGCCGACGATCAGTCACTTTCGCCGATCGTCGTCACCCAGAGGATACTTTGTCGCCCCCAAGTGACGGGCAAAAGGCCCGCCCACAGTCCTGGCAGCCGGGCGAGGAAGAAGTCATCACTATCTCTCGACCAAACAGTTCTCACAGCCACAACCGCTCGAGCTCTGTTTGGTCCAATGACGATCCTTTTGCGACACGACCGAACTCTCGCGATGGAAGTGACAAGAGCTGCAAGCAGCCTGAGCCTGCCTACGCTCCTGCTGGGCAAAGGAAAACCAGAGGCAAGCTTGGATCCGTTGTTGATGCTGTCATTCCCGATGGTCTTGCACGCAAAGTGACGAACGCCTCCCATGGCTTGCAAAGAAAAGGTTCAGTGTGGAAGACTTATGAGAATGCGAAGAAACGTGGTGTAGAATTGCAGAGAAAGAAGTGGGTGCAGGTTGCGTTCGAATACGGCATCTACCTTTTTCTTCTGTGCTTCATCTACTTCGTCCTCATCGGTAGGCCACTCTGGAACGGCGCTGTCTGGTGGCTGTACTGGGTCGTTGAGAATAAGTTTGTCTTTGCGGGTGGATTTACCATCACTCTAGGCATTGCTTTGTTGTAAGCTCTCTTATCACCCCGCTCTATGTTGAATACTAAATTCTGTCTAGCTACGCCTTCGCTCCGCTCTTGGTTTTGTTCGAAAAAGATCCTCCTCCAGTTGAGTTCACCGCAGACACCAAGGTTCAGGACAACGTCAAGGACACTGCCCTACTTATTCCATGCTACAAGTCGGCTCAGCTAATCGGGGCTACTCTTGAGGCCGCCCTCAAGATCTTCCCGCCATCTCATATCTACGTCCTTGCAAACGGAAACAGCCCTACCCCTCTTGATAACACCGAGGAAGTGTGCGCACCTTACGGAGTCAATCACTTGTGGTGCCCGATCGGATCAAAGATTGTCGCACAATACGTTGGAGCCTATGCAGCTAAGGCTTTCAAGAATGTTCTGCTCATCGACGACGACTGTGCGCTTCCGGAGAACTTCCCTGTCGTGACAGACCGTCTGAAGGGGAAGGTCAAGTGCTTGGGATACACAATCAAGAGTGTGGGACCTAACTCCTCCAAGGGTAACTTGTGCCAGCAAGCGCAGGATCTTGAGTACAAGCTCAGCGGCATTCAGCGTCAGTTTGCTGGTTTGGTCGGCTCAGCTACGTTCCCACACGGCGCCATCGCTCTCTGGGATCGCGATCTTCTCATCAAGACCTTCCACGAGCACCCTGGTTTCAGTGTATCTGAAGATTGGTTCTTCGGTCACGTTGCCCGTAAGCTTGGATCTCGTATCACAATGTGCTCCCAGGTCTTTGTCGAAACCGAGACGCCGCCTGCCGTATTCTTCTCTTCTGGTGGCGCGCGAGGTGGCTTCGGTGAGATGACGGTATTCAAACAGCGTTTCAAGCGCTGGAACTTCTTCTTCGTCAACGGCATGTACTACAACATGGCATACATCTTCGGCAGCTGGAAGCTTGGCTGGGCTGAGATTGGCGCCAAAATTTTCGTTTTCCAGGAGGTCTATGAGACCCTCCTTTACCTCGTCTCTCCTTTCATTCTGCCCATTTCTTTCATTGTTCGACCCAGTTTCGCGGGTATCCTGCTGGCTTCGACAATCGTTATGGTAAGCGTCTCTGCCTTTCTGGTACCATCAAAGCTAACACTGAACCAGTACTTGATCAACACCGTCATCTTTAACGAGGTGCACTTGCGCCGTAAGAACGAGCGCCTCGGCTGGGTCCTTGTCTACGTCTATTATCTTCCCTACAAGATTGTTCTCACGCTCGTCAATGTGGCTAGCTGCTACTGGTCGCTCTTCAAATACGCCCGTTACTTCGCAAAGCGTCACCCCAAGGTCATTGAAGACGAGAAGGCCGTCGAGGTCATTGTGCGCCTCGAAGAGACTCAAATGGCTGTCGGCAACAGTCTTGGACGCAGCCTTACGGTTCGCACTGTCCGCGCAAAGCAATCACCAAATGAATACGAGCAGGACAACGTCAATCCTTTCGAGCAAGCCGAAGCAGAGGGTATCGCTGCCGTCGATTATGCAGCAGCCCCAATCGCCAACACGACCTCCAATCTTGAGCGCAAGCCATCTACCATTTACAGCGATCCTTTCAGGGACAGCAGGAGAGCCAGCTTGTCATGAATGCGTATCAACACCAACCTGTCGCCTCCGACAAACCTTTTCTTCCAAAAACATTTCCTTTCCCTTGTATATACATTACGGCCTAAAATCTTCTCGTTTGGCGATACGCGCATGCAGCAGCAAAAGTCATACATACCAACCCTCGCGGATTTTCTTATTCAACAGTTCAGACTTCTCTTCTAAGCACATTCTTACAAATAAATCTAGACTTGTCAATGCCATTACACTTCATGGACTCTTGTGTTGTTGTGCTTTTCTTCAGGTGTGGTTGATTGATGATACTGTACCTTAAATCTACTATGGCGGATATACGAACAAGGAGCTGGTATTGAAATCCCATCAATTCTGGTAGGCAAAAACTCATGCAGAAGGTAGACTTGCTACGTACGATGCTCTAAAATAAAGTTTGAATTTATGGTATAACTCCCGATGCTGATGCAGATACCCGAGTCGCTAATCATTGACTCGGGGCAGAATCCTCCCAGTCCTCGACAATCCCTAAACGCCGGTGGGTATACAACAGAAGAGTAGAACAATCGAAGGGAGATTGTGATCTATCCCTGCCCTCGTCCTCTGCCGCGGCCTCTCCCGCTAGCCGTCCTGGCCATGGGAACGCCACCGCCGTGTCCAGTGCTGGCCTCCCCCGACCTACCGAGTGGTGTATAACCGCCAGCATCGGAGTAACCAGCCATGCTGCTTTGCGCACTCATTGGCACACCACCCATGCCTCCTACTTCGAGGTGTGGGACGAGAGTGCGGACGTGCGATGTAATCTCATTTGGAGGCTCGGTGAAGCCTGGCGGCTGGACTTGGTAATCTCTCATCTTGACTGGCTGGCACGCGGCCTGCAGCAAGCGCTCGTTGAGCTCGTCGTCTGGTCGCGCCTCTCTCAGCATTAGCTTGAGATCTTGGTCTACATCTTGGGGTGCTAGGGGTGGCGGGGTCGGTGCCGAAGCATTGACCTTCTGGAAGATCTTTTGGTCAAGAACGAAAGGCGGGTTGTATATGAAGGGTATTTGGCCGTTTGTGATTGCGGTTGTGGAGCGAGTGGCACCGCGTGTAGCATGTGGGTTGGATGACACTTGACGAGCCATGTCTGTGGCGCCGGGGACTTCGTCGGAGTCCTGGTCTGCGTCAGGTAGCTCGCCGTTCTCTGAGGCGTGGTCGCCATTTGTATGAGCATGACCATTGGTTGTGGCATCGGCGTTGGTGGGCTCGTTCGTCTTCATCTTGGCGAAGAAGTGCGATGCGGCATTTGTTGCGTTTGTCATGGCCATGTTGAGTTCTTTCTCGGTGAAGAGGCGGTCCAGCGAATAGGCGGAAGCCTCGAACTGGGTGTGCATGGTGCGCGCCTTCGCTTCACGGAAGGGCGAGGCATTGCCCATGTCGACGTTGCGGCCAGAGGGACCGGGCGAGTCGATTTCGTTCTCGTCGAACAGCTTGCGCTTGCGCGACTTGTCCGTCGCTGCTGCTACATCTTCGGCCTCAGCGCCGAACTTGTGGCCAGTCCTGCGTGTCTTTCGCGGCGCCTGCGGCCCGCCTGGGCTGGCAGGGTGGCCAATGCTGAACTGATTGGGGTGCAACAGCATGGCATTGCTATCGGAGATGTCCAGCTGTTCCTTCTCGCGCCTTAGCCTGTTTGCGCGCTGCTGTATGCTGGCCTTCAGACGCTCGCGCACAGTCTCTGCCAGCGCCTTGTGTTCCTCTTCGGCGATCTTCACTTTGTATAGGTGCGCATTCTCGACGTCATTCTTGGTGTTCTCGTGCTTGTTCTGCGTCTGCGATTAGCTTCTGCGGCCGAGGAGGAAGAGGACGTCTCGGTGCGTACATAGAGCATTGTGAGGTTGTAGTCGCGCTCCTCCATTGCGTCGTTGACGGCGTCTACGAAGCGCGAGTAGTACTTGCCGCATTGCGCGACATAGTCGGTACCAGCGCTCGGCGCAGTGGGAACGTTGTTGCCCATGATCTGTGCAATCAGCTCAGAGGCCTCTTGGCCATTGTCCTCGAGCGGCTCGTTCTTGTACGGGTCGGCCTTCATGATGAGGTTGATGTCGGCCTGTAGCGCGGCAAGCTGCGCTCTGTAGTGGCTGTCGCGGTTGTCCGAAAAGGTCGCCATCATCTCAGACAGCTTGTCAGCCAACATGTTGCGTCTCTTGTCGCGCTTCGATGGCTGCGGCTGCGGCGAGGTTGCAGAGTGGCCAAGCGGAAAGTTGTCCGCCGGCGACGGACTGCCATTGCGGACCATGGCGATGCTGAGGGCGTGCCTGGGTGGCTACAACCTTGTATGTGGGATCGAAAGCTGCGTCAGGTGCTGCAAGTACAGGTGGATGCCTGTGCAGACTTCGGTGTAAGTAGGCTCGTCAAATTGCTGCGCGTGGTAATCGTGACAGAACGCAGCACCTGCCAGCTGCCAATACTTGACTTCTCCGTCGCTACAGAGCAGGGGGAATGTGCGCGCCGACGTTTGGTAGTGAAGCCTGTCTCCAAGAGTGCAAGAGCTTGAGCCGAAGCATCGCGGCCAGAGCGAACGAGCATTCCGAATGGCCTAGCGTGCTTTCTCCATTGGCCGACCGCCGACATCACCAACGCTATCACCACGCCTTATGTAATCAACAGCTTCTATCAGGTAAACCAATGCAATGTGCTACACATCCTTTACTCACGGAGAGCACGATCCGCCATGTTCAAAGATGCTTTGCATTTCGATACGAAATATATAAGAAAATAGACACTGGGCGATACGGCCACCAACGCCACTCGTCCCATAGGGACATCCGTTGTAAAATCATGCTGAGAGTAAGGAAATGACAGAAACCCATCGTGATCCAGAACGCCACCGGGTATCCCTCGCGAAATAACCATGCATCAAGTGACCTTCAGTCTACTTCACTCGCTGTCATCATCGAAGCTCGCCTCGCTTGCTTCGTCCTCGTCCTCGTCGTCACTGACCACATACTTCGCCGGCTTTGCAGCTGCCCTGCGTCCTGGTCGAGCGGCGGGGGCACGGCTTGTAGCTTTGGGCTTCGGTGTAGGTTCATCGTCGTCGTCAGAAAGGATATCGTTGGCCAAGGCATCTGCATCATCCATCTCCTCATCCGACTCTACCAGAGTGGGCTTCTTTACTGCGGCCTTCGCCTTTGCTGCGCCAGATGTCTTCTCCAGGCGCGCAGCGTAAGCCTTCGCCGCAGGACTAAGTACGTTAGTCTTCTTCGCAGCAGCAGCAGCCGCAGGAGCTTTGACTTTGGCTACGTCTTTGGGCTTCGCAGGAATCTTAGTGAGTTTGGTCGTAGCAGGTTTAGGCTTGACAAGACTGAAATCATCTTCCGAGTCTGACATCAGTGTTGTATCGCGGGCCGGCTTACGAGGCGACGACGACTTAGGCATGAGGGCTTCGTAGTTGGTGGTGTCGCCTTCATCAATGTCGATTACCGAAGGGCTGGCCTTTTTCGCGACCTTGGGCATGCCTGAGCTGCTACCAGGGCGAGTAGAGGCCTTGAACATAGGAACGCCACTAGCACTACCACCGATAGTCTTGATCATGGTGCTGACATCGCCGAGGTCGTCGTCGTCATCCGAATCACTATCCAAGTTGTATCTCGAAATTGGCCGGGTGGCAGCACGCGGCGCCCGTCCGTTGGCCTTGGGGGCGGGTGCAGGCTTCTTTGCCTCCTCTTTCGCCACTACAGCAAACACGTCAGACTCGTCATCTTCATCGTCAGAAATGACGGGCACTGGCTTCTTTGCAGCGGCGGTGCGTGCGCGAGGCTTTGCAGCGGGCACAGCCTTTGAGGGCGCACTTTCCTCCTCGACTGGGCTTGGCGGTCCGACAATTTCAGGAGGCGACTCAGATTTGTCCTCGGGTTTGACAAGGTGTGACAATAGGTTGCTCTGCTTCGGAGGTGCAGCTCTGGAACTGAGCGTGGACTTTGCAGTCTCTACTGGAGGCGTCTTCTTGGTAGGAGCATCTGCTTCGCGTAGGTAGCTTAGCAACCCGTCCTTCTTCGGCTTGGCCTTCTTCTTAACGGGACCGAAGTCATCATCGGAATCTTCTTCAGACTCGCTGTCGCCCATCTTTCTCTTCTTCTTGCCTTTTGCACCTTTTGATGCGCCGATACCAAGCTTGTGAGAAGCGCGGCGACCCATGCGCTGGATCTTCTTCGCGCGGTCAGCTTCTTCGGTGAGTTGGACGTTCCACTCTTCCACGAAAGCGTCGAGGTCGATGTTCCAGAGATCCTTTGGCGTAAGCTTGATAAGTGCATCGATCTCGTCCTCCTTGTCACCAATCTGCTTCATCAGCTTTTCAACGCGTTCCTGAGTCAAAGACCAGATAGCCATCTATAAACTGTTAGTAACGACCAAGCAACAATTGATGTATTTACTTACGCCGAGAAGGTAGTCGTAGTCGTTGGCGTTCAGCTCAGTCTCAGTTTCCTCAGACTCCTCATCATCCTCCTGGGCGTCCTCAACTTCACCATTCTTCTTGGCGTCATCGACTTTAGGGAATGGAGTAAAGCCAAGCTTCTTCAGCTCCTGGACAAGGACTGCCTTCTTCTTCTTCGACACGACAAGCTTGCCATCGATGATCATCTTGATAAACTTTGCCTGGTTGCTCATCTTGGTAAGCTCCTTCTGCAGCACATCCAGTTGATGGGCCTTGCGCTTCTCGTAGTACCGAAGGCGAACGTGGAAGAACTCTTCGATGATGTCCGAAACTGTAGCATATTTATGAATGCGACCTTGAGCGTCGAATGCAACAAGATTAGAACAGGACTGTTGCTTATAGAGCTTGAAGGTTTCCTCAAGACCTTTGGCCAAGGCAGTGGCCATGTGTTTCTCCTCCATCTTGATGATAAAATGGACCTTGTCTGGAGTGTTGTAGTCAATGTAGTCTTTGATGATTGAGGGAGTCTTTTCGGCCTTGATAATCTCTTCAAGCTTCTCCTTGAAATCCTGCGTCCAGTAGCGGACTGGCAATTCCGTGACTTCGATCTCGTTGTTAACCGCTCGAATGGTACCGGTAAACCTGAATTTTTCGCCGCCGAGCTCTTCCGTTGCTCCAGTGAAGCCCTTGTACCAAGGCACCATTGGTTTGATGTCCTCCTTAGAAGCGCCATCTGCCATTCGCAGTCTGATGTTCTCGACAATGTCCAATGGGTTGTAATTGGGAATTTCGGAACTCCAACCCGTACCAATACCACTCGAGCCGTTGACAAGGATCATAGGAAGCACCGGAACGAACATGTCAGGCTCGATCTGCTTGCCGTCCGATACTTCATGCTTCAGAAGAGCATCGTCCTGTGCATGGAAGATCTTGCGAGCGAAAGGCGACATACGCGTATAGGTATAACGAGCGCTGGCAGCGTCGCTACCACCTTGTAGACGTGAACCGAAGTTACCACTTGGTTCCAGACAATTGATGTTGTTTGAACCAACAAAGTTTTGTGCCATGCCGATGATTGTGCCCTGCATGGATGCTTCACCGTGGGCATAATCTGTGAGGCCAGACACCACACCTGCTAACTCAACAACCTTGACGTCCTTGCGGATGTTCTTTCTGAAGCAGGTGTAAAGAACCTTGCGCTGACCGGGCTTGAAGCCATCAATGACCGATGGAATGGACCGTAGGTTGTCGGCCATTGAGAACAGGATAAGCTCCTTGTTCACGAAGTCATCATAAGTAATCTCGCTAGTAGTAAGATCCAAATGATTACCAGGCACGAAGTCCCTCAACCACTCCTTACGAGCATCGGCCTTCTTCTTGGAGAAGGCTAGCTCTATAAGCTTCTCCTCTTCGGCGCGCATGGTGTGAAATCTCTTCATGTGCGTGTCGAGGTCCTTGAAATAGATCTGGGCGTCCTTGATGTCACTGGTACCCAATCCCTTGAAGTACTTGTGGTCCCAACCCTTCTCATGCCTGTGCTGCTCTTTCCACTCTTCGTACTCAGGCATGGAGAAGAAGCTCTTCAGGTTTCTAGGATTCTTCGAGTCACCCTTCCACACTTTAACAATGGGTGTGATGAACTCGAGCAAGAAACCCGGAAGCTTGAGCAGACTGGGGAACTGACACTGGAGGAAGTTGATAAGTAGACCTTTGATATGGCTTCCGTCGTGATCCTGATCTGTCATGATCATCAGATGACCATATCGTAAGCTCTTCATGTCGGCCATGGTGTACTCCTTCTTATGTTGAAGGCCCAAAAATTTCTTGATGTTCTGAATTTCCGCATTCTTCATAATCTGATCCATAGAGGCGTCTCGGACATTGAGGAGTTTACCACGTAGTGGAAAAACACCGAATAAATCTTGATTGACCACAGCACGGCCAGCAAGGGCCAACACACTGGCCGACTCTCCTTCGGTCAAAATAAGAGTGCAGAGGTGGCCATCCTTGGTTCCAGCCCTGTTGGCATCAGTGAGCTTGGCGTTGCTGATGCGATTGCGCTTGTTGCCATCAGTCTTCTTCATTAGTTGATCGGCCTTCTGCTGCGCGAAGTGCATGATGTTCTGAATGACCTCAGTCTTCTCGATGGCCTTCAAGAATTTGTCGCTTAGCACCGGCTTGCTGCCGAACTGACTGGGCTTCGTCGTCAATTGCTCCTTAGTCTGAGATGTAAAAGCAGGATTGACGATAGAGCAATTGACGAACAAGAACAGGTGATTCTTGATTTGTGCAGGCTTGAGCTTGACAGCAGCCTTGTTCTTTTTGTTGACGATCGCCATGAGTTTCTCGATAATCTGATCTGCGACGTAGTTGACGTGTGTGCCACCCGAAGTTGTAGCAATAGAATTGACGAAAGAGACCTGGTTGAAGGCGCCGTCAGATACAGCAAAGCCGATATCCCAGCGATCGTGCTTGTCTGTAATAATGACGTCCTTGCGATCTTCGCCATCCTCAGTCTTGCCTTGCTCCCGGGAAATGGCCTTGGTATACATTTCCATGTACTTGGCGAAGCTGGTAACCTTGACACGATCGCCATTGAGATACACCTTCACTCCACGAAGTGTGCCAGCCATATCGTGGGTCCTCCTCTTGATGAGCGCCTCAAAGTCTTCGTCAATGCCATCCATACCGAACTTGCTGTAGTCGGCTCGCCATGTGATCTTTGTGTAGTCGTCGCCCTTGAAGTCGGTGATCTTAGCTTTGCCCATCTTACTCATATTGTCCGTCCATGTCTGCTTGTACTTCTTCTTCTGCTTCGAGTCGACCGTTTCAACTGTGAACTCGCGAGAGAAGACGTTACAAAGCTTGGCTCCGTAACCGTTGCGACCACCGGTGACCTTCTGCTGATCGTCATCGTAGTTTGATGATGTAAGAAGGTGACCGAAGATCATTTCTGGGACGTAGATGCCGTGTTGCTGGAAGAATTAGCGCAGTGCTCTGCCAATTTGTATAATAGACGTACCGAGTGAATTTCAACAGGAATACCCTTGCCGTCGTTCTTGATTGAAACCTCACCACTTTCCCGGTCGACTGTTACGCGAATCTCGCTCATGTTCTTGTCGTTCTGTTTGTTGTCTGCTGCGTTGACGAGGATCTCATCAAAGATCTTATACAGACCAGGCACGAAAGTCACGTCGCGGAACTCCATGCTCTCGTTTGCTGAGTTGTACACCCACATCTTGTCTGTCATCTTCTCCACAGAGCCGATGTACGTGTCTGGGCGCTTCATAATGTGCTCCAAATGCGAAAGCTGTGTTTTGTCAGCTTGAAGTGCCCCTGCCTTCTGCGAATTCACCTACCATTTGGTACTTGTCACTTGCACCGCCAGCGGCTTTCTTGCTTTTCGCCGGCGGTGCCGTCTCCTCGACACCGTCCATATCGAAACTTTCATTTGCGATGTCTGCAAGCGGCTTGCCACCGCTCTTCTTGGTCGCTGGCGCCTTCTTCGTCTTCGGTGGTGTGTCTGCGAGGAGAGACTCGTCATCGTCTATTGGATCTTCCATGTCGATGTCTGAATTTTCGTCATCCGAGAAGTCCTTCGCCTTCTTCTTGGGCGCCGCCTTTGCCTTTGGCTTTGCTGCAGTTGCGCCTGCGGGTCTCCCTCGCGGTTTGGGGGCGGCCGCTGCCTTTTTTGGTGCTGCTTTGGCCTTAGGCGCAGCCTTTGCGGCCTTGACGGGAGGCGCAAAGTCAGAGCTTGCGCCGTCGTCGAAGTTGGACTCGGAGTCGGACATGGCGGCGAAGCGTCGTTGACGAAGTCCCGTAGGACGGGTAGAGAGCGAAAGAAAAGAAGACGCAAAACAAGAAGAACTAAAAGAATCTGCAGGGTTAGTAAGTGCAGACGCACGCGCAAAGATTGTCGTGGGGGTGAAGCGCGCGACGTGGAGGCGTTGATACTGTTGTGTTTACTCGGGGGCGCCGCCTACTGTTTTCTGTTTGGGGGCCCACTTTAAGCTAGACTAGCCCAGCGACGCCGCTGGCCGCGCGGTGACTGAAACCGGCGAGTGAATGGTGAAGACAGCCAGTAAATCCATCAAACGATCCTCGTCTACACACTACAATTTCGGCAATGAGAAGAGGTGAGACGCAGAATTCCGTGCCGGCGCTGAGATGAGGGTGAGGCTGTCTGGCGCTCACTCAAGTCGCACTTTCTGCAAATGGTCCAGGGAAGATGATTACAATGTATGCGTAGTTCAGTGCCGCTATTGCAGCAGGATGTGTACCAAGTCCTGACGACATTGGCTCTGACAGCTGTCATTGTCGCCGCTCGTGTACGACGCGTCGCGGGAGTTTCGTGTTGCGTGTCCAGCCAATCAAACTGCTGCGGCCAGACATAAAGTCAACGTTAACTATCAGCTTCAGGAATGATACCTGACACTCTGGAGGGAAGTATTGACCTTGCCTGGCATCATCCAGCTCTGTTTGTTTAATGTCAAATCTTCTACTAGGCATTCTGAGGTTGAAGCAGCGGAGTAAGATCGCGATAGTGAAGAGCCACTTAAAAGAGCATGGCAAATTGTCGTATCGAAGAAGACACATGATGACTTGACTTTGCCTTTAGATATACCACCTCCGTCTATCTAACCCCATAACGCGTCCATCATTCGCAGCTAACGCTATAGCTCCCACTGGTTCATTAGGGCATACATCGCCTATCCTTACTGGAAGATCGTGTAGTAGGGCTGTTCTCTCGAGCCCATGCAACGTCTTTCCACCCGTAGGCGTTGGTACGTACGGATTAAGCATTGTCAAGCTACTCGCGTACCCTATGATGTCCGGGGCGATTGACAGGTACTTCAAGATCAATCCTGCATATGCCGCAGCTAGCAGGACTAAAGAGCAGCTCAGCAGTACGCCAAACCATTTCCACTTTACCCGATAGACATCTCTGCGTTGACTGACGAGGCTATCAGTAGTGTTGAATGTAATCTCGACGTCCAACCCACTGCTGATGTTGGTCGACGTGGCCTTCTCCAGGTTTCCAGCGAGTGCGCGAGCCGCGTATGTAGACTGGAAGAATGAGTTCCAGAGAATCGTCAATCGCTCTGCGAAAACGTCTGCTGGGAGCTCGTAAAGATTGACGTTGTCGTACATGTGCGTTCCGATGAAGTTTGACGGATCGTAAAGCCACTTCTCCATCACGGTCGCGCCTCTCCCGGCAGGGCTCGAAACCCCAATGACATCGACACTAGTCATAGTGTTCATGACATTTGCCATAATCACACCAAGTAGGTACGGTTCCCAGTCTTTAGTGTAGCCATCTGTGTATATGTCGAGCTTGCGTAGGGCTGTCGCGCGACATGAAGTCGCAATGCATTCTATGCCCGCTTCGATGTAATCATAATAATATTCGCAAAAGGCAACAGAAGAGGAATTTTCCTCTCGTTTTGCAACAGACTGACTCTTGAATGGGCAGGGGTAAGACGGACACGCCGTGATACTTGAGGCGTCAGATTGAGGTGTGCCGGATTGCAGTCTCCAAGTACTCCGTACGGTCGTATTAACAGTATCAGTCCAGTCCCCATTGATGCGGCTATTATTCAAACACTTAACATCGAATTGTCTTGCCCTGACTTTGAAGTGGTTTTTCGAGAATGAGGTGAATGGTTCGCCATTGAAGGCGGACACTGGTATCCCGATCAAGGAACTCCAGGAGACATTTGTCTCCGTGTAATCAGGAACCAGTTTCCAGTCATTGGAGGTAGTGTTTTCGATCGCACGATACGAGGGAAGCTTGACATTGCCCCATAAATCTGCAGTGTTGGCCTGAAAGCCTCCACTACTCAGCAGCGCAGCCAAAAACAGTGGAGTGAATGTACTACGTGCACTATTCACACTACTGGCACCGCCCATACTGGTATTCTGGAGATTCAGCGGGTCAAGGTATTGGAGGGATTGTGTTGTATTGACGTAGTTCTCCTCCTGCCGAAGGACTCGCAAAGCGGACTGTCCGCCGAAGGGTGAGAGCAGCCAAACAAGGATAGAACAAATGCCGACAACACTGAGATTACGTAGGCAGATCTGCCGCTCGATGGCTAGAAACACAGACTGGCATCCTACTAGTTGCTCGAGTCGGCCGAGAGTTGTGCCGCGTTCTGCAAGCCAGATCCCTAGATGGCGAAAGAAGCGGCCCATCAGAGCCGCAAATAGTAGGGGAAATATAGTAGGCGTGAAAAGGAGCATTTCCTGAAGTCTCTCGCTTAACGCATCTGGTACTTGTCCGTCCAACTTCGCGACTTTCAATGCAAGAACTTCTTATGTCAATATCTTAAGACAGTCTATGTCGGAGTAAGTACCTATAAATAAGAATGGCGATGATGCAAGGACAATGTCGAACGCAAAAATTGTTCCTCTCAATGGTGTCAACGCTGCGACTTGCTGCGACTGAACTGGCCAATGTGCGATCTCCTTGTGACGAGCAGAGTAGGTTTTCGCATCGTCTTGTTTGGGTCTACCATCGCATTGGGAACCTTTACGTGGAATATATTCGTAGGTCGTCTGCCTGTCGCGTTTTGCGTTCATCTCGATGTTTTCGACATGTGGACTTGTCCTGCCACCATCAAGTGGTACATACGACATAGCGACAGAGAGAATGTATAAGCGAGCGCGGAGACAAGATTAAACAAAATGTATGCAGTAAGTGTAGGCAATACGAGCAAAGGAGGCACGGAGCAGACGGAATACTGGCGGCTGGTTTCTTCAGCTGGCCAGCCACATCGCTAGTCGAGGCGTCAGCTTACATCCCAGACGCTGGCCAGGTATGGATGACTCCGCATTGCTGCGGCCGTCTTATTGCGATGTTCCACTCATAGCTCACCAATTGCTTGTAAACAGCTTGTACCCTTTACTGCTGCAGAAGCGGTTGTGACTGCCGCGGGTCGACTAATATATTGCTTCATCAGATTGTGCTGTCGTCACGACAGCTAACGAGTCCCGGCCTGACGGAGGCGGATCCGAGAGCCTGTAGCTGCGCAGCGATTGAGCAGGGGTTGCCTTGAACAAAAGCCACCTTCTTGTTCTGGCTCTCGAAACATCTGTGCAACATACATACATACGCAACGGCTGACATGAAACCTGCTTACAGGGAGAGCTGATGATATTTGCTAAATCATGTTCATCGTGCCTGATTTCGATATCAGAATTGCGGCGTGATCTATGTTTCGCTTTCACCAAAACTTGTCTGTCACAAGTTTTAAATTCTCTGGTGAGAATGTCCTCACACCTCTCTCTTCAACTCTTGTCCTTGTTCGCAGTGTTTTTTCCGTCTTTCCTGTCTTCAAATTGACACCTTCGTGCTGCACCTGCTCACGCTTCAACAGACATCCCTCAATTGCCCACCGCGGCACAGTCTTCTCATATACGATGTCCTTCTCGTCCTTCATCATTGTTATGAGTTGTTCAGTCGTTTTCCCGTGCATCTCTTCGGTTGAGTACATTGTACGTGCGAACGCATTGACAGAATTACGCACCGCGTCATTGCGACATCTCCATAGCACGCAATTGAGTGCCTCTTCTGCGCTGTGGACGCTAAAGAGTCGCGCATCAAAGTGCGCAGTACCCAGGCGATCAAAAGCCGAATCCTTGACTTTTGGCTCTGTGCTTGTTGCAAGAGCAGCTGCCAGATGCGTATTAAAGCGAACAGAGCAGTAACTCGCAGCAAGACTTGAAAGTTTCTGAAGACGCTCGTTGAAGCTCTGTACACCCTCCGGAAATACGAGTGTAATTTCATCAGAGTGAGTGTACGCAAGGGTCGCCGACGGAAAGTAGGCGAGCAAGTCTACACAAACAGCAATCATTGCATCATGTATCCGCTGGTCGAATGGTCGGCAAAAATGACTGGTGAATTTCGAGAATGCATGGCCGTCAAGACGTAGGATGATTGGAGATCCAGGAGGCAACGCAAAGTCGAACAATGCCTCGTATTGCTTCATGCGAACTGCCAGAGGCGGGGCTTTAGCGAGCTGCGGCGCCACTCCTTCCATACCTGGAGAGTATGTATACGTCTGCGTTGTTCTCAAGTAGGAGGAGAGCCTTGCTAGAGTCGGTGTTGAGGATTTCCTTGCCGGTCGGAGAAGGCGTGTGACAAAAGGCAGTTTAGTCATCCGTATGCGCACATGTTTGGACGACTATAGTGACCGTGGTGCTGGCGGGTGACTTCCATCTCCGCGCTCGTTACGACGGGTGAACTCTCAGAGATCTCTAACGTTGTACTACCGAGATTTACCCATTCAGCTAGCAGCCGTGGGTCCCTTTTCCTTCTGCGCATGATCAAGCGTTTTCATATCATCCTTTTTCGGAAGATTCTTCAAACAGGGCGCGTTGAAGAGGCGACCGCTCCACGCTCCGCGTATTGTGCCAACAGCTACGACACACCATAAAAATATCACAGCAACAGCAAAGATTGTTCCCAGAATTTTGAAGAACAAACTAGGGAAGATCCGGCCGAACTCCATTGTGCTTAAAGCCATGACTCCGAGAGGAAAGGTGAATCCCCACCAACCCATATTAAAAGGGAAAGGACGAGATTTGTAGATCGAGGCCAAAGCAAAACAGAGCCAGGTCAGACCGAATGCCCACATGATGAGAGCAAGAAATGTTCCGACTACAAAGAAGATGTCGCCTGCCACAGGTACATCAGAAAAAAAGTCGGTTTGCTTGAAGACGCGACGTGCAACACTTCCAAGATAGGTGATCGCATATCCTCCCATACCCAGAGGTCCAAGTGGTAAGAAAGAGGAAACGACAATCTCACGTGGAGGCAGCTTGTGCAGCGCAAGACGCGTGTAGTACATGACCAGTACTGTCATCGCGAGAGGCGTACTCAACCCCCACATAATGTAAGATGCAATTAGTGTGCCCAAGGCCTGGGCGGGATCCTTGAGGTGTTCAGCTACACGAGCTCCAGTTCCGGCAGCAACAATTGAAGCGGCGATAGGCAGCAGCTGGACAGCTGTGATACGGTCCAGGTTCTGTCGATTGGTTGCGGATATCAACATGACGGTAAGTGAGATCGTAACGGTCACAGACACAACCGAATCGACGATCCAGCAAATCCAGGCAAGAGTTGTGGCCCAAGGTCCCCAATACGGAATACACAACGTGCACCAGGCTGAAATTAGTGTTGCGAAACCCATAGGTATCGTTCCGAGGAAAAGTGAGTTGGTACTGTCTGCGATCATGACAGTCCATATCTCGGGATACAGTGTGTATCGAAGAAAGGAGATGATGAAGGCGCAAGTAAATAGAAAGGTGTTGAGTCCAAGGAAAATCACAGCAAGCCAATATAACCACTGCGCCTTGAAAGGGATGGCGGCGAAGAGCAGAGATACGATTCCGGTACCCATCGTCACACTGAACCATGAAGGCGAAAAGTTCCTGACTATCCTACGCCATCCAACCTGCATGGTGTCAGGACTGTAGACTTTCCATGAGTGCCAATGAATATCATACGTCATACTTTGTAAGGTCTGCGAGAGACGTTTCTGTGGTCTGGGAACCACCAGACTGTTTTGCAACCGCCTTCGTGTAAATATTGGACCTCCGTAGATTAACGGGCACGCGTTGAGCTGCCGGTACGCTTTGTGCAGGGTTGTCAGAGCCAACTAGATCTGTTTCGTAGTCATCCATGACAGCAACGGCAGCGATGACCAGTAGAACAGGCGGCCAATTGAAGTAGGAAGGTTGTGAAGATCATCGCGGGTCAAAGGAGACAAGAAGCGGCGTTGCTAGATCTGTTTTCGGAGGAGTGCCCGTCACTTGCCGCTGCTCAATACCAGCAGAGTCCCACGTGATAAATGCAATGATTGGGCAGAGTCCGCAGTCCAGCCTCACACTTCCGGCCCCACCCGTCTCACACAGCTCGAACCTCAGCCTGGACAAACAAGCAAGCCCCACTACGACAACGTCAATTCATACACTTTCCATGGACAATTCACCACAAAACAATCTGTTGCGCAAACGTCCCGCGGGCCCAGGGAACACCGGCCCTTTGGTCTAGCCTCGCTCTTCAGACCCTGAAAGCACAAGGACCCTTTCAAATCTATCTCTTAACCCCACACGCCATGACCGGCTTCCTGGATCTTCCTCTGGAGGTTCGGAACTATGTTTATGACTATTTACTCTACGAAAGCTTGGACCCATCATTCCGTGGTGTGATGGTGGTCTCAGAAGCCTACATTAAGCGTGACTTGCCTTTGAAGACATATCGCGGCCTTCTACTTGTCTGCCGTCAAACTTATCAGGAAGTCAAAACCGCAATCCAACATCTCGCAGCCTCCAAGCAATTGAACTACGAGCTGGACGTCACCTTCTCACACGGTCGGCCATATTTCTCGTTGACCTGGAAGCGATTCGCGGCGCTTTCACCAATCATCAATCATCTGCTGATCAATGTCGACTTGCGCATCCAAGAACCGCTTGGCGGCTTGTCTGAGCATATTCCACACGACCATGAATTAGCACACCTGATAGAAGACTTGCCAGAGTCCTTTGCTGTGCAGCTGTTTGATTACGTAGCGATCCTTCTCAAGACTCTCTTCAACTTACTCCTGTCGGGCAATGCCTCCACGACAATTCTGTACACAGAGTCTATGACGCTTAACTTACGCATACCAACGCGCCTGACATTACCCGGAGGCTCTCATCACAATCCACATGGCTGCTCGCGAAGAATCCCAGTAGAAAAGAGCGAAGCGACCAAATTATGGGCGACGATGCGTAACACACTGCAAGCGACAAGCAAAAGCTTCCAAGCTTTTGATGCGAGGAAGTGTGTGGAGCTATTTCCAAGGATTCAGATTGGGTGCCTACGATTCGCGACGGAGGACCGAGTTTGGGGTGAGGGACACAATCTCATACTTGCTGAGAGGGACTTCATGTGGTTGAAATATTGAAAGATGAAGACAACGATATATGACGGAAACGGCCATTGAAAGGAAGCGTTGAATAGCATTTATGGAGCTTGGTTTGGGCATTAAGAGTAGCGTAACACAGCGCGGCATACTATGTAGATACATCCGATCGCGTCTATCATGACAAGGGAATGTGCAAAGCCTCATTAGAACGAAACAAATCGCATTGCCTGCCTAACAGTCAAGGCTAGTCGCGAACACCAACCGCCATGATAACTTCCCATAAAGTCTCGGTTCCTGTACGCTGATCCTGGGGTCCACTCTGCTGTAACCATATCTTCGCTATATCTATGCAGCACACACCTCAAGATGCAAGCCAGTCTCTCCGAAGTACGAATAGGTATGGACCGGGCCCGGAGTTCCGTGCCACTCGATCGGTTGCACATCCTTGCCCTCGTCACCCGTGACAGTTATGTTTTCGCCGTAAAAGTCGAAGCCATAGGTAGTGCTGAGGTCATAGTAGAGGCTCTTATCCTTGCTGTATGTGTAGCTCAGGTGGAGGACAGGCTGGGCGGTCCAGAGAGCAGCCGCGCTGCGAGCGATTTTGATGGCTGTACCGATACCTTGGAAGTACTCTGGCTCGGTCCAGCGAGTATCGGGCTGCACAGTGGTGGTGTTGCCGATTGTTTGGCCAACCGAGGTTACGAATAAGTTGAAGTCGCAGTTGTTGTGGACAACGACTGAGGGCGCGGCGAGAGTAGTTGCGGCGAGTGCGGAACCGCTAAGAATCGTTGAGAAACGCATACTGAAAGTGATAAAGAACTTTGCTTGACAAGAAACTTTGATGAGACTGCTTTCAATGGTGGATTCAGGAGTCTTGGAAGCTGCAGTGACTCTTCTCTTATACTTCTGTGGGCGCCTTCGCGCTTGCCAACTTTTGTGACATGGCCACTTCTCAACGTCTACCTCTTGGCGATGAGAGTACACACTTGGAAGCACCACTTCATGTAAGGTGCTGCAATTTCTCTATGTCGCAACCCGTGACGATGGCGCCGTACGGTCCGGCTACATTGATTCAATGAAGAAGCCAGGACTACCTGTGGGACGTGATGGTAGCCAAGAGAGCGACAAGGCAAGGTCAAACGCCAACTAACCAGTGTGGTACAAGGACCATCAAGATCAAGGTGTTGTGATACCAGTTGATCGATGCAGGAGCAAAAACAGGTGCTAGTTGACGGTCATACCAAGGGTAGTGTTCATTTAACGCTCGTTGATAGATTGTGAACCAAAAGACCATGAGGACGGGGCAGTAGTGCAGCCACAGATCATTCAGTGATGCACACTCATTTTGCGTTCTGGGGTCATTGGGTACGAGCCATGGCGAATCACCATATGGAGGTGGTCACATGAGACCTGCGAACGAGGTGGTAGTGTCCGGGTTGTTACGATGCCATTGGGTATTGGGCTCACACAAAGGGGCAAGTTCGCCAGCGGGTAGAACCTATTTTCCTTAGTGTACGCTCGTCGCAAAGGTGAGCTGCAGATATGTCGAATGACAGGTGCGCAGCCGGTTAGAGGAACGTGACGTCCCTTGTTGCCGGAGTGAGGGATAGGCTCGTCGCATCTAGGCCGTAGCAAGGGTTGTATCAGACGCGTGCCTGTTGAACAAGGCGGATACTCGAGAATACATGACGAGATATTCGGTGAGGATTTTTTTGCCTCTGTGATGTCCTTCGAGAAGCGCAACACGTGCATGATTCAAGACTGCCCGGGCGCGGTATTTGAATGACGTCCCCAAAATAAAAGGTGTACCGCCGCCGCATTTTAATGCTTTCTCAGTTAGAAGCAAATAGATGAAATATTGTTATCAAAGCTTCTATAGATATTATGTGAACAGCGTTAGATAATCAATTTTGTGCCAGCATGTCCCTCGAAAGTAATGTGGTCTCACTGTTGCTGCCGCTGGTGTGGCATGTGTCGTGTTCGGCTTAAGGCTGCGGCGACCACTCAAACCTCGGCAACCTTCCCCACGTTCCGCATCGACGAGCTCCTGTGCTCCGCATAGAACTGCGGAAAGTCGCCGCCATGTGACAGTTACTATTCGACTCGCTAGAGCCAACTCTCACTGCGACATTCTCACTGTCATAGCCATTCGATCTCCTGGATACTATGTCATCCTCCGCCCTCCGCACATCTATGAGAATGGCCTCGCGGCCGCAGCAGCGCTTGGCTAGCATCCAGAGGCAGTTCAGTGCCTCGGCGCAACAAAAGAAGGAAATCAGGGATGCGTACATCATAAGCGCCAGTCGTACACCGACGGCAGTGGTACGGACAAGCACACTGAGTCATCCTGATTGCCTGCTTACTGTGATGTAGTTCAACGGCAACTTTACTACTGTTTCCGCTACTCAGCTTGGTGCCACAGCCATCAAGTCGGCACTCGAGAAGTCGAAAATCCCGGTATCTTCCATTGACGCGGTGTACATGGGCAATGTGCTCTCTGCGGGCGTCGGACAAGCGCCTGCCAGGCAAGCCGCCATCTTTGCTGGTCTGCCCACCAACGTCGAGGCAACCACGATCAACAAAGTGTGTGCGTCAGGACTGAAGGCTGTCAATATCGCCGCTTCTACAATTGAGCTAGGTCAAGCCGAGGCTCAGGTAGCAGGTGGCATGGAGAATATGACCCGTGTGCCATACTATCTGAACCGCGCCAGCCAACAGCCTGCTTTCGGTCATCAGAAGATGCAGGATGGCCTGATTGCCGATGGTCTCTGGGATGTTTACAACCAAATTCATATGGGTAACTGCGCAGAGAAGACTGCAAAGGACCACAGCATTTCGCGCAAAGAGCAAGACGACTATGCCATCTTGACATACAAGCGCGCTCAGCAAGCCTACAAGGACGGGCTTTTCAAGGACGAGATCGTACCTGTCACCGTCAAGACAAAGAAAGGCGATGTCGTCATCTCGGAAGACGAACAGTACAACAAGCTTAAGCTGGACAAGGTCGCCACACTGAAACCTGCATTCTCGAAGGAAGCCGATGCCTCAGTCACCGCCGCTAACAGCTCCCCGCTCAGTGACGGCGCCTCTGCACTTGTGCTTGGAAGTAAGGAGATTGCACAGCAATACGGCAAGGATAGCCGTGTACTCGCGAAGATTGTAACCTATTGCGATGCTTCGGTCGACCCTATCGATTTTCCTATCGCACCTGCGTCTGTTGTTGAAAAGCTCCTCAAACAGTCTGGCCTGAGCAAAGAAGATATCTCGATCTGGGAGTTTAACGAAGCATTCGCTGCTGTCATCAAGGCAAACGCCAAGATTCTGGGGCTTACAGAGGAGAACGTCAATCCTAGGGGCGGCGCCATTGCGCTTGGCCACGCACTGGGTAGCTCGGGCAGCAGGATATTGGTTACGCTACTGCATCAATTGGAAGTCGGTCAGTATGGTGCAGCGGCAATCTGCAACGGCGGTGGTGCGTCAAGTGGTATCATTGTACAGAGGGTCAGCGCCGATCAGCTATGAAGAATGAACGTGTAAGACAGAGTTCACATAGCCGAGATTCAACATGGCCGTTAGTTTATGCCCGTCGATACCAGCATACTGTAGATGTAAAATTTGATCCGCATTCGGAAACGCCTAGTGCATGAAATCAAAAGTACCCGCAACATCACTATATCTGATCACACAATTCAATTTGTTGAAGGGGGTATAATGCAATTCATCCATTCATGAATCCATGAAATTTATTTTAGCAGTCCTGAACGACCATAAACGTGTATCCGAAAGGGACTACACGACACAGAACATTCTTTTCCATGCACGCCAGTCCATAAGCTTGAAAGTTTCGACCAGACGTCCCAGACACCACGCAACGCCCTCAGCGCTACATTTACCTGTAGCGCCAGAGGGAGAGGGTGTTGTGCCTCTTCCAGGTCTTCCTGCGACCAGCGGTGGTGTTGTTGTACTTGTGACCACGGCCGAGACCACGGCTCTTCTTGCCGGTGGCGGTGAGGCCACGGGACTCGCGGTGCTTGTGGACGGGGGCGACGATCCAGTTGATGCGGGCATCGCGACGGATGGCCTTGTGCTGGGGGTCGACAAGGATGACCTCGTAGTACTTGTAGGTCGAGTCCTGGTTGATCCAGTAGGAGTTGAGAACGCGCAGGTTGGCGCAGCGGCGGCCGACACGCTCCTCAGCGGTGCTCTTGAGCGAGCGCTGGTACTTGAGCTGGTTGATACCCTGGTTGGTGGGCTTGCCTAAAAATGCGTTAGTCTTCTGCGTACACTCTCCAATCGATCGAGCTCAGCATACCGTAGGTGGCGCCCCTAAGAATCATGTTAGCGTTGCGAAATTTCAAGTTATACAGGATTGTACATACTTGGGAGCGGGCCTCTTGCGGCCACCGCGGCGGACACGGCAGCGGTAGATAACGTAACCCTGCTTGGCCTTGTACCCAAGACGGCGGGCCTTGTCGGGGCGCGAGGGACGGCTGGCGCGGTGGATGACCTTCAGTTGGCGAAGCTATCGATGCACTCTCAGCTAATGTTCAACGAGTACACCAATTGAGACTCGGTGTCTCAGGAAATGGATAATCATACCTCCCAGCACTGTCGCAATGTTAGCAATGTCTCCGTCAAAGTTTCAATTGTGTATACGTACGCGAACGCGCATCAAGAAGCGCATCATGTCCGACTGCTTCTTCTTCTGAAGTTCCTCGACATACTTAAGGGCACCCATCTGAGCGACTGTTAGTATTGCGTGTGCGGTGTTTTCGATCGTTCGGTGTGGCGGTCGTGCGATCGATCGATTCGTTCTGTGGGAGACTCACTTTGTCTGGTCCTGGTGTTAGTAGGGTCGTTGACGTTGGAGGTTGACGAGGTGCAAAATCGAAGAGATTCAAAATTGCGCACCAGCTAAGCGAGGTGGGCGGAAGGCGCTAGCCAACAATCTTGGCAAGAGTGACCCACAAATGGCAAGGGCTGCACGCGCTAAGAGAGGAACAACAGACAGACTCGAACACCACAAAAGCTACAACGATTGCGCATCACGTATGGCGCGTCGCAGTATTGAACAGACTCCTGCCTTGGGGTAACTGAGAATCCATAACATCGGTTACGCCTCCACCGTTTAATCGCACACCCGTGTGGCGGCACACATCACGCAAAGAACTTTGTGTACGCCTCTACGAGCGCCCGACGCAGGACTTGCAAACTTTTCAGTTGTGACCATTAGAAAACATGCGAGACACTTGGATACAGAGTCAGTTTTGGACCTCCGACGCCTGAAATATGTTCTTTCACAGTGCAGTCCTGGTGACTCTGGATAAGCCCTCTTCCCCGCGGATCGTTGCTCACATACCAGCTCGAGCCAGGAGCTTTCCATAAGCGCTCATATAGATGACGCCAGGTCGACTGCCACAGACTCCACCAGAGCCGTCACACCGAAAGTTTATTTTTCTCGTTAGCTGCCCTCTCTGATGCGTTATTAGGGTACAAAATTGTGTCATGCATAATAAGGACAAGTGCTGTTTATCCTTATTGACCTCGTCCAACGTGGACATGCTGTACTGTCTAACTGCTTCATCATGATTTGTGAGAGCTGGCGAACCAATCATGCCCGCTCTTCTGCTGTCTTCTGCTATAGGTATAACTGACGATGCTCCCGTGTCCACTGCGACAATGTACGATAAGCCAAGCCGTTGTACATCAAAGGGATGTACGTTTAAGAACCGCCAAGGATACCCGCAATTATCAAAAGATAATGCGCAGCGCACGTCACTTGCACTGACAAGAAGCCTAGATAGCGAAACATACGGCTGACGCTCCACTTTCCACCGTACCCGCGCTACAAGTTCGGTAACTGTCTATTTTTCGCGATGGAACAAATTGTACATCATATTCAGAAGCGTTATCACAGCAATAAGCATCTGTTTTTCGAATGCAAACCAATTGCCGGATATATGAGCTGACGACGCGCCTTCTCTGTTGGTGGCACGAAACTTGCAAAAGCGTTGCCAATGGCGGCTTGTCGAAAAGGCTTACGACGACTTTCTTGCACCCAACGGACGCTTCTTGCCAGTTTGGGAAGTCCACGAGACTTCCCAGCCAACCAGCAACATCCAGGATATTTGCCAAGACAATACCATGGTTTCTTGGCTATTCACTCCCAGCCTTTCGACCACATGTGGTAATGCAAGGCTGCAAAAGCAGTGTTATCCACAGCATCGCGCATTGCCGCCTCGGAATTGAGGCACTACAACATGTTTCGGACCGCCCCGCTGGTGTTTGCAACCCTACCAGTACAGGGTTAGCGCATCCTTCGTGGTGGAGTGCGATGGACCAAAGCTCCGAGGTGGGTTGTGGTGAATCAAAGTGAGGCCTCAAGTTGACAGACTCGTGAGGGGTCACGAACCGCTCAGGCGCTGAATAGCCAATTGCAAGAGAATTGTATGTCATACTTGCCTATCGCAGCCTGCTGTCCGAGGATCCTCATGGAGGTCTTCCATCGTTCGAAGCACGCAAGCGGGACATTCCATAGCCCCTGGCTATTGTACAGCAAGGTCAGGGCCTGAAGATGAGCTGCTTCAATGATGGCGAGTATACTGATAGCATCGATGTGCATATAAGGACGAGGGCTGCTCTCACTTGAAATCCATCACTGTCACTATTAAGTTCACTTTCGTGCATAAATATGGTCTACTTCTCACCTTCTTTCATTGCCCTTGCGGCCTCTTTCTTCTTTTCTCCTGCAGTGGCTCATCCTGGCCATGACATTGCCGAGGAGATTGCTGAACGCGCCGCATTCCGTGCAAGCGACTCATACACCGGCCTTGAGCACTGTGCTGAGACCCTCAAGTCTCGTCAGGCTGCTTTGATCAGCCGCCGCAAGGCTATGGTTCAGCACCTGCGTACCAAGCGTGGCATTGCCAAGCGCTCCTTCGAGGACGTTCTCAACACTGACCATCGCTCGAATGCTTCGGTCACCCCCGATAGCCCAGACGATGTCATTTTTGCGGGTAATTCCTCGTGCATTTTGCAGCCTGAGACTACAGAGGGCCCTTACTGTAAGCTTTTGTCTATTACGGACGGATCGGACAGGAATTGACACTACCCAGGGGTTTCTGGCGAATATGTCCGTCAAGATATCACTGATGGCAACCCTGGCGTGCCTTTGACATTCGATGTCCAAGTCATCGATACCACGACCTGCGAGCCCATTCCTCAGGTCGCGCTCGAAGCCTGGCACTGCAATGCCACCGGCGTGTACGGTGGTGTGGTTGCTAACGGAAACGGAAACACGGCCGACGCAGCCAATATCAATAACACAATGTTCCGCGGTATCCAGTTCAGCAATGAGAACGGAATCCTGCAGTTTGACACTACTTTCCCTGGCCACTACACTGGACGCACCACTCACATTCATGGTACGGTAGAGATCATCCTTCCTGTATAAGTGCTAACAGCTTAATAGTTCTCGCTCACATCAACTCTACGATCAACGAAAAGAACCAGACCCTCACCGGTGGTCACATTTCCCACGTAGGCCAACTTTTCTTCGACCAGAAGCTCATCACCGATGCCGAATCTGTCGAACCCTATACTACGAACACCCAGGAGTTGATGCTCAACGCCAACGACGGCATCTTCGCAGATGAGGCCGCTGAGTCTGATCCTGTCCTCAACTATGTGTACCTTGGCGACAGCGTCGAGGAGGGTGTGTTCGCCTGGGTCACTGTTGGTATCGATCCCACTTCCGTTCTCTCACCCAATGCTGCTGCAAATCTTGGTGAGAACGGCGGCGTGGCGAACCCAGGCAATGGCGGTTTCCCCGGCGGTCCTGGCGGTCCCGGTGGTTCATTCCCCACTGGAGGATTCCCAGGTGGTCCAAGACCTTCCAGCACAGCTGTACCTAGCACGGCTGTATAGAGAGGCTCAGGGAACCAGTGGTGTTCATCGTGAGACATAGATTGTTGATTTGAGCGGTGTGTGCTTGTAGATAAGTTGCTGAGAGGTGCAAGGATACAGTCCTAGGCTGTGGTTAGCCGTGTATCTCGCATTGGCCCGTGTTCTTCTGAGTCTTTCTAGGAGACAGATGAGGCTAATTCAATATACTGTACATATCTATATCCCTTCTGAACTAATTACTTCATCGCTCAAATGTGCCTTCTCGGTATCCCCCAAGACATTGTCGCGCTCTTGTACGGCCTAGTAGAGTTCGTGTTTTAAGAACCACAGTCTTATGCTTCAGAGACGCCGCACTTTCAATGGTTGCACGATCCTTGGATGCATGTTCTTGTCGGGTCATAACCACTGTCCAACAGACACAACTCTATTTCCGTGGTGATCAAGGCCAACCTCATTAGTATATCGAACTGCACGGTCCAGGACAGTTCTCTCAAAAGATCGTAGGTATCACTGGGATTCAGGAAGCCGCCTTTCAAACGAATAGCAGCTATGTGTGCCTGACCTGAGGTATCGGCAAGATCACCGCTTTCGAATACTCATGTCATCGTCTACCATCTTCTTCACATCCCAACGTACAGATTGGAGATGTTCACTGTACTGAACACATAAGAAGAGTGTACCAATCGCATACATGTTCAACACTAACGCACTTAAAAGGGTCACAACCTTAGGTCTGTGTAAGAAGCTGAGAGCTTGGTTATAAAATCTCATGTTAATGACGCTTTCTTCATATGCAAACCATGCCGCTTATATGCCGCTCTACTACGCAATAGAAATAATTGACTACACTCCTTCGCTCTCATTCAGCTTCAGCCCCTTCTCAATCAACCCCTCGACCCATCCTTGGAACTCTGCTCTCATCTCAGCAGCCAGTGCATGTCCCTGACCTTCCACGAAATGTTTCTCTACCTCTCCTTCCTCCCAAACATCTTCCTCTTTCTCAATACCAAGCCAATTCTCTGTGCCAGTCTTACCCTGTCCCTTCTCCAGCCCACGCCACAGCACGACAGCATGCGGGAACGTGATCATTTGGTCCGCAGTACCGTGAATGACCATAATACGCTTCTTCCCTACCGTCTTAGCAATCTGCTGAAGCTGCTCAGGAGATTTGTTGTGCCATCCTGCTGCGATCAGTTGCATAATGAATCCTGACTTTGCGAAGTATTCTGGGTGTTGTCGTTTCCACAGCTCGTTTGCAGCGAATCGATCGCCATTAGTGGGGAATGGTTGCTTGACAGGCTCGACTGTGTCTGGCGCGTCTAGCCAGGCTTGTGTATAAAGATTTTTCTTCACGCCTTCGATCTGAGCCTCGAGAGATTTGGGAATGAGCAGATTTGCACGATTATAAAGATTCTCAAGGAAGCCGGTTGTGCGGAACACAGCAGCGGCTGTGGAAACGAGGGAAAGAGTGCAGATCCGGGTTGGGATCAACATTGCCTATAATTTTGTTAGTTATGTCGTTCTTCTTGAGTCGTGACATGTCGCGTGGGAACTCGTGGGGGTGGGGCGGCGCGGGACGGAGATCAGGCACGCCGTTATATAAACAGGGTAGTGCTTGACCAACGTGTTGATGACATCTACTGCCTGTGGCGTAGCGTTTCAGGTATTCATCGCAACGGAAGCTGTACGTTCCGAAGCCCTCAAGGCACTGTTATCTCAAGCAGAGATGAGGGTTGACGAAGCATACGTGGTGCAGGACTCGAAGCAGATGTGGAGACTCAGACTCACCACTTCTTGCGCAATCATGCCGCCCATGCTAACGCCAACGACATGCAGCTGGCGGCTCTCGGTCCAGCCAAGATGGTCTATGACTTCGATTATGTCATGTGCCATTTCAGACGTAGAGTATCTTCCTGTAGGCTTGTCCGAGTCGCCGACACCGCGATTGTCGTAAACCAAACAAGAGTACTTGTCTTTTTGTCCATGTCCAAAATCTTTCGTCTGTCTTTGCCAGGCGTACATCATGCCTCCAAGACCCATAATCCACTGTCTTCATGTCAGGCGTCTCTTCATCAATGTGAACAAGTCAGAAAAAGTATAGAAACATGTGCAACCACAATATGTCAGGTACGACGAGCGTGAAATTGCACCGACGAGCATGACGCTTGTTGCGAAAGTAGATTTAACAATATGAGACACGAGAATGAGGGCTGAGACGGTCAATGCGACCGAAACGAAACGCGACACAAAATCGCTACCTGCAGCGAGAAGGATCATCAGGCAGCAATAACATTCCGACACTTGACGCCTCGAGTGCGACAACGTTTGTATACTCACCACAATTTTGCGGTCGCCATGACCGTGGACCTCGTATGCTATGTTGAGGGGCCCGCCACGGTTCTTAGCCACAGCGACTTTCCCTTTCTGGGTAGGCTTGAGTTTCCAAATAGTGTGCTCGAACTCAGGGTGCTTCTGCAGCTCCTCGGGTGTCATGGGCGCCATTGCAGCTAAACGACTGGTGGTTTATGCTACGATGCGCGTTAGTCATCATCGGAAAGCACCAAGAGTGAGGGCGGTGCCAAGTGACGAAGCTGCGACAAACGTGGCGCAGCCCCAGTACACAATGTTGGCGGGTACGGTATCTGGTCGGCTGGCGGCAAGAACATGTCCAAAATCATGCCACTTCAGGACCATGGCCTGCTCGGAGAAGCTTACCGGCTATGCAAAAAATTAAGGACAGTATTCAAATGCGACGTGGCGAGGACGTCGAGTTAGAGTGCAGGCAGGCAGCTCTCGAGCGACGCCGAGGCCCCATAGCGCTGGCTGAAGCAGGAAATCGATAATGGGCACTAAACCATGTCGGGGCGCCACAGCTGCACCTCGCGCGAACAACGGATGAGCCTCGCCAGCGATCACCCACGCGTCGAAGCTAAGCTCTGGACACAAATAGGAGCCCCCAGACGGATCACCTAGCCGTAGCCTACGCAATCGCGACAGGAGCCCCTGGTTGTGTGAATTGCTTGTAAATCGAGGTCCAGTGGTCCCAATCCTCCGCCCTTTAGTCCGACACACAGTACCGTAGACCCCCACCGCGCGCATCACGGCACGACGTCAAACAAGCTTCTGCCTCACCCGCACTGCTCGACGCTATTCGGCTGCCTGCAGGTCTGCGACGGCATCTCCAAGTCCTGCCGATGAGCAGCCTGGCTTTGTTTCAGCCGGTCTAGAATTTAGCTCTGTCCCTGCCCAAACCGCTCAATCGCACAAAACACTACGGTCCCGTTCCCACGCGGCAGGCGCGACCATCACCTCCCTTCTCTGCCCAATTCGTATACCGCCGTCGCCATGAACACTTCTCCGAACGGCTTCTATGCCGGGCCGCCCCCAATGATGAACCCGCCGCCTCCGCGCATCTTTGGCAGCGGCCAGTTCGACCCATCGCAGCTCCCTCCAAACATGTTCGCCCAGGATGATATGGATGACCACAATGACCAGGGTGACCCGAAGAGGAGGAGGATCGCAAGGGTACATAGGAACACTCACAAGGCTGGTGTGGCTATACTGACGACAAGCAGGCCTGCGACATGTGCCGAAAGAAGAAGATCAAGTGTGACGGCAAGATGCCCTCATGCACACATTGCCAGAACTACAAGACAGAATGTATCTTCACACAAGTCGAGAAGAAGCGCCAGCCGCCGAAAGGGTGAGTCCACCTAGTGCTCGACGTAAGAAGCTCTCGTCACTAATGCCTGGTGTGCAGCGCCAAGTACATTGAAGGCCTCGAGAACCGCCTCGCACGCATGGAGTCGCTGATGCGCCTCTCGGGTGTACTTCCAGAAGACGATGACGGCAGCACAGATCTGGCAACCATCGAGAAACGCCTGACGGACCGCGCAGGTCGTTCGGCGACACCAAGACAGAGCACGACCGAAGAACGGCGACAGTCGACAGTACCCCAGTCAGGTACACCCACAAATGACGGCACACCGATGCAGCCGACTCTTCCAAGCCCTCGCAGCGGTACAGCGTCGCCAGAGCCAGAGACACAGTCAGAGGGAAAGACAAAAGAGGGAGAAGATGCACTTGCCGAGATGATGTGCTCCCTCGTCACCAATAATTATGGCGAGACGAGATATATTGGTATGTTGCTCCAGAATGGCTACGCCTTCGTCTACTCACTGTCTCAGGTTCATCGTCAGGTTTCTCTATCTTCTCACCCAAGGGGATCCAGTGGGTGAACGAGAAAACCGGCGACAGCTCTTTCCAGCAGATGATCTCCACCGCCGCAGTAGAAGACAATAAATGGATACAGTGGCGTCCGGACGTCTTCCAGGATATCTTCAAGCGCCGGGTATACAAGCAACTTCCACCGAAGCACGAGGCTCTGTCGCTCTTGAAAGACTATTTCGAGAATTTCAATTGCATGTTCCCGTTGTTCCACGAACCGACGTTCATGCACCTTGTCGACAAACACTACTCCAAGGATCCTTACGAGGGGTCCGGATGGTGGGCAAGCCTGAACGTTGCTCTGGCTTTCGCTCATCGATTGCGGGTTATGAGCAATCTGGTGCCTGCTGAAGAGGACGAGAAAGCTTGGCAGTATCTCAAAAACGCCATGAGTGTCATGGTCGAGCTGACCATGCGTAACACTGATCTTCTGAGTGTACAGGCTTTGTTGGGTATCGGTCTGTTCTTGCTTGGCACGCCGAATCCCCAGCCTACATACTTCTTCGTGGCTACCGCCATGCGACTTGCGCATAGTATTGGGCTGCACAAGAAGGGCGCTAACTTCAATCTCAACAACGCCGAGGTCGAACAACGGAAACGAGTGTTCTGGATTGCCTATATGCTCGATAAGGATATCTGTTTGCGTTCTGGGCGTCCACCGATTCAGGATGACGATGACATGAACGTAGAGCTACCAAGCGAATTTCCCTCCGACAATATTGGCAACATCCCACTTGCAGATGGCAAAGGTACGATGAACCTGTTCCGCCTCATGTGCACTTTCTCCATCATCCAGAGCAAGGTCTACAAGGGGCTGTACTCCGTCAAAGCATCGAAACAGACGGACGGAGAGCTCCTCAATACGATTGGGGAGTTGGACAGGGAGCTGGAAAACTGGAAAGATGGTATAGCGCTCGAATTCCGACCCGAGCACGATATCAAAGCTTCGCATACGCCGCTCATTCTCCAGGTTGCAGTTTTGCACCTTGGCTACTACAACTGCCTCACTACAATTCACCGTATGAGCGTACACCACGGATACTGGACTAGCCGACTTTCGAATTTTGCTATACAGGGCCTCAACGCTCGCCCGCTCAACCCACGCGTCTTCATGTCAGCACAGCTCTGCGTTCAGGCAGCGCGAGCATCAATCCACTTGCTCAAATACATTCCCAAGGGAGATCTGTCTTGTGTCTGGTTGGTCATTTACTTCCCTGTCACCGCGCTCGTAACGCTATTTGCGAACATTCTACAAAACCCGCAAGACACACGTTCGCGATCAGATCATAAGCTCATGAAGCTGGTCGTGAACTTTCTGAATATGCTGAATGACGAACAAGGGAGCGGGAGTGTCAAACGCATGTGCAGTGTATGCGCCGAATTTGAACGAATTGTTTCCATCGTTCTCGACAAGGCAGACCGAGAACATGCTTCTCGCCGAAAAAGGAAGCAGGGTGACAGCGAGCAGGATGCTCAGATTGAAGCCACGGCAGCCGAGCTCCTGAATACACGGCGCAACTCGCAGTCGCAGTCATCGCCTAATGTCGCACCGTCACCGCAGCAGCAACCACCACCACAACAACAAGAAGGTCTGATATTCAACCCAGATTTCCATGGTTTCAACGAGGTATGTACATTGCACAACTGCCATCCTTAAGATCAAATGTAAAGCTAACTTCAACAGCCATTCCCATTCTCTCCCAATTTTACACACGCCTCATTACAAGCTAATGCGCCAATACGGCAATACGGCTCCCCTGGCATGACCGCTCAGATGCTTCAACAACAAGGCGGACTGCCAATGACCACTGGAGGAGACATCAACGGCATCAACAATAATCTCAACTCGATAGCAATGGGCCAATTTGAACAGACGTTCAATAATGTGCCACAGGACCTCTGGAAGATGCCCATGACTCTTGAATGGGATTGGGCAGATATGACAGGATACAACGGCTATGAAGATGGTATCAGCATGAATGGTGTTATGCCAGATTTCTCTCAAACAGACCATGGAACGAGTCAGTTTAATCACAATAATATGAATGGTGGGCGATAACAGTGGGGATTTGGGCGAGGTTCTCCTGGGGGTATTCACGTTACGCAGAATTAATGTTGAATGTATAGTTTACGATAGCGCAGGATTTACTAAAAGCACGATATTTGCTGGTAAACGTATAAGTTAATGGCTCGAACTTGCAACGACAGAGGCTCTGTCATCGATGCTACAATGAGTACATAAACCTCGGCTGGCGTCGTTAGGGCCGGGCGGGGCAGTGGAAGCACTCTAGATGCAGAAGCTCTTCTCCGGCTATTAAACCATCGTCAAGCCTGAGAACATAAACTTGTTGACAGCAAGATTCAGCGAAAATGGTGAACGTTATCGAAGAATCATCGAAGAAGCCACCTACGGTGCTGCTTTTCGGCTATGACTGTGAGTTGCCAATAGCCAACACTAATTCTGAACTAACGTCCACAGCGAGTCCGTTCACGAACAAGGTTCGCCTCGTCTTAAGGATGAAACAGATACCATTCTGTCGGTCAACACTCCTGATTCCATACGCTCCTCTGACGGCATCCAGCATACGTTACCGTCCCTTCTATGATGCCAAGACCGCTCCTACTGGAGACCTTTGGTGTATCATACCGCAAAATCCCCATCCTCGCAGTCGGACGGGATGTATACTGTGATACGTCCCTAATTATTGAGGCGCTAGAACATTGTTTCCCGTCTCCGACCTATGCCACCATCTACCCACAATCGTCACCGTGGGACTATAGACCGCTGGCACGTGGATTTGCATCATTCTGGACGGACAAACCGCTGTTTCGGACTACCACGGGCCTGATTCCACATACGGTGTGGGAAAGCCAGTTTGGTACCGACCGCGCTCAACTCATTGGGCATAGACTGGATCCGGAGAAGTTGAAAGCCAAGGTCCCGCAGAATCTTGCGGCATTTGATCTGCATCTCTCCATCTTGGAACCAGCATTTTCAAACGATCAAGCGAGATGGATGTTTCCAACCGACACGCCTAGCCTTGCCGATGTTGCATTGTACTACCAAATCCGCTGGGGTGTGGACATTGCGAGCGGGAAGGGTATATACAACCTTACAGGCGGCGGGACGTCAGATACAGATACAGGTATCACAGCGAGCGTGTGGAATGAGCGAAGGTATCCGGGGTTGTGGAGATGGTTGGACCGTTTCGAAGCATACATTGCCTCTCTGCCAGACTTGGAGACTGCCGTGTCAGATGGCGATATGAACTGGAAGAAGGAGATCCGTGAAGCAGGTCCAAAGACTGATGAAGGGATGTTGGTGCCTACTCCCACAAATTTGCAAGATCATTTGGATCGACAGCGCAGGCTCATCCCGGGGGCTGTAGTAAGTATCACGCCTGATGATACCGGCAGAGAAAACCCAACGATAGGTAGATTGGTCAAGATTGGAGTCGAAGAGGTTGTTATCAAGCCGGAAAAGAGAGGCGAGATCGATGTGATGGTACATTTTCCGAGGTTGGGGTTTGTAGTCAAAGCGGTACTTGATGGACAAGCCAAACTTTGAACGGTTCGTATTCGTAAATCCTTCCGGCGATTCTCTAGTGATATAAATTGAATTATGAAAGAGAAGATCTTGGTCTTACCCCTTAGCGTTTGCTGCTGAAGGACCAAGTGAATTGTTATGAAAACAAGGTGGAGTTTCCCCTCGGATAGCATTACATACTCGCGTAATGTTCATATCGCTCAAAAGAGTGAGTGTCGCGTACCTCTGTGCGAGTATTTGATACTCAGGTGAGCAGCAAAAGTCAAGCATGATGATAGGACATGACTTGTTGCAACCTAACGAGGGATATTCCAGAATGCATGAGTTCGAGGAGAAGATTGAAAAGAGAGAGCAATCCGGGGTGAACATTTAGGCGACAGCGAGCCTGCATTGCATCTTTCAGTCAAGGTCCTTGCCAAGGATGGGGTGCATGCTCCTTCCCAGCCATCTGGCGGAGGTTTCTTCCTCCACAGATGATCACAGCAAGCCGCGGCACATTTGAACCCTGTTCAATCAAATTCGGGTCATTCGAGCCGAGTCTAGCGTTCTGTAATTCCGTTTTATTTTCTTGGCTAGAGTTCTCGGTTGCTAATTGTTGGAGAAGAGGTGGGGATACTCTGGAGTTCAAATAGCGTGGGGGTCACATCCGCCAGCAAACGCCGCTAGATATGTCGCCGAAGAGCCGCACGAGTCAAGCCGAATGGCAATGCTTGTGGAGCTTGGTCTGACTGCCTTATTGTTGTGAAAGGGTATGACTTTACCCCGCTCTGCTTCTGGAGAAGATGATCTGATGTTCAATCGTTGGTTGGGCTTTTGGTCCTCAGTTGTGCATTGGTCGACCAGTCTCGTCCTCACTTTGCATACTGCACCAAGACAAACTTGTCGGCCAGTCTTTCCGGTCGCGTGATGTCGGACTGGAGTCCCCATGGTACCATGCCCCGTGCCTTGCCATTAATTCTTTGTGGATCCTAGCAGAGCCTCAGCGCGAAGAACGAATGTAACCCCACACGAAGCGGTAAGAGTGTGGGGCGCAGCTTGCTCTGCGGCAAATCAAGCTTCATGGAACACCGAGATAACCTTTCCCATAGCCTCTCAGAGCCTCATCCGGCATGACGGGCGAAATCCACTAGCGGCATCGTACTGCATGCGGCTCAACAAATCTTGATAGTTGAGTTCAACGCCTGTCTGATGAGTTGTCAATGCATTGTCTGAACAGCAATGCCTTCAGAACCGCGGCAACTGCAGAATGCCGCCCAGGTGTCCGACTACTACAGCCCCCGCAACGCATGTAATCAGAATGAGCAGCATGCCCAACAAAAGCAGCACAGGTCACTGGAGGCGGCACGATACTCGTATTCAGTGGATCAGCGGCGCCGTTGACGCTCGAATTCCCCGCATTTTACACCTCTCCCAATCAGGAAACAGACGCGCTTTGGGAGAGGTGTGCCGCACTTGGCTGTCAGACCTTGGAAAATTCTGCCCAGCGCGCGGTGAGTGATGTAACGCTGAACAGCAAGCGTGGGGTAAGTGTACACAGTATGGAGATCCCGCAAAATAGCCACTGGGGTCGGCACATGAACTCGGGGACGTGCCTTTCGAACAAACTATAAGGGCTGGATAATCCCTTCCTGGCATGAAACACGATCTGACCTTTCGAAGTCGGTCGCTTTTTTCCTGTTGCGGTTTTGACAATGGCCGATATCAAGAAGGATCCTGAAGTGGGCACCCAGGGCCACGAGGTCGCGCCCAAGTCGCAGCATGGCGGGCTCGCCGCCAACATGACTCCGGAGAGGAGGGTACAGGTTGAGAAGTCGCTGAAGCGCAAGCTGGATGCACGATGCTCTTTGTTCGTCTTGATCTATATCATGAACTACCTTGACCGCAACAACGTCGGTGCTGCTCGTCTTGGTGGTCTGCAAGAGGACCTCAACATCAACAACACACAATATGCAACATGCCTATCCATTCTATACGTTGGATACATCTGTAAGTCAATTTTTCCAAGCAAAGCTTCCCAGTCTGACAATTATTCTAGTGATGCAGGTTCCTTCCGTGAGTTACGATTACCCTCAAAGGACTATCACAATCTGACTTTCTAGAACATGATCATTAACCGTATTCCCCGCCCATCTACCTATATCGGCATCGTAATGCTCCTTTGGGGTATGATCTCAACTCTCTCTGGATGTGTCACCAACTTTGCTGGCATGGTTTCCATCCGATTCTTCATCGGATTTGTGGAGGCGGCCTTTTTACCAGGTAAACTAACAACTGACTAGACGTGATATGGATTCTGATAGAAGCTAACATTTCACTAGGTGCACTTCTGATCTTGTCGAAGTGGTACACTCGCCGCGAGCTCACCCTTCGCAACGCCATCCTTTTCTGCGGTAACCTTATATCCAACGCCTTCTCATCCCTTGTCGGTGCCGCCGTGCTGTCGAATATGGAAGGCACCCTCGGCCACCGCGCTTGGAGGTGGCTCTATTGGATTGAAGGCGCCGCCACAATGGCCATCGCTATTTCTGCGATCTTCATCCTTCCCGATTTGCCTCATAATACGCGCGGTTTTACCGAAGAAGAGCGTGCTGTTGCTGTTCTCCGCATGACTGAGGATGTCGGTGAGGCTGACGAGGATAGCGCTGAGGAGTCTGTTTTCGCTGGGTTGATCATGGCAGTCAAGGATACCAAGATCTACGTTTTGATGCTTACCTTCACTGCATACGTAGTTGGCTTGTCTTTCAACGCCTTCTTCCCTACGTGAGCACTACCTTTCTACGTTTTTCGAGCGCAACTGACCAACCTAGGCTTACAAAAACCCTCGGCTTTGGTTACATTACCACCCTCCTAATGTCCGCACCGCCGTGGGCCTTCTCCTGCGTCGTCTCGCTCATCAACGCGTGGCACGCTGATCGCACTCAGGAGCGTTTCTGGCACATTGTTGGCCCCATCTGTCTCGGCCTTGTTGGCTTCGTCATTTCCATGTCCACGGAGAACACAGCAGGCCGCTATGTTGCACTCTTTTTGCAGGCTTCGGCCTACGCGGGCTTCATCGTCTTCTACTCCTGGATCTCGTCGTCGTTTCCTCGTCCGCCTGCAAAGCGTGCGGTCGCTATCGCCATGGTCAATGCCTTCTCGCAGCTTGGCAACATTGCAGGATCCTACGTATGGAACCTGCCCGACAACGGGTACAGGGGAAGCTACGGCATCGTCACTGCCATGTTTGGCGTTACGATCGTTGGATGCTATGTCTTCAAGCTTATTCTGCAGAATCTCAACAAGAAGCTGGAGTCAGGGGAGACAGCTTGGGAGACACACGGCGATGTGGCAGAGCGCACCGCTGAGATGGAGGGCATGACAGTCGAGGAGGGCCAAAAGCTCATGAAGGGGTACAGGTACCTCGTATAGAGACATTGTCCAAGGAAGGAGGACTACAAGAAGTGTCCGTCATGACACTTTATATACCCATATATCGATGCGAATATACCACTGCACTCGATGCAACGTATTACTTTCTTGTCCATTTCAGTCCGTATAGAACACTTCTTCAGTCTGGCCCCACCATCCTGGCCCCTCTTTACTCCCCACTGCACCCTCCACAGGACTCTCCTGCATCCCATCCGTCATGCGCCACCATTCCTGCACCTTTGGGTTCTCCGCCATGCGCTTCATATCTGCGTCGAAATCGTTGCCGACGTACTTAAAGCTAGCAAACAACGTGGGACGCGGCTGCATGGTGAGGAAGATGGAGTCTGCATGGGTTAGCGTGAGATACCTGATTTGCTCTGATCGGAGATGGAAGAAGTTGTGTGTTGTAGAGAACGCAAAAGCAGCATTGGGAACGTACAGTCGCGTATATTGCTGTCTTTGATTTGCTCGAGCACCTCTGGCCAGACTGCGGCGTGGCATTTTTTGTATTCGTCAATGCATTCAGGGCGCAGGTAGAGCCATTGGCCTACGCGGCGGGGGCCTTGGGTAGTTGACGCCATTGCAAACGATAGTCTTCTGTGTCGAGCTGTGGTATGGAAGTTTGAAAAGGATAGAAGTGTTCTTTGGAGGGGTAGTGGGGTAGCTCTGAAGCTCTGTCGGTTTATTTGTGACCGAGGCGCGCCGGATGAGCCGAACGCGCGAGGAGTCTGAACTAAGCTTTGAACTATAATTGATATACAGGAAATGGTATCGACCTTCCCCCATTCACCCTACGCTTGCGCTTCTTGCGCCTGGCATCGCCACGCCCGTGTGCCACCGATCACGTATTTAGTGACCCTTCAAACATACGCCCTTACGCCCCCAAATTCAAGCGAATTACCAATTCAGTGGGCGAGTTTTGACCTGCCCGTACTCAAGCCCTCTTCTCCTCTCCACATCTATTTCAAGTGATGATCTCTTCGCAAGCCATCCTTCTGCCTATTTTGTGTTGCACCATCTAGTTGACAACGTAGTCGGTGCTGGTGTCTCCAACCCAGGCAAACCACGCAGCAACGATGACATTGGCAACAGCCCAGAGGCCAGCGTACCCAGCAGCACCGTTGAACTCAGCACCGCTCAGCGTCATGCAGCTCTGAATGGTGTTTGCGACCATGAAAACAGACAAGAGCCACGTCTGCTGGATCAGAGTCCTAGTGCGGCGTCCAAAGTACCAGAAGTTGTGCTTGAGAGTCGCCTTGAGATCCGCTGTGCTTGCATCAAAGTTTGCCACGGGCGTGGCCTGTCCAGGCAGAGTCTGCGCTGCGATCGAGGGGTTGAGGAGGAACTCCTTGGCGGCAAAACCAGCGGCGAGGATCTTGCCCGCCACGCTGACGGGGGTCTCAAGGTAAGCGGCTTCGAGCGTGGGAATATCGAAATAGGTAACCAGGAAGCTATGGAGCAGACCAGTCTTCTGAGCACCCCAAATGACGACAACGTAAACACAAATTGCGAGCAAGGCGTTAGAGAATTGTACTTGCACGCTATTAAGCAAGAAGCGGTTGCGCAGAGGTACGCCCGGGCGGTGGGCGGGCGCCTTGGAGCGCAGGAGATATGTCGGGATGGCATTGGAGAGGATCTCGATGTTCACGTATGCGAAGACGGTCAGGGCCGAAATCCGGTAATATGTCGACAAGAGGTACGCAAAAGGCGCATTAGTCAAAAGGGTCAGGGCGGAGACATCGAAGACTGCACTGGTTAGCTATGTTTTACCCAAATTGAGCTCTGTTGAGTGTTACAGTCATAGCCAAGCGCCCAGGTGGCATGGACAGTCAGAATCCTAGTGACCAAGCGCGCGTAAGGACTGTACAGGCTGTAGGCGTTCAGGTCGGTCGGCGCCTTGCTGACAAAACCAAGCTCAGGGGGCAGCAAATTCGCGACAGTCTGCCAGAGAAGTACCTTGATGCCCAAATTCAGGACGATAAGGATAGGCACTCGCAGGGGGGCAGGAAGGCGCGATCGCCGCGGTCCACGAGCCGGAATGACTGTAGGCTCGTCGCGCTCGATAACATCGGCCATTGCGCGTTGATTTGCGCGTGTCACGCGATTTGGGTGATGCGGAAATGAAGATCAAAGAAATGCGCCGCGCAGGCTTGTGGTGGGGTGGTGATGTGGGAGGCTGGGGTAACAAACTCTGTCGCGAAGCGCGAGGTCTGAGTTTGTTGTGTTGTGATGACGTCCCATCAGTAACACGTGGTCCGTGCCCGTGCAGACAGCTCCCGAAATGCGCTACTGCGTTGGCGGTCGATGTGAAAAGAGGAGACCTTTGATTCAATACATATAGATCATACCGCACCGCCGTCATATCCATCCTCCCTAATCTAGATGGCAAATGGCAAGAAGAGGCCAGTATTACAACCCAGTATGAACCTCTCAACTCCCCGAGCCAGCAATGCTAAAGCCAAACGCAATGAGCCAACAGATGCAGGAATGCCTTGGTCGTCATAAGAAGTCAAAACGTGATAGTGTTACAGTGTAGAGGCCGTTGCTAAATCAGATATCAACTTTTGTGCCGCAAAGTTTATTTGTTTCCGCCCCTCCTCCTGGGGTTGGCCTGCCCACGCTTCTTGGTAGGAGTCTTCTGCGCGTCACCCTCGATGTACTTCAGGAGCTCCTCAATGCTACGCTGATCAACGCCACCGGTTCCACGGCGGGTCTGAGGGGCGCCCACAGTGTTGGCGTGCTCGCTGACAGAAGGAGTGGCAGCAGCCGGGCGGAGAGGGTTCCTGCCTGTCAGCTGGACACGGCGGATGCGGCCAGCAGCGATGTCGTTCAGCTGCTTCTGCTGGCTGACGGCGCTCTGTGTAAGCTGCTCCAACCAGCTCTCTGCTTCCTTGGTGTTGCGATCCTCAGCACCAAGTACCTCCTTGAAGATGTTGTATGACTCGCGCATACGGTTGACGGCACCGCGCATGTCCTTGTCAAGGGCAAGCGCCTGAGCTGTCTGGAACAGCAGAGTAGCAGTGTTGATCGAGTTCTTGCCCGAAACATCCTCACAGATCTTGAGCGACGCCTCAAACCAGATGCGCGACTCGTGGTACTGCTTCATGGCTTGCAACATCACAGCGGCGTTATTGAGAGTAGTGATCGAATCAGGGTGATCAGGACCATAGATGATCTTCCACAGCTCAAGAGCATGGCGGACGTAGACGAGCGCGCCCTTGGTGTTACCCCCGGCGTGCTCGAAGAGTCCAAGATTCAGGTAAGCGAGGACAGTGTCAGCATGGTCAACACCAAGTGTGCGCTCGGAAACAATGACAGCCTTGTGAGCAAGCTCAAGAGCAGACGCCTTGTCCTCGAGGTTGAAAAGGAGGTTGGACAGGGTGTGGTAAGCGCGAGCTACTTCAGGGTGAAGCACGCCGTAGATCTGCTCGTGCAGCTGCAGAGACTCCATAAGCAGCTCCTGGCCGAGCTCCTTGTTGTCCTGAGCAACAGACATACGGCCGGCCTCAAGGGCCTCCTCAGCCAACAAGCTCTTGGGCGAAGCCTCCTTGACGACAGGGACAATGTTCAATACATCATCAGCGTGGAAGGTCTGCGCGGTGCGAGTAGGGGCCGGGCTCTCAGTGCGAGGCGGCGAAGCCTGCTTGCTCTTCTTGCCCTTCTTGCCCGAAGTCGAGTTGCCGTTGGTCTGGGCAGCAGGAGCAGGCTTGGCAACCGGGATGCTCTCGAGAGCCTCCTTGGTGAACGCATATTTCTTGCTCTGCAACTGCAGACCGAGCTTGAGCGAGACCTCACGGAATAGCTGCAGCTCCTTGCCAGTCTCAACCCAGTTTCCACCGAGTGCGTTGAGATTATAGCGGTAGCGGAGAGCGACTTGAGCGACAATCTCCTTCTTCAGGGTCTCAGGGGTGAGCTTCTCGAAGCTGAAATCAGCCTCGGGGTAGATAGCCTTAAGGCTGCTGTCGGACTCGGCAACAGGCTTGGGGTTGGCCTCCGCGCCCAACAAGCAGTTGAGCAGGTGTGCGATACAAGCGTTGGCGAAAGGAGCAGGAACGTTGCGGAGTAGAGAGTTAGCGAAGTGCTTGAAACCACGGGCAATCATCTCCTGAACGACAAGACGCTTCAAGGCCTGAAGGCGAGGGTCAGGCTTGTCGGCAAGCTCAGTGATCTTTCCGAGGTAGCGGATGTTGACACCACGCTTGTGGAGGAGAGCGCTGAGAGACTGGCCATCCATAGGGAAGCCAACCTCACCATCCTTGAGCTCCTGGACCAGACGAGGAATGACCTCAGACTGCAGGTGCTCGCAAGCAGCGCGAACCTCAGCCTCATCCTTGGCCCACTCAGCCTTGTCCTCCTCAGTCTGGGGGTTCTGGCCAGAGAACACGTCAGGGTTGAGTGCGAAAGAGAAGCCGGAGATATCAACGCGATCCTGCTCCTCGGCCTTCTTCTCAGCCTCGCCGTCAGCCTTCTCAGACTTCGCGACCTTCTTTTGCTCGTCGGACTCCTCCTCCGAACTTTCCTCCTCGGAAGACTCCTCTTCAGAAGAAGATTCCTCCTTCTCCTCGGCCTTCTTCGCAGCTGGTGCCTGCTCCTTAGCACTCTTCTTCTTCTCGATCTCGTTCTTGACGTATTCGCGAAGCTTCAGGCGTCCATATGATTCGACAAGCTCAGGGCGAAGAGTGGCCATGCGATGAGGATAGTCCTTGTCAGAAGACTTGGTCTCGCCCTCCTTGGCAGGCTCGCTCCAGTGAGCCTCAATCCAGGCAACATCAAGAGGAGTCAGACGGTAGAGATCCAGGGCGTAGCGCCTGCCATCAGTGCCGATGAGACCCTTGGTCTCGACACTGCCCTCCAACTCGTGCCTGACGTTGTCCTTGTCCCATACAGGATGCTTCTTGACGCGCAGGGCCTTGGACAGCTGCTCGAAGAGGGGTACGAATGACTTGTCGTCGGCGACAATTTCCTTGCCCTCAACCGCACCGTAATCAATCTGGTGCTCACCAGGGTCACGCTGCTTGAAGATACCGGGAACGATGCTCTGGCCAACAATACGCTTTCCAAGGTAGTCGACAACGACAGTTCCTGAAGTGAATAGGTTGGGAATGTCCAGGTTGTTAACAGCACGGACACCGAAAACGTCCTTGCCGACAGCCACGCGAGCAGCCTCGTCACCACCCTCGGTCAGGAAAGTTCCGACACCGTCGGCGCCGAAGGAGTAGAAGATGTTGTTGTAAACAAAGATCTGAGCATCCTTGGCTTCTGTGGGGTTGAGAGGTGCAATCTCACCGCGAGCTACCAGCATAGCACCACGGGTTGCAGCATCGTTGTAATCTGCGAACAACTTCGATGTGAGGCGCTCGCGGAAGACACGGTCGTGAACAGCCTCCTTGGGCATCTCGCGGGTGGACTGGAACTCCTCATTCCAGTCACGCAGAGTCTCAGTGTTCTCAACGCCTGAAACCAAATAGCTCTCTTGAGTGCGGGCCAGATCGGGCTGGTGTGTGGTGAGGGCGGAGTTGGGTGCGGGGACCAACCAGGGGTTCGCGGGGATGGCGTTCGAGAGCTGGAAGATGGTGAGCAACTCCTTCTGGGCGTTGTGCTCGAGCAGCTTCTGGAAAGAGTCCTTGAAAGACGGCGAAATGGCCTCGAGCAAGTTCAGCAGCGAATGGGCGTGGCGGGCCTTGGGGGCATCGCGGGGCGAGGGGTCGAAGCTGGCGTTGGACGACTTGTTGACGTAGAAGCCAGAGACGTGCGAGGTGATGTGATGCTGCTCGTTCTCGTTGGTGTTGACAACCAAGTACAGCAGGTGGCCCTTGGAGCGCAGGTGGTACGGCGGAGGGTTCCATGGCGACACGGCAATGGACTTGATGGTCTTGGGGGCAGCCTCCTGGACGGGCGGCAGCAGCTTCTGGACAGCACCACCAGCCTGGAAATCATAGTCAGCCAACGGCGACGGCTCGACGCCGTCCTCCTTGGGCTTCCCCGACTGGTCGAGGCCAACTGTGTCGTGGAGCGATACACCAGCCAGAATGCCGTGCAGCGCATCGGTGCGGTCGCCGGCAGCGCCGATCAGCTCGCGCACGCGGATGACATGTAACCGGGCCTCCTTCTCCGTGTATGCGTCCTCGACCAGTGTCAGGACCGAGTCGGCCTGCAGCCCCTCGACCTCGGACAACTCGACGTAGTCATTGATGCGCTTGCCGGCGTGCTCGAGGTGGAAGCACGAGTACTGGAAGGTGTGCGGCATCTCGATGATGGACTGGCGCAGGTCCTGCACCTGCTCGGCGGTCGAGATGGTCATCTGGATCTCGAAGGGCTCGTGGGGCAGCTTGACGGTGATCTGGAAGATGCCGTTGGCAGCCTCCTCATCCGCCTGTGCCTGTGCCTGCTCGGCGGCGGCGGCGGCGGCGCCATTGGTGGTCTTGTCCTCGACCGGCGCGGTGGCAGCCTCTGCAGTCGCACTGTGGTTAGCCATGGGGTGCTTTGGCCAATGGCCGCGGGGGCCGTGTCTGCAGCGAAGTGCATCGACGTTGCCGTTGTGTGGGGGAGAGCTCACCAGGCTTGGTAGCGTCAGACATATTCGTACTCAGCACGCGCGGGTGCAGCAGCAATTACTTCTCAAAAGAACGGCTGCAGAAGGAAGGAACGGATAGGGATGGTAAAGATAATATACACGAGAAGCGCCGCAATGTGCAATGACGCTCTCTGGAGATGTGATGGAATGGGGATGTTTAGATTTAGCTGTCACTGTCTGTAGACGAAAAAAGTTCGACGCATGCCGGCTATTTCCGCGCTGCACCTCCGAGACCAGCTTCAGCCCGCCAGCCCTCAGCCCTCAGCCTCAGCCCTCCAGACGACACAGACCGGGGTGCTGCCGACTATCCGCCCCATCAGCAGCCAGGCGGATCTTCCATGCAGCTGGGTCTGGGGCGTGCTGACGGCTTCTTTTCGCGCCTGTGGGACACTGCTCTTACTCTTACAACAACATGGCTGCTGCGTGAACTGCGTCTGACTCTGTGATGTCGTGTCTCCTCCCGTCGCCCTTAGCACCGCGGGCAGCTTCTTGGCTCGCTCGCACTGGCCTGTCCTGGTTTGAGGGGAGATTGCACGCGTCGCAATGCCCTCACTGCTCCATCATAGAATTGCCCATTCCATCGCCGTGCACCTCTGCTGCTGGCGCAATCCCGTCGTTCATTTCCTTTTGTTCCCTTTCCTAGTCAATTGAGAGTCTTGAGCGCCGTCTGCTGCCACGTGTGCCTTTACGCGACAGCCCGGGCCGGCGCGCCATAATGCTAATACTGCGACCGTTATTGAGGAGCGTCATTGCGCCGTCTCAGGTGCCGAAGAGGTCGCCATTCTTGCAAAAGTTCCAACAGGCTGGCCCTGTGGGGTTTCACCACCAGCGCCCTCGCTTCCTGACTGGCCAGTCTGGACCTCCTACGCCAGGCAATGATGCTCCCAACCCTGTCGACGATGCGACTGAGAGCCAAGAGGAGGACGAACGGGAGGCCAGGAAGGAGAAATGGAAAGGCACGGCTTTCAAGATGTTCGAGGCTGCCGCAACCACTGGTGCGAGCATCTTTATCCTAGCTTGTGTTGGTATCACCTATACCAGGTACTACAAGTGGAATGTGCTTGAGAAGATGGAGAATGCCTTTCGAGAAGGCGATCCAGTTCTCGAGCTTGCTGCGACCGGAAAAGAGATTCCAAAAGATCCCTCCAGGAGTGAGATTGAACAGGATGACGAGTACGACCGATGGATTCCACGTGACGAGCAAGACAAGATCAACAAAATCATCTCTGGTGAGATCAAAGGCCGCTATCATCTCTTGCTGGGTGAGAAAGGCACTGGGAAAAGCTCCATGCTTATCGATGCTATGTCCAAGGTCAATGGTGAAGGATGCTCGATGATGGAAGCTCATGCAGACCTGGAAGTCTTTCGGGTCAGACTTGGACGCTGCCTAGATTTTGAGTTTCATGAAGACAACATCGGTTCTCTATTCTCTATCCGTGGGCCTCGGGACGCCGGTGCCATTCTCGACATCGAGCGTGCCTTCAACAAGTTGGAGAAGGTCGCTCTTCGTCGACGCGCAAAGAAAGGTCAACCGCTCATTCTCATCATCAATCAAGCCCATCTGATACGCGACGACGAAGATGGCCGCGATCTTCTTGAACTCATCCAACAACGTGCTGAGCAGTGGGCCGCTTCGAATCTTGCTACCGTCATCATCAACTCAGACAAGTATTGGGTATACGAGCGCCTCAAGCGATTCGCGACCCGCATGGAGGTGCATCAGATCAAGGACCTAACCAAGGATCGCGCGATGCAAGCTTTACGCAACTATCGCATGAAATATTACAAAGAAAAGACTCCGAACAGCGTGCTCGAGGAGGTGTACGATAAGATAGGAGGCCGCTTGACTTTCCTCAACCGCGTAGCTAAGTCTGAAGACATGTTGGCCAAATGCGATCACATCTGCGAGATGGAAAAGACCTGGTTTCTGAACAACTGCGGCATACTGGGCGAAGAAATGGATGACGATGTTATGGACCAGCAGAAGTACGCTGTAAGTCTTTTTCATCTCACAAGAGCTCTTGTCACCTAAGGGTCTGAGAAATCTGACTGACGCAACGATAGTCTACTGCGATGGTCCTTGCCAACGCTTTGTACCACCTCCAGAACGAAATGGAAACCACCTACGACCCCAAGAAAGGCCACATCCTGCCTGAAGTCCCTCTGCATCGCGCCCGCTTCATCATGACGCGCGCCGACTTCATCCGCCAGCATCACGAGCTGAGCATCTTCGCTATCGATAGCCATGCCATGGTGCGCGCCGACTCTGTGCCTATGCAGCGCGCCTTCAACGAGATCTGCTCGGAGCCAGGCTTCGAGAAGTTCCTCGAAGCCACGCTGGACAGGATTGGTGACATTGAGAGCTTGGGTCGTACCAAGGAACTTACGTTCAAGGATTTGTGGGAGGGCGGCAAGTACAAGCTCACGACGAGGAACAAGGCCGGCGAGGAGACTGGTAGCGTGGAAATGGAGACTGTGGAAAAGCCAGAAAAGGATGATGATGGTGAAGACGAAGGCGATGATTGAATTGGTTGATGGTAGATGGTAGGGTGTGTACGATAGGACGACCTACGACTGCTACTGCTTTACGAGTATGGGTGGTAAAGGCCATCGGATTTTCCTTTGTTTCGTGTCGGTGCTGGTTAGACGGCCGATATACCCGTTTGGACGCCTGGTTTCCTTGATCTTTCCTGATTTCCTTTGATTGTCCGTGTATCTATCCTACGTCTGTACGAAAAAGCCAAATATACAGAAGCCAGAGTTTGGACATATGCTTTTGACTACTCTCATTTTCAATCAAGTAGTCTCCATTGTGGCATTGAAGTCTGGTTTCAGGGGCATATTTCTTGCAGCTCTGGTAGCATCGCTTTCGACAGTCAGCTCTGAATTGGTTGGTTCCATCACGTCGTGTCTGGCGCACTTGGATTGCTACTTTCGTCCAAGAAACGTTTCCGAGCTCAACATGATATTTTGTGTATTCTCGAGCAAGATGCTCGCCTCCTAACGCCGTATCTATGTTCAGGGTATACCGCTAACAATAGCCCAAAAACCCAAGTGTAATGCTGAAACAATGCAAAACTCAACAGACCATAACCCATGCTAGACACTCCATCCCAGCATTCTAAACACGCGCCTCGGCGTCAGGAACAGCATGTGTCGGTGGTGGCTGCGTAGGCATCTGACTCTCGCCAGTCACGTCCCTCCCAGTCTCGAAGCTTGTCGTGGGCTTCTCGCCAATCCCGTCCGCCTTCCTCGCATGCGTCGACATGGGTCCAAACTGATCGATATGCGCCAGAGAATGCCATAGCAGCGCAGTGCTCAGGAAAGTGAAGATCATACCGGGCCACAGGAACACCACACTCGCGATCGCGCGTCCATTGCTTGCGTATCTCATGGGACTGCCGTTGTACTCACGCAGCGCACGCTCTGCGGTCGCAGCATCCACACCGGTTACGTATGCACTCTTCGCGGCGACAATGTACGTGTACGCGAGTGCGCAAGAAAGCGTGAGGGCACATGAGAATACGGAGCAAACACGCCATGCGGTCTTCACAGCGCGCGATTCGTGGCGCTCAGGCCAGAAGAGATCGAAGAAGAATGCTGCGCCGAAGATGGTGGCTACGAAGATACCAACGAAGATATTGTATGAAGCTATGCCGATGAAGTTGTTGTTGTGCACTGTGGCGCCGGGTGCGTGGATTGCCACGAACTTCTGCTGGTCGACGTAGTCTATGGGGTTTACATCAGCGCTGAAATGTAATTGTAGTCAACAACAAACGTACCGGAGAGGGCGGCGGTGCCGAGAGACTCAGAGACAACAGTGAGGATCATGGCGCCTTGGTAGATGCCAAACTTCGTGCGGCGCAGATGGTAGTCTGTGTTGCCGAACATGTAGTTCGACTTGAACTTTCCCCATTGCATCTCCTTCAGGTCGAGGCCCCATATGACTGTCATCTTGCTGGTGTCGGGTTATGTTACAAGGTCCGTAGATGAAGGAGACGTCTGACGAAGAAAAGGTCATTCACCAAAAGAGGAAGTCGAGTGTGGATACTTGGACAGTGACCGACTGCAGCAAAAGGCCCGAGAAAGAGCAAGTGTAAATTGATAGAAATAGTAATGCACGAGGAACAACAAGAGAAAGAGCGCAGGCGCTCACAAAAGACGAAAGCAGTTCACCAACCTCCATTCCAGAACACCTACGTATGCGGCCTTCGACACGAAATCTCGTATACCCGTGCTCCACCATACCATCACCAGACCAGGGGTCCTCGCTGATCCGCCTTGAAGCAGTCCAAGATTTTCTCCGCTGAGCTTATCTGCACCTCTCGCCGACCCCAAGGTGGATATATCGGCAGCTGCCACACCCAATCGCAGATGTCTGTGTTCCAATTTGTGATCCGTCGCACGAAACTGTGCTGATAAATGCAGCACCCTAGCCGCGGGAGACAACGGCGACGAGTGAGCGTTGCGGCTGCAGAAGATCTGCTTCTGCTTTGGCGGGTAGCGACGTCATAGTTGGTGTGCGGCTTGGTGGGGCGCAGCGTCATTGCTGTGACCTTCGGTCCCGCGCGGGACCTAGCCCTTCTCGCAAGTAACAGCTCAACTCCCGCTTGTTCGGATATGGGAATGTCGATTTGGGGAGGTTGGAGATGGTTCTGCGAGCTCCGAGGAGGGTCGTCACGGTTGTGTCAGTCTGCACTACAGGCCTACAGCTCTACACTAATGTCACTACTTCCCACTTGGCTTCTCCACGGATTCTGGTATTCAAAAGAGAACAGGGGTCAGAGCTTAACTTCAGGGACGCACTACGCAAAGTCTGTGGATCTCATTTGTTGTAGACCCCTTTCTACTGCGCCTCTCCAGCTACGATGAGACACTTCACGCTTTTGAAAGATTCAATCATAGAATAGCAGACAATTAACAAATCCGATTAGCAGCATAGCCATCATAAAAGAGCCTAGGTGGCAACAGCAATACTAATCGAAGTTCAGGGCTTCAATAGGTAGTGTTAAGTCAACTGACAGCAACTCGCGCAAGTATAGAGAGACGCGTAAGGTTGCATTTGAGAGAAAACTCCTCAATGGAGGATTTTTTGATATTCCTATGTTCCCAACCGGAATGGGTGGGCCTCGGTGTTGAACACCCAGTGGTCCAAACTCAGCACATCCGGCTCACTGAAGATCAGATAGAAGTACTTGAGCGTCTCGGCCATCCAGAAACTCTCCATACTATCTGCTAACGCCAACCCACCCTCATCTGTTCCAACATTTACCCCCCTCCTCAACTCTCCTGTCTCCTCTGCCTCGACCTTCAGCGTCACATCGCGAATTGCAGCGTTTGCCAATTCCGTGCGCGTCCGCTTCTCGATAGCCTCAAACATACTCCATGCGATGTCCTGGTACCTGCGTTCACCCGTGATGCGATACATATAGAACACACTCTCGATAGCCTCAGGGCGTAGCATGTATCGGGCGTCAGTGACGCGTGCGAAGCCAGGAAACTGCTGCGTCCTACTGGTTTCGTCATCGTATGCACATGGCGCATGCGAAGGGCACGGCGTCATGCGAAACATCTCAGGCATGATGCCATTAGGTGCGTGCACGTAGCTCCAGATGCACGCATCGGTTATCTTGCGCCCGTAGTCCAGATGCGAGGTGTTGCCTAGCAACTTCGAGCCCAAAGCGAGCATCCCGCCGGCGAAGCAGACAAGGTGCTGTGCTGTATAGTCTGAGTTGACTCTCCCTTGAGCATCAATGCGGGCAGCCGCCGGCATAAGAATGTCTGCGTTGTCGGGGGTCTTAGGACGGAAGAGGAGATTGGAGATGATGGCGTCCATGGCCATGGTGTACATCTCCGCGTATCGGGAAGCTGTTGCGCCCGTATCATGCAACAGCTGGTATGTCTTTCCAAGATACTCGTAGGCTGAATCGGCCATGGTACCCAGGCTGAAGAGGTTGTCCCGAGTCAAATCTGGCTTTTGAACATTGATGCCTACAGGCCACAGACCGGGGATCTTGGTTCTGTTTTGCTGCTCGCTGAGAACGGCAGTGATGCGTACCACAGCATCATAGTAACGCATATCTCCAGTGAGCTGGGAAAGACGCGTAAATTCGAGGCTGAACGATGCCAGTTCCGCGATGATGCCTTGAGCTGCTGCTGACTGCTCTTGGCCACTTGCGGCCTTTTTCGCGCTCCACCGAGTAATGGGCATTCGATTGGGAGAGTCAAAGCTCATGTAAATCATATCGCCGAGCTCCATTGCCTTCTCAAGCAGTCTATTATCCTTGCAATCCGTAAGATCGTACGCTGCAAGTAGGCCTCCTAAGTATCGAATCGTGGTCTCGAACATGTTGAGCTCACGATCTCCAGGCGCGAAGTTGATCTCGGTGACTGCCTGAACGGCCTCGTGGAATTCATCTGTCAAACCCATAATCCAGAGCGTGTCGAGACTGTCAACAAGCGTAGCTCCCCATCCCCCGAATGTTGTCTTCGACCCTCCGGAGATCGGCAACAACTCGTCTTGTTTCCATGCATGCTCTTTGTAGGCTTTCCAAGATCTTTCGAATGTCGTCTTGACTGCAGCTTGACGACGCTTGCGCATCAGCTCATGGTAGAGGGGCGCCTCCGCCTTTTTAAACTTGAACTGCACCTTAGGCAGCCCGACTCTTCCTGAAGCAGGCAAGCCTGTCAAGGCCTCCACTGGGTTGTGTTGAGTAGCAATTCTCCAATCGAACCGGTCGTGTGGAGGTGCAATGAGTGATGGAGATGGCGGTGACGATGGGCATGATGTTTGAGAAGAGGGAAATCGTGGCGGGAGCGGTAGTAACCAGAAATCAACTTCTTCTGTGCGGAGGATAAGAAATAGAGTTACAAAGATTCCAAGGGCAAGTCCAAGCCATCTTGCGTGTACTCTTGGTCTGTACGGCGAATAGCCATATGAGCCTTTTCTACTATGCATAAAAGTGATTTGAACGCTGACAGCGTTGAAAGAGTTATGGGGAGAGGGATGGCGAGGCTTCACATGAGTAGATAAACATGGCGGACTGCACCGACATCGTAGACAATGCACGTTTCAGCCATCTGCATGAATGGCCGAAGCATCTCTTACCTTGCGTGTTGCCAACACCATGTAGCATTACCAGTCGCACTAACGCTGCGTGGAACGCTTGACTGTCCACTCGGCTGCCATCTGTCAAGACCCAAACTCGCTCATGGCGGACGTCTGGCATGCGAGGGTGCGATTGGGTAAAACATTGTTTAGCCGGCGTACGACGTTTGTGGAGGTGTCGATTGATCTGCGAAGTCGCGCGTCCTGTTTCATTCTAACCCAAAAGGTGACTGACGTCGTCCGTCTCGTTCAAAAATGTATTGTCCAATATTGTAGCCTTCAAACTGCATTGTGCATGTGGCAGAAGGTGACACTGCCCTGTCCAGAATTTTCGTTGAATATGAATTGTGGAAAGCGCGCTGCCAGTGAACAGGGAACCCGTGGGTCATGCTAGGCAAGCGCGCCTGCGTCAGTGCCCTTGGCACCTTCCCTTCCCCAAGCTGCTCATCAACAACGCTCCTTCAACCGCACACTCTTCTCCGCCATGTAATGCTGCACTCATAGTCTTAATATCTAATAGATCATACCGATGCATATCCTCACCTCACACACCGTATCTCATCGACCGCCGCGATGCGTATCCCCCTTTTCAGGATATGGTACTCGACTACGTACACGACGCTGCTCATCATAATCCTGCTCTTGTTATGTGTGTCGCCCGGTGATATCATATATCAAACCATAAAGACTGAAGAGATTCCGAAGCTCTTCGTTATTGGCGGAGTCTATGTACTCACAGCGCTCATCATATTACTCATCTACTCCACCCGCATCTACACGAACCGCAGCGTCCTGCAGGCAATTCCGAAGCCCTATGTGCCAGTGGAGGAAGGCGAAGTGGGCAGGATGGTGCGCCGGTTGATTGTGAAGCATCTCAGGCGGAGCGCTATCGTAGCATGGGATTCACGACCGAGGGACGTCAGGGCCGAAACTGATGCAGGAAACGACACGGACGAGGAGCTTGAACCTGGCAGACCAGGCACTGCGGAAAAGAAGCAGGAGAAAGAGAAGGCCAAGAAGCATAGGAGCGGTCATGGCGTGCCCGATGCGATAATTCTCCCCATAAGCGCAAAGTCACCGCCTTGGGGTCACGTCTCCCACCCAGGCTGGGCCTCACCAGCATCGCCTGACTTGCCCGACCTACAGTACTGGAGTGTCCTCTGCGAACTTCCCAACTTGATAGAAGCCAAGGCGGTCTCTCTTGCGCCAGCGGACCCAAACTTTGAGACAGGCTCTGTTCAATTCCCGCATGAGACACCACTGCTTCCAGACGCGCAGATCGTCTCGCTCCTACAACGCCCACGCGCTATGGGTTTACGTTCTTATCTTGCACGCCTGTCCGAGTTAGGCCTCATCAATCCGCCAGCCCTTGGCCCCTCTTTCCTCACACAATACGAGCATGCACGCTTCTCGACAACATGTTTGACCGAGACGCAATTCAATGACATCATGTCCATATTTGCCGACATCCTAAACGGCATGACAGAGCTGGACCCGGACGTGATTGACGATCTTCGCGCACAGAGTATATACAGCGACACACGTAGCCTGGCGCCAACGCGATCGTCAAGTTCGGGCAGGTCGATATCAGGCAGCAGTATGTCCTCGCACTCGCTTCCACAGCACCATGCGCACCGGCTCGCGCACCAGCCATCCTCGTCGTCCCTCTCGAGCAGTTTCAGCGGCAGTAGCGGCGCCAGCCCGCATTCCCCGCAGACGCTTCGCACAGCGCCTTCGCGACAGGCACAAAGGAGCTCAGGCATCTATGGCACGCCACGTACAGCGTCCGCAGTGTCTTTCCGTACTGTGTCAGACCGAGGCTCCATTATGATCAGAGAGCCTCGGCGCAGCCCCAGCACAATACTGCCAAACTCATCAACAAGCTCATTGGGCTCCGGCCGTAGTGTGATCAGGCTGCGTCCGAATCCGAGCGAAGGTGAACTGCCGTACCAGTATGAAATTCAAGGAGGGTGAGTAGGGATGGATGCGCTCGACCTCTATACTATAGTATATGGGTCCACGCATGGCACAAGCACGAACACACGTCAACAGCGAAGGCTGGGAGCGCACGAAAACGCGGTGCATACACCATCAAGCATACGTCCATATGCTGCGCACAGTCAGCAGTCAATGAACACAAGTCGAAGGAAAAGTTCAAGACGCGACCAAATTCAGTAGGGCAGAAGGGTATTGCATCGGGCGTAAGGAAGGACAAGTCAAGTGGATGGGTATAGTTTTAAGTCATGATTGATACTACCGAAGCTATTCCTTCGAGGAAGAAGCTGGGGGAGAGGAAAAACCATAACCTGCAATATAACACATGCGCGAGAGCTCTGGCGTCCCATTGGCGGCCAAATTGAGCATCTCAGTGCAGGCTTTTACACCGACACCAGCGCCTTTTCCATCCCAAAGCAATCCCGATGTTTGGCCATGCCGCACACCGTCGCCAACTTATCGTACTCGTGCCAAAGTGATAGACTAAAAACAATCGCACTGCCACACCTCGTGAACATGATTACTGGAGGCTGAACTCCCCAGGTGCTGATGTCTATGTCGTTGAAAGGGTGTTTACTGAATTTTGATACCGTTTCCGGCATACGCAATTTGAGTGTAGAAAAAAGAACCGCCAACCGAAACACCGTGCAATGCCGCAAAAATGACAAGGGTATAGTTCAGAGATTTAAGACTTGCGGAAGTCCGACAAGACAGGGTAGATGAGCTCGAAAGCCTGGTAGATCTCTTCACGAACCTTCGCACCGGTCAAGACGATCTTTCCAGATACGAAGATGAGCAAGACAATCTTGGGCTTCATCATGCGGTAGATAAGACCGGGGAAGAGTTCAGGCTCGTAGGACGAGAAAGTGTGATGGCGAGATGCAAGGCCCTCCAAGCGAATGGGGAACTTGATGTCGCAAGAGCCGACGATGTTCTGGATCTTGAAGTCCTAGTCACTATTAGCGAAAGCTCCAGACGAAGAGTCTGGTGCTACATACGGTGAACTTTGCGTTGAACCCCAGCTTCTGGATAATCCGCGCATACTTGCGGGAAGCGAGGCGGCTGTCATCCTCAGACTTGGCACCGGTGACAACCATCTTGCCACTCGCAAAGACCAGGGCCGTTGTCTTGGGCTCACGGATACGCATGATAACCGCAGCGAAACGCTTGGGATTGTACTCAGCGTTACGCGCATGCAGAGCGATGGTCTTGAGGTCTAGGCGAGCAGAGAGGTTGACTGTGGCGACGATGTTCTGGAGGGTGGGCACGATTCCAGAAGGCACTTGACCATTCTGTGTATCGGGGGTAGCCGCTGGAGTTGCAACGCCGTTGGCATTGGTGCCATCAGGCTGCGCGCTCTTCTCAGACGTCGGCGGGGTCAGGTCTCCGCTGTTGGGATAGGACAGAGAACCGGGTCCGACGAACTAAAGAGGACGTTAACATGGCTTTGCAAGCATAGACATCACACAAGCTTACCGTCTTGGCCTGAGCGGCGGTGGACGGGTGGGAGGTGAGAGAGGAAGGATCCATGATTGTGGATTATGTTTGAGCTGAACGGAATGCCGTTCAAGCTAGAGAGTATCTGAAGAGGGTTCTTGACAGACTGCGCAGGTCAGAATGTGACTTGGAGAAGCGGCGGTCTAGTCAGGTAGACTACGGAAGCGCAAGCGTATTGCGACAATCGATCGACACCGAAGTGCGCGATGGGAGAGGTAGAGGTAGGTAAAGGTGAGACCGTACCGGAGGCGAGAGAGCTACTATCGAAAGAGTCCCGGGCAAGCGCTGACAAGATGATGCCGTCGATCGCGTATCGCTGCCGGAGAGGGCAGTGGTTAGTGATGAACGGTGGTGGTGGGTGAGACCAAAAGCGAAGCCAGCAAGCCTTTGGCAAGGGTAGTGGAGAGCTGCGTCTGGGGAGAGGCTGCTCGGATTGGCTGTCGCAAGCGAATGGGGCTAGCGCCGGTCGCAAAATGCTCCTCAACCTCGTAGAGAGTGAAAATGCGTGCGAGCAAACACACAATTAGTCCCGAGTCGCGTATTAGAGAGCGCGCAGGTGGAAAACAGTGTTTTCGGTTTGCGGCGTGGGGTGGTGCGGGGGAGTTGAGTGAGGCGGCGAGCGGAGTGCAAAGCGACCAAAAGGGCGATAAACCAAGGGGGGAGCCCGTGTACTTATAGTCGCCGACGCGAGGCCCGTGCACGCTGTTAGCGGCCAGAGCGACGCGCCGCTTTTGCAACTGGAAGTTTCTGCCGCGACAGAAAAGGGGCTTGCTCCTCATGCACAGGCGCGTCTCCTTCACTGCACCGCGCTGCCTCGCGTCCCCGGACAAGCCAGGGCGTGTAGCCGCTGTCCAGCTCCCTTGAGCCTGCTTTGGACGTTGTTTGCACCGCGTGCGGGCGAGTGCAGCGCTGGTGAGCAGCGTGTGCAGGCGCGCGTAGGCTGCGAGCATTACCAGGCCATGACATGACGCTGCAACCGGCGCGCTGCGCCTGGTCTGGGGCCTAGCCAGCCTGACCACTCACCTTCGCCGCACCACTTGCCTCTCGGCCCAAGGTCGACGAGAAAAATTCTGTTGCCATGCGCCTGCGCATCCCCATTTCTGCAGGCGGCGAGGAGCTGCGCAAGCTGTGCTGTGCTGTGTTGTGCTGTGCTGTGCAATCTGCGCCGCCCTTGGAATGCACTGCAGATCCTCTGAGACAGATAGGGTGCGACAGGCTGCGCGTCTCCAGCTTTGTCCTCGCATGCACCCCGGCCAAACCGCAGAGCAACGGAGTGACAGAGAGAAGAAAGGGTGGCAGGAATTGCTTTCACAAGACAAGACAAGGCAACAAAGCAGCGGTACGCTGGCGATCCACCGTCTAGCGTCTCCCCAGGCGCGGCCTGTGGTTTGCTGCGTCGGGGGCCGGTCGCGCTTTCCGCCCCCGTGTATGACTCACGACCACCCTGACCGGCAGACGACACGTCTCCTCCACGGCCATCACCGGTGAACACCACCCTTCGCGTCGCGAGACTTGCATTGCTGTCTTCTTCAATCTGTCTTGCATCTGCTCGACCTGAATGCCGCACACAGCTGTTGATGCAGACATGATACATAACAGATGCCATGTCAGGCAGCAGCCTTGGCATTTCGTTGGGCGTTTGATGCCCCCAAGCGTGGCTGGAAACCTTGCGACAGTCTGTACATACAACGCTGTCACCATATCCTTGCAAATTGCTCCATTGCTCCATCACAGCTTAAGGATGTGCGTCGTATTGTTACGATGATCGCAAGCATCTTTTCGATAATGCGCCGCCTCACTATTTGTCCTATGTCAGCCGGTCCATTGATTCCGATGTAGGCGATTGGAGTCCGAAGAGGATAAAATTGCGATCTTCACAAAGAATGGACTGACGAAGTTTTCGAGCTGTGTTGCGTTCTGCCAGGTCTGAATAGGTGTTAAGACATCTGGCATTATCCTGCAGGATTCAGCTTGTCACAAGCGAACCCAACGACCTGCTGGACAACGCTGAAGACGCACCCTCAAGGTGTATCATGTCAATCAGGAAGCGGCCCCTGACCAGCCTTGCTCGGTCCTGCTGTATCTTACCAATGGGCTGCTTGGCGCTTTGTCTTGCGCAGTGTGTCTGCCATGTAGTACTGCCTGTGAATGCTGGTTTTCTATGGCCGGCTGTAATATGTAGGAGTTGTGGAACGTGAAGTTGTTGACACCACTGCACATGCGTCAATTTGTGATTCAAGTGGTACACTCAATTCGCCGGCAGAGGTACCTAGATCCGGTACACACAATCCAGTCGATGGTTATGTTTGACACCTCTGTATGTGGAAGAAGCTTCAATAGGGATGTCGTGCGCTCCATCTTCTAATTTCGATCTGACAAAACTATAATATTCGCCTCTATGTCTGGACTATCTAAGTGCTTCTAATACCATCCACCAACTCAAGCCTGGAAGATCCATCGTGGATGGCGGTCACCAAGCTTCAGGTCTTCTTCGCTGTCGTGGAAACCACTTGTTTCGGGGTGCTCGGCAAGGAACTGCTGCTTTTGCTTGTTCTCCTGCTTCAACCTCCACCATAGCAGATTGACGACAACGATATTGAGTACCAAATAGCCGAGCGCAAAGCTGTGTCCGAGAATGTACCGAGGAGCAGTTTTCGGTCTGTACAGCTGTGTGCCCAACACAGCTCCAAGATTGCCGATAGAGATCTGCATAGCATTGGCAGTCGCACGCTTAGTCTGTCCAGACACGTTGATGGCTGGCCAGCTGAGCACCAAGGCGACCGAAGGATATATCCCCACAGCCGCGAAGAATGTCCCGACGTACGAAACACCAGGTCTCGCCTTGGGGTTCTTGTTAGCAAGGAGAATGATATAGCCAATGACCGCAAAGACTGAGGTCGCAGTGATGAAAGGGCCACGTTTCTTCGTCTTCTCCGACCAGATAGCCCAGAAGATGGTAAAGATTGTGGCTACCGCGTACGGGGGGATGGTCAGCAGCTGAGACTGAGCAGATGTGTAGCCCATGTCGCGGATGATAGTCGGCTACCGCAATTAGCTTTGAATCGCAGTTGTAAGCACCTTACTTACCAAGAACAGAGACAAAGTATACAAAGGCAGACTCATGGTATGGAAGCCAGCACCATAAAGCCAAACTTTGGGATCTTTCAGAGCTTGAACTACATCGCCCCACCGGAACTTTTCATCATTAGTTGAATCACTGTCGGCTTTGAGTCTGGCCTGAACGAAAGCACGCTCCTCTTTCGACAGCCAGGAGACCGTACCCGGATAATTGGAGATAAACCAGTACGCAGCCACAGCAATGACGATGGTAAGCAATCCTTCCTACAAAATTGTTAGATTGACTTTGTCAAAAAACAAGGACAATATCACGTACCAGAATAAAGATCCACCTCCATCCGGCATAGTTTCCAACTCCGCGCATATGACCGATTCCCCAGGCTAGAATTCCACCAAAGGCACCGGCTAGAGAAGCACAGCTGAAGAAAAGTGAGATACGGTACTGTCGCTCTTCTCGCTTGTACCACATGCTCAGGTAATATACCACCCCTGGGAAAAGTCCCGATTCAGAAACTCCGAGACTGAAGTCGTCAATGGGGAGTCACTGGTATATGAGGACTTGACTTACAAGAAGCGTACAGCAAAAAAGCCGGCTTTGTTTTGTGTTACACCCATCAGGGTCGCAACGATGCCCCATACCACAGTCAAAGTCGGCAGCCAGAACTTGGGCGTCGTCCGCTTCAAAATGATATTACAGGGAAGCTCGAATAGAACATAACCGATAAAGTACAGCGTAAGGCCCGTAAGATATTCATTACCAGTCATGTGCAGATCGTCGATCAACCCTTCAATACGTGCATTGGCGACATTGCTTCGATCCAGAAAGCTGAGGAGATACAAAATCGATACCGCAGGGAGCAATCTCAAGTCGAGAATACGCAGTAACTTCTTCTCGTTGATAGTTCCAGGCACGACTTCCACGTCCGACTCAGACGGTGTTGAGGCATCAGCCTTCCGATCGTCTACACGCTTCTCGTCGGTCGACATGGCAGCAAGGGTAGTGAACGGTATGCTGGAGAACGTTGCAACAAAATTGTTCAGGGCAATGCACGCTATAAGTGCCGAAAGCGCTCCACCGTTTTAGAAATGATGCAAGAACGTGGATATTGCAGGTCAACGCACTGGCGCCGTCATAACAGCGCGGGAACAACGAAGTAGGGACAAGCACCCGAAGGCTCCTCTGGCTGTCATTGGACTAATGGTAAGCTCACGTCCGAGACGAGGCTTAACGCTTATCGACAAGACCATTTCCGCTCGGCAAAGTGCTGAAAGGGCAGGTTGTTTTATGGGCTTGTATGGATCTTGGGTGTTCGCGAAATCGTGGGGTGGAATGTCGTGATTGCAGATCTGTACGCTAGCTGGTTGTGGTCTGGAAGCAACGGCCCCGTCATCATCTCCTCCAACAACAACAGTTAACTTGACGATCAAGATACAAAGAAATAGGCCGTACAGGCTATGTTGGGCGCGATCTCATGCGTGAAGAAGACAACCAACTATGACTAAGCTAATACAGCGACCTACCTTCACTCCTCTATCTACTACTGTAGTTGGTTATCTTCTCTCTGAAGTAAAATACTGGCTTGCGGACTAGATCTCGTGCTTCGACTCACACTGATTCATGAGATGGAGCACTGTAAGATTCAAAGATTATGAGAAGGAGGGCGGGGATAAAGTCTCCTTGACAATCTCAAGAAACCCATCTTGAGCATCAGTAACGTGTCTCTTTTGTCCGACAGCCTCTCATCCAACGAATCAGAAGGTTTCATGTTGATCGGAAAGTTCGATCATTTCACGCTTATCGTATTTGAGCACCTTTAGCTATCATGAATAGCTTGGGATTGGATTTTAAATCGTAGTGAGAGTCGTTGCTGGATGTCGTTCAATAAAGATCGAGATTGACATTTCTCTTGAACCAGCAGTCTTTACATAAGTCGTCGCGTAGTTTCTCTGCATACGCTTCCAGGAACATCGCGCCGACATAGGAAGTTCGCTCGATCTTATCCAATAACTCATAGAAATCCTGCAGCGATTTGTAGCTCACAATACGTCTATGCTTGTTAAAGTACGGGCGTGGACCCTGCGGAGTCGGCAATGAGACAACACTAGCTTGATCCATGTACGGTCCTGAAAGAAGGGGCGGTATCTTCGTCTTGGGTTTTGGCGGCGAGCCCGTCAGGTCAATGATTTCGATGTCGGGCGTCTTTTGAAGAGAAGATCTCTTTTCAAAAAGTTTCAGGCCATCCTCTTTGAGTGATGGGATTTTGGGTCTGCGGTCCAAGTCGCTACTCCCAATCGCTCTCTGCAGATCAAGGTGCCTGCCGATCCACAGCGCCCACGTTGACTCGGTGATGTTCTCCGTTATGGAGATATAGCCAAACGCCAGCTGCATCTCGTACTCGTTTGCATACGGATAAAACTTATTCGTTTGACTGTTTTTGCCGCCTGGAACTTGCTCTGGATCCTCTACGAACGGGTCAAGAATGCCCAGATCGTAGTTGACAGCCCAATTCAGCTCTTCGTTCGTACTCTTGTCATACATGGAGGTAATAGCATCCTCCCATGATAGACACTCTGCCACCAGAAACATCTTACGCATGTGTGGCGTTATGTTCCGCTTTCTGTAACACACGGGACACAGAACGCATTCGTCTTTGGTAAGTTCCGGCTTGTGATGCAGATTAAACCATGATTCGTACGGCAAAAGACCTAAGGGGTAAGGAACCCAGTGGAAATCTCGACCCAGCCTGCTTTCAGGGTGCTCCGCGTGTAGACTAACGGGCTTGCATGGCGCGCCCAATCGATGAGGCGCCACGGGCGCCCGGGTCTGGGTTGCGAGGGAAGGAGGTTGGCCTACCCGGTTGCAGGGCGTACTGTGATGATTTGTTGCTGCTTGGCTTGCGTTCAGCAAAGACCTATCAGCAGGAGCTACTTGCGGTAAATGCGAAGGTAAGCTGGCTGAGCTAGACTGCTCCACACAGGGGAGTTTTGCATGATGTACGTTCGGACGCTGCCTCGGTTGCTGTAGCTCAGCGAGCAGAGACCTTATTGGCTGAGGTCAGAACGTTGCTCCATCCATACATCTCGCCGATCTGCCATTGGCAGAATGCTGGATTTTGCATGTTCTACTGGTCGTGGGTGTGACCCATCCTGGCTGTGCCGGCCGCTTGCGCGGGGTCGAGGTCATACCACGATGCTGAAAAAGTTCAGCACACGCGTATCGAAGGTAGAGGTCCCCACAGAGAATGGTGGAACCATGTTATGCTTGAGTCTGGGTCATGTGTTACTGTCAGCATGAAGTGACGAGGCACGGTGAGGGTGAAGGAGACGCGCCCATGACGCGCCATACGACAGGGATCCTGGCGACACTAGTGAAGCTTCGCCAAAAAGTTCCGAAGCGGAAGCTACAACGGAACGATGCATCGCCTGATCGTCACTTCCACAGCGCCATGCAAGTGACAGGGAGGCCCGCTTGGGGTCGCCTTGCCTCCAAATCCATCAAGGCGCATCGAAGCCCTTCACGCACAGCCTCTATTCTTACCCGACCGTTCACGAAGCCCGCATTCGCACCGAAGCCAATCATCGACATCAAGCATATTCGACAAGCCCCGGGGCTGTACGAGCAGAACTGCATAGACCGCAACTACGCTGCGCATAGCAAGAACTCGTGGCGCATCATCGAGCTCCACGAGCAATGGACGACCCTACAACAGAGCGCACGCGATCTCCGATCACGGAACAAGCAGCTCCGAGACCAGATCGCAAAGGGCGGGGCAGAGAAGGAGAAGGCGCTGGGCGAAGCGAAAGCTATGAAAGGAGAGCTGAGCCAAATTGAGGCAAAGGAGACTCAGCTGCAAGACGAAATCGAACGGTTGGCGCAGGATCTGCCAAATCTCAGCAGCACACATACACCTGTCGGCACTGAGGCTGCACTAGTCGACTATATCGGCCAACACCCAGATCCGTCGAATACAAAGCCGTGGAAATCACACGTAGACATTGGCCAGCAATTGGGGATACTAGACTTTACTGGCGCTTCGCAGACTTCTGGTTGGGGCTGGTACTTCCTCGTTGGCGATGGTGCTATGCTGGAGCAGGCTCTCGTGCAGTACGCCCTGAGCATTGCCAGGAAGAAGGGCTGGAAGGTTGTCGCTCCTCCCTCACTTGTGTACTCGCACATTGCATCGGCATGCGGCTTTCAACCGCGAGATCAGAACGGTGAACAGCAAGTCTATGCCATCGAACAATCAGAGAAAGACAAGGCAAAGCCTCAGCTAGCCCTTGCTGGCACAGCAGAGATTCCCTTGGCAGGCATGAAGGCCAACACTGTGCTGAGCGCATCGGAGTTGCCTCTGAAGACGGTCGGGGTGAGCAGGTGCTACAGAGCTGAGGCTGGTGCTCGGGGTGCAGATACAAAGGGTTTGTATCGGGTGCACGAGTTCACCAAGGTCGAGATGTTCGCATGGACAGCACCGGACCAAACGGGAGAAGATCACTTCACAGCGAGCGACGCTTCCAGCTCAGAGGCTGTTTTCGAGGAGATGCTCGGCATGCAGCACGAAATCCTCTCCGCACTTGGTCTCCACTGTCGCGTCTTGGAGATGCCCTCAACGGACCTCGGAGCCAGTGCGATCAGAAAGCGCGATATCGAAGCATTCTTCCCGTCACGACGCTCGATAGACAATGGCTGGGGTGAGGTCACTTCGACATCGATGTGCACAGATTACCAGAGTCGCCGACTGCACACTCGCCTGCGCGCTGCCAACGCCAACAAGCTCGACTTCCCCTTCACGCTGAACGGAACGGCTCTTGCAGTGCCGAGAGTGCTTGCAGCTATCTTGGAGAACCACTGGGACGAGAAGAGCGCGACGGTCAAAATACCGCAGGTACTTCAGTCGTTCATGGGAGGGCAGACAGAGATCGCGAAGCAAGCATAGCACTGGCGGTGTGAGACGAAGAGCAATGTACGATACTGCGCATACCCTGTAAAATAATGTTGAAAACTCGACGACCATGTCGAAAGCGTGGTGGCAGCGCCAGGACCGCCTCCTGATCCACACTCTGGACACCTCCCTGGATGTGCTTGCCTGTCGTCCAGTCGCGTGGAGCGGCTGTGCTTTCGCCTCCAAGGCTGATTCAAGCGGTGGCCGGGAAGCTCCCGCGATTGGCCGCGGGCGATCGAAGCTGGGCTGCATGCAGCGAAGCAGCCAAGTGTGCCCGCCACGTCCACTCGCTCTTTGAGGAGCAGCAGGTCTGCTGAAACGTCTCTTTCACCGTCTCCTCGAAAGTGCGCATCTCGTCATTCTGCGCGTGTTCCCGCTGGTGCATTACCAAACGGCGGTCCACGAGGTGCCAGTGCTGGTGGGGTCATCTGAGCGCTTGAGCGGGTCCCATGCTAGCGGACCAGCCTTCCAGAGCATCAACAACAAGCATCCTTGATCCCGCGAGCCGCACCAGCAGCCCGGCAGCGCAGCCACCTGCTTTCGACGCGCCCCTCCTTGCCGGCGAGGTGTGACAAGCTTCCAGCCATCTTTGTCGCAGAGTGCGGGCGCATCGACCACAGTCAGCACTCTCTACTAGTACTATCATCCCGAACGCGCGACCGCACAGCCGCCCGTCAAGCGCATGGTTTCCTACCCAGACTCCCAGGTTGGGAGCAACGTCAGCGCCGAGCGCGCCAGCTCGCTGACCATACGACGCCCGCCCTCGGTCGCCTCGCATTCTTCACGTACCTCGACCATCCGCCGACACCGTCCACATCGCTCTGGAGGATCGAGTTATGGAGGCAGCAGCGTTGGGACGCAGAACGAGTTCCCAGTCTTCACGCACACAGGCGACGTCGAGATTGTCATCAGCAACGGGCGCAGAGAAAACCGCTATCTGCTGCACAGACTCATTCTCACGCAATGCTCAGGCTTCTTCGAGGCAGGCACGAGCGAAGAGTGGTCAGGTGCTGCCGAGGGGAGTGTCGCACAGAACATGAGCGCAGCCGCGCTGGCCAGAAACCCTTCAGGCTCGAGGCAGGATAGGAAGAGATGGCGCTACGAGCTCGACTGGGGTAGCGACGACGATGTGCCTATGCTTGTCCAGAAGGTGCGTACGAAGCAGCGCTGAAACACCCAACATGCGACAGCATACTGACCACCTACAGCGTGCGCAACCTGCTCTGGCTACCATGTTTGGCGATGGCGCACACCCTCCTCCCGCGCGAAACAAGCCTATTGCGCCTTCTTCAGGCTTCCTGCGCAGTATGACCAACTTCTCCACCGCTCAGCTTTCGACAAGCACGCCTGCACCCGTCACAGCTGATCCTGACCCGGACGACAACATCTTTCGCGATTACGACAACCTATTCCGTATTTTCTACAATCACGCGCCCGCCCTCGACTCCTTGAATATTGCGAATGCGTACGTTGAGTGTAAGGCACTCCTTCAGCTCGCCGACATGTACGATGCTATTGGTGTGATTGGTCCACGAGTTGATCACCATTTATTGCGGTTCCAAGGGAGACTATGGAAACAGATCGCCAAGTATCCGCCCAGCTACCTAAAACTGGGGTATATGGCACGCTCGAAAGCGATTTTCGCAGAGGCCATGGTGCATGTCGTAGGCCAGTGGCCTGCGGCAATGCCACAGTTGAGAAATCAAGTCCCAGACGCTGTGCTGGACCTGATAGAGGATAAAGTCGAGGACATGGATGAGCTGAAAATCAAAATCGAAGTAAAGCTCTTTCGGCTCTCGCTAACAACAAGTCGCGGCGAGCGTGTCAGCCCGAGTTCGAACTGGTTAGACTGGATGGCAGTATCTCTGTTCCGCCAGTGGCTGGCAGAGAACACAACTCCACCTCCCGCGCCCATCTTGAAGAGTCCACGCAACACGTCCACTACACCTCTTCCGCCCAACAGCCAGAACTTCAACACAGGCCGTGTGTTCCGTCTCCTCGGCGCTGGTGGGCCGGGATATCTAGGACATGACGAATGTAAGCGTTTTCTCAGGTTACAGCATGATCAATACAACCGGGAGAACCTCAAACGCTTCGAAAGACGAGTAGAAGAAGTTAAGAACAAAGCGAAGGACGCGGTGAAACCCCTGATGCGCAACTTCCTGGAGCTTGACTTACGGGAGGGTGGGCTACCCTACCTAACATGCACGCGGGTGGATCCGCAAGACTTTCCTTGGGACGAGGTGGCAGCCGGGTGGGCATGACGGAGCGGTTGGGACGACGCGAGGTGAATACTACGATGACGCGAAGAACTTTTTTAATGTTCGGATGCCGGTAGGATACGGTGGGATTGAGACTTTTGGCGCCAGATACCCTTGTATGTTCATATTGATTTGGCTTTGCTTTGCACATAGTAGGTAGATGTTTCTTTCACGTTCGACGCTTGACGAGTAGGGTTACGACTGATGACGCTTCAGAGCGATGATAAGATGGCGAGTAATCACCGTGGTAATGATCTGAGTGCGCTGGCCGTGCAATTTATATGTTCAAATTTTCCACCATGTTTGTGTGAATTTCCTCTAGTGAGAAAGGACAAGAGAAGGGGTCTTCTTACTTTCCCTCCTGAGATGATGCTCTGCTCTTCTTTGATCTGTATACATGTACGACACGAGATTGAATCCCCGAACAACCTAAAATATTGGCACGACATCTTGAAAGACGGCATCATGCCAACACGAAAGCTGGCTGCCTCCAAGCGCTTGAGGTTGGACGCATCCTCTGTCAGCTACAAAAGAGCTACTTCGTAGTTCTCACTCACGCAACCTGGTCCAAAGGTCCGTGCTGGTCTACCCAGGCTGCGCGAGTAGAGACTAGCTTTTTTCGTATGGCTCTTTGCTGTGTATTGGACTTCCCTGTTCTATCTTGTACGATTTTGAATGGCTGTGGATCCGGTCTTCTGCAAGGACAATTCAGGTACAGCGCACTTGATCTGGCGGACTTCGTCAGCCAAAGGCCCCACCATTCCCAGCCCGGTGATCTGACCTTTGACTCCTCCCGTGTGATTGCGACATACTCAGTTGGCCAGATCCTTTTGTCGAAGTTGCTCCTCAGTCACGCACCTCACGGAGCGGTGAGGCATCCCAAGATTCTGGACACTCTATCGAAACTATCAACCATGACGTCTCAACGCGGCAGTCGCACCTGCGGCTCTAGACAACGATCCCCAACATGACGTCGGCGGATCGAATTCCATGCGCGACTTTGATTCTAGCAATGATTCCAGAACATTGCTATCGATGCCAATACTCATGCGAACACCGCTAGAACGCATGACCAGTGCGCCGCAATGTGCACTGCCACCCTCACCATGACTGATGATGTCGGTTGGCGACGCTTGAGCCACAAGCGTGCCGTGCCGGGTAAGGTCTTGGACCCCACTCAACCCGCACGGTGTTGGCCTGAGGCGCAGTCCAGGAACTGCAGCACCATTTGACCGCTCTTCGCAGCGTTGAGCCAATGGTTGACACCAGCCACGGCCATTGACATGGGCGCTCACTGTGCCAGCAGGAACAGCCACAGAACCCAGTACTCTCGTGGACCGTATGGCGGCGCATAGCGATCGCAACCTGAGATATGTAGCTATGGCAGCTCCTTCGAGGTTGCGCTGCATTGTAGCATGGAGCATTCACAAATTCCCACCGTCGTCGCGCGCCCTCCTCTGGCAACTCCGACCCGCTTGAGCCAAAAGAGGATGCTATCACCAAGCAGCGTATCAACCAGGCGCACTTGTCGAGCGCCGAGTACATGCTCAATCGATTCTGGATATGGTCCGGGTAACAAGGACGCGAATTTGGGTCTTACTGTAAGAAGTCGCTCAAGCTTGTTAAGTTGTTATACAATGTGCTGATTGTTTGTGCGTAGCTTGATGCACGTGATGCATCCTCGTTCCCTGCGGGTCAGCAAGCACGCCGACAGCATTTCGACCTTGGGATCAAGAGACTATTCGAGTTACCAATCGGGGACGACATAACCATCAAACAAGAAGATTGCAAGTTCCAACCAAGCACTCCATGTCTCAACGTCTGCACCGCCTTCTCCAGCCCTTCATCGCCAGAGCCACTGTCGCCTGCTTCGCCGTCCGAAGTTCGACGTTCACATGCAAGGAAGTCCGCCAGCAAGCTTCCTGCACATGCAGTTCGTCGTCTTTACGCCTGGCTCGATGAAAACCGACATCATCCGTATCCAAACGCCGAGACAAAGCAAGCACTGGCAGAAACATGCAAAATCACCGTGAAGCAAGTTACCACATGGTTCACTAACATTCGACAAAGACAGCTCAAATCTCAAGACGGCGACACTGAGGATCTCGGAAATGGAAATTCTCAGGTTCTACGCCAGACATCAAGGAAGGGCAAAAAGAAAGATTACGGCCGCAGCAACGGCGCTTCTCCAACCGAAGGCTTTCTCTCACCGCCACGCCTCTCGCCCTCTGCATCATTGTCGGAGATCTCGTCTGGAGAGGGGGACAATTGGCAATGCACGTTTTGCAGGACCTCGTTGACAGCGAAATCCTGGCGTCGCCATGAAGAGACGCAGCATCACCCCAAGCACCAATGGACATGCTTAGGTTCTGGTCCCAGGATTCAGCTTCCATCGTCATCATCATCAATTTGCGCTTTTTGTGAGCTGCTAAACCCTGATGATGAGCACTTTCAGCACTATCATCGCATTGGAGAATGCCTGAGCAAGACTGAACACGAGCGGACCTTTGGCCGTCCGGACCACCTTCATCAACATGCGAAGAACTACCATAAGTGCGAACAACCACTCTCGGAGCTTGTGCGCGATACTTGGCGCAAAGACGGTCCTGGGATGTTCGACAACCAGAGCTGGACTTGCGGGTTTTGCCAGGAAGTACTGCCCACGTGGGATGCAAGAGCCACGCACATTGCAGGGCATTTCAAGGCCGGTCTCTCGATGGCGCAGTGGCGCGAAAATCGCATTGCGCAAACGACTTTACCACCGGCGCATCTCAATGGTGCAGAACACATGGAGCTCGATGCCCACGCCTGCGCCGGTGCAACGATTGCAGAACCGTCACACCAATATTCGTCTCATATCAGCAACATATACAACAACACTACGCAATCATTGGCGCCTCTACCTCCCCAAACCACATACCTGTCCACTTCAGGTGCTGTTCCATACTTCAACCCCTTCTGCTTCTATGGCAATCCGATCGATACTTTCGTTCCAGCTGTGCCCAACACCACAAGCATGTTTCCTCAGGGCAGCAACATGCCTACCACGTCGCAGCAGGGGGACCTATCTTCTATGGATTTCGATCTCTACGATACTAGTGAATTTGGCAACCCTGTAGACGACCCAACTCTGTGGCCTTCGTGGCAGATTTGATTATTACTCTTTGCGGCGTTCGGTATGCCCTGGCGATAGAGGATAGATAGAAGGACATGGCAAGGTTATAACGAGCAAATCAGACGTCCAATATACGTGTGTATCTTGTAGCGGGACTACTCGACCAACCTATAGACTAGTCTAAGAGATTCGCGGTTCATTACGCACCCAAAATAAAGCATCTGTATCTACAACTTAATCACTGCCAATGTAGTCAGTAAACGCAGACAACAAATCTCCCGGAGCCGACCGCACAAGACTTTGTGTTCCCAGCACTTGTTCACCACAGCCCAGAGCCGCAGCCGTGCCTTATCCGCTAGCGCAGACGCGGGAACACGCCGCCAGTTCGCTAGAGCAAGCGTAAGCAACACAGCCATCGGAACGGCACTTGGCTTGCTGCAGCTCAAGCACAGTCGTGCACCGCTTGCAGCATCGTCTTACACGGGCGGAAGCTCTCGCTTCGGCCTGTTGCTGCACTGACGTAAAACGTAAGCTCGTGCGCACGAATTGGAGGGAATGCACGAGATCGTGATGAAGCAGCACATGTTGTTATCCTGTACGGAAGAGTTTCCTGCCATACAGATGCTGGGTAAGCGAAGACTGCCTAAGAGTGCAGATTGGTGTCCCTACAAGGAAAGTGGAGGCGCCGTGTTTGTATCGGAAGACGCACTTTACATGATTGTATAGATCTACCAGTAGGATCTCAGAGTGTGGGGGATGTGGGGCGCTTGGACGATTGACTCGTTTCCGGAGGAGCTGGAAGTGTCAAGGCTGGGTTGGGTTTCAAAGCAGCGTATACTGATGAGAGATGGCTAAGTAATCATTGAATGCGATTCATCTGGTTGTTGTGTCGTAGGGAGTGTATTGTACTGAGTATGAGAAGGAGCGCCATCATGACTTCAGCATATCCTCATCGACCTCCCAATCATCCCAAGTGGGCTTGTCGTAGCCGTTTGGTCGAGAGCTGCGCAGGAAGCCGTTCCAGTAGCCTTCAATATTTACTACAGGCTTGATGGTCTTCACTTCCGCATCGAAGCCTTTGCTGAAGCAGGCTTGCATATGTCGTGGCTCGAATAACTCAGGGTGCGTCCTTCGCATGGTCTTCAAGGCCCGTTTGCCAACCTCGTCAACCGAATCGTGATGCCGCAGTCCGAAGAAGTCCGCATCGTGCTCTTTTCGTAGCTCCGCCATCATATCGTCGTCATACAATCCCAGCTGCAACAGATAGATGTCATACTGAACGAGAGATGTGGTACCGATGTAGCTGCCGCCAGATTTTGCTCGCTTGTAGAGTCCGACCAGTGCTGCAATCGTACCCATGCATCCTGTCCCATAGTCGCTCATGGGGAATGGTGGTACGACAGGCTCCTGCAGACCCATAGCGTGTCCTTGAGCCCAGGCCACGCCCGAGACGCAGTCCGCGATCTGTTGCCAGCCTGGTCGATGAGCCCACGGTCCGACATGCCCGAAACAGTTCTCAGCGACATACACAAATCCACGGCCTCGTTTCCTAGCAATTCCCTGCAGTCGCTCTGGTCCGTATCCTAGGCGGTGGAGACTGCCAGGTCTATAGCCGTCCAAGACAACGTCGGCGGATTGAAGCAGTTTCTCGAATGTCTCACGATCACTTGCCTCTTTGAGATTCATCTCTGCTGTGTGTTTGCCGATGTTGGCGTCAACTTGGAAGAACGGAACGTCCGACAGATGAGGGGCAGTGACTTTGATGACCTCTGCTCCGTACTCAGCAAGCCCACGGCCCATGGCTGGACCTGCGATGATTCTGCAAAGCTCGAGAACCCGGATGCCGGCAAGAACCTGAGGCTTTGGCGCAGATGAAGGCTTGAACGGGAATGGTACTGGGGGTGTCTCTGTCTCTAGTGCTTCGACCTTCCATGGTGGCTGCTCCAGAAGGACCTGTCCATGCTCTGTTTTCTGGAAATCATCCCATTTTATACAAGTGACTCCAGCCTGCTTGATTTGTGCATTCATCTCTTCAAGTTGTTCAGCTGTAAACTGCTTGACATGGTCCTCGATTATCTGTATGCATTCATGGTAGTCGGTCAAATCGGGTCGGTGTCCTTCCAGACCAACCATATTCAGCGCCTTCGTGGCCTCCAAAGAGCCATGAAGATGGAAGTACTCTCCAGGGTTCTTGGTCTCGTACAGATTCGCTGATAATCTACGATACTGAATCGACTGTGCCTGAAGTAGGTCGGTATCTGCTGGTCTTAGCTGGACACGATCAGGACGCCCCGGCAAGATGACCCACCTTTCAAGAGCTTCTTCACCTTCGGGTTTGCCTTGTCCATGCCGCCAACAGTTGCTAAGTAAGTCGAAAATAGGAAAGCTGTGGCCCTTTCGAGATCGACATCAATGTTACGTGTTGTGGATCCATCCTTGAGATCAGCTATGGCAGCGGCTACACCTGCCTCGACTGACTTCAGTGCTGTGATGGCTTCAGTTTGTTTGAGCGGACTGGGGAAGTACGGGCTGCCTGTGTTTGCTGTCGAGAAGTGTATCCTTGAAATGTGAGGTAGGGCTTCATGTGGAAGATTGTCTTTCGCTTTTGCTATCAACTGCTCAAGTGCAATCTTAGTGCCGTCAAGAAGGCTGTAGACATCAGATGGTTTGTTGGTACTATCAGCCTCAGATCCGAGATAGGGTACCATGTTGGTCAGAATTGCACGAATGAAAGCGTAAAGTTGGAGGTTGAGAAGACAGAAGCTGGGCCTAGTCCATGGATAAGGAACGGGAGTCGACTTGACGTGCGGGAAGCCGTTGCACGCTTTCCGGGAATCCTGCTTAGCGACATTATCAACACGCGATTTGTGGCAAAGGCTTCGGATGCTACCCGCACTTGCGTGTAACGGCTCAGTACAAGGATCCGGTCAAGCTCGCCTTGCAAAGAGGTAAGGTTGTCCTGGATCAGCAGCGCTTTTCCGGCCTCGGCAGAGCTCGGTGGCCCGTGCACGCAGCCAGCACCAGCTGCCCAGTATGTGGTACGCGACCACAAAGACGCCCGCCTGCGTTTGCCTTTACCATCGTCGATTCGCCGAACACGGCAAGCTCATTGCAAGCTGCAGGGACCCCTCAATTGGCACCTTTGAGGGCCAGTGCGAGTGTCTGGCCAATTTCGTGTGATTTTCGTAACCGACTGAATCGTCGTCCCTCATCCGACACTCACTTCACCCATCCGAAGCATCGTCCCAGCATCAGATAACTCACGTGATGCTCGTGTAATGACAATAGCCGCGGACCATGACGCGCCCCAAGGTACCACCTGGTTAGTCTGCATGTCGTCGGTGCAATTGCTTAATGGGTACTGATATGGTCTCTTACAGAGCAGCGACAGCGGACTGCCCAGGCATGCGAGAGCTGCAAGAGGAGGAAGCAGAAGGTCAGTATCACCACGACTCCTGCACAGCAACCAGTTCATGCGATTGCGCCTCGCCTGTATTTGCCTTGTCCTACTCGTTCGACGATATTATCATCCACGGCATTGTCAATTGCAAAGTCTGCCTCTTGATTTTTCAACCGTAGATTGTTGTGTACTTCATCGCGGATGGCCCTGTGCTGAACATCGCCAATGAGTCAACCCTGGCTAACATCAACACAAGTGCAACGGTCTCTGCCCCTGCAATACATGCGAGAAGGTACGTATCTGAACTGAGCAATTGCTGGTGTGTTTTCATTGGATGTACTGGAACATTGCCTCGCCCATCAACTAGATCGTCCCCATCAAACGCGGAAAGCGTGACATAGTCGATCCGTCTACATATCAAAACTTAGACTTACTGTTGTAGCGGAACTTCAGCTGTATTTATGCGGACCGCGAGCCTGGCTCTCCCACTGAAGGCGCCCCACCAGCCAAAAAGAGAGCGATACAGGACGGTGATGGGAACAGTCCACATGCGGACGATAACTCAACTTCGAATACCCCCGGAAATGGCACCCACAATCCTGCGCCCCTAGCTCCAGCTAGAAGGAGGTCTTCGGTTGCCAGACGTCCATCTACGAAGACTCAAGAAGCACGGCAACACCCGCTGAAGCAGGAGACGCCGTTCAAATCTCCAGGGGCCAGACCAAGTGTCGAGACGGTCAGCGCATTCCAGCAATTGCCGGCTCACATGACAAGTGGGGAGCACCTGCCAGCAAGGTCGCGTGGTACCACCGTGGGTAGCGGTCCCGATGAGGAAGCCATTATCTACAGTCAGAGCCGCATGCTACAGGATCCAACCGGCCGAGTACTGTATATAGGAGACTCGGCGACTTTGTCATTCCTCCAGCTGTTGCGCATGATGGTCGAAACTGTGGCAGGAGCATCATCTTTCACAAATGATCCTCGGCGTCATAAGATAGTTGAGGGGCAGTACTCCTTGCCGTCGGGTTACCGGCATACGCATCTGCTTCCTGATATCCAGACTGCCCGCGTTCTTACTGACGCCTTTTTTACCAATACCCACGGATTGCTTCAAGTGTTTGAGCGCGATCGATTTCAAGAAGAACTGAATGCGTGCTACGCCGATCCGTTTCAAGTTCAGCCTCCATGGCTTTGCCTTCTGAACTTGGTTTTCGCCATTGGGCTCACTATGGCTACGCCGCTGTCTGGTAGTCCGGAGGCGCTGATCATTGACAAGCTTCGCAGTGAGCATCTCGACCGAGCAGAAGTCTTCTACTTAAATGCCAAGTCGCTGAATGATCCTATGAATGGCCTGGAAGATCAAGACTTCTGGTCCGTGCAGGCGCTGTTACTCATGTCTGTCTACATGCTGGCAAAGTCGAAACGCAATACTGCATTCGCATTGCTAGGAATGGCAGCTCGATCTGCTCATGCCCTTGGGCTACACAGAGAAGAGACGATGGTCATATTTAGCCCGGAGGAGCAGGCGCAGCGAAAAAACCTATGGAGATCAATCTTTGTCATTGACCGACTACTCTCCTGCTCGCTTGGGAGGCCTACTGCTATTTCTGAAGACGATTGTTCAGGGGACACACTCCAACCCTCCGAGTCGTCAGTCGAGCAGCCGTTCGCGATTGGCCAGACGCCAGATTTCAACGAGACCGGGCCGTGTGCGTTGGAGGCTGCTGTTCGCAGTTGCTCTGTGATCGGCACGATACTGCGGAAAGTCTATCAACAGCGCAAAATCAGCACGCGTTTGGCACAAGAGATTGCCGATGTATGCAAGGCATGGCCTCGCGCATTGCCTTCAATCCTACATTGGAGACAGGCTGCCAATGCGTCACCAAGCCAAGGTGTGGCTATCCTTCACGTGAACTTGTTCTATTGTCACTCGATAATCTTGCTGACACGGCCGTTCTTCTTGTACATTCTCAATTTAGAGACACAGCGGCACGTTAACCAAACCCAGCCCGGGGTAAAAGGACCACGACCATATCTACGCATGGAAAAGTTCAGCGAAGCATGTGTCATTGCCTCGACACACACCATTCTTCTAGTACAGAACGCATTTGACGCTGGTTACTTGTCAAGGCGAAACCCTGCAGTCATCTATTTCCTCTTCGCGGCCGCTCTGGTTATACTCGCCAATGAATTTGCGGGCCTGTACAGGGTAGACGCCTCAGATGCATGCATACTGAATGCTGTCAACATTATGAACTACTGCGCTGAGAGCGACCAACAGGCGAGCCGCCTTGTTTATATTCTTAGCACATTCCGCGATGTGGTAACTCAGCAACGTGTGAGACGAAAACAGAGTCAATCCGACAATAGCAATTTGCCGAGTATATCCTCCCAGCTCTACGGTGTCTCAGCCCCAAGCCAGCAACAAGGACAGCCACTAATCACCAGCTTGCCCAATTCTACAGATGGTATGAACGGGACACCAAGATTGCATCAAGTCCCTATTCACATCTATCCTGGGATGCAAACAACACCACTCGACACGAGTCCACCAGCTTTCCAGCCACCAAATCTTACACATGCAAATTCACTGCCAAATCACAATAGCAATCAGCTTTCGCCACCGCAGACGGACTTTTCTGTGCACCTCTCGCCGATCCAAGACATGCCTGCCAGTACAGGGGGCTCTGATACATACGCGCTGGGAACATCTGGAATGAGCTCGCCGTCGAAACCACCGAGTCTGAGTACAATGCTTGATCTGAGTGCCTTGGACCATACACGAGTACCAAGTCTACATAGCGAGGAGAGTGGCCTGGACGAGCACATCGACTTCGATGCGTTGTGGGCATGGCCAAGCAACACCCCAGCCATGGGGAGCCCCAGGCCGGGTGCAGAGGGTAATCTGCACGCCGGAGGACAGACAGGGCCTGGGGGTATTGGAGAAGGAGCGCCAGTGCCGCTTTTTGGCATTAGCCACGACGTGCCTGGGGATCGAGACTGAATGATATGATCTACGGCAGAGGCCTTAAGAAAGGTCTTTCCTCCCGACCACTTTGTCATTGGGCAAAGTAGCAATGTACACCAGTAGTGGAGGCGAGCAGGATCAAAAGCAGGGTCTGCTATTGTAAAGTAAGATGACAGGGGTATTTCCGGAATATATGCAGCAATCATGCTCCTCAAACTCCTTATATGCAAAGTTTCTCTCTCTTCCTCCATGGCGCAACTATTCGCGCCACTCCTTCGCACACTTTGTACACTTGTAAAAGGCAGTCATGGGCTCATCTGCACTACGAATCTGTAACTGATACCAGTACGCCTGGTCATTTCGGCATTTCTCGTTGGGACATTGGACTGCGGAACGTTAGCTCTCTCGTTGGTGACAAGCAGTTCAGCTACACCAGGCTGCCGAAAATGGCACTCACCTTCGGTCTTATCCACGTTGTCCCAGGCGCCCTTGCCGCCCAGGATGTCCTCGACTTCCTTCTTCTTCATGTACTTGCGCTCGTAGTAGCGCTTCTTGATGACGTATTGGTACGGGCAGGTCAGGCACTCGAAGCGATTCTGGCCCACGTAATCGTCGAGTGTTGGGTCCCCTGGCTGCACACGGCTCACGCGCAGCATGTTGCTGCATGTCGGGCAGACTGTGATGGGTGCATTAGTGAGTGGATCGAGTGACGGGTGTGTGGGAGAGCGGAGGTCTAGAAGCTTTTGCCTCTGTAAAGAAGGACATTTTAATGAAAAGAGAGGGAGGACTCACAGAGCAGCATGGCGACGGCGTGATGTGATGCGTGTGTGTAGGTTTCTGGCAGCAAGCAAAGCAGCGCCGCGAGCGCACCGCGAGAGACGGCTATGAGAAAGTTATGGTGGACCCTGGGCTAGGCCTGATGGGGGAGCGCGGGGCGCTGTCGCTGCGGTCGGGCTGGTTTGGACCGCGTTCGCGTATGAAACGGGCTGCGCTGTCTCACCGCAAGTGCGAGCTCAAGTGCACGCAAGCTTGCTCTCCACTGCCACTGCCTCCTTCGTCCGCCTCACTGCTCCCGCAAAACTGCGAGCTGCCCCGCTGTGTGTGTTGCGTAGACAATTCACCGCCGCATACCCCGCCAAACACCAACACCAACACCAACACCAACGCCCACACCCTCACATTCACACCTACAGCTCGACATGGCGGACGAAGATGTATGGAATTGATGCTACATGGTGATTGAGGATTTTGTGCTGACGAATGCAGGGTGCGTCTCCCCGTGAGCTCATCCTCGAAGCGTGTCGCCGTAACAACACCGACTTGCTCGAGGAGACGATCGCCGATCTTGCCTCCGCGGCCTCAAAACAAGGGAAGGAGCCTGCCGAGCACGTCGCGCGCGTCTTGAACGAAGCAAAGGACGGCGTAGGAAACGGGTGTCTGCATATTGCTGCTACATACGGGAGCTGTACGTCTTTGCCCCAAGCAAACGCTTCCACTGAGCTCTTGCCTTCAATGGAGCTGTGCCGGCCAACCCACTAACACACATGGCCAGACGAGATCCTCGACATCCTGCTCGACCAAGAAGGGCTCGAGATCGAGCTGACAGACCGCATCGAAGGCGATCTGCCGCTGCACAAAGCTGTGCGCTACGTCAATTCGCTGCCCCAAGCCGAGTGGCCCGCCGGTGCTCCCATAGTCGACATCTTGCTGGACGCGGGCTGCGACCCCAGGATACGGAACAAGGCCAAGTTGAAGCCTGCGGAGCTGGTCGATCCCAGAAATAAAGAGCTGAGGGAGCTGCTGAGGAAGGGTGAGGTGGCCATGATGATGGGCGGCGATGTTGTAGAGGACGACGAGGGGGCAACGGGGAGCGCGAGTGACAGTGATTAGGAAGTGTATTTGTGTTTGAGGAACGCATAGACGTCGACTGCCCGAGGTCGTCTTCTGTGGACGCTGTTGTCTATAGAGCATTTGCATGGCTATACATGAGCTGATGATCCATCCCTCCACACTCTTTGTGCGGTATGCAGTGGCCGCTTTACCGTCCAATCTCGTCATGCTTCGGTTGTGTGTTTCCCTCTACCACGCCTGCATTTCAGACTCTAAAGTCATTTGCGCATCGACCTGCCTCGTCCAGTCTTGTCGTTTACATTCTCTCCACGCGGGTAGTGCATCGCCATGTCCGGCTGCGGGTATTTCGTCCTTATCTCAATCAATTGACATTGGCATCAAAGAAACCATGTAGTTACGTGGTTTCAATCCTGGTTCTGCGCGCTGTCAGTCTTTTCCTCAATCCTCACGTTTTATCCACTCACCTCAGGCGGCGGTCCGACCGGCCTCACCATCCTCTCCAACAGCTGCACCCTGGTCTTCTCTCTTGACTGGCCCAGTCCGATGCTCATGTACTGCAGCAGCGGCGGGTGGCCGACGTACGAGGACAACGAGTCGCGTGCGATGTTCGATGTCCACTCATGTTTGGTCGTGTCTGCGGAGCCGATACCGATGTACCGTGCCTGGAGTGCTTCAAGCTGTTGTTGGGCGCGGAGTTTGTCGGCCATGGTGCGTGATGTGCGGCTATGTTTGGGTGGGTAGCTGGGCGGTGGAAGGGTTGGTGCTCACTTGGTTCGAGCAGAGGCAAAGGAAACAGCCAAGGCAATCGATAAGGAATCCGCGATTCGCGTTGCGACGGCGCATTGCGGACCTCTGTCGCAACACCAACAACAACACCTGCCCAAAGCGAAATACAATACCACACCCCATATCAGCGTCGCATTGCTTGGGTCCACCCACGTAATCATACAATGACCGACACCCACGCGCCCTCGCGCCCCAGACTACCCACCCCGGGCCTCTCCTCTTCTCCCACATCGCCTGTAATCGACTATTCCCCGCACACAGTTCCGTACAATGAGGCTTTCGAAAACGACGTAATGAATGCTATCCTCCACGGACCGTCGGATCCCTCGCCAAGAAGGAAAGACGAAGACACACCTATGATCGCTGCCTCCGACCTTCCTATCCCCCTCTCTTCGCATCTGCGCACCCACGCCTCCCCTATACCAGGACTATTCCTGACACACGAAAATGGCTACCACACTGGCGGGATTGGACCGAGTGCGCACATTGTGAACGACTTTGCACAACGGTTCATTGAGGAGAAGGGGCTTGGGCCGGGAGATGTCACGGGGCTGGAGAAGGCAGTTCGAGGCGAGGTGGAAGGGAGGTTAGACGAAGTACGGAACCGCATGCGGAAGCGTGAGCGCGCTGTTAAAGATAATGAGAGGGTTTTGAAGGAGCTGGAGGAGCTAAGGTTGTCGTGGCAGCAGGAAGCTAGGGTGCTGGAGAAGATGAAGGGGAAGAAGTGAAGGATGCAACGGTTGGAAGAGACGTTTCTATTTGAACGCGAGACCAAAGGGGCTGAGGTCTTGAGCTGAGCCCAAGGTTGGACAGCAAGATACGTGAGGAGTAGGAGTGCAGGATCCAAGGGAAGTCGTGGGGCAGCGACATGAGACTACGAACTCAAGAGCTGAGTCGAGTCTGGTAGGTGCTACAAACCTGCTATGAGCAATGAATGGCTCCAGTTGAGATATAAGCCGTGATATGCAGAAGAAGATGATACAACAATGCCACGAGCAATCACCGAGAAAGAGATCATCACACCGAGACATGCGATACTCGGAGTAGAGGGATAAGTCGTACCAAGCAAATCAAACTACACCACCTTTTCTTTCCTTTCCTTTGCAAACCACATGTGTCTTGACAGCTGCAGTTGGCATCCTTACCTAGCCGAGGGATGACCTGCAGCTCGAAGCTATGACCAACAACGTCATATCCAAATGATCACCACGACGCTTACCTCTTGACACAGCACACTGTCCAGCGCTGCAAGCAAGGGCACATCCTTGCTCCATTCGAACTCGTTCTTCGGCCTGGCAGCGACGTACTATGCTCGACAATGGCGGCAGCCGTGCCCGCGTGATGTCTACTGGACGCGATCGCCGTATCTTGATCTCCTCACCGCCCGCGGCGCTTTTACCATGAGAAAGGTCTTCACAACGCAACAAAACAGGGCGCACTATCACAATAATTAAGCATGCCCCCTTCGCCTGCTCTCACGACACCGAAAGGTCCGGGCAGTACGCTCGGAAGTTGTGCTTGGTACCTATTCAAGTTGGGCTTTGGTCTTTTCTGTCTCGCCTTCACGTGGATCACCATTTCATGGAAGAACGGCTTCTTCCCGCCGAAAGACACGGATGAGGAGAAGCGAGAGCTAGCGACCGGTATGCAGGATATTGTCGGAGAGTAGACAGAGTTGACGCGCCATAGCTCAGGAGCAGTATTGGAGTCTCGATCGCGAACCACTTCCAGGCTTCAAGCACGCCTTCTTCACTACTTCTACCGGGACCAATATCCACTATGTCGTGAATGCGAACGTCGATGCGTCCCCCTCGCGCAATGTCGCCTTCTTCGTACATGGCTTCCCAGACTCGTACCTATTGTGGCAGCATATCCTGCAGACGCCCGCTCTGCAACAGACGAATACTTTGATCGCCCTTGATTTGCCCGGGTATGGCGGTAGTGATAGTCTGCCGGCCTACGGGCCAAATGAAATGCTGGAGACCATGGCGGAGACTATAATTGGTCTGAGGAAGCAGTTCTTGCAGGATGGTAGGAAGTGCGTAGTTGTGAGCCATGACTGGGGTGCACTTGTATGCGCCAGGCTTGCTTCCGAGGCAAGCGAGCTTGCCGACCGCTGGATCATTACGAGCGGACTCATTGTAAGTGACCAACTATGAAAGCCTCAGGTTCCGTACTGACGTCCGCAGCCCCGCGCAACCGCAGACAATGCTATGGCGCAGTGGACTTTGGCGCGCCAGATGCTGCGCACATGGACAAGTCATCCACTGAACACTGCTCTCCTCAAGAATGCCTGCAATGCTCTTAAACCAGTGCTCTCGCAGTTCAGCCGCTCTTTCTATATCTTCTGCTTCCACCTACCTGCGCCTTTTGACTCCTTCTTCACGTCCTTTGGCAACTACTGGTTCATACGCATTACTCATAGTCTTGGTCTCGGTCCGCATAGCGATAACGAGGATATTCTCGCCAGGCTCAAGCCAAAGGCTGCGGCGGAGGCCATGTGCATGACCACTGGACCTGCCTTGTCCCAATTGACTGATCAACCCGTTGGTGGACCTACAGGTCGTTACGGCGAGTCGGTTCGACGACGAATCTCAGATCGTGGCATGTCAGAGAAGATTAGAATCTATCGCGAAGGTCTGTTCGTCGGACAATGGGAGAAGTCTCTTGAAACCACCGCTGCCCTCTTTGAGCTCCGATCTGGTGTCAATCAATCTTTCAGCACTACTCCCAAGGGTGCGCTCAAGGCGCCGACTACCTTCGTACTTGGCGAGCGCGATCCAGCTTTCGACTTGAGGCTGGCACTTGATGGCCTTAAAGATTACCTAGTCAAGGGTAGCCAGGTCCTGATCGTAAAAGAGGCAGGACATTGGATGCCTCTTGAGCCCATGGCGAGAGTGGTGTTGCAGCAACTGGTGCTGTGGGCTTTGAGCGATGATTCGAGCGTCGGAAAAGCTACCCCCTTTGCTGGTATGCTCAATTTGAAGGTTATCGAAGACATTTAATCGCTACAGGCGACACCTTTTGGAGAATGGGACCAGATGAGGCTCCGGTTTTCGGAGCAAAGGATGCCATGGCAATACAGCACCTTGGCTGCGACGAGACACTCAATACTTTGGAAGCATTCAATGATGGCGAAACAAACACTTGACAGGCCCAGCCAGCAGCGTAGCTATCTTCGAGAGTTGTGTGTTTATTTAAAATGCACTAATCAGAACTGATAATCCCCTATCGTGATACCTTTTCTGCATTTTACCAATTAATATGTCGGAGCCGGCGAGGTGATGTACCGTGTCGCTCACTTGGCTCCAATTTTACGGAGAACACTAGGTCGCACAAAAGAGCAAGCACGGCAAGCTCTGCCGTGCTCCAGATAAAGTAGTCCATACAATGGCTAGTGTCTGGTAAAGCGCGGTTAGTTGAGGTGTTGCTCATCAAGGTCCCACCCCGATCAGACGACTCAACGAATCAGAACACACCGCACACGGCTCCCGTCCTGCATAACGCGCAGAAAAGAAACAATCGAAAACACCTGAACGTCAAGCTGCATTAACATCCCACTAAGGCCTGCGTGCCCCTCACTGCCCCACCATCGTCGACGCATTCTGACATGCACATGAGTGATTTGTTGAACCGCACCACACCAATGCTCGGCGGACCGGGAAGGTATAAAGAGAGGGGTCTTGCATCTATGAGTGACGCCTCCTAATTCACAATTGATTGAATCAATCTTTGCCTTCCAACATTTCAGGAACACCAACATCTAACGGTACGATGCCGTGAAGAAAGCACAAAGGGGGTCTGCCCCTTCCTCTTCGCCCTCCGGGATTATCACGATCAAGCAAGGTCGACATGACATCGACAGGTATTTCCTCAATCTGAAGCATGCATGGCGGGTGTTCAAGCTCGTCTCCAACCCATCGCACCTGCCTGAAGACATGAACGGTCTCCTCGCGGATAGTGTGGGTTGGCGACGAGCTTGTTCTGAGATTATACCGTTTAAACTTGATCTGGATAATTCCAGCGAAAGGACAAGCTGCTTTCTTGATCCCCTCCCCCACGCCTTCTGGCGTACTGACTTTCGCAGCTTCACGTGATAAGCCAATATGTCGACTGACAAGATTACCTTTTTGACCAACTGGTCTGTTAACACAGCACTTAGGCGAGAAGAAGCAGAGCTGATGCCAAACAGGCACGCCACCCCGTACCATGCGCCCCTTTACCTCGCTCAGAGCAAGGGGTACTTCAAAGACGAAGGCATCAAAGTTGCTCTCCTTGAGCCCAACGACCCTAGCGTACGCCCACCCCATAGAACACTCAGCATTCCACTCAACTGACCTTCTCAGGATGTGACCGAAATCATCGGCTCGGGCAAAGTCGATCTCGGTTTCAAAGCCATGATCCACACGCTCGCGGCCGCTGCGCGTGGCTTCCCAGTGACCTCTTTCGGATCACTGCTCAACGAGCCCTTCACAGGCGTCGTGTACTTGAAGTCTTCCGGCATCAGCGCGGACTTCAACTCGCTCAAGGGCAAGCGGATCGGCTATGTAGGCGAGTTTGGCAAGATCCAGCTCGACGAGTTGACAGCGCACTACGGTATGTCCCCCGAGGACTACACCGCAGTCCGCGTTGGGATGAACGTGACCAAGAGCATCATCTCTGGCGCTATCGACGCAGGCATCGGTCTCGAGAACGTGCAGATGGTCGAGCTGGAGGAGTGGCTCGCCAGCCAGGGCCGCCCCCGCGACGATGTTGCTATGCTGCGCATCGACGAACTCGCGCAGCTGGGCTGCTGCTGCTTCTGCAGTATCCTGTACATCGCCAACGACGCCTTCCTTGCCGCCCACCCGGACAAGGTCCGCGCCTTCCTGCGCGCCGTCAAGCGTGCCACCGACTTCGTCCTCGCGAGCCCAGACCAGGCGTGGGCTGAACTCATCGACTTCAAGAGCGCCCTCGACTCCCCCACCAACCGCAAGATTTTCGAGCGCAGCTTTGCGTACTTCTCACCTGATCTCCAGAACGTCCAACGTGACTGGGAGAAGGTGACTCGCTACGGCAAGCGTTTGGGTGTGCTCGATGATTCTTTCACGCCCAACTACACCAACGAGTATCTCGGCTGGGGCCTTGAGGCTGACAGCGCTGATCCCACGGGCGACCAGAAGAGGATGGTCGAGCTGCAGCGTGGTGTGATGCAGGAGGGAGGCTTCAAGAGGCTTGAGAGTGTGGCCGCGAAGACGGTCGTTGGCGCTGCTGCTGTGAGGAAGGAGTAGAGTAGCTCCGCTTGTTCGGCTACTTTGAATGGTGCAGAACAACAAGACGATCGTCGGTAGTCAATAAAACCAGTCACTCGTTCGCACCTTGCTTGACCCCAGTAGCGTCTTATGCTTGAACTCGTGGTTTTCAAACCGTAGAGGAAAGGTATCACTAATCTGTGCTCACATAGCTATCCGGATATCTGTGTCAGTCAGAAAATGCGTCAGGCTCATGTTGAACTTTGAAGGTTAAATACTCACCTGCAGGCTCACAACACCGTTTTTTGTACCCATCCTTCCTGGACAACTACATAGATTGGGTAAATGTCGTTCAATTACACACTGCTGCACCTTGTCAGATCCGATGAGACACTTGGCAAACTGCAAAAAATGCAAGTCTATTTTTGATGGCTACGCTGCTGATAGGATCTGTTAAGCATCTGCACTTCTTTCATTGAATCCTTCAAAAGTGTCAAGTGTCTCATCGGAGCTGGCAAGGTGCTGTACGTATGCAAACTTCATTCCCACATACGCGCCAACAGCTTCTCAGAACACCAGTTTCTGAGACATCTGTTTATGACACTCAAACAAAGGCACCACGACTTTCGCCCAAACATCCTTTCTCCACGTCGCATCAGAATGCTCCTTAGCGCGTAAACACCAGTCCACAGCGTCGGCAAACTCAGGACCCGCTTCCTCGCTGACCAGCTTACTCCACTGCATAGCAGCAGCATAATCCAACATGGGTGCTGAAACAGCATCACCTGGGCCGAATAGCTTGCGATAGGGGCTGCTTTCCAGCGGCGATCCGAAACAGAGTTCTAAGAGTCGGATTCCAAGCGAAGAGATGGCTTCCATGGTCGGTGCTGGAGCTTTGCCAGCGATTTCGCAACGGATGTAGGGGCGTTCGATGGTCGTGGAGAGGGACTGTGTAGAGTCGCGGAAGAAGACGACGTTGTTGTTTGTGAGGTTGCTGAGCCATGGTGTGCATGCTAGTTGCATGAAAGAGGATGCGAGGGTCAGGGCTAGGTAGTATCGGTTTCGACGGGTCATGGAGTGTGGGTCTTGGAGTAGATCTTGTAGCGTTACTGTTGAGGTCGCTCCTGGTGAGTGAGATTCGGGATAGATGAAGAAATGATGTTCGTCTTCGTCTAGAAAGCCGAAGCATCCTGGGCATGCCGTGGTAAGGGTGCTGCATAGGTCCCTGATTTGGTTCGATTTGGTTTGTGTTGTTGCTGTTGTTGCCGTGGCTGTTGCCGTGGCCGTTGCTGTGTTCATTGCTGTGGTCGCTGCTGTGGTCGCTGCTGTGGTCGCTGCTGTGGTCGCTGCTGTGGTTGTTCTGAGTGGAGCGTCCTTCCAGCGCACTCTCCTAGGGATGGAATTAGGTGCTGTCTGTTGTAGATTGATAGAGATGCCGGCTGAAGAGGCCGAAACGACTTCCGGCACCATCTTGATGACTGTCTCTTGCCAGGCCATCTGAGACTGAAACTGAGACTGATCTAGTTCAAACATGACATTAAACTCGGCCTCATCGTACGTTCGGTGCTGGAGCTTCAAATTAGCTACGTGAGTACCGCAGCTACACTGCCAAGCCTTTGTTAAAGCACTATGCAATCGCTTTGCATGCTGCCAAAATCCAGTAATTTTGTGCTTCAAGAGCAACGGGCCTTGTCGTGTTTCTCGGCTTAATCGAGCTGCCGCAACCTGATCGCTGCTTTCAAGAAGATTCCGCATCTTATCATTTGCGTTTTGGAATTGTTGAAATAGCCGCTCACGAGACCCCTTTTTGAGACTGAACTTGATTCGCTTAGCTTGAAACTCAAAGTTTGTATAGCTCAGCAATTCAGTCCTTGATACGTTTGACTTTGTAAGCCTGCCGTCCTATGTAAACCATGTTTTAGAACAGTAATCATCTATTCACACTGAACTTTCTTACCTTAGTGACCCTAGCATAGAACTTTTGGTTGTTCACACCTAGCTCTTTCTTCAAGCTTTCCATCAAGCTGTTAATATCGGCCATGACTCCAAGGAATGTGTCATATGCTTTAGGTAGCCGCTCCGTGAGCTTCTTTTCCAGCTGAGGGTTCTCCCATGCCACGCCAGCAGGGTCATGCATGAGCTGTTTGAGCTCGTCATCGTCCACGACCAAGGGCAACAGGAACCGCTCAATGTTGCCCTCAAATATAAGCTGATGATATTTGAGGCTCTGCTTACACTTGGTGTACGCTCGTTCAACTCGCCACCAATCGCTGACCAGCTCCGCACCCTCACGGTAGCTCTCAAGTGCATAGATAAGGAGGGGAAATGCACCAAGAACTAGACCAGCTATTTCGATCCCACTCATCCTGATTACAGTCGTGTAGGGATACCCATTATTCGAAGAGGGAAAGAAGTATGAGGCAAACATCTGATGGATTTGGATCATGCCACTTGATGTGGGGGCCAAAAGTGCGGGGTGTTACTGCATCCATCTCATCAGGCTGTATTGACCAGCCTCATGAACTCTCAAACATAACACAAGACTGAACGACTACCATTGAAGCGTATGATTCTTCCTTGATATGACGCAGCGGTCGCTGGGGACGTCTGCCATCGGGTGCGCGAGGCTTTTCGACAGTCTCTCTTCCCAGCTTCTCGACAGAGAACAGGAGATACGGACAACCTTGTTGCAGCCTTCGATCGAGGATGAGTGTGCGCGATACAAGATATGGGCCGGCAACTTGGGCGCATTCCAGCGCCTACCAGCTCCTTCGTCACTCGAATACCGCCTAAAGGATTCACCAAAGGTGGCCATGCAAATAGAGGAACTGCTCGAAGATCTACAGCATGCTTTGCAGAGGATCTCATCAATTGCTTCTGGAGAATTTCTTAACCGTATGGCTGAATCGACGGACTCTGAAGACGATTCTGAGGACGAAAGCGAGGACGAAGTCGAATTAGACTTGGACGGTGGCAAAGATAGTGTCGACGAAGATGTTGTGACCGGAATCAATACGGACGGGAGACCTCATCGGTTTTCTGAGGCTGGTGAACTATTTGGGACCGTCAAAGATACAATCACTGGCCTCTTCCGTATCTCCATCATCATCCGCAAAGCCAGCCCTCGCGACCGCTTTGCTAAAGCTTTGGCTGCTTCACCACAGCCTTTCAACGACCGATTTGACATCGATCATGTAAGCAACAAGTTCCCCATGTTGAATACTAAGGAGAAAGAGTGATTCAAGGAGCGAGCTGGGAGAGCCATCACTCAGCGACGGCAGTACCTCCGCTATGCTCGCGATCACAGGGACAAACTCGCCAGAGAACCAGAGGATATTCGCCCAGCCGAAACTCAAATCACACGACCTACCAGCACTTTAGCGCCTACTACTGCCTCTACCCTTCTTCCTGAAAGACTTCTGCTCCACGAGGAGGAATTCCAAGACACGCAATCGCAAACTTCGTATGCTACTTCTCTTGGCGAAGACGACGATGAAAACCATCAGCGGCTCCCCAGTCTGGCTGACGTCTCAAAGGGCGCGACCGTATTCGAATGTCCACTTTGCTGGTCTGTGCAAGACATCCAAAGTGAAAGTGCTTGGCGTAAGCATGCGTTTGGAGATCTCAGGCCTTATGTCTGCACTTTCAAAGACTGCGACACTAAGCTTTTTCCGACTCGGCGAGAGTGGTTCGAGCACGAGCTGTCATACCACCGAGCCCAATGGTGCTGCGGCTTCTGCGAGGCGGACAACTTCCGTTCACTGAAACTTTTCAAAGAACATGTTCAATCTCGTCACATGCAAAGTATCAAGGACGATCAGCTTCATGCACTGAGTGAGTCTAGTAGACGTTACATCCATAACATCCCCGCTCTGGACTGTCCTTTCTGTCAAGAATGGGAAAGCAGAATTCGACAGGCAAATCCGAGTATATCAGCCAACGAGATTGTCTTTGTTACTCCCACCAATTTCAGACACCATGTTGGCGCGCACATGCAACAATTAGCATTATTCTCAACCCCGAGAGGCTTTCTGGAAGATGGCACAGATACGAACTCAGCAACTAGCTCAGGAGATAGTCATTCAAGCATCGATGATCGACGAGAAGCCAAGATGACTGTCGAGTTCGATTCCATAGCAGTGCTTGATGTGGAAAATAACTTGGATCAACTCCCCGAAGATCAAATCACTCTAGAAATGGCGGGAACAGATGGAAAGCAAGTAGAAGAAGACTGGAAGAAAGTATTGGAGTTAGTAGAGCACACAGAGACGAGAGAAATGGCCAATGACCTAGCGTCGACATCCTCGAACCAAGGAGAAACAAAAGACATAGACCATTTCGTGCAGACTATGCAAACAGTAATCCGGGAGCTCGGTGAAGACCATCCAGAGACGTTGCCCAGCATCGTAGATGCAGCGGTTGCGTACAAAGAGCAGGGTCGGTGGGAAGAAACTGAAGAACTGTTTCGTCGAGGTTTAGCAGCCACGAAAAGGATATTTGGAGAAGACCATCCTTTCGAATCGAGTTTTAAGGCCAATCTTAGAAACACGTATTGGGATTCAAAGCAGTGGAACAAAGCTGAGGAGATGGAGGTTGATATCATGGAGTCAGCAAAGCTCAGGCTCGGACCAGAGCATCCATACACAATCCACAGCATGAGTGAATTAGCAGTGGTGTACCAAAATCAAGGGCGATGGAGCGAGGCTCTGGAGCTATCTACTTCTGTAGTGAAGTTGTCTCGGAAGACGCTAGGAGATGAGCATTCGAGCACGCTGGACAGGATAAATAACCTAGCAATTGCTCTTCTGCACGAGGGTCAATGGAGAGAATCTGAGCAGCTATTTGTTGAACTTTTGGAGTCTAGGAAAAGAGTACTGGGAACGGAGCATCCTTCCACGTTGTACAGCATGGAAAATCTTGCTAACTTATACAGCGGCAGAGGCAGACCAGAGGAGGCTGAAATGCTAATCATGCAAGTCGATGAGATAAGGAAGAAGACAAGAGAAAAATCTGAGCATTCTAAGTAGCATAGCTAGCTTTCCATTGCACCCTGTTGGGAAGTATGTACAACACCTTCCCAGCTCCGAATGGCCACTTAGCGTAATGCAAGATATTGAAGGCCTTCAAGATTCATTGGCGCAGACTTCAAAAAACCATGGCTGCTGAGATGGCTACACAGTTTGTTGGTCTTCTATACCTTAGGGCCCTCTCCAATTTAATCGTTCAAATGCCGAGTGACCAGTCGGAGCTGGCAAGGTCCTGTATCTTGCCTGAAGCCGTGACTCTACACGACAGGGTGGCAGTGTCAAAGATCAGTGCTAGCATAGGCATACAGAGTTTCTTCGTGCACGCCAGGAATCCTTAAGCGAAGGAGATGCTCATGAAAATTTAGCGAAGTCAGACAGTAATTTTGTTGCGCTCGGTATCTACAAAACTAGAACAGCACCCAGAAACGCCCAGAAACCAAAGTCGCTATCTACTTGGAACGATCGCGCCATGCAAAACTCCGCCGCTTATGCTGATGCTGATAGAGCTTTCGATAAAAAGGGTATCAATCGCTTGCTCGCTCGCTTCATATGAAGAATGTCGCACTGATGCACATCAGGAATGCGCTACCGTAGGGGACAGCAACATTCAGCCGGTGACGTACATTCCAACATCGTTTGTTCTTTGTTTACCACATTTCCACTTCAACGCTCACTCACTCATGTCAGAGGGGGGACAGAGTTCAGGAGCCTCAGCACATCATTCGCAGCCATTTGACTGTTCTGGAGGCTGCGAACCTGGCTGCCCTTGCGCAACCGCTGCAGACCGAGCGCGAGTTTCCAGCTCTCGGACTCGTCAATGAGAAAGACATACTTCTTGCCATCGGCATCGCGAACTGAAGCACGGAGGATATGGAGACCCTTGGAAGCTTGAGTGCCCGTCTGAGTGGAAGTTAGTAAGTGATAGCCCAGTGGCACACAGCAGCCGTGAGAACCTTGCGCTTACCTCAACTAATTTCAGAGTCCAGGCCTTGACATCCCATTCTCGCTGCGGTATGCTTCGTACATCGTCGTCAATGAAGAGACCCTCGGACTGGATCTTTAAGATCAAACCATCGGTAACCTTGCCAACATTCGCGACAAGTTGCGCCACTGGCTTCGGGAACAGATCATTGAATAGGTACACAGCCTTGATGACGATCTTGTTCGGGTCGGCAGTAGCATACGGTCCGCGCTGGGACGCCGGCGGCGAGGTTCGTGCCGTGGATATAGACTCGGCATAGGAAGACTCGGAGTACGCAGAAGACACATGTGAGCGTGATGCGCTTGATCGGGCTTCTGTTCCGAAGTACGACTTTGCGGAGGGTTTCTCGTAATTCTTCTTTGGCGATACGGTGGCCTTGATGGGCGTCGAGTGTGTGGATGTCACAGAGGGCGAAGGCATGGGGGGGCTTCGAGCACCTGCATACGGGTCGAGGCGCTCACCACCGCCAATGCCACCATACGTGGTAGACCTCCGGCCTGTGCTTGGGTCAGGCACCGCCGCTGCAGCTTCTTCTGCCTTGATCTTCTCTGCCTCTGCTTTGAGTCGAGCCTCACGATCCTTCTGCGCCCGCTCACGTGCAGCCTTGAGTCGCTCAGCCCGTTCAGCGTCAGCCTTAGCTTTGAGTGCAGCAGCTTCAGCAGCAGCCTTTTCTCTCGCAGCAGCAGCTTCCGCGGCAGCCTTTTCATCTTCGGCCTTCCTTGCAGCTTCTTCAGCAGCCTTGGCTTTCCGTTCAGCTTCCAGCTTCTCTCGAATTTCTTTCTCGATAGCCGCCCGTGCTGCGGCTTCGCGAGCCTCTCGTTCAGCGTCTTCCTTCTCGCGTTGCTCTTGCAGCTTCTTTGCTTTTTCTTTGGCAAGCCTCTCCCGGGCATCGCGCTCGCGTTGCTCTCGCTCGCGCTGCCTCATCTTCTCCCATTTCTCTTTCTCTGCTTTGGCTTTAGCTTGCTTGGCTGCCTCTTCTTTCGCTTTCTCCTCCTCCTCACGCTTCCTTCTCGCCTCTTCAGCCCTCTTGAGCTCTTCCCAGGCCGCTTTCCTAGCCGCCTCTTCTGCGATCTTCTTTGCTTCTTCAGCCAACTTCTTCGCCTGCTCTTCCTGTTTTCGCTTTGCTTCTTCCGCCTGCCTACGTCGTGCCTCTGCTTGTTTGCGCTCCTCCTCATCACGCCTTCGCTTCTCTTCCTCTTCACGTTTGCGCTTCTCCTCCTCTGCAGTCTTCTTCCTCTTCCGCTCCTCCTCCTCCTCGGCGCGTTTGCGCTCCTCCTCAGCTTTGGCCTGTTCTCTCTTAAAGGTTGATTCGGCATCTTCTGGAGGTGGCGATGACGCACCATATTGTTGATAACCTCCCCACCCATTCTGGGCACCCTGTGGTGGAGGACCGCCTGCACCCGGGAAACCTCCGTTCGGAGGCGGCGAAGCATTCTGATAGCCAGCGCCTGGGCCCGAGGTACCAGCTCCCGCATTGGCTCCGTTCTGGGGGCCACTGTTCGAACCAAAGCCAGCGAACTTGCCTCCACTTTGTATCTGACCAAAGACCCAGCCTGCGATGCCCACAAGCACCACCAGAATGACGACACCACTGCCACCTGATGACACTCCCTGGGTAATCGTCTGTGTGTACTGTTTGACCTGATGCTCTATGCTTTTCCAGATCATGATTGTGAAAACAGTGCTGGCTATGCCTGCGAGGAAGCTGTTTCGCTGGACCTGCAGGCTTGGAAGATAGACAAATCCACCGCCGGCTGAATGGGGAGGTATGATGAATATGTCATAGTTGCCCGGAGGAAGGCCACTGCCATTGCCGCTCCCGGGAGGAGCATGGGTGCCTCCGGTTGTCTTGGGATTCTCGCCATGCTTTGGCGGCGGTGGAGGAGGGCCGCTCATGGCGGTGCGGGCCCACGGAGGCGAGGACGAGGGCTACTGTGGGGGGTTCCGGGGAACAGTGGTTCGAGGCAGGCAGCGGTGGTGCTACTCAGGGCGTCGGGCGGTATGTGCGAATGTGGAGGTGCGTTGACAGCTGGGCATCTGCGGGCGCGCCTTACGGTGAGAGAGAGCTGTGGGACTGAGCGTAGGCGGCACCGTGCAACGACAACTGTCAGAAATCCATAAACAGCAATTGCAAGGTGTCTCTACGTTGGGCTGCGCTCAAAGCAGGGTCCGGCATGGGTACGGATTTTGTGCTGCGAGCTGCTCCTTCCTCGGCGTCGCCATGTTTACCTTTGGTCTGTGCCCGCCGTCTCCGTCCTCCTTAGCGCGCGTGCGGGCCAGCAGCGCGTCATCTCTCACCTCTGACGGCCACTCATATTGGGGCACCTCGACAATTGTCGAACAGGACACTCCATTCGCTGCATTTCCCCCCATTTCATTCGAGCTGCTGCCAACTTGCACGACATGCGTGCACACCCACAGCGGTGGAGTTGGGTTGGCTTCGTCCACTGGACACGCCAAAACAACACGTCGCGTTTCCACCAGAACCTGCTCGCGAGTTGCGAGCTGCAGCGACGGAGCTGCAGCGTCGAGCACTTTGGCCGGATCCGGGAGGTTGTCACGACGTGATTCGACTCAGCACGCTGCATGAGCACGCGGCAATGCTTCATTCGCCCACTCTGGCGATTTGTGGGGATGGGAACGAGGTGGCCCCGCCGCAGCAATGTTTTGATCTTCGCGCTGCGCGGCCCGCAGCGCTGTCAGCCCAAGGCTGAATTGCCAATGTAACCTGTGGAAGGCCTCCCACATCGAGACCTTTTAGGTTGCAGTGACCCGCCCAATTCTTCAGAATTCCTCCAACCTGCTAAGCGCCCAGCATGCTTGCAACCTTATGATCAAGGGAACGATCAAGATCTGTTACTGAAACAGGATTTCGATTGATGTAATTGATCATGTACGCACTACGGCCATCTAGATAATTAGCCAAAATGCAGCGACCAGTATCTGCACTTTTGACAAAGCAAAATCGACACAGCTTAAGGAACTCTCATCCACTGATCATCATTAGAAACCACGTTGTCATTGACAGGCACAGCTGGCCAGGGACATGGTAATTCATCATGCCATGACCGTCACTTCACCAAGTCTGCCCGTATTTGTAGCGGCTGCTTTGCTGCAGAATGTCTTCTCTCGCCGTATATTGCTATTTGTATATAATGTGCATGACTTTGCTAGTTGTTTCCACGCTCAGTCGCTTCCACTACGTCTCAGACCCTTCATCGATGATCACGCAGACACAATTATTTCCCCTCGATCCTTTGTCACCGAGATCTTCCATCCCGCCCAATCCTTCCTTTCCTATTCCTTTCCTCTTCCACTTGATCATGTCCATATCCATCACATCACCGCGCAGCAACAGCTTCTCCCTCCTTTACCTGCGTTTCCATCAAACGTCATATCCGGATACACGCTCATGACCTGCTCTCTATATTCCTCAACCTCCTTCTTCATCCTGTCTTTCCCAAAACTATCTGTCGAAGCCAGTGTCGTCGCCTCGCTCAACGTAGCAGCGCGAAACTGTTTCGCTTGGTCGCGCTCTCGAGCGTCCACACGTTTCTCTCTCTGCTCCTCCAGGTCTCCCAGCGAACCCCACGGCGGCTGGCGCGGTCCCGTTTGAGGCTGGGCGATACGCAGAGAGGATGGGAGGGGACGGGGGAGGGACGCCAGACCGCGGTATTGCGCTTTGGATGTGCTGAGACGTGGGTTGTAGTTGGCATTGCTCACCCTACCGAGACTGGGAGGGGGCGCTATACGAGACGCAGGGCGTTCGCCGAACGGATATCTGTGTTTGAAGTCTTTAGGGGCTGTGCGTCGCGTGGCGTTTGTACCCTGTTCTTTGTGGGCGAGGGGGTTGGCGGCTAGGAGACTGTCGTGAGAACGGTACAGACGTAGGGATGATGGGATCTGGGCTTCAGAGGTGAAGCTTTTGCTTTGGCGTAGGATCTGTTCATGGTCATGGGTGTGATGGACTGGCGATGAGCTCCGTGAAGATATCGTAGTGTCGTCTGCGAAGGTGACTGTGCGCTTGGACGCTTTTGAATGGGGCCTCTCATCTTCGGCTCGAACGAATATAGGGGTCATGTCTTGGGTGGAGGAAGTAAGTTCTGGGGTGGGCGTAAAGACCTTTCCACAAGCACGATGTGAGGCCTTCACCTCTTTCTGTATTTGCAAGGGCTTTGGACTGATCTCGCCTCGACTGAAATTCACCGTAGTCTTGCTTGGTAGGGGCTTTTCCTCCAGCATAATGGTTGGTGATTCTGGTGGAGAGGGTGGTAGTGTTGGCATTGGTTGATAGTCCATGTGCATTCTCCCATATCTTTTTTGCTTCCGAGGAGTATGGTGTTGCGTAGCCTCCAGAACAATGTTTGCTGGTTGTACTTGTGATAGTGATAGTGTTCGGTTACGCGACATTCGATCGGCAGCTGCGTTCGCGAGATTGCTGGATGGTGTTCTGACATGTTGCACGGTCAAACTCCCTTGAGATAGTACCCGATGGGCTACAATGTCTGGTTCGCTGCTGCAGCCGCTCGATGTATCGGGTACCGTAACATGCTGAAGACGAGGGTTCCGATAAGAGCGAGGTGAAGCGCTCGATGTGGTTGCTTTGCGGGTGGTTATCCGAGCCGTGTATGTAGGCTTGTGAGGTAATTGGGTCGGCTGGAAAGGCTGCGAATGGGTGGGAGGGGTCGTAAAGATATCGGGAGTTTGTGACCTTGAGGACGTTACTGTCTCGCAATATGCTTGGTAGGATCGGGTTGCTTCAATTGTAGGAGTCAATGATTGTTGCTCGCCTTGAATCTTGATTCGGGCTTTTATGCGAATGCATGGGCGTTTGTCATCAGTTTCGGGCGCATTTGTCAATGGTATTGGGATTGCTTCCATCGCAGCAGACTGTTCATAGGTGTAGTGTTGATAGTGCAAGCTGCGTCTAGCCGACACCTAGATTGTTTTCATAGAACTAAATCTTTGCAATCCTCTGTCAAGCCATGGTGACGGGCCTTGTTGATTTCCGAGCTACGCTCATGGCTGGCGGTGTTTGGGCGAGGTCATTTCATATGCATTCCAGCCGAGGAATTTGACTCTCGTCGTCTTAGAGATAACCCAACGACGACAAATCAAATCGCAGCAACGGTGAGGTCTAGATACCAGAGGCCTCATAAAAGTCGCTGATACCCTTTCGGAGACCTTGCTCAAACAGCCATGTAAATCCACCTCGATAACCACTCTCTCTCAGCCGCTTCAGTACCCACACCTCCAACATACCGATGCGGTCGCCTTGCGTATCGCGACCTTCCAAGAACGCCAGTGCATCTGTATAGCCTACTTGCCAGCCGTGTTCGTATTTCTCATGCTCGTAGGTTCCGTTTGGATCAGCCTGCTTCCAATAGTTCACATGCTGTTCAAATGATTGATGCTTGCGCTCTTCTCTCTCTGCCTTCGCTTTGCCAATGAAATTTGCTTTTTCATCTTTTGACAAACGTGCGTGTCGAGGGGGAACGATGTTCCTTGCGTTTGTTTGGGCTTTAAATCCCCATTCGCCACCTGGCATCCAGTCCATTTTCCAAGTCCAGAAGTAGCTTCCACCAGCGCGTTGTTGATATCTTCGACTTTGCGCTTCACCGAATTGTTTCACGAGCTCTTCTTTCGAAGTAGCGCCACACTTGGCCCAAGAGTCTTCAGTCAATACGCAAGAGTATTCTCCAACGATGGTCTGTACCGCGCCGCGGTCGATGACAGAGCCCTCTCTACCATCAAGCTGGCTCAACTTGGAGTCAATCTCCTGAACGATCTGCTGAGGTGACTTCTTCTTGTCGGCGTCTGTAAAAGCCCAGTAGTAGTGCGTATCGACAACGACTGGAGTTTGAGGATGCTCAGCGTACACAGAATTCTTTCGAAGGGAGTACTCAATCGCCTTATCGAGGTTCCATCCGTCGGATATAATGATAGGGATGGTAGGATCAATGGCGGATACAGCAGCGATAGCCTCATCATACCACTCGTACATGCGAGGAGAATCCCATTCAGCCTCGTTGACTAGCTGTATGCCGGCTATCTCGAGTCCAGATCTGGCTTCGTGAGCAACGAACTGAGCACACCGTGTACCCAAGGCACGGCAGTGGTCCAATTTCCAGAAGTCAGCGCAGCCACTGTTCGTACCGGAATGTTCCTGGCAATTCGCACCGCCCGGAAGTGCATGGAAATCAAGCAAGACGCCGATCGAACGCTGTCGTAGACGGCGAATGAGGCTGCAAATACTGCTCCATGCTCCGCTGTACACCTGAGCGTAGGGCTCGAATGGCGTACCGCGTGTAAAATCAGGACCAGGCAGGTCATAGTAGCCGATGGGCAAGCGGATGGTCGTGCATTTGGCTTCATTGACCAACCACCCGATTGCTTCGTCCGTCACAATATGAGACCAGTGCTCTTCGAATTTTTGTTTGGCGCCCTCTATGCCTTCTTTGTCGACCCAAGCTTTGACTGCTGCAAACTCACTCGAGCCCTCTGCACCCTCAGGGAACCGAGATGGCTGAAGCCATCTTTCAATCACATAGACAGAGCCCAGGTTGGTCCCGTGATGGTAGCGGTAGCGTAATATGTCGAGAGAGGTAGGCTCGGTAATGCTCATAGAATTATTAGATCCCGCAGACGAGCAGTGGCTTGGTGGTCCATGTTGCTGGTGCTCGTCCGCCCCAACTTTCGAGTCTCGTTGCGAGAGATCTTTCCATTCAGCCTTTGCCTTCTGTAGGAAACTCTTCATCATGGAGTGTCTGCGCTTGGGGAGCTTGACGCATCGAGTCAGCAGAGACGCAAGGAATGCATCTTGTGTGATCGTATCTTACCTTAAAGCAGAGTAGTGGTGGTCTATATTGAGTCGGTAACGTGGTGATGAGAGGAATGCTGAATTTGACGTCTCGCAAGTGACGTAAACAAGCAAGGTCTCTGGAAGTCGGCAACAACCGTGATCATCATTGATTGCCGGCTCCGCAGTATCCGCAGTTGTTGAGCAAAAGAAGGGTGATAGGCTGAAGCAGGGAGCGAGTTGCGGGCAATCAGCACCGCGAATGAACAGCCCTTCTGTGTCCACGGTACGACCTTGCAGCCGAGTAAGGCGCGTTCGACCCAGGCTTCCTAATTGTTAGCCCGCTCAGTTCTGGCATTCCCATTGATTCTGCGGGTTTGCAGACGCAAGAAGGCACCATGGCAACATGCTTGACCTAAGTCGCAACACAACAGCGCACTTGCAGTAGATAGCATGCTAATGTAGAGTAGATCATTGTATCGATAACAAGCGCGCGCGCGCGAGAACGGGCTGGAGATGAATGAGGAGAGCCCCACCTATAAGCCAAGGGACCCTGAACGCGACTGGCACCCAATCGCGTCAGCGGTCCAGCATCCATACTCTCCCAGCCTCAAGACGCGACTATCCTTCCTCCACAACATTGGCCTCCTGAATTTTGTGCGGATTGTCTCTGGTCTCACATATCCCGAGTCGCAGACAGAGCATCTGGCTTGGAATCGTTATCATTTGCTTCCTGAGACCACGGCCTCGGCGCGCGTCATTGCTCAACTCACGCGTCTTGAGACAGTTCACCAATATCACAACAAAAACAACAACAAATACTATATACAGCTATGGCTACTCAGAATAGCTTACCCGGGACTCCCTCGCGTCGCGTACTCGGCGACTTGCCTCCCCGAGCAATGAACACGCCCTCGAAAACCAAGAGTCTCGAGTCGTCTGAACTCACTCGGGCGCAAAGCCCGCTGAAGCAACTCCAAGGCAAAGTGCATACTCCGCGAACCTTTGCAGGTAAAGAGAACGTTACGAGTACCGACGCGTTTCCTCACGGAAGGAAGCGCAGTATTGCCGACGTGGACGACGCGGAGAGCGTTCCTGCCGCGAAGATGGTCGCATTTGAGCACGACACTCCCCAGCAGGATGCCATTACACAGCTCACTGCCGCCGCAGTGCAGCGTCACACAGTACAGCTCTCCCAAGCGATTCGTCCGCCCAGTACTGACTCTGCAGTCCAACGATCCTTCCGTCCTCGCTGATCCAGGGTCCCCCACCGAACGTGCAACGCCCACGCCCTCGCCGCCCTCACCCACGCCACAATGGAACGAGCCTCAATCGCAGCCCTTCCCAGACTCTCAGAAGTCTTTCTCTGAGTTCTTAGACTACGGCCTATGCGCATCGCAGCAAAGTGAGCATGGCGTTGCAGTCCCTGCACCCAAGTCGGCTCCCAAATCGAAGCCCACACCGAAGACACCTACAAGTGCATCAGCGACAAAGTCCCGCGCCCAACTCCTTCGTACGCGTTTGACCTTCGCCAAATACAAGGTTCGCACAAACCAAGTCTCCAAGCCCTCGCATGAAGTCTTGTCCGATTACGAGCTGTCCTCGTCACCAGACGCGCTGCGAACCTCGGCATACACATCTTCTGCAGAACTACTCGCTCCTGCAGCAGTACAACGCGTGCCAGACATTACCATATCCTCGCCCTCGCGCCATCCCGTCTTCGTCAGGGCGAATCTTGACCCCTTCCGTCCCATTGGCGCGCTTGGGCAGCCACCTGTGAGCTTCGCACCGCCCACAGAAAACAGCGCTGTAGAGCACAGGGTGATAGAGGGATATGAGGTTGGAAGTTCGCCGCCAGTGCAGAGCGTGAGTCCTGCTGCGCTCATGAGTCCAACACGCGGGGAAGAAAGCAAGCACGAGAGATTGCAGCGGTTGAAGGAGCAGCAGTGGAGAGAGAACAGCGGTGCGACAGGGAACGCGGGGAACGCAGCCAAAGGATTGATGGAGTTGATGAGTGGGAGACGGTAGACTACGTGAGAAGCAAAAGACAGGAGAGTAATGCATCGTTATGACCCCAACGCATCTACAGTCATGTCGTCTTCACGTGTAAGTGATGCAAGCATTGATGTGTGTAATGATTGATTGGTATATGGCATCCATGCTTAGAGACTGGTCTGATTCATGTTGCCCTGCAGCTTCGAACCGTCAGACGGCTTTGGTAGGCTGAAATCAAATCGTCGTCTTGGCTGTGAGAAGGTGACGAGAGTTTCTGGAACGTGTCAACATGTGAAGCTTTGAACTCAGGAACCAAGCTGGCTTACATTTGCCGCAGTTGCAGGCACCCTGAGCGCAGCCGCAATCGGCGCAAGTGCAACCAGCAGTTCCGCAGCCAGGCATTTTGTCAAGTGTTGTTTGGAGGGTTGGTAAAGTTTGGGAAGGTTTGTAGTGAGCGGGTGTATGTAGAAGAGAAGACATGGAGGGGCAGTGCGGGGCTTTATATCACGGCACGCCCTGAATCGAGTCCCACACGGAGCTCAACCAAACGGTGGAGATCACCGGATGGTCAGCGCCTCGGCACTTAACACGCCGATAGCCGCTCCTGCCTGCCTATATGTACGTCGGCGCAACGTTTCTGACTCCATGGCCGTCGTAGCAACCACAAGCGAATAGGCTCTCGTTGGCGTTGTCCTGAAGCCGTGGGTGTGTGAGCTAGTGAGCAAGTTTCGTGGGACCGTATGCAGGGTCACGGGTACCAAGCCGCATTAGGGCATGAGTGCATTGTGAGCAGCCGCTGAGCAGGTCATAACGCGGCAATGTGGTGTTGCAAGTAGATCTCCTGCAGCTGTCATCGGAGGACTGACACTCGCGTTCTCGATTATGACGTGGGCCATGACCTGGTGACATCTTCCAATCCTAAACGACACCTCTTCTACCAACGTCCTCCAGGTCGATGACCTCTTCTTCAACCTCGCTCTCTGGTATATGCTTTCCTTTGGCTTTTGCTCCTTTTGCTGTATTCTTGCCGCTGATGCTCCCTCTCTTGCTTTTGATCTCCTTCGCGTTGTTATCGTCTTCGTCGTCGTCGCCAAACAAGAACCCTTTTCCTTTCATGCGCCGCTTCTCGTCGGAAGCAAAGGTCGAGTGCGCAGCGCCCGAAGCAAAGTTTGATGATGCAGACTCTTCCCCTAGCATCCACGAAAAGTTGGACGAGGTAAGCTGTGGTCGAGACCGTGGCGTCAGGCGTGAGGCTGTTCGAGGTTGGGCTGCCGGCGGTTGGGCTGCTGGGGAATCGAGAGGCGTAGGAGCTTGTGAGCTAAGCGCTGGAGGCGCACACGATTTCTCGGTATCGGCCGATACAGTTGGAAGACCCGCAAGGCCCGTAGCCAGATCCTTTTCCACTAAAGGTTCAGGGGTTGGAGGGGCTAGGCTCGCTGCTGCATTTGCAGTGGCTGCTTGATCAGTGGACTCGTCTACGGGAAGCGGGATCGATGAGTCTTCAAGGTAGACCTGAACAAATTGCACCTTCGCAATTGCAAGGCTGAGTGCTTCCATCGCTGCCTTGTTGCTAATTTCTTCGTCCTTGCTTTTCTTGTTCTCCGTTTGTTCTCTGTGGTGCTCCCATAATTCAGCTACAGCGCTCTCTAGCATCTTGCCTAAATCCTTGTTTCTCTTCTCAAGTTTCAAGATCTTCTCAGGTACGTTGGCAGAAAGTGTTCGGTCGAGGTTAGGACGTTGGCTAGCTGCAGCTGGACTCAGCAAGCCAGGTGGTCGAAACTCTCTTCCTCCTGATCTGGGTGTGGTTTGGCCCGATATCACTCCATTCTGGTAGGCCTCTACGTTCTTCCGCACCTCGCCAACGGCATCTCGGAGAGCCCTTCCAACTCCCCACTGTGACCCACGCTCGATAACGTTCTTCGCTGCGCCTTGCAGTACTGCCTCCAATCCGGCGCCTTGCGGACCAAGTAAGCTTTTCGGGGAAGAGGCCCTTTGACGCGTGCGACTTGAATTGAATGACAGTGCAGGTGAAGAGGCGCGAGTATTTACTGCTGGTTCGGTTCCTGACACGGGAGCTTGCTTTCCGTGACGTGTGATGATCTCAGAACCACCTTGCGGGGTGAGATGGTCGCGCAGATATAAAGCATCTTTGATGAAGGTATAAGCAGGGGAATTTGGCTCCGGATACCGCAAGAGCAATGCAAATGCCTCATTCGTTTCTGCCGCAATCAGTTCCCAGCGGATCCGAAGCAGCATCGCTATTGAGATCATGTCAACCAGCTCTAGCGTCGAATCAATAGCAAAGAGAGCATCCCACATATCGAAGACAGAATCAAGGTCGAACTCTCGTCCAAAGAGAAGACGAATCCATCGCCTGTAGCTGTCAGGTCCATACTTATTTTGTTACAATCAACTTACAAGAGAAAGATCTGGGGCACAATATCAAGTTTGGTCAGGTGAGCATGTAGCTCAGGGTCAGCCTTCGGCAAATACGTATCGAAAATCCTTGAGCTCCGAGCGAGCATTGGAGACTCCCTTGATGCCGAATCAGGATCTGCAGGCGCAAAAAAAGATTTCGCAGTCTGCATAATGAGGGCGAACAGGGTATGCGTGTCATGTTCGATGTATGTCGAGTCGAGCATGTCTGCCAGTGTAGGATCCACAGAGCTATTCGCCTTTGTTTCCACAGCATCTCTTTCAACGACCCAGAGCAAGGGTGCTAGCACTTCATGCATGCCTTGCCTGTATCCGATGTGCGGATGCATCTTGCACCACACAAAGAGTATATCCAACATCATGTTCTGTGTGGCGGGCTGGCGGAAATAGACATTGTCTGGCATGCATCGCTCGATGTCTTGGAAAATTTCGGCACGCAAAGATTCGTCTGCTCGGAGGGCCGACCATGGAGACTTTTAAGACTTAGTACAAGTCAACGCTTGTTGTACTCAGGTAGAAAGAGCCGAGTTCAGGGTTCAAGTACCTCATCATTATCGCTCAACGGATCTACCGAAGATTCGAGCTCATCAGGATGTTCAATGGCACGCAAGTAATGCGTGCGCAGCGAATCGTAAGTCCTCCGCGAGTCGGTCAGTTGGTTCGGCCATGACGATCGATCGAGGGTTTTAAAGAGAAGGAATATCTGCCGCGGTGTTGAGCAAGGTGCCAGTGGTACTTATTTGGGCATCTTTCGGACCTTCCAGCAGACGGAGCGAAGACCTGTGGTTATTTGTGGCTCTTTGTGCGAAGAGACATGGATCTTGAGATCAGTAAGAGAGTGGAAGTTATCGAGCTGATGCCAGTGCTTTCTGTCGCATGTTAGTTCACTACACAGATGCAGAAGCTGAACAGCACACACTCAGCCTCGGCGACAGGCCTCATAGTGGACGGCGCTTGCGGGGAGAGGTCTGTTGTTGAAGTGCAGTAAGTACCCTGATGGTAGCTCGCGTTTCGTCATGCTACGCCGCAGTGTGGGGCAGCTATCATCATCACGTGCAGTGGCAGTAGTGGCAGCGGGAACAAATGCCGGCCACTGTAAATGGTCGCCGTCTGACTTGATTTCGATAGCCTCTCCAATTCACGTCAAATGCGAGAGAATGGACAGAGACAACGTTGTCAATACTTAATGTTCAATGGAGCATGCGCTCCGGCGGGTGTGCACGACACGGTTCATTGAGCCGCGGGTTGATTAAGCTACTCTACCAGAGTCACACATATGCACGCTCGCCCACTGCTATATTAATGCTTTTTATTGACTGCTGGCACACTGTCGGCCAGCAATGCATCGCCGACTGGCATCTTCAACGCCGAAACAATGCCTGCTGGTATCATACCGATTGAGACAGCTGCAGCGTGCAGCGATATTTTGTCTCTAATGCTGCTTGACTTTGTGTCGATTCGTGAGACCTGCCTTTTCTGCAATGGACGCACAAGCACACGACGATCACTTTCACGGAACGTCCAGAGAGACCCTCCTGACAACAAGTGGCCGCGTGTGCCTGGTGCGTGCTCTCAAGCAGCGTGCAGTGCTTGGCCTCGAGACCTTGGCTCTCCAAGAATGCACCCTCGAAGTCCTAAAGTCAATCTTGCTGGCCAGGTACCGCATTCCTCTGGCCCTCAACGACAAGCTTCTGCATCAGGCCAGGATTCAGAATCTCGCGTCGGAAGCGTTCTTGTTGCAGCATCTCTAGCGCCCAGAGCGTTGGCCCAGGGTGGCTGCAAACACATGCACGGTTAGCCAATTTGTCCTTCCTCAGGTCGTGAGCAACAGCGGAGACTCACTGCAAAAACTTCGCATACTTGGGATCCTTGAAGTACTGCAGGTAGCCGAGGTAAGCCACAAACTCAGGCTTCTCGTACATTTTCTGCGTGGCAAGAAAATTAAGATAGGCAGGATTCGCAAGACACTGCACAAACTAGGGGCGTGTTAATCGAAGCGGGCCAGGGGCACATGACGTCGTCGGGACAGGAGACGAACCTCAAGTTCGAGCTCAAATCGCGTGTAACCACCGGTTCGCGGCACGTCAGCGGCCTGCTGGACGGGGTCTGGGGTCGCCATGGCGAGAGTTGGGTCGGGCGTGGTGTGGTGCGTCGCGGTGACAGCTGTTCAGGCACACGGCGTGCAGTCAGGCACAGGCACGTTCAGGTTCAGATCGGCGCTGAGGCTCTTGGTAATGAAACTCAGGGTCCCAGCCCGAAGACTCCCCCGCAGTTGCGAGTGGCAGGGCTAGCCCCAAAGAGCGTCTGAGCGATTCAGCGGTCAGCGTTGCGCAGCAGCGGTGATTGCTGATGGGGCACCGATGTGCAGGAGAAATTGGATGCTCTGGATCTAGGGTTGCGTGCGCGCGGTACAATTAGTGGGCAGCACGACGTGATGGTGTCAAGGGCAGCTCTCCGAGGAAGCCGGGTGCAGCGCAGTCGGTTGCAGTGCTGCGCAGCGCAATGGGCAATGGGCGCTGGGCGCTGGGCTGGCAGACAACAAGCAACAAGACTCGGCGCCCTGAACCCCACAACAACGTGCAGGCTGGGCCAGGGGAGCATGGCCCTCTCTCGCAGCGATTCTGTTTTTACGGGACTGGCGTCGAGCTGGGCCCTCTAGCCCTCCGGCAGCAGCTGCTCGTGACCTACGCGCGAATCAACGGCGCTCGTTGCCAGCCGGCTCGCCGCCCTGAGGCCAAAGAAGGCCTGGTGAGCGGCAGCCACGCTCGCCAGGGACCAACTACCGTAGCATGACCTCCTCTCCTGCCCCGTCGCCGCTTGTCTTGATCTCCCATCTCCCATTTCCCGCCTCCCTCCCTTTCTTGAGTCTGAGCTGCCCTGACACCTGATTCTTGGCGGTCTCTGCTCTTCCACGTTGCTGTCACTCCCTCCTGACAGCCCGGCCTTGCTTGCATATTCTCTAAGCGCGGCATACACATACACTAACAGCAGCCCTCAAACGCGGCCATTAAAGTCGCCCCGCTTGCCATCCTTCCGCGGCGAACAAAATACGTCTATCTCGTGGGCGAAACACGCCAACATCAGTATCGACAGTCTTACACTGCCCCTATCTGCATTTGTTGCCCAGTCCGGCGCTGCGATAGCATTGCACCCCGTGGACTGTGCCGGCGAGTCGTACCATTCCACAGGAACAGGATTTGCCATTGTTTGCGCGTCACCAGCCAGCCATCACCTGCAGACGCCCGGCCTCCCGCGTTTGATTGGGCATTACTGCAACATATTGCAGGGTTCCTCAACAACGGCAGCAGCATGCTCGCAGAGTCGTCAATGCCAGGTAAGGCCCCTATCGTCGCTCGTTTCACCTGTTTCGCTGCATTCAGTGACGAAATTGGGCTCGCTTGGCCTACGTGCTGTGCTGACCTTATCTACCGCAGAGCGACGCCCGTCGCCTGGCCTCTCCCTCAATCTGTCCTCCAACAACCCCTTCCGCAACCGAGCTACATCGCCTGGATTCCCCTCGCCCGCCAACCAGTCGGATCGCTCCAGCTCCGCCAGCAGGCCCATGTCGCGCAACCCTTTCTTGTCAACTTTCGAAGCCGAGTTCAACAAGGAGGCCAGGAAGACTGACCTCATCGACATGTCCGCCACCATGAAGGCGTCGCCTAAGAAGGACACCTTCAGCAACGGCTCCGCCGCCGAAGAGCTCTTTGTACGTCAATTCCTTTTCGCAATTGCCGCCGGTAAAGCTGTCTCTGCCCGCGCCAGCACCCTGCACCCTGCACGCGACAATCTGCATCTGCCAGGACCGCACTCAGCGACTGGGCGCCGCCATGCCAGGCGCAGCAGCAGCCAACATCGCGTCATGAGTGCTTTACGTCTATTAAGAACATGTTTGCTAACTATCCATAGAAAAACCTCACCATCGAAGACGACGATAAGCGGCGCGCCCCTCCCAGGCCGATGCCCGGGAGGAGTGGTACTGATCCCCGCTCTGGTCACCGCCCATCGCGTTCAGATGAGGAAGACAGGGACAGGCAGCGAGGACCTCCACGTGGACCACCCCGCCCTCGAGGCCCTCCAGAGCCACGCCGACGCAGCCCCGACCATCGTGAGCGCCGCCCCCGTCGAAACTCTGACTCCTCCATCATCGACAAGGCTGCTCAAGAGAAAGAAGACCGCCGTCGCCGCGAGCGCCGTAGGGAGAGGGAGGAGCGAGACGGCAAGTCTGGCAGTACAAGACGAGTGCGTAAGCCTCAGGGTCTTGATTTGATCGACAAGCTCGATGTCACTGGCATCTATGGACCTAGCATGATTCACCACGACGGGCCCTACGATGCAGTCCAGCCACACCGCAACCGCAAGAAGGATCAGCGTGCCCCCATGCATGCGTTCCCGGCAGGATCCGCGAACAACTCTTTGGGCGGCTCCGGTCCTCTTAATTCGAAAATTGACCTTGATCGAATTCACGGCAGAGGCGCAGAGGGCTTCACCGATTTTGGTGTGGCCGGTGACCAAAAGAGAGCTATTCCTACGGGAGAATTTAGCGCTAAGGGCCGCGAAGACATTGTCCATGGAGAACAAACACATGGCTTGGGTACATCCACCTTCCTAGAAGGTGCACCAGCATCCCGTACCGCGGTTGAGCAGGATTTTGAGGCAAAGAGAGCAGCCGAGATCAACGGTCTTGGACGCAAGAAGTCTATCGCTCAACGATTCCGCGGAATTTCTCAGCCGAGACGGCAGTATGGTGATGGACCTCGAATTCAGTCTCCTGAAGCTCGCTATGGCGGTCAGACGAGCCCACAGGGTCCATACAGTGCTGGCCCTTTGTCTCAAAACAAGACGACGGAGTTGAACCCGTTCTTTGACGAATACAACAAAGCTTATGATAGCAAGGGTGCAGCGATCCAGGGCAAGGAGACCGGCGACTCCCCTCCTCGCGTTCCCCTTCAACGCGCAATCACCACAGACAGCACAGGCTCAGTGGGCGAGTCAAAGCCTACTGGGTTCCTTGGACGTATGAAGAGTATCAAGGGCGGGCGCCGACGACAAGCTTGAGGCGACCACCAGTCCATTTTCTTTTTGGATGCCATCTACGCATTCTTCCACTTTCATTGTCACCCATTTTCATGGAACACATCTTTTCTCATATGTGCACCAGGCGTATAGGACGTCGAACTTGGGAATAGGGTCTGGATACTTCTCCCATGTATATTGGTCTCACTTCCTCTGGGTTATAACAGGTATCCCAAAAAGGGTCTCAGGGTTTCTTCTTGCGCTGTCTAGAGCGAACGTTTAATGCATGAACGAGCAATTCGCAGACTCGATTCATATGTGGTACTACGGCGTACGGATTTGTAGCTCAATCAAGATTACATCAAAAACATGATACATTGCGTAAGCTAATTTCCGAGTCGCAATTGCACGGTGCATGTCTTCTTCAAAAGCATCGACCGTTATTGTCTGCTGCAGCCACTATCTCCCCCTCCTGTGACCTTATTCGCTCGGCCATAGCCCGGTGTTTATACCAGGTTCCTTGCTTCTCATCACCTCCGAGAACGACCCTTCTTCCCCGATCGAAGCCAAGGAAGACGGCATTTGCTAAGCGACGATCCTCGATAGCTTGCTTTCGGCTGAGATCCGAATCTCAGCCACGATCCTGCAAACTTTCGGCCGCCTTCCCGCGGTACCGTCATTGCCTGTTTTGGGTTGGCGCTAGTGAAGCACCAGCCCTGAGTAAACATCCGAGAATGTACTACGCCGCAGCTAATCATCAATCGTGCATCACCAACCCAACTAGATCAAGAACAAGAGACGCAAGAGATGGCTGCAGTCCACGATCTACACCAGCATATGGACCGGAACTTGGCAAGACCTGCAGAACCGCTCCTTGCAACCTCGCTCATTGACTCGTCTGCACTCGGCATCTGCTTTGATGAGCTCGATATCTTGGCAATTCCAGGGCATTCTTCAACTGATCCAGAGATCTTGAAAACAAGTAGCACAGATCTCGATGAGGCGCTCGAAACTACCATCCAGAGCGGCAGGGTCGTGGCCTTCAGTAGCGAAACAAGCAGTCCACGTGATGACCTCGCAAGGACTTTGCTTGTCGACTGCCTTGTCAGAGATTCTGAAAGATTGGCTGCTGTCATAGATACAACCGGAAACTTCGATGTAATGGGGCTGTATACACGGATTCTGGAACGATTAGGACAAGAGCCAGAGATTATTGCGAAGCTTGGCGGGCAGGTGGAAACTGATGGCATGGAACAAGAGAGGGAGCGTATTGCGGCAGGAGTCCTGGATAGAGTCAGGATCATGCGCGTTTTGGATTTCGTGGGCATAAGAGAAGCGGTGGAAGAATTGAGGGATGGGCTTGAAGGGCGACCAATGGATAGTGAGAGCGAAGAGGAAGTCAGAGCACCCGTTGAGGCGGATCGGGCAACTGCTACACCCCTACTACAAAAGAGAACTGAGGTTGCAGATAGTGAGGATGAAGATGAGACACTCGAGGTATCTGAGGATGAGATGCTGTTTGACACCGAGCCATCTGGGGCAGGCTCAGCAACAGTACAAGCACCGGCAATTCCCCCACCAGAGCAGCAGTCAAGACAACATGATCAATCAACGACTCCCCAACCTCAGTCAAAGCTCAAGTTCATCCTCATCGATAACCTGGCTCACGTCCTCACTCCTCTCCTCGAGAAAGACGCCGCTCCCGCCAACACAATGGCAATAGCTTTCCTCACAGCTCTCTCTAACCTGACACGTGTTTACGCTCTCCACACCATTCTGATGAATTCTTGCACGGTTCCACGCGTCGTATCGCCGTCACGTCAACCTGCATCAAATTCTACCGCGCAACAGCAGGGCGTGCTCGTACCGCAGCAAAGCTACACACCTCAACCGCCACCGCCGCCATCCATCTTCTCTTCGATAACGGCGATTCCAGCGCTGATGGGCCTCCTCGGTAGATTCGCGGATGCACATGTTCTGTTAACGATGATGCCGAGGGGGAAGCTGGATGCGAGAGTGTACTATGCGGACACTGGTGGCAGGGACCGAGGGAAAAGGCGGGGAGTTGAGATGGTGACTGTGGTTGAGGTATTTGCGGATCGGTGGGGTGGGAGTGTGGGAGCTTGGGGGTGTTTGAACATGAAAGGGGACGGGAAGGGCGAAGGTGCTTGAGAGGAGTGGATGGTAATACAGATTCTCCTTGCCATGGCTATTACGACACCTTACCAGCTCCGGCGAGACATCTTTGCAGAATTCAACAATTGCAGAGCGAAGAATCCGCAGCACCAGCTGAATGTGTAGCCATCTGTTGTACTTATAAAGTCACTTAGACTGGACCAGTTCAATCTGAAGTTTCCCGGTTGAAATGGCTTTCTGGATTTTGCCAAGTCTCTGATCGTAACTGATACCGCGCTGAAGATGCTCTACACACACATCTAGCGCTGAAAGTCTGCATCGCCTTCGTTTTTTACCCAACCTCCGAGGCCGTGTCCTTGGACGTCCTGCTTGATTGCTATCCTGGCTTCGAGTGTAGCGTACTTCTTTACGTCACGGTACGATGTTTGCTCTAAGACATCTCGCGCAAGTGGCAACGCAACGAGCGCAGCTAGCTGCATAGCAAGACCCCATGATAGTCTCCTGCTGATCTTACTGGCACCTCTGATGTCCGTCTGCTTTCTGCCTTGCAACACCCCACCTATAAGCGTTTCTTGCCATGATGGAGTGTACACTGCACTGAGATTACTTGCGACGGCCTTTTGAGTTGGCGCAACATTCCGTCGGCTCCAGGTAAATTCTCTGCTTGTCGGTCTAACGTCAAACTGTTGCCACCTGTAGCCTCCACGCCACCTATGGATGGTATCGTCCACCAGTCCCTGCAATCGACCTGTGCGGGAGAAAGCTCGTTCGCACGCAGCAGGCACATACTGCGACTTGGGCAGAACGAGTGATTGGATGTAGGCATTGCGTGGCGACACCAAGAGCGAAGTGATGGAGGAGAGGAGGGAGGTGGCTTGCTTCATTGTGAGTTTGTCGGTGCAAGATTTGCTAAGTGTAGGTGGAGCATCTGGTCGAGAGGGCTTGCAGCGCACAGCACCGAGGAGGGAGAAGTTGGAGCGACCGCGCAGTGCTCCGGCACTGGCTGGCATCGCTTCAGTCGTGACGGTAGGGGGTGCGCTGGTCCATGGTGTAGCGTCTTCTTGGGCCTCCATGGTCAGCTCCATACTGGCATCCCCACAGGGCGCTTCAGAGCAGTACATGTGAATTTGCACATTGTCGCGGATGGCGAAAGGCTGGGGCTCCAGGTCTGTTACCTCGTGATCAGGCCGCTGGTGAACGAAGACCGAGTGCGAGTCCGAATTCGGATTTGAATCTGAGATTCGAAAGCATTCGTCCAGCAAGAAGCGGTTGAAAGTGCGAATGGCTACGACTTCAGCATGCCAGTCGTGGAGGATGTTACCACCAGCCACATCAAGTTTGTTCTGCGGCAAGCATTTCATTCCAGTCCTGCGTGGTGCATCAGCGCTAGTTGCAGGGAGACGCAATGGGCGACGACGCAGTGAACTATCGTCTGCGCCATAAACAATACGGACAGTGGAGACCCCGGCAGTTGCACATGGTCGCGAAGCTGAAAGCGGATGGCACCTACCCTAGAGACACGCACGAGAGCTCGCCATCTTCGCTATACGATAAGCATAAGCCACAAGTCTTGTTCGGCGGTTGGAGGGGAGGGGTGTTACTTACCTCGACTCAGGACTATGCCACTTAGAGGAACCCACTCGCGTGAGCCATCGCTGCGAGAGCGCGGCTTGCGCTTGTCGGGCAGGCGCTCAAAGGTCTGCAGCACGCAGTCGGCAATGGCATCTGCACTGGGCGTCATGGTCAAAGTGCGCATGCGCTGGGTGCAACCATGTCTAGGGCTGACGTTGTTGTTCTAGTCTAAGTCGGGGGTCACCGGAAACTGACACCAGCGAACCTGGCTTCGTGCCATCACCCGCAACTCCATCCATGTCTTACAGAACCCTGTCGCACACTCAACGTTTCCCGACCAGCTGATTCCGGTACTATCGATAGTACACGTCTTGATAAACCCCCACAGCGGCCCCTCCTCCTCCTTCACCATGCAGGCGTTTGGTAAGCAATGTCGACGATCCGACTGCGCTCAGTCGCATTTGCGGCGCAAACGCTCACAATTCCAGTGCCCAAATACCGCCGCGTAGGGGAGCCATTATCTGCTGCATAGAGGTCGCCGGCTGATATATGTGTAGCCCAAATTCGACCTGCACCTGAAAGTGAGCCGCGCCCCAGATGCTCCGGCGCAAAGCATACGGGCTCACACTGTCTAGATTGTCGACCTGAACAACGTGCCACTCACGTCGGGCAAGTCCTTCGTCAAATGGCACCTTCCACACTCGACCGCTGCAGAGCACCGCGGCAAGACCGACCACTGTCCCATCAAGGAACACAAGGTGTCGTACAACTATGACATCACACTGCCCGTCAAACTCACCGTCGACAAGAACGGGATGCTGCAGGAAAACTACATTGAATTCGAGGTCGTCCAAGAATACGCAAGTTCTAGCAGGGGCGAACGGATCACACTGGGGAATGTGAAGCTTAACCTGGCCGAGTACGTGGAGCAGAGTGAGCTGGCTGCTGAGAGCGCGGAGCCAGGTGTGGTTCGCCGCTACCTCATGCAGAACAGTAAGATCAACAGCACGCTCAAGCTTGGGATATACATGCAGCAGACGGAAGGAGACAAGAACTTTATCGCGCCAGCTCTGAAGACGGCGCAGGTATTCGCCGGTATTGCCGGCATTATGGCAGGAGAACAGGCAGAGCTTGAAGAGAGCGGTGCAGCACCATCGTTGACGAGCAAGTCGAGAGACGCAAGCGAATTGCAGGACATGTATCGCCGCACGCTTGCAGCGTACTGGTCTGCACAGCCAGGTGAATTGAAGGCAGACGAGTGCATAGAGGACATCTTTGCCGGCGGAGACGGCTGGGGCGACCGCGCAAAGCCATACTCTCCGCAGCGCGGCAACATACGCTTCGCAGCAGACACGGCTGATGGCAGTGCATCGACCAGCAGCGACGAGCGGCATGCAAAAGAGAGCCGGCGGATGATGAGGGACTCGCATGATACGCTACGACCCAAAAGCCCATATTCGGGCTCGCCAAAGCAGCACGTTCGTGGTAGAGGGAGTTTGGAACAGCAGGCCCACCACATGAAGGCCGAGGCGGAGCGAAAGCGACATCGTCCTCACCACGAGGTCGACGAGTTCGAGCTGCGACAGGACTTGTGCAGCTGGAAGAGACCGATATAGAATAGCCTAGCAATGGTCAAATGAAAATACATCTAGAAGTCATTTCCGTACATGGTTACTCTTGATGACATAGGCGCGCGATTTGCACGTGAAGTCGCGCTCGGCAGAATTGGGCGGTGAGCACTAGAAAGTTCACTTGACAGGGCATTGCCGCGTTCGACTTACATCATTGTGTACATTATTAGCTGTATTCCTTCGCTCCTTATGCTTGCGCCTCGTGCCTCTAGTGCATTTGTATGCCTCCGTTGTGAGCTTAAGCTTGCCCGCCCTCGGGCGTCAGCATTTTCTTCGCAAACCTCGCATGCCAGCTTTTCCACCTCCGCACGCCGCCGCGATGGCGCAGATGAATCCCAGACGCTCGCATCAAGTGAGGAACCTATACCAGAAAGCAATGGAAAGAATTCGCTGCGAATCTCGAGGGAATATATCCGGAAAGGTCGTATAATCAGACAGAGGAAGGCGAAGCTGGGCATGAAGCGCATGGATGAAGACGCCGACGTCCTGGTCCTGAACGAGGCGCCTGTACAAGATGAATTGGAGCCAAAGCAGCCCGAAGTCCTTGAACCCATCTCTGTCCCCGACATACTTGCCTCTCTTGAACAGGACAGCGCGCCAGCCACCCAGGAGGATGTAGAGAAGCAACTCGAGAGCTTGCGCCCTAACCGCGGCAATCCAGACGAATCTCAATACGTTACGACTGCCGATTTTCTCAAGCTGGTGGCTGCCTTGAACCGCGGCTTCACCCATGCGCAGCTTTCGGGATACTACTCGACTGCGAAAAGCATCAAGAAGGGCTCCATCAATAAAGTTATCAGGGCTACTGTGCGAGCCACAAGACGGAGCCAGTGGCTTCCGATCACGACGAACATCGAGAATGGGTTGTCAGCTCACGAAGTGCTGGAAGGCAAAACTGGGAAAAAGCAGAAGCCCAAGAAAACCCGCAAGGCAAAGGCAGCGCTTATTGATAAAATTTTACGTGACGTTTGGAGGCTCGAATTGCTCGAAGAGCTTGAAGCACCCGGCGAGATTGAACTCCGGTTGAAAGAATGGGAACTCCACCTTCTGCAGACTGGAGAACCCCATGCTGGCACGACAGGCTCCGAGAGCGCTCTTTCACGCATTGGACGAGTCAGAAATGCCAAAGTGGAGATTCACTGGCCCTCCAATCTCCTTCGAATCACCGCCGACAAGACCACGGCTGAATACACTGCAGACGATGTCGAGGCGACACTCAGCGAGGCACAGGGCCGAACATTCGACCCGCAGTACTGGAAGGAGCTTCTTGACAAGGAGCATGTCTCTAAGCACTCCAGTCTGACATCTGATCTTCCGATTGAATATGTTTCTTCTATCACACACACATACATTGCTAAGTTCGACAAAGATACTGTACGTCCGATTTCCATCGATACATGTTGTCTTTACTGATGGCCGCAGATACGTATATATGGGTTGAAAAAGGACTCAATCGAGGAGGCAGAAAGGACGCTCGCGAGGTTCTTGCCTTTCAAGGAGTCGGCGAAACGCACTATCGACACTCAGAGACTGGACACAACCCAGCATGGGACCTATCTTCAGCCAGTCTACCACGACGAGAACTCCCTCGATTTCATCCATCGGAACGTTAAGTTGGGTCGGTGGGTGGTTCCAGTCAGCCGTGTAGAGGGTTCAGCCACCACAACTGGACCAGGAATGTCAGAACAACTCATCTCCCAGCCAGACGTCGGGAAAAGCTTGCACGGTGTTATCAATCGAGTCGCATCTCTTCTCAAGCCACCCGTTGATCCCACTTCCACGGGAATTGAGACAGCGCCGCGACAACGACAGACCGGATATTGGACGGTGGACCCGGAATACAAGATGTCCGCAGATTTTGGACAATCTCTTTTCTCTCTCCGGCTCTCCGACCGGAACAAAGTAGTAGATGCTATCGCTAACCCTGCGGTCTCACCATTCCGACCTGGTATCCCTGGTCTGGGAAACCTACTTACTTCATCAAGTATTGAACATCTGTCACGCACGGAGACGCCAGCCCTTCTATACGACTTCCTCCCTTCACCCCATCAGCCACACAAAGGCATCTCGATCGGACCAGAGTTCCCCAGGCTCTATATTCAAGTCCGCCCAGGCCATGACGGAGGTAGACCTACGGTTCATAAACTCAGTCTTGGTTTCCACGAGCGCATACATGATGTGCTACTCCCAGATCGATCGGTCGACATCCGCTTCCACAGATATGGGCGTCTGAGATTCAGTATCAAGAGTCATCATGACGCGAACGTTGAGGCCTGGTCGGAGGCCGTACGCCAGAACATCGAGAGCGGTGAGCGTCTCTCTGCACCATCGCTCACCATTGGGATTCCGAAGTGGACAATCCCTGGCTCTTCCCCCGACGCGACCGGTACGGTGGAGGTCAAGTACGACTTCCGAGGCATCCAGTTCCGACAGAGCGTCAGTGGTAGATTACTTGATATGCAAATCTCTTACAGCACTCTGCAATCCGGGAAGCTAGGAGCACAGAGTAACTCGTTAAGTGCTTATCCTGATAAGCTAAAGGGCGCTGACATGGAATCGCAAATCCGTGAATTCGCGACAAAGTGCATGCACATGGTGGATCGAATCAGCCAGGCAGGCGCGCAAATCCAGCCTAAGAACAGAAAGGAGCGCCGCGCTGCAGTCCAGGCCAATGTGCCATGCTCAGCTTCAGCGGAAAATCAAGACCCAGGCCAAAAGATAATCACAGAGGCAGACCACGACAACTCGCAGAGTCGGGGTCAGACAGATTCTCTCGAATCCTTGGAAACCAATGCCGATCTCGTGTCAAGATTGGACGACGTAACGCCTGTCGAAAACGCAGAAGCTGCTCTCGATGAAGCGTATGATGAAGCCGAGGACAATCGACGCGACGCGAAGAGTAAGCTGCAGCAGCAGGAGGCCGATGCGCTCTTGGAAGACTTGTTCGGTGAAACGGCGGTAGATGAGAAGCCGATTGACGATGACCAGAAGAAAGCTGGTTTGTCGAAAGTGAGCGAGAAGTCGTAGAGTCTTGGACTTTGGTATCAGCATTGCGTGGCGTTATTGGCATTTGTTGTACACTACATTGTTACACTATGGCCCCGTGCTTGATCATGCATCTGGCCTGTCGCTGGGCGAATCATTACAGCCTTGAGCGCATTTTCCTCGCCTGAAAATATGTGTGTTGTACTGCTTGCGATCTTCTCTAAGCCCTTCTTTTTATTCCTCTTCCCTTCATTTAGACTTTTCCCTGCAGACTTATCAAAGATACTCGACAGCCAGACCTGAGTTGATAGCGTAGGTAGGGTCGGGATGGCTTGTCGCCTGATGGTAGACTTCCGGGCTGTTGCCTGACGCTATGAAGAAGCGCCTCCTTCCCTGGTCAGAATTGGCAAATTGTCCGCGTATACACTATATGCTCGAGACACCAAAACAGAGTCATACTGATAGTACAGCGTGCCGTCTAGCATCCTTAAGTTTCACTCTTGGCAGCAGTTCTTGCATGTAATTGAACTCGCACAGCGAGAGGTTGAATATCATAGATTCGTCAGTGGTACCCTTCAATAGCGCCCTACGCCTTGCAATGTATCCTTGACTGAAACACAAAAAATAACAATAGCCACTCAGTGAATCTTGTCGATCCTCTTCTTCGCAATCCGTATCTTACCGTCCACGCGTTGGACATCCTCTTCAAAGAGCCCTAGCATAGCATTTTGCTCCACAACCTCTTCATTGATCGCAACACCCATCTGTCTCATTCTTCTGACTATCGTAGTCAAGTCCACGAGATCCTGGTCTTGCTCCTTGATGATCTGTTGTTGCAACTGCAACACGCCTTCGTTGTCGAGCTCGCGTGTGCGCTCGGTCTCGACTGGGGCCCCGCCTAGAACACGGCGGCCCGATGGCTTAGAAGCGCCCTTGAAAAGGCCAGCCTTCTGCTCGGCAGTGACAGCGGCGCTGGATGTCGAAGGCGTGGACAAGGTCCCAGAGCCCGACAGTGCAGCCTTGGCAGCCATGGTGTTGAGGACGCTTTCGAGCCCGTCACGCTCCTTCCGAGAGCTGCTGATCATGTCTTTCCTCCTGCGTACTTCTCCATCGCCCAGTTTCTCGCCGCTCCATTCATCGCCGCTTGTTCCACTCAGCCGTCGCAGTCCCTCCTCGAGCGCGGCGAGCAGAGATTCGGCGCGTAGGAGCGAGCGTTTCGCGTTCGCAGCTGCATCATGCTGTGCGCTCGCTGCAGTGGCCTGTTCGCGTGCTGTGAGCCACCTCCTTGCGTCCTGCAGGCTCGACTTGACTTCCGCATGCTTGTCCAGCCAGTCCGAGCTATCCCTCACGCGATCTTTTCCAAACTGGCTGCCTGGAAACCCCGCAGCGCGCTTCCCTTCCTTCTCGTCCAATCCCAGAAACTCCCGGTACGCTTTGCATGTCTTCCATCTTGCGTCCTCGCTGTTCTCAATGGCACGCAGATACTCCTCGAGACCTTGGCGTCGCTTCTCGACTTGTTCTGGGGACCCGAGCGAGCTGCCGATGCCGAATAGACTCCATGATTTAGGGGGCAGCGATACTGGCGGTGCGGCTACTGCAGAGCGCAGTGCGGAGTCGAGGTTCGAGAAGTCGGTGTAACGCTTGTGGACGGAGGATGTTGCGCGCGGGAAAGGATGGTCGATTTTGACTGTGTATTCCGTGTACGGCTTGCCGCTTTCGGGCGTCTTGGTTTGCGCGTCCGATATGGATAGCTTGAGGGGTGCCATGCTGGGTGGTTCGGCTGTGATGGGTGCTCACGCACAGCTTGTGTTGCCGATATGGTCGTTGACGCCTGGGGAGGTCGTGTGACCGAAACAAAGCACAGACGGAGGTGGAGCGATCGCAGGTCTCACTGCAGATGAAACAGGGTGTGTTGTGGTGCTGCCTGTGGGTTCGAGGAAATTGTTCACATGCGTATGGCAGGCTGGAGCTTGCATGTCTCCAGGGTCTCGCTGCTTGACATCATCCGTAGTCACGGCAATGCGGCGCCACGTGCGTCACGCTAGTCGCGTGGTTAACCCTTGCCTACCAACTTCGACGTCTGCAGTCGTTTTGTTACATTTGCTTATTCCATGTCACATATTGTACAGCTGTTTGCATTATTTGGTCGCAAGCTCTAGGATAACATGCTTTCATTTCTACATAGCTTTTACAGCCAAATTTTATGACTTCCATTTAATTAAATCAAACTTACCTTGATCGGAGACTGAAACTAGAGTTTCCTAGTCAGAACCGCTCTTGAGAAGCCCAAGAAGCTTCTCCTTCTGCTCTACATCTACTGCCTCGCTAACTACCAACGCTGCCCCCAACTGCACAGCCACAGCATCCGTAGGGTCGCTCTTCTCAGCAGCGTCAATCTTGCACTGTCGCTTCGAGGCAACAAGAGCCTCCCGCCTAGCCTTGTGGGCCTGATCGATCTGCACCATCTTCGCCTGTAGCGCTGGCCTCCGCGCAACAAGTTTCTCAAATGCCTTCACATCGTCGACCTCACCCTTGAACCGCTGGTGACACAGCACGTTCGCAGTGTGCTCAAACACCGCGTCCTTGGGTCCTAGACGGTACGTGATGAAGCTCAGGATCTCGGATGAAACTGGAGCGCTCGAGATCTGCGCGTTAATAGCGATCAATAGAGGCTTCAAAGAGGCGTGTGCGAGTTGAACGCCTAGGCGAAGACAAGCTTCATACGTGAGTAACTTCGAAGCCAGATCTGTGGCGATCGGCATCTTCTGTGAGAGGATAATGGTGTTGACTACATCGTTCATAGCCTTGATATCGTACTTTCCGTACACCTTGAATGTACCTGCCCACGGCTTTGTTTCGAGAACTTCCGCAGCTTTGGCCGAAGCACCAATTAGCAGGCGGGAGGGCACGTACTGGTGGATTAAAGAGTCTGTGTTGCCATTAATGATGCGAACCGTGAGCTTACGGGGCCCAGGGAAAGATGTCTTGGGGCTTTTCGCTTTGGGTGCAGACGACTTGTGCAGGCCTGCAAGAGTGAGTGCCTCCAGGATCGTTGTGGGTGTCTTGGGAGATGCGCTGGCCTCAGCTTTATAGACTGCAGGCTTGAGGTATTCTAGAATCTTTGCCGCCGGCTTCTTGGGAGCTGCAGGACAGTGGATTACTGTCGCTGGAGTGGCAGGGGTGTTTGGACGTGAAGTAGGTGTTACCGACATATCGAGGGATTATACTTGATAATTTTCTTATTTTGAACTGTTCGTTTGTAAACTTTGTTTTGCTTTTCGTTGTAATGAAGTGAGACTGGAGGATTATTGATGGTACTTAAATATGGTCTGTTGATGTTCCAATCCACAGTGGTTAAAGGAACTCTGCTCACAAGGTTTGTGACCAAACCAAACCTTCATCTCAGAGTTCTTTGTCTAAAGACGACATCGTCTGCACCAGAGCGACATTGTGTAGTATGAAAAAAATCGTAAGTTGTATTTCACTATGTTGTAAATATTTGATCCTGAGGAAGCTGGTAATGACAGCCCCCAGCCCCCCCCCCCCCCCCGGCATCCAATCTCATCAAATCTGCGTGTTTGAA